>OY856188.1:221389516-222005958 GCA_963693315.1 Diogma glabrata | reverse complement strand
TATATATATATATATATATATATATATATATATATATATATATATATATATATATATAGTTAACATCTGTAATTCCACCAATACCCAAATCCAGAACATCGATTCAAAAGGCTAAATCAACACCACAAATCAACGCCATTTCAATATCAACATAACTAACATTTAAAACTAAATAATTTTGATAACATTTAAATTGCAAGTACGCAAATAAATATTAAACAATTTCATTTCATTTCATTTTCATTTTCTTTATAATTATAATTTGCAATGTTAAAGTAAAATCAAATTACATTATTAGGAATTATGTTGTTTGTTTGTGTAACAAAAAACTATAAAGTCGAGTTCAATCTTAAATAATGTGTTCACTCATATTTTGATTTTTAATAAAGTTACTGTCTAGAATCAAATTAATTATTTGTTAATTACTTACTCTCTACGTTTAATCCACAACATAACTGGCGCGGTTGATAAAAAAATAATTAAAAATTTTCTTTTCTATACTTATAGTATAGAATAATAAAAGTGAAAAGTTTTTTCTATACTTATTGTATAGAATAATAAATAACCAAAAAAAAATAAATCGAATGTATTAGCACCCACCAGAGGCGGGCTGTTCGATATAATATAAAAGTGGTTTCTATACTTTTTGTATAGAATATTAAATAATTACCAAAAATAAATCGAATGTAATAGCACCCACCAGTGGCGAGCTGTTCGATATAAAATAATTGTGAAAAGTTTTAAAATGGTGAAGCAGCCTTCAAGCCTGATCAACTCTGGAGGAAGTTTAATAAAGTATTCCTAACAATACTTTTGGCAAGGTGAGTAAACGAAATTTTACATTGCATAATTTTTCCCTTACAAAACCTTATACTTACACCTTTTATGTGAAAATCTAAAAAGATAAAAAACCATGAGTGAACCCAAGTAGAAAAAACTACTTGTAAACATAAAATACAAATTTACTACACGTAATAAATTGTTTTTGCGCGTAGTGTAGAGAATTAAAACTTAAAATCGGGATTTCATTTCTAAACCGACGAGAACCTAAAATCGGGACTTGTCGTAATAAAAAAATTTTGCTATACGGAATTAGCACTACGTATAGTATAGAAATTTAAAACCTAAAATCGGGATTTCATTTCTAAACCGACGAGAACCTAAAATCGGAACTTGTCGTAATAAAAAAATTTGCTATACGGAATTAGCACTACGTATAGTATAGAAATTTAAAACCTAAAATCGGGATTTCATTTCTAAACCGACGAGAACCTAAAATCGGGACTTGTCGTAATAAAAAAATTTTGCTATACGGAATTAGCACTACGTATAGTATAGAAATTTAAAACCTAAAATCGGGATTTCATTTCTAAACCGACGAGAACCTAAAATCGGGACTTGTCGTAATAAAAAAATTTGCTATACGGAATTAGCACTACGTATAGTATAGAAATTTAAACCTAAAATCGGGATTTCATTTCTAAACCGACGAGAACCTAAAATCGGGACTTGTCGTAATAAAAAAAATTTGCTATACGGAATTAGCACTACGTATAGTATAGAAATTTAAAACCTAAAATCGGGATTTCATTTCTAAACCGACGAGAACCTAAAATCGGGACTCGCCGTAATAAAAAAAAGTGTAATCAGGTGCACTTTAAAAAAAATTCTAATTCGTAAACTTCTATGTCCGATCCGGAAAATTCAAGTAGCGAATTATTCAACCTGGCACACACTCCAACTCTTCATCTAACGAATCAGAAAATTATTTAATCCCTAAGGGATACAGTTCTTTTGAAATAAATTGTGAAAAACTTGATAGATTCTTAGAAAAACATAATCTTGATTATAAACCTCGTAAACACATGCAAATTTATAATCTTAAAATGGAAAATTATTGGAACAACAGAATGCGATTCTGGATAGCTACAAAGTAGATATAGCTACAAAAAACCTACCGATTTTTTCAGGAAAGAAAGATGAATTATTTCACTTTCTTGATTCGGTAGACCAACTGGTAAAAAATATTGAACCTATTAAAGAATTGCCAGGCTATAAAATTATAGTTCAAAATATACGCAATAAAATAATAGACAGTGCAAGTCAATCATTGACCACACATGGTGTGATCACTGAATGGGAACAGATACGAAAACATCTGGTATACAAATATGCTGACAATCGGAGCATACCCAATCTACAACTTGAGTTATTTTCGTTAATAAAAGCTAATTAGACCCTCAAAAACTTTTCGAAAAAATTCAAGCAATATTAACATTGCTGTCCAATAAAGTACGGTTGACCGAAATTGATCAAGGTACTATGAAAGTATTGATTGAGCAACACCAATTAACAGGTTTAACAGTCTTTATGGCAGGTTTACCTGATCCATTAGGCAACTCGTTAAGAGCTTCACAACCACGAGACTTGCAAGAAGCTTTTAGTTTCATACAACGGGAACAAAGCATCTTAAAATTAAAAACTATTCAATTAAATAAACCACAAACTAAAAATTATAACTCACGTAATTTTCAAAGCTCAAGTAACTATGAAAAACGAAGTTTCGATACCAATAATATTAAACCAGAGGTAAAACTAGATAATAAATTTTTTTATAAACCAAAATATCAAGGTAAACAAAAAACATTTTTTCCTAAATCAAATATTAAACAAGAACCAAATTTAAATAATTTAGAATATGTAGATGACGAGGATTTTCTACAAGATGCCTCGGAACAGACATTAACTTCTTAGCTAATTTAACTCAACAAACCAAATTTCCTTTTCTGTTACTTGCGATAAAAAACGAAATGCTTAAAATTTTGCTAGACACAGGAGCAGACAAATCATATATTAACCCAAGATTTTCGAAATTATTTGACATTCATAAGGACGTGCAGTTTAAAGTACGATCCGTATTTTCCTCAACGGAAATAAACAAAATGGTAACACCGAAATTTATGGAAATTCTAGTGAAACTAAAGTTTTTTCTATTTAAGTATCATGATTTTTTCGATGGGCTTATCGGTTACGAAAATTTGCACATTATGAATGCAAAAATAAACATCGAACAAAATTTATTGAAAACACCAATATATACCCTTCGAATTCATAGAGAATTTAAATCCATAATACCACCTACCATAATAAAACCGAATTCTAAGCAATTGGTGGCTTTACCAGTAACAAATAAGAAAAGAAATTTTTATATTGAAAGCAGTAAGCTTTCACAATATTTAAATATACAAGAAGGTATTTATAAAACATGTTTTCCACACGAAGCTATAGTAGAAATTATCAATCTAGGACAAGAAGAAGAGAAAGTCGAACTCATGACACCAATAAATGTCACTGAGTTCGAAAATAATTTTAACGAAATTAATTTCCACATTGCAAACCAAAGAGTTATGCAAGTTGACTTTGAAACAAAAATCAACACGGAAATTTTGAACAATGAGGAAAACAAACAGTTTACTTACAATAAAAACCGCATTGTTCCTGAAATAAATAACCTAGAGAACCTGCAGATAACTCAAGGTAATAATAATAATATAAAATATGATACCACACTTGTTAGTGTGCTATCGCAACTAAATAATATAGATACCCAGAGTGACGACCCTGTGGTACAACCAAATAAACAAATACCAACCTCTAATTCAAGTCTAAATGAATTCCACCTTCAATTAATCATTTCTATAGATAAAAATTGTAAAACAATAACTGACGATGTAAGAGTTTTATTCAATCAAAACCAGCGTTACATTGTAAAAAAGGCAGAATTTTACAACATTGATTTAGAAACGATACTAAATAATTACTCTAACAATAAGAAAGTGACGGCCATCTACACAGATGACGATACTTTCAATAAAATACAATCTCTATATTCAAGTAATTCTCATATAAGTGATATTAAGAAAATTGTTAGGGTAAAAATTATGAAAACCGATCTCGAATGCGAGAACGAACAAACAGCTACTATAAATAACGAGCACCAACCTTATCATAGAGGAGTCCAAGAGAATTATGAGAAACTTAAACAAAATTTCTATTTCCCTCATATGAAACAAAAAATTGTGCAAATAGTAAGCAAATGCGATATCTGTAATTTGAACAAATACGAACGTCAACCAGTTCACGTAAAGTTCAAATTATCCCAAACACCAAATGGTCCCATGGAAATAATCCACGGCGACACATTTGCCCTTTCAGGAAAATACTTTTTGACCCTTGTGGACAAATTTTCAAAATACGCAGCAGCATTCGAAATTCCAAATCGAAAGACGGAAACAATGATACAAAAATTCCTATCCTATTTTAGTAGAGAAGGAATTCCAAAATTAATTACATTGGATTCCGCAACCGAGTTTAATTCAGATCTTTTCAAAGAATTCGCTAAAACATTCAAATTTGATCTCCATATAACAACAGCTAAATCGTCCAATGGAAACTCACCTATAGAAAGACTCCATTCTACGTTAACGGAACTTAGCAGGATAATTCATGCACAAAATCCACGAGTATCCCTAACCCAAACGATGGATGAAGCAATTTTCGCGTACAATAACACCATTCATACAAGTACAAAATTAACGCCAATCGAGCTTCACAGAGGTCATATTATAATAAAGCCTATTTCACTGAATCTGGAAGAAAGCAGCGATCAATATATCGAAAGCATTAGACGCCAATATTCAGCTATAGCACAACACATAGCTAAGCTAAATAACCTGTCTAAAGCTAAAAATATTCAAAAACTAAACGCTTCACGCGATTCCCCTAGTACATTTGTACCAGGACAACAAATATTCGAAAAAAGAATTCGAAGAAACAAACTCGAAACAAAATATATTCAACATACAGTTACCAAAGACGGAGACGTCACACTAACAACTAACAAAAGAACTGTACATAAAAATAAAATTAGAAAAACCTAAACTAATAATTTTTATTTTTGTAAACAGGGCAGTCCAGCTAAAGAATCTAGAAGCCTTTGACCTACAAAACAACAAAGGACTAGTAGCCATATCACTAGGAAACGCTAGAGTAATAACATCATATATCAAAGTATTTCATGTGATCGAACTTCAAGATTTGCAAATCAGTCTTTCAAATATAGAATCCGCAATTAGCACACTACAACAACTAATTGTCTCTGAAAAGAAACAAGATTATTGTCGTATTCAAATACTCCAAAGAAAATTTAATAAGACCAGAACTTCTATTTCTAATCTTATGCCCGACATTCCTAACAGACTTAAACGAGGAATTTTCAATCCATTAGGAACTTTTGTAAAATCTATAACTGGCAATTTGGATCAAAAAGACTATGAAGAAATTCACCAATCAATACAAAATAACGCGGACGGACAATTCGAACTCATAAATAAGTTTAATGAACAGGTAAAAATAAACGACCAAGTAATACAGAGGTTCGAAGAAACTACTTTAATAGTAAACAAAGTAATCGACTCCGTAAAGAAACTCATGTCAGAAAAATCTGATACAGACATCCTGACGTACTACACTTTAGTAGATGACAATATAGAAACTTTATTCGATCAGGCACAAGAAATTCACGAAATTATTACTTTCGCTAAAATCAACGTAATATCAAGATTTATCTTAGATAATGAAGAAATGAATTTTGTTTTAAAAGATCTCGAGGAAAATAACATACGACTTCACTCGCAAGAACAAGTTTATTCGTTACTCAAAATTAAAGCATATTATAATAACACTAATTTGGTTGTCATTTTAGAAATTCCACAATTTCACCAAGAAACCTTCCTTTATAACAAAATTAAAACTTATAACAAAATTAACTTAACAATTCTATCATTCCTAATTCCTATGATTATATACTATCCCATAAAAATATGCACATGTTAATTTCAATGCCTTGCCAAAATTTGGAACAAATATACTATTGTCATTTGGAACGAATACAATACAACAATAACACATGCATACCAAACCTGCTCAACAACCAGGCGGCACACTGTAAATTGATACAAGTTCAGTACCATGATGAAACGCAGCTACTAGAAGATGGCTACCTATTCATGTCATCACAAAAAGGAGAAATAATACACTCATCTTGTGGACCGAATACATTAGCAATTCAGGGCATCAAATTGCTTAAATTTAACGATTGTACTATAAAAACCAGCCACCAATCATTTTCAAACTTCAAATCATCTATTTCAAAGAAGTATGGTATCATTCAACCGTTTAATACCATTAAAGTCAATGAAACAAGAATCGAGACACTGGATATACCATATCTTACAAAATCAAACATCAAGAACATACAAGAAATACAGATGCATCAACAATGGCACTTCATATACACTCACACTTATGCCATATCATCTATTGTATTAATTATTTTTATATTTATCTTACTATTCTTTCTTTACAAGAAATATAGGAATAAACTAGCTAAATTCAATAGAATCATCTTCAATGCTACAGCTGAGGACAGCTTTCATTTACGGGGGGAGGAGTTAACATCTGTAATTCCACCAATACCCAAATCCAGAACATCGATTCAAAAGGGTAAATCAACACCACAAATCAACGCCATTTCAATATCAACATAACTAACATTTAAAACTAAATAATTTTGATAACATTTAAATTGCAAGTACGCAAATAAATATTAAACAATTTCATTTCATTTCATTTTCATTTTCTTTATAATTATAATTTGCAATGTTAAAGTAAAATCAAATTACATTATTAGGAATTATGTTGTTTGTTTGTGTAACAAAAAACTATAAAGTCGAGTTCAATCTTAAATAATGTGTTCACTCATATTTTTATTTTTAATAAAGTTGCTGTCTAGAATCAAATTAATTATTTGTTAATTACTTACTCTCTACGTTTAATCCACAACATAACTATATATATATATATATATATATATATATATATATATATATATATATATATATATATATATATATATATATATATATCTTCTTATATATATAAAAATCACATGTCACGATGTTTGTCCGCGATAAACTTCGCAACAACGTAAACAATCCTAATAAAATTGTGTTCAGTGTGTGTATAATGGTCCAACTTGAGAGATAGGATAGTTTTTATTTTGATTGAACGCCTAAATATTTTTTAATTACGAATTAAATGTTAAATATGGATAGTTCATAAGCAAACTTTCAGATGGCGGCGTAAATTAATTAATTTACTGTCAAACCTGCTTTATCGACTTTTTAATCATCCATGTAGGGCCCATATAGACTATCATATGTTATTGAGCGATTATTTTGTTCCGGTATTTGCTGCAATGGCACTGCAAAAGGGGGAAAAGAAACGAAATTCAATAAAATTTATATGGGATTTCATACAAAACACAACTTGAATAATTTTAAAAATCTATGAAATTTCTCATTTTGCTACAATTAAATAATTTAAATTTCTTTTGGCGCTGCAAAAGGGGGAAAAGAGAATAAATTCAATAAAATTTATATGGGATTTCATTTCAAAACACAACTTGCATAATTTTAAAAATTATCTATGAAATTTCTCATTATACTACAATTAAATAATTTAAGTTTCTTTATGATCTATTACTGACAATTACTGACAATATTGAGCATAATATATAAAATACTTTATTTTCTTCTGTCCGTAAAAGAAATACGAAAATAGGTTAAATTTTTCATACAAGTTTGTATGGTAAATTTTGGCAATTTTCATGTTTGAGCGACTTAAGAATAATCATATATATATAAAAATCACGTGTCACGATGTTTGTCCGCGATGAACTCCGTAACAACGTAACCAATCTTAGTGAAATTTTGTACAATGTGTGTATGATCAGCTTGAGAGATAGGATAGTTATTATCTTGATTAAATGCCTAAATATTTTTTAATTGTATATTAAATGTTAAATATGGATTGTTCATATGCCAACTTTCAGATGGCAGCGTAAATCAATTTATTCAATTGATAGTAAACTTCAGGCGTGCTATACACCTGAGCTAAACTATGCGAAATATGCGAACTATGTTTTTAAAAAAGTAATGTTTTAAAGCGAATAAAGCTTTTTCAAAAAAATGTAATGTTTCCGTTTTTCTTTTCTTTTTTAAATATTTTGTTTCGGTAATGTTTTTTTCTATAATTACGTTATATACATTATTTTTTAAAAACATAGTTCGCTTTTTTTTATAGTTTCGCTCAGGTGTATAGCGCTTAACTTCGTATAAGGCCATTATTAGACTATCAAATTTGTTTTAGTAAAAAAGTTTTGTTTTATATTTGATAATAAACGAAAAGCATATTATGCTATGTCAAATACGTTACCAAAGATTATTAACAATTTTGTGGAGGTTATATATTAATTATAGTAGTGTATAAAGTATCGAAATCTGTAAAAAATTAGGGTATTGGTTTTTATAAAGTTTGAATAAAAATAAGAGTAAAAATAAAGAAAACAATAATTTAAATTTATTTTTTTATTTTTTTAAATTTTTCATTGGTCTTCAATGTTAATTTACAAAAATCATTATCAAATTGAAAAATACTCTTATACGTATTGCTAATTAAAATAGAACGATTAGAGGTAAAAAAAATTGTCATCAAAACTGGATGAAAAACTAGCAAAGTTTATTTTACAACCTTTATGCTTGATTTATAGTCGGTAACTTTAACTTAACGTAGAGTACAAATGTATGAAAATGCACTAGAACATTTATAGTCGGTACGTAAACTTAACGTTAACTTAACGTAAAGTTCATTTCATTCTATCTTAAGGATTTTTTGACGTTTAGTATAAAAACTGAAGAAAACTAATATTTAATTGCAAGTGTCCATAAAAATAAAATTTTATTTATTAAAAAATGCAAAAGACATAAAAAGAGCGACTTTAATTAAAGCCAAATATTAGCATGAAATTAATATGAAAATAAATTTTTTTATTTTTAAATTTTGTATCAAATGTTTATTTCGAAATTTATTATTTTAAATTTTGATTGTGAAATCAGTTTGTTACTTTTAAAGCATTGATTGATTTATAAAATTGATTACAAAACCAAAATTAATATCAAATCAAACGTCAAAGAATACCTAATTTCTTACCAACCTTAAATCAAAATTTTGTATAGAGTCTTAAGTTACGGTTAAGTTAAAGTTAACGTTAACTCTCCAATTTCATGTCAAATTTTTTTTATTGACCAATATATAGATAGTGTGATATACGCCTCATAAATTTGGGTTAGCCAATAGATGGTGCCATATTTGTATTTAAAAAATTGGTTTTAATGTTAAAGTTTTCCAAATACACAACGCTTGCTTTTTCCAATTGTCGTGTATTATTTTTTGATTGGTGATTGGTGATAATTATTTTAATTGGTTTTTTTTTAAATATCGGTTTATGCGCGTAGCTTGCTTTGATCAATGTTTTTTTTCGTTGAATATAATTTTATGATATAGAAAAATGAATGTATAATATTTTATTAAAATAATATGTCAAATATTTTGAAATAGCACATTTTTTTGGAAATTTTAGGTGAAAAAGATGATGAACAATGTCGTTGAAGCTACAATTTTGAATGGAAAATTCAAAGTGGAAGATGTACTGTTGCTACGTATTTCAATGATCGCAACAGATATGGCATTTGAATTCAAACGTTTAGTTTCCAATGCGACTCGCTTTTGCAATGACCATCAACAACTCAAGACGAGTTTTCTTGAATTTTCTTTCTTATGAGATACCGACAATATGCGACGGGTTATAATGTAAAATAAACAAAAGGTTTACACTATTTGGTGTAAAATAAATAGTTTTTAGAGATTTTTAGAGTGATTAAGCTAAAGTAATTATTTTAATTCGCATGAGTTTTGCAATTTTAAAGCATTTTTTATTTTCTCTCAGAAAAACTTCTTTAAAACAGTTTTTGTGTGTTTCGTGTCGGGAACAAATACAATTTACAATTGTATAATCACAGATGAAAAATTCAATTTAAATAAATATGCGATAATGAAGTTTCAATTTAGAAATTATCTGAACATGAAAATTGAAATATGTTTCGTTGTTGTTTCATCCACTGTGGCTGAGTCTGTAAGATGGCTTTGAACTATGATGTCTCTGATGAGCGTGAGTTCAATCCCGACAATAATTACTTATTATCGGGAATAATACTTTTAATAATTACTTTGAGCAATAATTACTCACAAATTCGCTTAAAAATTAATATACCATTAATGTTGTCCATATATGGAACATTTATGCCAATATATTGACCGTGTGTAAGATATTAGTTTCGCATTGATTTGCAACATTCAATAATAATGACTTTAAAATGACTTAAAATGTTGACTAAATAGAAATATTTCTCATCCTATGAATTCAAATCCTATGAATTCATATACAAAAACTTCCAAATAATTTTGATTTTTTTTGCATCACTTCTTTTATTCCTTTTTTGCATCACTTCTTCTATACCTTCATCGAATGTATTGTCGCTATTCTTACTGCACTTGCTGACCATAAAATCATATACCGATCAAAATTTTTTGCAACGTTTTTAGTAACCTACCGGTAAAGAAAGCGTATATTAAACCGCATGAGCACTGTGAAAATTTGTGAATCGATTTTTTTTCCGTATAATGTTCTAAATAGATTACACACCTGAAAACTTATGTAATCGCGTATTTTTTATATATTCTTTGTTTTATATATAATACTATTTTTTATATTTTACTGATCAACTAGAGTGCTGATCCTTTTACATTCATATTAAAAAAAAAAATAGAAAACCATTTCTCATTACTACTCTTTGAAATTATTGCTACGTCAACAAAATGTATACACACAAACTTTATTTATAGGCGTAGCAAAGCACGCCGGGTCCCGCTAGTATATATATATATATATATATATATATATATATATATATATATATATATATATATATATATATATATATATATATATATATATATATATATATATATATATATATATATATATCTTATATATATAAAAATCACATGTCACGATGTTTGTCCGCGATAAACTCCGCAACAACGTAACCAATCTTAATTAAATTGTGTTCAGTGTATGTATAATGGTCCAACTTGAGAGATAGGATAGTTTTTATTTTGATTGAACGCCTAAATATTTTTTAATTACGAATTAAACGTTAAATATGGATAGTTCATAAGCAAACTTTCAGATGGCGGCGTAAATTAATTAATTTACTGTCAAACCTGCTTTATCGACTTTTTAATCATCCATGTAGGGCCCATATAGACTATCGAATATGTTATTGAGCGATTATTTTGTTCCGGTGTTTGCTGCAATGGCACTGCAATAGGGGGAAAAGAAACGAAATTCAATAAAATTTATATGGGATTTCATACAAAACACAACTTGAATAATTTTAAAAATTATCTATGAAGTTTCTCATTTTGCTACAATTAAATAATTTAAATTTCTTTTGGCGCTGCAAAAGGGGGAACAGAGAATAAATTCAATAAAATTTATATGGGATTTCATTCAAAACACAACTTGAATAATTTTAAAAATTATCTATGAAATTTCTCATTATACTACAATTAAATAATTTAAGTTTCTTTATGAACTATTACTGACAATTACTGACAATATTGAGCATAATATATAAAATTCTTTATTTTCTTCTGTCCGTAGAAGAAATACGAAAATAGGTTAAATTTTTCATACAAGTTTGTATGGGAAATTTTGGCAATTTTCATGTTTGAGCGACTTAAGAACAATATTTTATATATTACGCTTAATATATACTCGATAGGATAGTTTTTATCTCAATTAAAAGTTTTAATATATTTTAATTGCGAATTGAATGTTAAATGTATTTTGTAAACACATTTAACGTAAGTGACACAACTTCATCATGGACTTTTTAAATCATCAGCGTAGGCCCCGAAAAAACTGTTGGTTTCAACTTTTTGTTTTATTATCGATGAAATTGAAATTGAATCTGCAAATTGACTCAAAAATTTCAATTTACTCTGCTATCGCATTTGAATAAATTTTGCCAGATTGTGGTGTTGAAATTCATGTAATATTTGTTTTTCAATATTTGTTTTTTCGTAATTTAATTTTTGTAGAAGAAGATAAAGCAAAACAAAAAATAATATTTCTGCGAAAAACGACTAAATTTCAATTTCATCGGCATTTTTGAGAAATGAGTCACGGCAAATAATACAGGAAAAATCTACTTTACCGAACGTCTTAAAAACATTAAAATTCATTAGAAATCATTAGAATTTTGACAACACGACTTTAAAGTTTATTAATTTTAATGATTTCTCTATGAATACCCAAAATTACGGTTAGTAGTAAATACGTCTAGATAACGTAATGGCCAATAACATGAGCTGTCAACCAAAAAGTTTCGAGTACGAATCAAGTCACGTCGTTACGTTTTTTTGCTTTTTTGGTTTTTATTTATATTTTAGATTCAAAATCACGAAGGTGAAAAATTTCAAATTTGGTTTGACAAAAAACAGTAAATGCTATAATGATGATAACTAATTTGTATTGTCACTAAATCTGTATTAAAACAATAGTTTGTTAGGGTATTGGACATAATTTATTACTTCTTTTCTAATATTACTTTTAAACGCCGCTTAAAATCATTATTTCATGGACAGTCATTATTTCATGGACGTTTTTGAAAGGTTAATAAATTGTCCGAAAAGGCATAAAAACGATTTAGCTATTTTGAGCCTTTAACGTTTAGAAACAGTTTAAGCCCCAAAAACATTACAGTGCATGCACAATGAAATTACTTTTACCAAGTTTGTATGAAAATTTATTTTGAGGAAAAAAAATTTATTTTTGAAATATATTTTTCTCAATGAAAAAGTTTAAAATTTCTTAACTTTTTCCTCATGATCAATAAGGAATGAAGCTAGCTACAGTTTAAAGCATTGTGCTGATATTAAATACCATCAGATTCTCCAATACCATTCAAAAGACTTCAATTTCCTATTCGTTTGGCTTTCGCCATGACCATAAATAAGTCTCAAGGACAAACACTGTCCATTTGTGCCTTGGACTTGGCAAATCCATGTTTCTCCCATGGGCAACTATATGTTGCATGCTCACGTGTGGGTAAATCAGCAAATCTTATTGTATTAGCAAAAAACAGGTTAACTAAAAATATTGTACACCGATTACTGATTAGCACTGATTTAAATTAAAATTACAAATTTTTACTAGAAGACCCACTCGGTGAACTTCGTACCACCTACAATATATTTGTAGATAACATTTGTCAGCGATTATCAATTCTGATCGACATTCTACCTCCAATTCATTGAGATCAATAATAGTGGCTGTATTGTATAACTTGAATTTTTTGGCTATTAAACGAAACTATTAGGGAATACAATTTTTTTCAATTACCTCGGTCTGAAAGACATAAGTACTACATTCTCGAGCCAAAAGTGAAATTCTTACCCCCACTTTTTAGGGCATTTCTAAACGTTTCAGATCATAACGATTTTAAAACAGCAAAAAAAATGTATATCTGTCTGATGGTCGGTCGTCCGTCACCACCTACGAAATTTAGAAAACCGCTGAAAGGATTTCAAAAATTTTTATTTCTAAAAACAGGTACACTCAATTAAAATAGCCGCCAGGACGATATGTTCGATAACTGTACCAGAAGTGTGTCAAAAAAATCGTCAAGAGTGTCAAAACAAGGAAATATTCATATTTTTTGCTTAAAAACGGTAATTTTAGGTGATAATGAGTAGTAACCTTGAGTTTAAAGAAATCTTGATAGTCGGGATTCGTATATAAGATCAAAAAGTAGATTATTATGAGTTTGTCAAAAAAATATTGTCAGTGTGTCAAAAGAATGTTTCATTTAATTTTTACCCAATTTTTTGGGAAAAAATAAAATTAATTATTTGTATGTCATGAAATGTGATTGAACATGCAATTTGAATTTGTGAATTTTAAATTTTTTCAATATTTTTGGAAAAGTTTCAATTTTTGATTTTGTAAGAATTTCCGGAATGTTTTTAGAATTTTGAAAAAGTTTAAATTTTTGTTTTTATTATAATTTTTGGAATTTTGTAAAAAGTTTGTATTTTTAATTTTGTTAATAGTTTTATAATTTTGAAAACAAATTAAAGTTTTGAATTTATAAATTTCGAATTTTATAAATATTTTTAGAATTTTGAAAAAAGCTTCAATTTTTGATTTTGTAAGAATTTTTGGAATATTTTTAGAATTTGAAGAAGTTTGAATTTTTGATTTTTTTATAATTTTTGAAATTTTGTAAAAAGTTTCAAATTTTGAAATTGTTATAATTTTTGCAATATTTTCCGGGGCATATACGATAAAACTTGAAGGTTTTCCAACCCTCGAACACGCAACATATAATTGACCATGCGAAAAGCACGAGGTTTCTAGGTCCAGCCCACAAATTGACATTGTTAGGCCTTGTGACTTATTAATAGTGCGAATGCTAATCGAATTGGAAATTCGACAACAAGCTTAAAAATTTCTCCAAAACTCTTTACCAATCACTTTCAAATTTTGACATGCCGTTCGATTCTCAACCCATCTAGATTGATCAGCTAGAATGCTAATGCTCTCTGTTATTCCTATTTCCCAAACGGAAAAATTAAAAAATACGCTTTCTATTCTTATTCCGACTCTTTGAAATTATTTTTGCTAATTCAACAAAATGTACGCGCACAAACTTTTTTATAGGCGTAGCAAAGCACGCCGGGTCCCGCTAGTATATATATATATTTCAACAAATCAAACCAGTCTCTGCTATTTTACATTTGCAAAACCAAAATATTCCCTAGCTTTTCCAAACATAGCCTTCGTAACAGTTATCATTTTTCAAAAATAAATCTGGCTTTTAAATTTCAAATAAACTAAATTCCAATATTGTAAAATAAAATATAATATTGACAAATAATTTTGTATCCGTAAAACAAATTTTCAAACAACACGCAACGAAAGAAAATAGAAAATCGATTTTAGGTTTTCTATTTTTTTTCTTCTTCTTCTTTTATTGCAACATCAAATTTTTTTGTTATATAAATAAAATCCATAATCCATCCCTTGTTATATCTGTTAAACGATTTCAAAGGATTTATGTATGCCGAACTTTGAAGAACATTTTCTTTTGAAATAAATTATGAAGGATTTTGTTGCTGTAATATTTGTAACTAAATGCGAAGTGAGAAGTTATTTCAAAGTTGGTTTAGGTTTTAGATGTAATTTTTCTTTTTGTTGGTTTTTATTGAATAAAATAGTGATTTGAGAATTGAATCGAATTTCAGTTTAATGTTAAAATGATATTTGATTGAAGATTATGATATAGAAGATTGAACAAACGAAATTCAATTGATTTGAATATATTTCTTTAGATGGATTTATAATTTGATATAGAACAAAAAAGGCTGTTTGGTTGGATTTGGTAAGAAGCTTGAAAAATTTTATGAAATCAGAAGTTTGATAATTTTCACCAATCCACTCTGGATAAATAATGAATGGTAAATGATATTTATTTTAATCCCTTTTATCTGATTATACACAATTTATAAATTCCTTTCTTATATTGCTTTTATTTTAAATTTACCTTAATCATATCATCATCATCATTATAATCTTTATAATTAATAGTTCTATGTCTAGTTATATTGAAATGAAAGTTAGAGAGCGACCAAAAAAGGAAACAAAAAAAATGAAGAAGAAGTTATAATTGTTATAGTCATTAGGATTATATTTCAATTAAAGTTGATCGAAATTGAGAAACTATAAAGGAAAGTTTGACAAAAGAAAATAATTAAAACTTAATAGAGTTAGAAGAAGAATTAATAGTATATTTCATTAGGAGTCTGGAAATAAGGATTTTTCGGTGCGCGCGTGACAATTTCTCATGGGAAGCCATGCAAGCACGGAAAAATCCATATACGGACGTGTAATGAACGATACTTTTTATTATACTTATCTGAAAACAACGCAAAAAAGGATAAGAAGTAAATTTAGAGCATTTTATTTTCAAAGTAATCATAATACATCGTAGTAGTACCAAACATGATTAACATTTCCATAGCAACGATATATTTATTATCGGCATTGTTTTATTTTCTGTCAGTTTAATTCATGTTAGTTTTAAAAAATGTACTGAAAATGTACTTAATAAGTGTTACTATTAATATTTAATACCAACGATTCCTAAATATACTAATTATGTTGTTGTTGTTTTCAGAAAATTGTTATAAATAAATAATTGTTTTTTCAAAGAAATAAATATCAATTGTATTTTTTTATTTAGCACACGGAAAAAAAATCGGAGATCGGGAAAAATTTTCCGTGCGCTGTTCTGAAAATACCATCTTTACGTCTTTGTAAAAACAGATGAAAACAAGGTGTTTTCAGATAAGTATAATAAAATAAATATGTTGATGATGTTACAAATATTACAGGTGCTGTTTCACTATAACTTTAACATATAATTTTAGAACAAGGACAATGCTGGGATTTCAATTATACAGCCATAAGTTAAAGTCTAAACTTGCAAGTAACAAAGTAGCTACACAGAGAGAAAAAAAGGGTTAAATTTGATAAAAAAATCATCAAATTGATGATTTTTGTATATCAATATATGGACGAGAATATGAGTTCTCAAATTGATATAAAATGCTGCATCAGATTGAACTCTGGTTTATTTTTTTGAGTTGTGTTTTGCCAAAGCTATATTGGCTTGGACTTTTAATATCACCAACTCAAAAAAAAAGAAGAATACGTTTAAACACGTGTCTATATAGCCCGAGATAATCAAAATTACCCCCACACAAATCGAACTTGGAAATCTCTAACTATCAAGATATTTAGCCTAACATTCTACACTGATCCACAGAGAAAAAAAATTCGCAATTTCAAAATGATAATATTAATTAATATATAAATATATAACTAGAATAAAATAAAATTAGACTTGCGGTTACGGAGATCTTCAGATGATCCAAATTCTTCAGTCCAGCAATTTTCAAAAATAAATTCCCGCCTGGATTGAATTTAATACCCCAGCTTGACGAAATGTTGAACTACCAGCTGAATTCTCTCAATCAGCTGCATATGATGATGTGTCTTTTAATTTTCCCAAAATTATACTTTTCCCAGATTGGTATTTTTGTGAACTTTTAGGTTTTTATTTTATTTTACGATTTAACACGCTCCCAGTTTAATCCAATCTACTTTGTTTAGGAAGAAAATAAGGTTTTGATTTTCCAAAATGCTTCACCATTACAATTCAATGACACTCGCCATCTTTCCCTTTGTATATCTCTTAAAAATACGAAAGAAAAAACAATTTTAGTATTTTAAGGAATAACTATATATTTTTGTTTTAATTTTTTGTTGGATATTTTCACTTTTCGTTTTCCTTATTTTTAACAAATGCTTAATTAATAACAATCAATGCGTTAAACGCCTTTTTTATTCTTTAACATCTGATCTCTTTTCTTTTGATTTTCTCCGTTTTACCATTCAACACAAGTTTTGAAAATCGACTTAATTATTTGATAAGCAAACATGGAATTAAAAATTCGAAAACATTTGTTTTCACGAACAAAAAAATGGAATGAATGATCAAAATCAATGTGTTTTTCCGACATTTTATAAAATGAAAAATATGAGAAACGAAGATTGAGCAAAACTGAGTAATAAATCTCTGTTCGTTAAAGTTGAAAATAAAATTGTTGCGTTCGTTTATTTTTATAATTGTAATTCGAAACTGAACTGACCGTTGGAAAATTTGAAATTATTATTAATGTAAAAATGAACCGAGACTATGGAAATAAACTTTTATTGAATTAGAAAAAGAAGATGAATTGGTTTTATTATTGTTTAGGCGAATATCACGGACGGTACACCATGAATTCAAGGTAAAAATCAAGATATTTACCCTTGAAATCACAAAAACGTCGTCACCCCCTCTACGTCAGAAACCACCGAACTACTTCCCACAACTAATCTGTATCTGGGATCGAGTTATCAATGGTAACCAACGTCAGGGTCGATGATCAATTTCAATACTCATGAAGTTCCTAGGAACTATCAGTGAGTACCGAAATCGATCATCCATCCATCTAACGTCAGCACCATTGAAACCTCGATACAACCAGTAATATATGATGCTGAAGGTGTGAACCCCAGAGACGACAACCAGCCAGAGGAACGACCCTACCTAACGAAAAGACATCATTCCCTGATGTCTTTCGCGTGATGGACTCTAAGATTCTTACCGCTCATATCTGTGCACTCATAGAGTACATTTCCAATCTTAGTCTTAATCATCGCAGGTAAGAACTTTGGAGCCAATTTTGCCGAGAATTTTTTTGTAGCGTCACTCAAACGATGTTGCCGTACAAACAGACGTTGTTGTGGTTGAAAAGTCCGTAGTTTAGAACGTAGGTTGTACTGATGTTGCGATTTCTTGAAAGCTGCTTTTAAATTTTCTTGAACCCGGTTCCTGAGCAAGGTCAAATGATCAGAGCGTTCTAATTCCTCACCAGCATCCTCACCTAGCTGGTATAGTGATCTCAACAATTGGTAAGTATTTCCATCCGATATTGGATGTTGACCAAATAATAAATAGTACGGTGAGTACTTGGTAGCAGAATGTACTGCAGCCCGCAGTGCATATGCGATTTCACC
Source organism: Diogma glabrata (assembly GCA_963693315.1). Classification (NCBI taxonomy): domain Eukaryota; kingdom Metazoa; phylum Arthropoda; class Insecta; order Diptera; family Cylindrotomidae; genus Diogma; species Diogma glabrata. The sequence goes on along the minus strand of OY856188.1, from coordinate 221,987,243 downwards.
AATTTGTGAATCCCACTTGGTATGTTGACCTTTTATGAACGCTCGAATTGCTGCAAGTACTGACCTATTGACCCGCTCTGACGCGTTGCTTTGAGGACTATAGACACCGGTCCTAATGTGTTTAATGCCGAAATCTGACAAAAGACTCTGAAAGTTCCTACTAGTGAACTGTTTGCCATTGTCACTGTGCAGAAACTCTGGTACCCCATATGTAAGAAACACTTCATTCCTTAGAAAAGCATTCACCTTCGGTGAAGTTGCGTTTCTAAGTGGTTTCAGTAGTACAAACTTCGTAGCATGATCCAGAACTATCAATAACACCGTATTCCCAAGTGTAGAACGAGGGTACGGTCCCAAAAAATCTATATAGACTCTCTGCCATGGACGTGCTGTTTCGAATTGATATTGCATCGGAGGACGCAATATCTGATTCGTGGCTTTTGTTTGTTTACATGTGTCGCAGGACACAACATAGTTGTGTACCTGTGACGCCATGCCCGGCCAATAATAAAGACGTCGAAGTAATTCTAAAGTCTTTTTAACACCTCCATGAGCAGCAGTACTATCATCATGATGTTTCTGAATCATGTTGGAAGTCATCGGTTTTGGCACCCAGAGTTTCCACACAGGAACATCGTTAGGTATTGCATCAGGTCTTGGCTCAATACGAATGTATAGCTTATCATCCACGACTTTAACTGATGGAAAGTCCTTTGGAGATGATTGGACTTTAGCTATCATATCCGTATATTCGTTGTGCCGATAACCTTCATTGTCGATTTTGATGTCGTTAATGTGATGTGTTAATGCTTCCGTCAATTCCTCGTGTGTATCGTCATAAAAACGAGATAGAGCATCAGGGACTATATTTTGGGTACCTTTCTGGTGGACAATGGTAAAATCCATATGTTGGAGTTTTAGGCTCCACCTAGCCAGACGACCACTCAAGTCTTTCTGTGACATAAGCCACTTCAGACTTGAGTGATCAGTCACAATTGTGAATCGGTGACCTTCAACATAGCCCCTGAATTTCTTCACACTAAGAATTGCCGCAAGACATTCCAACTCAGAAGCCGAATAGTTCCTTTGAGCTCTATTTAGTTTCTTCGATATGTAGGCTATCGGACACTCTTGTCCGTCAGTATCAACCTGATACAACACACTACCTACCCCTGTCAGACTTGCATCGCATCTAATAAAGAACTCTTTATTATAGTCAGGGTTTACTAATACCGGTGCTGTAGTCAGCAATCGTTTTAAATTTTCGAAAGCAGCTTGCGCTTCCAATGTCCATTTCAATTTCCCAGAACTTTTCTTTAATAAATCCGTAATCGGTGATACCACGCTTGCATAATTTGGTATGAAACGTTGGTACCAACCAGCCATTCCCAATAGTCTACGTATTTGTTTTACTGTAGATGGAGCTGGGTACTCTGCTACAGCTCTTACCTTGTCAGGGTCTGTTCGAAGACCATCTTCACCAACCAAAAATCCCAAGTATTTCACCTCTCTCAGAACAAATTTACTTTTCTTGAGGTTTATGGTTAACCCAGCCGCTCTTAACAATGAAGAGACTTTGGACAGCAATTCCATATGTTCCTGGAACGTGGAAGAGACTACCAATAGATCATCCAAATAAACAAAGACATTTTCGTGATATTGATGTGGTATCACTTTGTGCATTAGCCGACACATTGTCTGGGGAGCACTGCACAATCCAAAGGGCATAACCCGGAATTGATACAATGGACGACCAGGCACTGTGAAGGCTGTCTTGTCTCTAGATGCTTCTGCCAGAGGAATCTGACAGAAAGCATCTTTGAGATCAATACTTGAAATGTACTTTGTGCTATTTAGACGACCTAGTAAGCCATCAATCAAGGGAAGTGGGTAAGCGTCCTTTTTCGTTAGTGAATTGACACGACGGCTATCAATACATAATCTGTTTTTACCAGATTCTTTTTGTACCAAAACCACTGGCGAGCACCAAGAACTGTTACTCTCTTCGATCACGCCCATTTGAAGCATTCGGTCAAGTTCGGCATAGACCTTTAGTTGAACAGCCGGCGATGTGGGATAGTGCCTCTGTTTAACAGGTGCACTATCACCAACATCGATGACATGTTCAACCAAAGAAGTCTTTCCGAGCCCAGACACTTCAAATGACGGGAAAGAATCCTTGATCATATCCAGTTCATGTTGCTGATCAGTGGTGAGGTTGTGTGTATTTAAAGTTATTGGCTCTGTACGAGTCAGTTCACTAACAAAAGAAGGAACAATACCGAATTTCTCCCAGAAATCTATGCCCAGGTAGAGCTCTTCTCGTAATCCAGGGACTATATGGAACCGCATTGGTTTAGTGGAGCCATTCACAGTTATTGGAATCTCAATGTAACCTAAAATTTTAGTTGCAGTACCATCCGCCGTACGAATACACGAAGTGTACTTACGGTAAGTTGTACCTGTTGATTCCAATAATTCCAAGGAATTTCTTCCAAGTATTGTGATTGACGCTCCACTATCCAATAATCCTGCGATATTTTTGTCCAAAATCCTTATTGTCAATCGCGGCCGAGGATCCTTTGTTTCTGAAAGGATAGATGAAATACAAGCTTTACGAAATAACTTCCTCATCCTCCAATATCTGATGTTACGTTCCAGACGTCTGAAATACGTGCGATGTAATGATGGGAAATTAAATGTATTAGATAAATTTAATCGGGTTTCGTTGGTGGTGGCCGATCGTCCTGCGTTCCTACATCTCTCGTCGATTTCTTCGGGCTCATTGGATGTTGAACCGAGGGTACCATCCCCGAAGCATGTACTCTCGGACGGTAGTTTAACGACGGGTGACAATATGAACAATTTGCATAAACTACATCCGGTTTATTACATTTCCAGCAATATAATTTTATCCGATTCTTAGAGCACTCAGGAGCTCGATGACCATTTACTCCACATCTAAAACATACTATTGGTTGTCTGGATATTGATGGACCAGGTTGAATGTTATCCGATGTTATGCCAGGTCGCTGCAATATCTGTCTCGGTGCTGACTCCATCGCTTCAATATATCCATGTTGTTCTGGTTCAGCATCCACCTCATAACCATCCACTTGCTGTAGCTCGCTAATTCTCAAATTTGATGTTCTGGTCGGAACTGGTGTGGACCACAAACGTTCAAACTTCTGACATAAAGTCCGAAGTTCATCAATTGAATGTATGGTAGCAGCTAGTGTAGCATTTTTGAGCTCCACACTCAGTCCCTCCCGAGCAATCTCTAGCATCTCACGGTCAGCAAATGGACGTGCTAAGCGACGGTTTAACGAACCAATCTCCACCAGATACTCGTATACGCTCTCCTTTGATTTCTGTTTGTGGTTCAGAAGAACTCGCAAGATCGCCTTATCATCAGTGAGCGTACCGAAGGTCTGTAGGAGTCCCTCCCTTAACACTGGGTAAGTCACCACCTCATATTCATGAGTTAAATTCAAATAGTATCTGTCGGCCGCTGCTTTCAGATACCGTGGTATGATAGACCTAAGGTCGTCCCATGACACACGGTCTCTTCTGGCAGCCGCCTCCACTCTATGAATAAACTCATGAACATCAGGAGAGTGACCATCCCCTGTGAAGGTTGGAACCCAATTTGAGTCATAACGACTCAAATTGTTCCCACGAACCCCTCGGTACTCCACTGGTGCTAACGCTGGAGCCGCGTCACGCCATACCTGAGGAGGTTGGTTGTATGGTGGTGGTGCTGTTAGTGGAGCTGGTGGATATATTGGTAGTGGTTGTACCTGTGGTACTGATGGATAATTTAATTGTGGTTGTACCAATGCTGGATTATTGTGTGTGTGTTCAGATGGGAGTGATGGACCCAATTGTGGTATTGCAAAGTCCTCGGCTCTCAAACCCGATTGCTGGAAATAAGCCGGTGGTGCTTGATCTGACCGTCTCTGTTGTTGCTGGTTTGGACGATTCAGACTATGTATTGTTTCCGATATTGGCCGTACTGGGATCGGTGTGGATCTCTCATCTGGTTGAAAGGCAGGTGAAGCAGAAGGAGCAGATGACACTCCTGGTTTACTCTGCATAATTGGAGGTGTTGATAATGATCCCATTATACTCCAAGCGCGTGACAATTGTGAGATAGCGTAGGTGCGGGCTTCTTGCAAGTCATTGCGAGGACCCAACCTATTCATCCTACCCGTATAATGTAACACTCGATTCGCCAAACCATCCAAGAGGGTCTGATCAATCGGTGACTGAAGTCGTCGTACTTGATTTAAAATAAGTTGTGCTGCCTGCACCACCATTTGAGATTCCTCTATCAAATCTCTCGCATGAGACACTGTTATTGGAACTGACCCATGATCTCCATGGTTTCGCAGTTCCTCTGCCCAATCGGCCCCTCCGAAGTTCACACCCCGAACCAAACATTCGACCAGTAGTTCGCTGGGTTCCAGACCATAGAACGGATGGTCAACGTCTATTTGGTTTGACATTTTGATGGTAAAACCCGAAAAATTATTTACTCGCAAACGATAACAATGTAAAAACCAATTCCCCAAAAAAAATGTAGTTAGTACGATGGAAAATGAAAATGAAAAACGCGGAAAGGAAAAAAACAACGAACGCCCAATTCAAAAAAAAACCACAAAAAATATTGTAAAAACCAAATTTACTAAAAGAACGAACAAACTTATGGTTGCACTCAATGTTACTTCACCTTTCACAAAAATTCCTAAAATATTGTATATGTAAAATATAATTTATTTATTAAATTTCAGATATGCTGAAATTCAGAATGATAAGTACCTAAAATTATTTATTGACGATAGCACCCCTAGGGGAAAATATTTATTTATTTAAATTTAAAAATAAAAATATTTAAAAAAAATGCTTATTTATTGGATGCACCGCACCGTCTTACCTTCAAAATATTTATTTATTTTTTTTTTAAAAAATAAAAAATATTTATTTAAGTCTTGATGTATTTGCTTATTTACGAAAAATTTGTATTTACTTAAAATTATTTATTCCTAAAAATTTAATTTATTTAATAAAAAATTTTTATTTATTCTCAAAAATTTATTGTTTTGATTTAATTTATTTTTTTATTTAATATATAGATAAGAGATTCCCAAATTCAGATTCGTCTGGAGACAACATAAAAGTAAGTATGGTTACAATATCCATTTTATTTAGTATTTGAATTATCGCGTTCGCGAGCCCACTTCAACAATGCATGTGAGAACCGACTAGAAAAGCCCCTAACGACCAGATTCTACAGAACAGTATCTCCCCAACCTAACAAAAACAATCGCAACTGTCACGATTAGACCCTAGGCCCATTTCTACTGACCCAGCTGCGGTTGTTCTACCTAAAAATAAATTATCATTAAACTAATGCCAAAGTTGAAGAAAGCTCCCGAACACCAGACTTCAAACCCTAAACTCCATGAAAATTGTCTATTGTAAGCTAAATGTAAAAGTGGAAAAATTTTGAAGTTGTGTGAGGTGAAGCCTCGATCCTGATAAAAAAAATAGATTGGTTCTCCTCTTCATTTCGTTAAAGAAGCTCCTGTGCAGGGAATGGTACTACTGGTTTGCACCTAAGTACAGACCAGCAGTAGTCATCCTCTTATCACTAGAAAAATCCTTCTGAAATGAAGAGAAGAAACCAATGAACTTCGATCGCATGTCCATAATGGACAGAGGCGATCTAAGAACAAAATTATGTTAAGGGGATAAGCCCCATGGATCCTTTATTAGAGGTACCGCTGGGAAAATTTATTAATTACACACTTGTAATCATTATACAACAACAACAAAAAATTAACAACCAAAAAAAAACATTCAATTAATTCTAACAAACGCTCAACTGTAGTGGAATGTACAATATTTTCATCGAAATTAAAAATAGTTCGAATCTACCACAACCAAAACAAGATTTCCACCGATTATAGCCATTAGTGGTAAAGAAATTAAAATCATGTATGTATTTCACGCAGGCCAAAATGCATCGTTAAAACGAGCATCAGATTCGAGATCTAATTATTTGCTACACACAAAAAGTTCAAATGGCTAAATCGTTTCATCGGTTTGGTTTCTCAATTTCATCTCACCAAGAGATAAAATACTTCGATATTGTAACATAACCACTACAACCGCTACCTATATACAAAAATATGTACAAATATGTACAATTCTACAACAATTAACCTACTATATACAACTATTTACACCTAAAACTACTATAGTACCACCAAAAAAAAATTCATAAAAAAAATGTGGACCCAAATCGGTTTTTTTTTTCAAATACAAAAAAAAATACATCTCAAATATGCACACAATTTCCCGGGGCCACTTGCGGTCCCAACCACCGTCGAGGGTTCTCCTTCCTGTGGTTGGATTCGAAGATGGCGCTCTCCTCAGCCAATGTCTCCGCATAAGCGTGCATGACTGAAGAGAACTCCACCTCTTCTTCCAACCACGCCGCCTTCTGTAACTTCCTCCTACTCTTTTTCTCCCTCCACCTTCTCCTGTCCCTCTCCAGCCTCCTTAGCCGATATCTCTCTCGCGCATCCATCACTTCATCCACACACTCATTCACTTCATCAATTACCACTTCTCCTACCAACTCCTCATTCATCTCATTCACTTCCTCCACTCCATGCACTACCTCATCTGCAATCTCACCTATTATTACATCCATCATTACATCATATTGCTCTAACACTATATCGTTTATTAACTCCTCATACATTTCCTTCCTTCTCTCATTCATTTCCACATTCATTTTTACTTTCTCCATCTCATTCACCACATTCATAACTCCACTCATGATCTCATGCATAACGTCATCCACTTCGTTCACCCCTGGCTTAGCCGCTGCCTGACCCAACTCTCCTGGCCCCGGCCGACGCTTGCTCCTAATCGAGCCAAAATTCCTAACTGTGTGCATATTAGGGAAAAAAAATAAAAATAAAAATTGAAAACCAATTCCAAAAAAATTCCAATAAAATATCAAAACCAATTCCACAATAACGCACCTAAATTCTTTGTAAAACTTATAGCAAAGATAATATGATTCAAAGATTCAGGGATTCAATTTAGATTATCGTTTGACGTCTTTTCCTTATAAAAAAACCTTATTCGTAGTCTTTATTATAAGTCTATTTGAATTATGTTTAATACTTCTCCCTTTCTTTAGATTGTTACAAACAATCGGTTTGAACTAAGATAAAAGGCTTACAATTAGCATAGATGTAAGATATATATAACTACCTAATTAATAAAGAATTTATTCCAATTTTATCTTCATTAAAAATGAATGAAATGAATAAAAGTTTCAGTCATCCATACCCACAATTTCACAAAAAAAAACCAACAACTGGTTATCAAAAAAAACTATTACTTACATTGAAAATTTATAAATCAAAAAACCCGGTTTGACGCTACCGCCCAAACCGACTTTTTATTAGGTTAACAAAAGGTTAACAAAAAAACCAAACAGGTTTTCAAAATTCATAAAACCGTTATGATAAGGTCCAGTTTTTGTTCGGCGTCACTTCTTGTTTTGCCAAAGCTATATTGGCTTGGACTTTTAATATCACCAACTCAAAAAAAAAGAAGAATACGTTTAAACACGTGTCTATATAGCCCGAGATAATCAAAATTACCCCCACACAAATCGAACTTGGAAATCTCTAACTATCAAGATATTTAGCCTAACATTCTACACTGATCCACAGAGAAAAAAAATTCGCAATTTCAAAATGATAATATTAATTAATATATAAATATATAACTAGAATAAAATAAAATTAGACTTGCGGTTACGGAGATCTTCAGATGATCCAAATTCTTCAGTCCAGCAATTTTCAAAAATAAATTCCCGCCTGGATTGAATTTAATACCCCTGCTTGACGAAATGTTGAACTACCAGCTGAATTCTCTCAATCAGCTGCATATGATGATGTGTCTTTTAATTTTCCCAAAATTATACTTTTCCCAGATTGGTATTTTTGTGAACTTTTAGGTTTTTATTTTATTTTACAATTTAACACGCTCCCAGTTTAATCCAATCTACTTTGTTTAGGAAGAAAATAAGGTTTTGATTTTCCAAAATGCTTCACCATTACAATTCAATGACACTCGCCATCTTTCCCTTTGTATATCTCTTAAAAATACGAAAGAAAAAACAATTTTAGTAGTTTAAGGAATAACTATATATTTTTGTTTTAATTTTTTGTTGGATATTTTCACTTTTCGTTTTCCTTATTTTTAACAAATGCTTAATTAATAACAATCAATGCGTTAAACGCCTTTTTTATTCTTTAACATCTGATCTCTTTTCTTTTGATTTTCTCCGTTTTACCATTCAACACAAGTTTTGAAAATCGACTTAATTATTTGATAAGCAAACATGGAATTAAAAATTCGAAAACATTTGTTTTCACGAACAAAAAAATGGAATGAATGATCAAAATCAATGTGTTTTTCCGACATTTTATAAAATGAAAAATATGAGAAACGAAGATTGAGCAAAACTGAGTAATAAATCTCTGTTCGTTAAAGTTGAAAATAAAATTGTTGCGTTCGTTTATTTTTATAATTGTAATTCGAAACTGAACTGACCGTTGGAAAATTTGAAATTAATATTAATGTAAAAATGAACCGAGACTATGGAAATAAACTTTTATTGAATTAGAAAAAGAAGATGAATTGGTTTTATTATTGTTTAGGCGAATATCACGGACGTTACAGTTGATATAAATCTACTGATTATGATAAACAAATTTCTTATTTTGATATTTTATTCTCGATATTATTCTCAAAGCTTATAAACTTGTTGTATCAAAACAATACCAAAAGTATCAATTTAAGATGGAGTTGTATTTCTTCAAGAATTTGAGCGGAAGAAGTTGAGAAACCAAAAGCTCATTTTAAGAAATTCTGATCATTTTAAGAATTTTTTTGATCGATATGATCGTATGTTACTTTTGGTATTGATCTGATATATTTCATTTTGAATCAATTCATTATCATTTTAAGAAAAATATTTTCTCAAATCGAAGATGATAATATTTAGCTTGAGAAAAGATTTTTCTCAATTTTAGTGGCTTATATACGTGGGGGGGATTCGGTACGTTTAGCGACACGTAAAATAGCAACCTTGGAAAAAATAAGGCACTGGAATAAAACTCCAATCCACCGATGTTCCATTAACCTTAAACGGGATAAAAAAATCACTATTTTTAAAAAATATTCTTTTATTTTACATAAATAATTCAAAAATAAATTAATTATAATTTTTAATTTGGCTTAATCTAATGGCTTAATCTAATTATGGCTTAACATCGTCGCTTTAATAATGAAATAACGTATACGCAAAAGTGTAGTTTCGAGATATTTGAGTTTAAAGTTTGATGTGCGCAAGCATTTGCTTGGACGTTAATTTATAATTTATTAATTCTTACCCTCAGTCATAAAATAATTCGAAAATGTAAAAACACCAATTCAAAGATACCCATATGGGGAATGCAGCGCACCTATTATATAAAAACAACGTATAAATAGCATACGTTGTTTCATTATTAAAGCGACGATATTGTCTGCCATCTAAAAAATAATGGACTTGCAATGGTCTGTTTACATCATCACCGAGACGTATTATATCAAAAAAAATTATTATCATTTCGATCTTATACGTTCAATTTGGGAGAAAAAGTATAAAATCGAGAATTTTTTTTTCTCAATTCTATCTACGTAAGATCAAATCGAGAGTAATCGAATATTAATTATTTTCATTTCGATCTCATAAGCTCAATTTGAGAGAAAAATAATAAAACTGAGAATTTTTTTTTTCTCAATTTTATAAACGTTGATCAAACCGAGAATAATCGATCATTAGTTAGTTTCATTTCGATCTCATAAGTTCAATTTGAGAGAAAAGGTATAAAATCGATAATTTTTTTTTCTTAATTTTATCTACGTGGATCAAATTGAGAATACTCGCGTATAACTTATTATTATTTTGATCTTTAATTTTCTAAAAGAAACAAAAAGGATTAAAATGAAAATATTTTACTCTCATTTTGACATTTGTGAATCAAATAAATGTTGGGGAAGTAACAAAGTGATGTGTACTTCTCTGTTCAATTTGAGAAATGGAAATCTTATTCTGATTCAAAATTTTCTTATATTTATACAGAAAAAATGAAAAAGTGTTTTATTTACTCAAAACAAGAATAAATGAATTTCCTATTGTTGAACAAAAACAATTCTCAACTTCAGTATTTTATTCTCCTATAGGATAATCGAATTGATAGTTTTTTCTCACTTTTAAAGTTTTGTTGTATTAAAATAATATAAATTTACTCGAAATGAGAATAAAGGTATCTTCTGTTTTTAATCATATATAATTCTCAATAATAGTATTTTATTCACTTTTTTGTGTGATTGAATTGTTAGTTTTTATCTCAGTTTTAAATTTCGTAGCATTAAAATGATTTAAATTTTCTCAAATTAAGAAGAAACTGAATTTTCTATTTTCAATCATACACAATTCTGAAATCTAGAATTTTTTTTCTCTCTGTGTAGTGTTGAGGTTGTAGATTAGATTAGGAAATAGTGAAAAGGTCTTCGGGATTTGTTCATAAACGAAAGGTGCGGCAAGTACATTACTATGACTTTTTTGTTATTGGTTACTATAACTTTCTTATATTTTTTCAATTGTCGAACTTAAATCCATAGGCATAGCCTTCATACCTCGATTTTTGATTTCGACAATTCTTCGCTGCACCAAAGCTTTGTTATTCTGTTTTAAAATGATTATTGGTGAGCAGACTTTGGTAATTGGCAGGTTCGTCTGAAGTTTTCCAGAGCACCATATTGTTGTGTTCTCTCAACTGCTGGTAGTTGTAAGCTTTTTTTCAAGGTTGTCATCAAATATGTCCCTAACGTGTTTTTAGGATTCTACAAGTATATTTTAATTTAGTTCTAATTGTTTTGAGTACGAAAAAAGTCTCGAAATTAGAACACAACACAGATAACTTCAGATAAATTACGCTTCTCTTCACACTTACAAGAATTTGTTCAGAGATCTAGAATCAATCCATTTACTAAACATTAAAAAAAAAAAGAATGGCGTCAACGGCATTACACGCGTGTGTTTGTTTGTCAAAAATTCAAAAATTTTGAATTCCGGTTAACTGAATATCCGGTTAATTGAATGTCGGATAATCGGGCTTTTGCTGTAGTAATAATAGTTCAATACTGTAGTAGTAATAGTTTCTAATATATGAGAAGGTTCATTACTATGTTATTTTAATAGTGGAAGTTACATTATGCTAATTAATACCTAGCTATCAATAGACAATTATAGCAAAAGTGTAATAATCAATCTTTTATTTGTTAAATGATACTTTGGAACATCGTAATCATACATTTTTGATGTTACGAGGGAATCTTGTCATTAAAGTGAGGTTATGTTCACCACTGGTTGCTGTTCGTTATTTATTTATACAATACATTCAATTTTATTGTAATACACTCAAGATTGGCATGTCTCATTTTACCTAAGCTCACTCCAAGATACTATCAAGATTGTCATCCTACAACCTGCGTAATTAAAAAAAACTTTTCACTATAACACACTTCAGCTAGTTTTTTTAAATTAACACATGGAGCATCAGTTATATTGGCTTTTTGTGATAATAAATCAAATAATTTTCATCGGAGTTTATTGCAGTTTGTGAACAAACAGACTGTGCTATCACATATATCGTACATTTCTCATTTTTACGATAGATTGTGTACATTCATATTAAAGTGTGGTTATTATCTCTTTCTTCTGGAATCTTCACACGTGTTCTCTGTAAACTATTGGATACACACTTATCAACTACTTGTACTTTGCTGCATCACATCAATACTAATATACGTTAAAGGTATTATTAACTTAGATTGTATTTTTTCAGAAATCATTATTCAATTTTGCTACGTATTACTTAAAAGGCTGTTATTTTTTATTAATTCATATTATACTTCTAACTTTCTATAATATACTCAAAATCGGTGTCCTACATAAATCAAGACACATTCAAAACTGGTAATCTTCGTAACTATTAGTATTCAAACTCTGCTACATCACACTTCAGTTTTCTGTATTATATTATACCATATCTTAAGCACACCTAATCATCAACTAGACAAGAATAAGATACTAGAATAAAGTAAAATTTCTTATTCTGCCGGAGGTTGCTGTTATTCATCATTCTTTCTTAGACTTCTAAATTTGCTGTAATACACGTATAATCGGGCCAATCTTAATATTCAAACTCTTTTACAACACACTTCAACGTACGGTACCACATCATACCAAATTTAAAGCACATCAGATCATCAACTTGACTGGCATAAAATACTAAAATTAAGGAAGAATCTTTACTTTTTTTCTCGAAGATAACATAGCATAATATTTGTATTGTTTTCTGACTAGTTATTGCTAATATTTTGGTTTCATATTATTTGCGTATAATATTAGTCATTTTGTTTAATATTCATAATTCTTGCATTTTTTCTTGTGATTTAATCTATATAGCTTAATTCTCTTTTAATCTATACTCCCTCTTTTACTACAGAAGTTGGTTCTATTTATTATTTAATACCACATCCTCATACCTATCTTTTTCCCTTCCTGCATCCTTTGCTTAAGATCCTTACCCTTTCCACGCCTTCCTCCTCCCTTAATCCTCAATAATAATGTCTCATCCCCCCAACAGTTGTCCTAGCTGTAAGCTCCTAGTTTCCAATAATTCCAACTGTATCCAATACGACTCTTGCTCGTCTTGGCTTCACCAAACTTGCTCTAATCTCTCCTCGCCCGAATTCTCCAAATTCGATTCCAAAAGATCTCTCTCCTGGTACTGTATCGGCTGAACAAAAAACAAACTTAACGTTTAAAAAAAATCATTAACTTTGAGCCGTCTAACTCTGTGATCTCTCAGCAACTCTCTCTAATACACGATAGACTCGCTGACCTCCCCAATAATAATCAGATCTCTGAACCTGTTTCTACTATCAAGCTTTTTTATGATGATCTTCTATCAATTCTCTCCGATGACTTTTCAGCCTTTAAGGCTAACCCCGGCCCAACAATCAAACCTTTTATCAACCAAAGCCTCGATCCTTTGTCTAATGAACTCCAAGACCTGAACCTCCAAAATACATGTTTACTTCGTGAACATAGGCATCGTGACAAATTAGTTCCGGGCTTTGCCTCCTCTACCGACCTTCCAGCACCCTTGTATTCGCTGCTTCTACATCTTCTGCCAAATTTTAACCTTTCTTCACTATCTTTATGTTTCTGGCTCTCGAAGAATAAATCCATTATTCTTCTTCAATTATCTTCTATTAAAGCCAGTGATTCTGTTATGAAGGCCTATTTTAACAAAAAGGTAATTTCTATCGCTGAGATTTTCCCTTCCCTCAATCTCAATAATCGTATGCACTTCAGCGATAATCTTCCTTCAGTCCTATCTTCCTTGGCTAAATATGCCCGATCCCTTAAAAAAACCAAACTCATCTCTGGCTTCTATATTTGGTCTTCTACTATCTCCATCTTTCCCCTGGACGGATCCCCTCTCGAATGTGATTGCCCCACTACCCTTGCATGTAAATTCCTACTATAATTCTTCTATTTCTCACTTTTCTCCCTCTCTGTCTTTACCTATTAGCATGAACTACTAGAACCTTAGATTATAAAATACACAGGATAAGTAATATCTTTTTAAGTTGAAGTTATTTTTATTTACATAAAGTAGTGTGCGATTTTAACGTGATACTATTTGCACTGAATAAACACAGTAGCCTAGAAATTTAAATATCTTTGAGGTTTTCCCTTGCTTGACCAAATATGCTTACAAAATAACAGACTTATGTAGAAATTTTGTATTTAACATTTTTACCGATTGGAGAATGACCAACTTCATTCAATTTTATTTTATATTTGTCAAAAGTATTTCGATTAAAATAAAAATGATAATATTAAAACTGAAAATTTGATCCCAACTAAAATTTTATCATGTACGCTTTGGTTTTGTTTTCATTTAAACTAAATTTAAAATGAAATGGATATTGTTTATATGGTTTACTGTTTCAGGTTTTGTTTTAATTTAGAATGAAATGAAAATGAAATATACATATATTATTTGGCAGTTACTTCTTTCTGGCAATCTCCTGGCCGCAGGAGGGATCGATTTTGATCGATTATGATCAATGTTGATCTACGGGTCTGACTACCCTGCGTACTCCAGTCCCTGCCATTGACATATGAGTTAGCGTGAGATATCATATACCACTGGCAATGGCAGGAGATGTCATTAGCCAAGATGATATCTTAGGGTGCTGGCGGAAGAACTTTAATTAGTCAACGGCAGCACTTACAGTCTTAGCTGGGCAGCGTTCCGTAGCGGTACCGCTCATTAGCTCTTCCGAGGAATCGAACCAACACGTAGTTATGTGTGGGCTTTGTGCCTCGATTGAAGTGGTGGGCGGTGCGTCTGGGGTGCGCTGCATCAGCTGGATTATTGGCATTTAGTTTTGTTTTGTTTTCTGCAAATTTCTCACAATTTGTTTTTCACTTATTATTTTGTTATTATTTCTTCATCTTATCATGAAATATTGGCATATGTCATATTTTGTAGTATGATAGGATTTTTTACTTAGTTATGCATTTTAAAATAAAACACAAAAAAATAAAATAAACATTTTGATATATATATGGCAGTACAACCGAAAAAAAATAAGTCTGCAAGTGGTAAAGCAAATTTGCGCAATCCACCCGCCCATAAAGCGGCATGTCCACGGAATTTGCAGGGACAAAACATATATGAATCAATAAAAAATTTTAAAATCCATGTTCAAAACATCTGCGGATTGAACGCTAACCATGACCACGTGCAACATCATCTTGAGCACGACAAACCGAACATTCTATTCCTTACAGAAACACAAGTTTCTGAAAATTTTCTCTTTATAGAATCGCTTAATTCCAAATATAGGCTCGAATCAGCTTTCAAACTCCATCAGGGCGTATGCGCATTCATTCATGAGAGTGTTGCGTACACGCGCTTTCCAAATTTTGAACTACACGGTGACGGCTTCAATACAATGGTTTTAAAGATTTGTCTTCCAGAAATGACTTTTTTTACAATAGCTTTATACCGGTCCCCCAACAAACGTAACCCAAACTTTTTTAATATACTGACAAAAATTATGGACGAGATTAGAGCAAAGTCCCCTAATTGTGAAGTTATCGTTACCGGTGACTTCAACGTCCACAACAAATCATGGTTGGAATTCTCCAAATCGACCGACGATGTTGACAATAGTGGAAAACTGGCAGAAATTTTTGCCGCGTCTCAGGGCCTATTCCAAATTGTAAAAAGCCCGACTTTCACTCCCCGTAATGGCGGTGATAATAGTTTTCTACTAGATCTCTATCTTACCACAATGCCAGATATTACAAGTGTCGATGTTGCGAAAGGTAGTATTGGAAATTCTGATCATTATTTAATCTCATCAGTTATCAAAACTGATTTACTTAAAACTACAGCTCCCAAACCCCGTAAAATATTTCACTACTCAAAAATGGATAAGAGTGGTCTTCAAAATTTTTTCCATGGTTTCCCTTTCGACCGTCATTGTTTTTACACTGACAATGTAAATGTTTCTGCTCAAAACTTTACAGAAACCATCCAATTTGCTATAAATAAATTTGTCCCTTTCTCCATAGTAAAACCCAAACAAAAATACTTGTATTCGAAAGCTGCCAAAACGGCACTTAGAAACAAACGTAGATCATTTAATATTTGGATTCATAACAAAACTCCCACTAATCGATCCCAATATCTAAAGGCCAACAAAATATCTAATCAGATTATCTCAAACGAAAAGTCCGAAATTGACAGAGCGAAAGCCTCAAAACTTACGTCTATGTCTGTTTCTGACAAGAGTTTCTACAGTGCCATTAATTCTTTAAATTCTGATACAAAATTTTCTATTCCCCCTATTATTGATGGTGATTTAATCGTCAATGATCCCGCAAGAAAAGCTAACTTGTTCGCTGAACGCTTTGCTCTGAACTCCACTGTTTTGGAAACTCCTAAAGAAATACACCAAATCCAGTCTTCAGGAGTTAATATGAATGAAATTCACTTCAAACCCAAAATAGTCGCTAAACTTTTAAAGGGGTTAAACATCAACAAAGCATCAGGAAAGGACAATATTCCACCCATTATTTTAAAAACCTTTTCCAAAGAACTTGCACCAACTTTAACTAAAATATTCTACCAATCCTACAAATCTGGTATATTTCCCTCGTGCTGGAAGTTGGCAAATGTCCAGCCCGTCCCCAAAAAGGGACCAAAATCCGATATCTCAAATTATAGGCCAATAGCTTTACTATCGGTCCTATCCAAAGTCTATGAGCATTATATTAATACACATATTTCAAAATTTCTGGAAGAAAATCATTTAATATCCGACAGCCAATACGGTTTTCGAAACAAAAGATCAACTACCGATCTATTAAACTATGTAGCGCATTGTTGGAACAGCATACTTGATAAAGGTGGTGAAACATACGTTATCGCTTTAGACATCTCCAAGGCATTCGATCGAGTCTGGCATGCCAACTTAATCAACAAGCTCGTTGCGTACGGTTTTCATCCCAATGTTGTGAAGCTGATTCAAAATTTTCTATCCGGCCGATACATTTCGGTAACCTTAGACGGATATTCTTCTGAGTCTAAACTAATTAACGCTGGTGTACCCCAAGGCTCAGTATTGTCCCCAACCCTATTTTTGATTTATATCAACGAATTGTTGAAAATCACCAGCAACCCAATAAATAGTTTTGCAGATGATAGTACTCTGCACAAGTCGTTCGAGCCCCTTCCTTCAAAAGGTAAAATGCACGAACGAATTAATCCTGCCCGGAGAGACGCTGCCATAAACGTGAACAAAGACCTGAATAAAGTCGCCGACTGGGGTGACCAAAACCTTGTCAATTTCAACTCCACCAAAACACAGCTGTTGATTGTTTCCAGATTAAAGACCGAGTTCCCCAAAGATATTTTATTTAGTATGTGTGATGAACCAATAGGTGAATGTAAAAGCATTCGTTTATTGGGTGTCACAGTTTCAAATGACCTACTCTGGAACGATCATGTAATGGCGATGGCAAAAAGCGCGTCTAAAAAACTCGGCCTCCTAAATAGATGCAAAAAATTTTTCACTCCATACCAATTGCTCCATGTTTATAAGTCCTATATTCGTCCCTGTATGGAGTACTGCTGTCAAGTTTGGGGTGCTGCCTCTATTTCCATCTTGGCCCTCTTGGACTCTGTTCAAAAGCGAGCTATACGAATTGTAGGTGATCGAACTTTGACATCACAACTTGATTCCCTACAACATCGTCGCACTGTTGCTGACCTCGTTGTTTTTTACAAATATCGTCATCAGCAGTGCTCAGATGAAATCAGCGGCATCATGCCTCAAACTTATTCTTACCCCCGTTCCACTCGGCAATCGGCTGCCGCAACCAGTGAAACGGTAAAGATCCCGCGCTGTCATACTGGCAGATCGCAGAGAGACTTCTTTGTCCGAACTGCGTACAAATGGAATAGTTTGCCGGAACACTTAGTCTCAGGTGGCTTCAACCCACAGATGTTTAAAAAAAGCGTTAATCTACACCTCAGAACGCCAGTTGTTGTGGGACCCAGGTCTAGACCTAGGTCTTAAAAGGTATTTATGTGTTGTTGTGACACATATTCTAAACCCTATTACACAACACATTTTATTAAAAAAAAAAAAAAAAAATAGAAGAATAATAAGATATTTTTTTTCTATAAATGGAAAGAGATAAAAATGCTGCATGAGATCCTGTATTTTTGTATTTAATTTTACAGGAGCCTTTTCTTTTGTGGAAATTATTTTCAATGCGAAATTTGAATTTAAAAAACAGCTTCAATTTTTTTTTATAGTTTTATAGTGTACATACACAAATATTACTTATCCTGTATATTTTATAATCTAAGATTAGACTATTAAATCTAATGTTTATGTTTTCCCTTAACCTGTTTTCCCGTTACCTCCTGTCTTTTCCCTACTTGTCCGCCTACTATCCTTCCTTCCCCATTACCTCATCCTCCAGTATTTTCCCCTATTTCCTCGCCCTTACTTTACTTGTCTTTTCTCCCCCTCCTCAACTTTGCTCTTTTATACAACTCTCTACCTCCTTTCTTAATGGCACATGATGTTTGTTTAAAGGTGGCCAGAGACAACTCCTACCTATCCAAATACCGAAGTTCTTTTAATGTAGGTCATTTTAACGCTCAAAGCCTCAAGCTTTGCGCATCCTCCTCATAGATCAATTCTTTCTGGTTCCCTCCTTGATTTGGTTGGTGTCTCTGAGACTTGGCTTAAATCATACGTTAGTAAAGCTACTGTTGATGTAGCTGGTTATCGAATCCATCGTCACGATCGTCCCTCAAAAAGGGGTGGTGGGGTTGCTTTATACGTAAACAAAAAGCTGAGTTCTAAAAACATTTTCACCTATAACGATTCTGGTGCAGAATCAGTTTTTGTTCAGGTCTGCCTTAAATGTTTTGGTTGTTGTTAACTACCTCTGCAAAGGCAACTTTGCTCTAATTGAAGTCATTATTTTCCCGTACTCTAACCAGTTTCCATATATCATCCTTCTTGACTTCAACACCAATATCCTAAATCCCTCCACTCTTTCCAAAACAATTGATATCTGTTTTCGTCTCAGTCTCCACATTGTGCACAATAATTCCCCTATCCATCAAGCCCATAACTCTTCTTCAGGTTCATGCATTGACTTGTTCCTGGTCAACGAACCTTCTTTTCCCTTATTTAGTGACCAGTTCTGAGTAGTTTGTATTTCCGCACATGCATTTATATTCACCTCCCTCAACCTTAGCAAGGTCTATAATCCAACTTCTGTCCTCTATCACGACTATGAGAACACAAACTTCAGTTTCCTAATAACCTTCTTCGCACCTTTCATGATAAACATATTCCTCTCCGTTTTTTCCTACCACCACCTCCTAACTCTATCACCTTAACTCTGAGATGCTTAATATCCGTAATCTTCGTGACTTGTCTTTTAAAGCGTATAAGGCTTACCCATCTTCCGATAACTGGAAAGTGTTTCCCTCACGAGAACAATATATGGGTAGTTCTATTAATATGAAAGTAGGTATATTAATATGAAAAAAAAATTTTTTTTCACATGAAATTTGTAAACCTTAACTATGTCTAGCTGCAGCCAAATTCTGTAACTGTGAAGCGGTGAAGTGTTAAAAATTTCTTCTTTACTTTTCATTAAAAAACTTATCACTTCACCGCTTCACAGTTACAGAATTTGGCTGCTGGTCACCTAAAATAAACCCGTTTCGAAATATATGTCTGAGAAAAAAAATTATTCAAAACGTCAAATTATCAGTCCCCTGGCGTGTCCCACCTTGAAATTCAAAGCTGGTAAACTAAATAATAATGATTCAAAGTGTGTAGAGACAAATTTACTCTGTAGTAATAATTTTGAATAATGATGCTTCAATAATGTGTAAATAATCATAACATTACTCTATATTTCATATAAGATATATCCTATTAAAGTTTGTCCCACCAATTTTTTATTATTCTCCTGCCCAATCAAAACACATTGAAAATATTAGAAATTGATTTTTCTATCAAGTTATCGCTCGTCACAGGAATTAATTAAAGTTCAATAAATATAATATTGCAAGTGTTTTACTTAGCCCGAGGTTTTATCAATCAAAATAGTGATCATTAGTAGTTAGATCGTGTGTTGTCCAGTCAAATTATCAGTCCCCTGGCAAGTATTTTCGTAAAAAGTATTTTAATTACAGGTAATTTTGTAATTTTATACGTCGTGAATATGTATTGCCTTGGTATAGAATCATTTTATTTTTTTTTTAGACGTAATTTTGTCATTTTTAAGCGAAATACTGATAAATTATCAGTCCCCTGGAAGATTTAAAAGCGAACAGACTTAGATAAATGTTTATTTCGTATTTTGAGATAATATTGAGATAATTTTGAGTTAATTTAGGATTAAGAAGGATATTTTTTAATTTTGACTCTTGCATTTTTTTTTTTTTTGTTTTTTTTTTTTTTTTTTTTTTTTTTTTAACTGGCTTTCCTTCGTGTGTAGAACTACCCATATATATAAAATATAAAATATAAAATAAAAAATTTAATCGAAATATTTTGCAGTCGTGGATACTTAGCAATACGATAGATCAAATGAAACTGAAAAGCAAAATGTTTTAATAAAGTAATATAGAAATTTAAATAAAGATTGTTTGCTATAGAAATTTATGAAAATAATTATCAAATGAAAAACTACTTGGATGAAACAATTTTCTGAACAAAATTTTACTATTTTGTGTAAATATATGTATTTTAATTTATGCAAATAATACGGAATCTTACTCGTACAAAAAATCTTGTATGTATTTCGAGCATAAAGTATCTTTTTTGCTTTCGAGTGTTTGTTACCCTCGGCTAACACCTCGAGCAACAATTTCACTCTCAAGCAAAAAAGATCTACTTTACGCCCTTAATACATAAATAGCTATTTTGTTATATTTATTATTTATATTTCTATTTATATATATATATATATATATATATATATATATATATATATATATATATATATATATATATATATATATATATATATATATATATATATATATATATATATATATATATATATATATATATATAAATATATATATATATATATATATATATATATATATATATATATATATATATATATATAAATATATATATATATATATATATTTATTTATATATATATATATATATATATATATATATATATATACATACAGGGTGATTTTTTTAACCTGAAACTTTCAAATATCTCGAAAAATAAGCACTCTACGGAAAAAATGTCCATATTCAAAATTTAATCATACCACGGGGGAAACACATTAGTGCAAAAAATAATCCCCTACCCCCCTCTTCGTAGGTGGGCGGGGTAACTTTGAATCTAAAATAGGAACCCCAATTTTTTATTGCAGATACGGATTCTACGGCATAAAGTACGTACGATTTGACTAAAAAAATTTGTTCGATTCATGATAGATGGCGCTGTAATCGACGAAACTCAATTTTTTCGATTTCTTTTACTAAGAACATATGGCTACGATTTTGTAATACATTTGAAATAAAAAATATCACGTTTTCATTGTAAAAAGTTTATTAATGTAAATGACTGGTGAATAAAGAAATTTTAGCTTATAATAAGTGTTCAAAATGATGGCCTTCGACTTCAATGCACCTATTAATCCGCTCTTCAAATGACTGTACACAACTGAGAAGTGTGGCTGCTTGAATTTCGGCACAAGCATTTTGATTCACCCAATCATATTCTCACGTGTTGTTGGTTCTTATTTGTAAACTTTCTCTTTGAGATAGCCCCACAAGAAGAAATCTGGTGAAGTAAGATCTGGTGATCTGGCAGGCCAATTTACATCTATCATGGATCGAACAAAATTTTTTATTCAAATTGTACGTACTTTTAGCCGTAGAATCCGTATCTGCAATAAAAAATTGGGGTTCCTATTTTAGACATTTTTTCCGTAGAGTGCTTATTTTTCGAGATATTTGAAAATTTCAGGTTAAAAAAATCACCCTATATATATATATATATATATATATATATATATATATATATATATATATATATATATATATATATATATATATATATATATATATACAGTGAAATTCACTTATAACGCCCTCGGTTATAACGACATTTCGCCTATAGCGTCATAAAATCAAAGTAATGGTTGAACTTGCCTTTGTTCCTATATAAAAATGTTCGCTTAAAACGACTTCGGTTATTACGACATTTCTGATATAGCGACCAATTTTGCAATAAAATTTGTACAGATAGATGCACAGATTGTTCGTTTATTGCGACCGATAAGTTCAAAAATAAAAACGTTTTTTAGATATGAGAAAAAATAGTTGTGATTTATTAATCACAATTGGTGGTTTTTATCCTCTATATCTTTCCATTTTGGTGGTTTGGTTTACATTGTCGCAGTTTTAGCTCAGTCGATAAGGCGCTGGGTAGTCTTGTAACTCAAGGAAGCCGGTTTCGATTCTCGACGGAGATCACTTTCCCTTTACATTATTCAGAATGTGTGTTTTCAGGTCTGCTCGTTAATTAATCGTAAATATACCGTATTAATCTCTGAATGTATAGTAAAAGATAACGTTTAACATGTTATCTGGGATATTCAAAGCTATTGATTTATAAATGGTGGGATGCAATGATTAATGTGTTGATTTGATTCATAAAAAACTATAAGCACCATATGGAAAAACAAACAATTCATTTAAAAGGCGTTTGAATTACAAGGAATAAAACAGAAAAATTGGGAAGATTTGCGAAGAGTTGTTGACAGAGTTAAAGCAACAGCGATTCAAAAATTTTTGCAATAGCTATTCAATATTGCACAAGAAAACAGAATTAATTGGATTGCCGCTAAATTCTGAATTCAAATGTATGGAAATCTGAACTTTTTGCTTCCGTAAGAGACATATATTGCGGTTGGGTGCTTGGCGGGGTGGGATTTTTGATGAATGAGCAAGTGTTGATGGAAGTGCATGTGACGAGTTCCTAACAATCAGCGTAGTCGAAAATACTCGACGGCTACAAATAAAATTTACAACGTCGACAAAACGAGTCTGCTTTATAAAATTACTCCAGAAAAAAAATTTAAATAATAAAAATGTGTAAGTTGAGAGCGAGTGGCTTGTGATAGAAAAAAGTAAATCACCCAGCTTATTTAGAAGCATTAAGTCTCTACCGTTAGATAATACAGAAAATACAAGGGCCTAGATGTCTTCTAATATTATTGAATGTTTTAAGAAAATGAAACACCGAGTTAAAGAAAAATTAACTGTTGGATAATTGCCCTGCACATCTTCATTTGAAAAATCTAAAATTTATTAAATTAGTGATTATGCCACTAAACACGTCATCTGCTCTTCAGTCGAAGGATAAGGGTGTAATAAAAATTTTTAAAAATCACTATCGACAGAATTTTTAATAAAAATTGTTAGAAATGACAATGGCCAAAGCACAACTCTTTCTAATTGGTAAATGCTATCTAACAAGAAATCGTTTTAGTAAGTAAACGTCGTATTTCAATTGACTTAAACATGCCGAATTCTTGCAAGTTGATGATGATGATGATACAGACGCTGTGAGTTACGATGCTGATGATGAAATTCCACTAATGGGATAGGCCAAGTTTTGCTCCTCGATAACAACTTCTTTCAGGGGTGATGAAAATTGGGAAGTTATCATTCCTGATAAATTTTTATTCACAGATAAAGAGCCCACATTAAAAGAGACTGTCGACGATACTATAAATTTACCTAATGTATACGTTGACGTATAGAAGATATTTAAAATAAACCTGTGTATACCATAAATTTTTCTCCTCCAACAGTTACAGAAAGATACGACGCTCTATTAACCCGCCATTAAATTGATTCTGATAAAAAATTGAGCACTTTGCATATTACGACATTCGGATGTAACGACGGATTTTGATGTCTTTTTCAATGTCGTTATAAGCGAATTACACTGTATATATAAATATATATATATATATATATATATATATATATATATATATATATATATATATATATATATATATATATATATATATATATATATATATATATATATATATATATATATATATATGTATATATATATATATATATATATATATATATATATATATATATATATATATATATATATATATATATATATATATATATATATATATATATATATATATAATTTAGGGTGTCCCTTAACATTCAAATTTATAAATGCTCAAGGGCCGTTGTTTTAATTGGTGCCTTATACTCTTAAATAAGTCGTATCAAAAATTCAGCTCGATATGTCAATTTCTGACTGTGCCACAAGTCTTTTAATGTTCATGTTAATGTTCATATTCGTAATTTATTTTCTAAATAAATACTTTAGCGAATTATACACATAAAAGTGTTAATTGTCTGATTGGTTTTGTTTTATGGCTCTTAATTTTAATTTTTGCAACACTCAAAAACTTTTAATGTTTCCAAAGAATGATAGACTGGTACAATAGAAACATCTAGCCGTTCATCACTCTTTTAATCTTGACCGTTACCTTTGTTATTATTCGTGGCAGCGACAAGTTATTAAATACTTGATAAAAAATGACTATTTTAGTATCTTTACGTATTTTATGGGATCTGATAATAATATATAATAAAAATATAACAACATAGTTATGTCTACTAATAATCTATGTCCACACCAAAGTGATGAACTGCATAAACATTTTACGCGTTTAAACACGCACAAAATCGCAGTAGATCAATACAACCCGCAACGTTCAAGTTAATATCTAGTGTAAAAAGTATTTTACGTATGACTTTAGTGGCGTTTAAGTTATTTTTATAGCAAAAGTGTTTAATATGGACTGTAATAAAAAGGATTCTACAAAATATAGAAAAAAATGTCTACGACAAAATATTTCAGGAGAAACAATGTCGTGATGATTACAAAGAGTTATTGGAGCTCACATTTGTCTTTCTTTGAGGAATTTCCCCCAGGTGAATCAAATTTTACAAACCCGGAGCTATTAGCGAAGCTCGTTTCATGTCACGAGCCATTCACAGTCTGAAGATATTCATGTTTAGAAATCGGCTTAGAAATTGGTTTAATTCAACCAATGCAATCAACGCTCCTTAGAACGATTTTTAACTTATGAATGATTTAATCCTATACAAAAACATCAATAAAATTGTTTCCGATGTGGCAATTAAAAAATTTAAAGGTCATCTATGGTATTTGACAAAAGAATTGGCTGGTTTGGCAATTTTAGATAATAATGTGACAATATCAGAAAAGAAAAAAATTATTTCAAAAAGAAACTCAGTTTTTTCGTTTAAAGGTTGACAAGGTTCTAGTCTTCAACGATTGTCTCTAACAGCAAATGATATCAATAATTGGCCTCAACAAACATTAGATAGCTTTGTATCACCTAATACAATAAAACTTTTTGATAGGTTCGGACTGAAACATAATTTTCTAAATGTTGATCCAACACTTTGGAATGAACAGAAAGACTATCAAACAACAATTATTTTCTTGTTTACAAGTTACAAACGATGTTGCACAGAGAGGTGTGGCTTTAACCCAGGAGTACTTAGGAGGAGTAAAATCAGATGAAAATTTACAAAACTTATTGCTTGTAGCACAAATCACACGTAAACAGTGTGGAAAATGCACTAAAGAAAGCTTAGCCAACGTGGAAAGCTTACTCAACGTGGAAATCAAATGATGGAAGAACTGAAAATCAAATCGATCACGTCATGATTTCTAAGAGACACTCTACAAGTGTAACTGACGTTCGATTATACAGAGGTACTGATATGGACACCGATCATATGCTTGTCATCTTTAAGTATAAGTGCAAATTATCATCTACATTTAATAGGCAAGCAAAAAAGACCGTGCGCTGGAATGTCGAAGCATTTAAACACCTGGAAACACTGAATAGATATCAGGAAATTGTAACGCAAAACATAGAAGAGCATGACATCCCATCTGAGATGCCATTAAACATACAAGAAGAATGGCAAACGCTTCAATCAACCATCATATCCGCAGCACAAACTACAATCGGAAAACGACCACCGAAATCACGTAACGAATGGTTTGATGACGAGTGCCGCGAAAGCATTGAGCACAAACAAAAACTGCGAGAAAAATGGTTAACAAGAAACACCCGAAGCTCCCAAACTGATTATCTATGCGCCAGAAAAGCCTCAGCAAAACTTCTACGGAAAAAGAAACGCGAACACATGAAGAGCTGTATCGAAAACATCAACCAACATGCGGCTAATGGAAATTCGAAAGAGCGTTTTGCCAATGCGCGAAATCTGACCAAAGATTTCCACCCAAGATCTACAGCCATCAAAAATGGAAACAACGAGCTTACAACAAGTGAACGTGATGTGCTGGAAGTATGGCGATCCCACTTTCAAGACCTACTGAATAGGACGAACGAAGTTCATCCCATTCGAGCAATTGCTCCGTCAAGTGAGGAGATTTTTGTCCCTTACCCAACAATAGAAGAAGTGGAAGCTGCCATCAAAAAATTAAAAAATGGCAAATCACCAGGTATCGATGGAATCCCTGCAGAACTACTCAAGAATGGAGGAGCAGCTCTGGTCTCACGTATATATGATCTGATTCTTGCAATCTGGGACCAAGAAGAACTACCTGCTGAATGGAAAACAGCTCTCATTGTTCCGCTACATAAAAAAGGTGACCGCCTAAAGTGTGCAAATTATCGTGGAATCGCACTGTTGAACACTGCATATAAAATACTAGCTAATGTCGTACTCGCTCGGCTCATCCCGTTTGCCGAATCTATCATCGGCGACTATCAGTGTGGTTTTCGTCCCAACCGTTCAACCACAGATCAATGTTTTACCTTAAGGATGATTCTGGAAAAATGTTGGGAGTACAACATCAGCATTCACCAGCTCTACGTTGGTTTCAAGCAAGCATATGATAGCATCATCCGCGACAACCTCTGGTCTGCACTCATATGCCTTGGTATTCCAGAGAAACTTGTTTCTCTGTGCAAACTCACAAAATCGGGATCAAACTGTAGAATAGTAATCGAAGGGTCTGTTTCTGACTCTTTTGATATAACATCAGGTGTTCGACAAGGTGATGCACTTGCGCCCGTACTATTTAATTTGGCGCTTGAGTACGCGATAAGAAAAAGCCGCATTGAGACACAAAACTGTATATTTAACAAATCTAGTCAAATTCTTGGCTATGCAGATGATATTGTGCTTCTCGGATGTAGAACAAGCGATATCAAGGATAGTCTCTCTCAGCTTGAAAGAAATGCTAAACGACTTGGATTATGCATTAACACCGGCAAGACTAAACTTTTAACAACATCCAGGAATATACCTCCCGGCAATCTGAATACTGGCGACTATGAAGTGGAACGTGTAGAAAACTTCAAATACCTCGGGTCTGTAATAACATCGTCAAATGACATGCAGGCAGATATTAAAGCTCGTGTCTCAGCCGCATACAGAGTTTTCTACGCATACTCAAAACTTTTGCGATCTAAACATCTTTCACAGTCGTGCAAACTCACACTTTACAAAGCATTAATTCGACCTGTGCTTACCTTTGGAAGCGAAAGCTGGACACTGACTTCCTCCGATTGTAGAATTTTATCAACATTCGAGAGGAAAGTCATACGAACAATTTATGGTCCATGTAAAGTTGCTGAAAATCAGTATAGAATCCGAATGAATCATGAAATCAGACAGCTTCTTGGAGGCTGCGATGTAATCGGATTCATTAAATCTAACCGGATTAGATGGTTTGGTCATGTAGAAAGGGCACCATTAGATAGAATGATTAAAAAAGCGTCCCAACAACAACCAGCTGGTGTTCGTCGAAGAGGAAGACCTAGACAACGCTGGCGTGATGACATCATCCAAGACCTTCGTGATATAGGATGTCGAAACTGGGGTCAACTGGTCATGGAACGAGACGATTGGAAGCTGATTGCACAGACGGCAAAATCCCTCCATGGGATGTAAACGCCAGAGAGAGAGAGAAAGCTTAGCCGAGTAGTTTTGTAAAAATTCGATTTTCACTTTTCATTAACAAACAAATATGATTAACAAGTTTAGTAAAAACTATTTCCTTGAAACAGAAACGTTTTTGTAAGATTTATATTTGAATCTGCATTTTAAATTTGCTTATTAAACTGTTTTATTAAGATTAATTTTTTTTTAAGATAAATAGTTATTTAACAAAAGAAAATGTTTACAATTTTTTGTAGCTGTAACTTTTTGAGCTCAAATTTTACATAATAACTTCTTTTTATTAATAGCACAAATATATATAAATATATATATATATATATATATATATATATATATATATATATATATATATATATATATATATATATATATATATATATATATATATATATATATATATATATATATATATATATATATATATATATATATATATATATATATATATATATATATATATATATATATATATATATATTTTTATTTTTAATTTTTATTTTATATTTTATGTAATTTGTATAATTCCTATGTATCTTTAAATATATATATATATATATATATATATATATATATATATATATATATATATATATATATATATATATATATATATATATATATATATATATATATATATATATATATATATATATATATATTTTTATATATATATATATATATATATATATATATATATATATATATATATATATATATATATATATATATATATATATATGTGTTTTAGGCGATGTATAGCCGAGTGTGTTAACGCACTAGTCTTACATTGTTAGGGTCGACGGTTCGAATCCAGTCAAATCCAATATGGATTTTCTGGATGAGAATTACAGAGCCGATTTAGATGTTAAGTATTGGTGTTGGGTAGTTCATAAGTTAGTTTAAGCGAGGAATTTTAGATACGGGATTGCTGATTGGCGATTGCAGATTATATGTATAAGTGATTGTCCTTGTGATTGTCTCGTAAAAAGTAGTAGCTAGATACGATTTGCCAGGTGTCTGTAACCGGGTCGTTCACTCCTAACTTATAATTACCTACCTATCCTTACCTAATGTTAGATGTAAAACGGCTGTAGGAAGTGGCCCGGCCGTAATCCGGGAGTCTCGCCTAGTGCTTGGTCCTACAGTCCAATCAATCAATCAATCAATCAATATATATATATATATATGTTTTGTTTTTTGTTTTTTAGGCTTTATATTGTTGAATAAAAATACGTTTTTTGGAGTATGCCTAATGTAATTTTTTATTATTTTTTAAATTTTTAAAAAAATTTATGAATCGACGCGTTTCTGTGCCATTTTTTAAGCACCATTATCAAGAAGTTGATTTTAAAAAAAAAAAAAATATAAACAAATTTTTTCTTTTACAACAAAATATGAAAAAATCTAATCAAAACTAAAGAAAAATATTTAAACTGTCACACAACAAATAAATTAAAAAATCAAGGTGAACTTATATATAGGAGAAATATTTGTAAAAACTCAAGTTCTTTTTAGAATATTATCATAGGTATCTTTAAGATATTCAGAAAGATTGTGAATATCTTAAAGATACCTATGATAATATTCTAAAAAGAACTTGAGTTTTTACAAATATTTCTCCTATATATAAGTTCACCTTGATTTTTTAATTTATTTGTTGTGTGACAGTTTAAATATTTTTCTTTAGTTTTGTTTATGCATTAGATTTTTTCATATTTTGTTGTAAAAGAAAAAATTTGTTTATATTTTTTTTTTTTTTAAAAATCAACTTCTTGATAATGGTGCTTAAAAAATGGCACAGAAACGCGTCGATTCATAAATTTTTTTAAAAATTTAAAAAATAATAA
This sequence comes from Diogma glabrata, assembly GCA_963693315.1. Lineage (NCBI taxonomy): Eukaryota > Metazoa > Arthropoda > Insecta > Diptera > Cylindrotomidae > Diogma > Diogma glabrata. Next base: position 221,957,562 of record OY856188.1, on the reverse strand, counting down.
AAAATTACATTAGGCATACTCCAAAAAACGTATTTTTATTCATATATATATATATATATATATATATATATATATATATATATATATATATATATATATATATATATATATATATATATATATATATATATATATATATATATATATATATATATATATATATATATATATATATATATATATATATATATATATATATTTTAATTTTTAATTTTTATTTTTTATTTTATGTAATTTGTATAATTCCTATGTATCTTTAAATATTGTATATTCTAACTGTATTCTTATTGTATAATATAACTGAATTCTTTCTGGGCAAGAATTGGGCCTCGGTCTGTTTGCCATCATCTAATAAATGAACAATAATAACATATATGAAAATATCAATGTGATTTTAGACAAGGAGCATATGTGTAACAGTTTTTACAGAAATTGAAGAAAAATAAAATTAAATAATTTGTCGTTATAAATTGATGAAATTTTCATTTCATTTTCCTCATGTTGTTTAATTAATCGAGATGACATTTCCCAAAAAAATTTCACATTCTATAATGAAATTCAACAAAAAAATTTAACCTTCCAATTCTATTTTTTAATTCATTTTTATCCACAAATACCATTAACCGATAACAAAAGATCAACATTTTCCTTTACAATAAATAAAGCTTAGATGTTGTATCTTATTTTATATTTATGAAGCTTTAATGGTTTACGTAGAACAGTTTTCAATGCTTTATCATTTTTACCTTCGAAGGTGATAAGTATTTTTTGCCTTTTGAAAAAGAAGAATAAGTTGTATGTATGTATTTATTTTGTTTGAATTGAAAAGAAGGAAATTTAATTTATGAAAGTGATTTGTAATGCAAAAATCTTTTGTTAAGAAAATAAGTTCAGTAAACTAAAATGAATACGGAAAAGATAAATAATAAAATATTCTACAGGAATTGATTTAATGGGAATTGAAAAAGGAAATTGTACTTTTTGTGAGGCACCTAAATAGATTTGCGTTTTTTGATTTCGTAATTTTCCTTTATTTATGGCACTTATGATTACTGTTGTGAGGTAAATTTAAATTCAAATCATTACTTATCATATTTAAAATTCTAGATTACCTCAAGTAAAGTATACACTCCTTAAATAATATACTTGATTGATCAAAATAAATTAATGAAAAGTTGTCAGAACAAACAGAGAGAAAGCTAATGCATTACCTATACCAGGGAGCGCACAGAAAAAGTTTTAGGGAAGGGAGAGGGTCCAATTTTAATTTTTTTTTTTCAATAAAAAATGTTGTGTTATAGGAATTACAATACCTGTCATAACAACACATATATTCATTTTAAATCCTTGGTCCCAAAACAACATGCATTCTGAGGTGTTAATGAGCTCTTTTTTTTGAACATTTGTTGATTGAACCTCTAGACTAATGATTCATTCGATTGTATGATGCATTCCAGTTGTATGATGTACAGAAAAAAATCTCTCTGCTGTCACTATAATCACTTTGAAAACTGTGACTCCCATTCGTCTGATTGTTCGTCACACATACTTAGTGAAATATCGTTCCGAATCCCGAAATGAATCGGAAGGTGAGAAACGTTTGAATCAGCTTTACGACTTCGTTGATCCGGTTGGTATGCCAGATTCGATCAAATGCTTTTAAGATGTCTAATGCATCTGATTAATATAATGCTCGTATATTTTAGATACGACTGGAAATAAGGCTATTGGTCTATAATTAGAAATTTTACGTTTTGTCCTTTTTTTGGGACGGGCTGCTTATTTTCGGCTTTGTTGATATTTAACCACTTTTTTGACAATTTTTAATAAAGATCTTACATATTAACTCCTATAAAGACTGAATTTGGGGTATTTTTAGCTGTTTTCAAAACGGTCAAGTTCAAAGCAAAGCGTTATTCAGACAATGTGGCTTTTCTTGTTGGGTCAGTGACGATTAAATCACCATCAACAGTAGGAGAAACAGAAGATTTGGTACCAGACCTTAAGAAATTAATGGCACGGTAAAAACTTTTGTCAGAAATGGACATGGAAGAAATTTTTGCCGCTTTCGTTTTGTAAATTTTTATTTTTTTGTTTTCGATTATCTGGGTTTGATATTTTATTGGCCTTTGGATATTGGGAACGATTTAAGGGTCTTTTGTTATGGATCCAAATATTAAATAATCTACGTTTGTTTCTAAGGGCCAATATGGCTGCCTTGCACTAAAAAAAAATTGAAGTTCATGACAACCTCATCTCGAAGTTGGTAGTTGATTGTTCATGCAAAGAAAAATTATTTGCAAACAATTTCACTGTGATTGGGACAACTACACGATAACATTTTCTTAACAACAGAATGAGGTTTATTTAAAATATAAAGTGTTATATCCAATATAACAGTAGTTGAATAATAGTACATTATATACCGAGGTGATAAAGTAAATTTTCTACATTGAGGTGGATATTAATTTAAGCACCGAATTAAGCACCGAAATGGAGAAAATTTTCTTCACCGAGGTTTATATACTATTTTTTTCACTACTTGATATAAAAAATGCACTCAAACTCTTAATTATTCACAAAATAAAATGTCAATTAATAAGCAAATGGTGAATTGATTGATTGATTGATTGGACTGTAGGACCAAGCACTAGGCGAGACTCCCGGATTACGGCCGGGCCACTTCCTACAGTCGTTTTACATATAACAATAGGTAAGGATAGGTAGGTAATTGTAAGTTAGGAGTGAACGACCCGGTTACAGACACCTGGCAAATCGTATCTAGCTACTACTGTTAGGAGACAATCACAAGGACAATCACTTATACATATAATCTGCAATCGCCAATCAGCAATCCCGTATCTAAAATTTCTCGCCTGCAATCTCCAGTCGGAAACCTGTTATTCATGTAATTTATTAGTATAATAGGATGATGACTAAATTGTAGTCCTCTGCACTCTCCAATCTGAATTCATGTTATTATATTTATGGTTAAAATTATTTATGGTTATTTATGGTTAAAAACATTTATATTATGTACATATATATAAAAACAAAAAACCCCTTTGAAAATTGAGTGAATTTCATATAAAAAAGTATTGGGATTGAATTGGATAAAAATATTATCTTTCACTTGATGTTTTTATTTGAAATGTATTTATTTAAATTTTATAAAACATTATTTTATATAATATAATTAACGCAAGAATGTTTTGAATTTTTCTTGAAACACAAGAATTAATTTAACAAAAACAATTAACCCTGCTCGTTGATATCGTTCAAAAATCTTATTGGATTTTATGGATAATGTTTGGATAAATAGAAAGAGATAAATCTATCACATAAAATTATGTCAACAAATGAAATTTTAAACTGAATTTGAAATAATAACTAAATTTCGCTAGTTAAAGCTCTAAGTAGGTTTAAATTTTACACAAAATCGAATAGCACAATAACACCTTTATTTAGTTTTCTAGTAAAAATCAGAGTTAATAAATTTTACATTTAGGGAAGATTTCATCTTGGTCGCCCACATCTTTCCATTTTTGAAAGCAATCTTACCTTAGAGTTTAATTATTAAAACCAACACTTTAAAACTATTATATTAGATATAAAACTGATTATTACAATTAATGTTTTCACTACATTTAGTTTATACTTATATATTTATCATTTAAGAGATTAATTTAGTTTAAAATCACACTGTCACTTATAACAAGTGTTGATAAGACGACCATTCACCATCGTCATATATATATATATATATATATATATATATATATATATATATATATATATATATATATATATATATATATATATATATATATATATATATATATATACAATACATATATACACATGCACATACATACACATACACACATATATACACGTACATACACACATATATACACATGTACTCACATATATATACATATATACATACATATACACATACATGTACACATACATACATACATATATACACACATACACACATATACGCAAACATACATATACATATACATACATACATACATACATACATATACACACATACATACATATATATACACACATATATATATATATATATATATATATATATATATATATATATATATATATATATATATATATATATATATATATATATATATATATATATATATATATATATATATATATATATATATATATATATATATATATATATATATATATATATATATATATATATATATATATATATATATATATATATATATATATATATATATATATATATATATATATATATATATATATATATATATATATATATATATATATATATATATATATATATATATATATATATATATATATATATATATATATATATATATACCTATACACATACACATGTACATATATACATACATACACACATATACACACATACACACATACACACATGTATACATACATATACATATACATATATACATACACATACACATACACATACACATACACATACACATACACATACACATACACATACACATACACATACACATACACATACACATACACATACACATACACATACATACACATACATACACATACATACTCATACATACACATACATACACATACATACACATGTATACACATACATACATATACACACATACATACACATATATACGCACATACATATATACCTATATATATTACATATATTTATTAACAGCAAACATACATATTAAGAAGTTTTCACCTTATGTCCAACATACTAATTTATGTGGTATTGTTATATAAACATACATACATGCATATATATACATACATATATATATATATATATATATATATATATATATATATATATATACATATATATATATATATATATATATATATATATATATATATATATATATATATATATATATATATATATATATATATATATATATATATATATATATATATATATATATATATATATATATATACATATATATACATATATACATACACACATATACATACATACACACGCACACATACATACATACATACATATCCATACACATATATATACACACACACATACACATATATACATACATATATATACATACACATACACACATACACATACATATACATACACACATACATACATACATGCATACATACACACATACATACACATATATACATATATTGATAATTCATAAATATATGTTATATATATTTTGATAATTCAAATATGGAATATATGTATAAAATTTGTTTGAACGATATCTTTAATACTTTAGACGTATTTTTAGACTTCCTTTCATTTATTCCAAATTACATAAAATTGATAGAAATACGAAAGATGTTTTAAGAAAGTTATATATAAACATTAAAAACTAGTTTCAATGTTTATATATACCTTTTGTATTATATTCTGTAGCTGTAAATCAAAGAAAGTTAATTAATTCGAAGTTCTATTTTCATTAAATTTATTAAAACTAAATTAAATTAATGCCAAATCTCAGCTAATCTCATATATATATATATATATATATATATATATATATATATATATATATATATATATATATATATATATATATATATATATATATATATATATATATATATATATATATATATATATATATATATATATATATATATATGAAAATTCAATTATTTCGAATAGCGAACCTAAGATATCAAACCATCAGTTTTTTTTTAAGAAACAAAAATGTTATCAATGTTTTTTAAGAATAATATTTCACACGCCATGACACCTTTTCAAGTTGACGAAATTTGTATCTTTATTTCTAATAAATCTGCATTTTCATTAATTATATTATGAAATTTAAACTAAAATACTCCATTTTATTTACATTCATTTATTCCTGGTAATGGAATTTTGATAATTTTTTTTATTTTCTCTAAATCAACAAACAAAATTTTTTTTTTTTAATCAAAACAAGAAACACGAAATTCCAATTAGAAATGTTTATGTATATTCTCGAAATACTAAAACAAAATTGACATTTGTTTTTTTTTTTTTTAATGTAAGAGTGTCCTCTTACATAATTATACCCAACTATAGGTGCGTTCGATTTGACTGAAACAACTGAAAAAACAACAACAATTGCATTTAATTTTTCAGTTGCTTCAGTTGTTTCAGTCAAATCGAATACGGCTTATATACCACGACTTGTTGATTAGATCGTTTCTTAATTTAACACTACAGAAATCAGATAAATTCTATAACCTTTTTAAAAATGTTAATAATTTTCATCGACTAAAATCACTACGGTTTAATTTCATTTTAATTTTAAATGAAAAAAAAGTAATAAAAATAAACAACGACACAACAATGTTGTATCGAATTGAAAACCATAAATTACGAGAATTTCAAGAGAAAAAAAATTATTTTCCTGATTTTTCAATCTTTTAATTAGAAAAATTAAATTGTTTTTAAAATACCACCATTATTATATATTATTATGTATCATATATTATATATTATTGAAGCACTTGGTTTGAAACACATTTTAGATAACTTTTATTGAGTAATAAGACACTTTAAATATGGTAAATTATTAAAGTAAAAAAAAATATATATATATTTATCACGACGGAGAGTTTTATCCACGTCCATCTTCTTTAAATGCGCTCGGCAAACTTCCAATTAATAAGCAAATGGTGAATAAATAAAAATTTTGATTTGGTGAAACATTGTTTATCATATATCATTGGATTGCGTATTGGATATTTATTATTCAGGGCTGCTCAGAAATTTATTTTCAATGAATTTTCTTAAAACTATATAAAAATCACATATGCTTTGCATTAAAAAATATAGCTTTTATTTATTTTTGACATGAAATTGAAAATCTATTCAATATTGTTGAGCCACATTTAGAACTTTTTTAGTCTACAACTCACAACTAAACTAAATTTCAACAGAATTCTGTTTAACACGAATTAAAATTTCAAATAAACTAACCTATAGTTGCAAAGAAGTTTTTGCATTCATTAATTATTTATTATTATTAAAATAAAATCAAAACGCTTATTATTTTTTAATTTATTATTATTATTTTAGGAAGAAACTAAAAAAATTCAAAAATGAACTCAGTTAACAAACGAACAAAAATTATATTTTCATTATTTACGAAAGTGCTAAAATACTTATTATTAGGTGTGAGGAATAATTGAGCCGTTCACTGCACAACACGATTAACTCCATAAAATAAAATGTTGAGAAATTGAGTTTTTTCAAAGGTCAAATAAATTTCGATATTTAGTAGTGTTAATCTTTATCATTCAGGAATGTTATTATAAACATAATTTATTTATTATTTTAAATATTTTATTTTACTTGTTCTAAGTTTCGCAATAAATACAAATTATAATTATTGTTTTATTTTTATTTTTATTTAAACAAAATATATATGTATATATATATTTTTGCTCGATTAATTTCGGTTGTTACACCATTATCAAGAGCTTGAAAAATATATACTAAAGAAAAATGATTAACAAAAATATAAAACAAAACAGTTTTTGAAGCTACTCAAATTCGAAAAAATTAAACATAAAATAATTCAATGAACAAGTAAGAATTTAACAATAAACAATTCAAATTCAAATTAGAAAAAATCTTTATGAAAAAAAAACAAAAAAAAAAAATTAGTATCAAAAGTATTAGGTTACTTAGTATTTGGCTACTAAGTATAATAATAATAATAATAATAAAGACGTTTATTGAGTATAAAAAGTTTAAAATACAATACATTGATAATTTTTTTATAGATTCAACTCAACAAATCATCTAGACAATGGCCTTAGCCGTCTGCCAGGTTGCTTATTATTTTACGTGTTTATTTAAATTTAAGTTGTGTGTAATATTATAGTGATTTTTAAAATAAAATTAATAATTTATAGAAAATATATATCGAGAAACTAAAATATTAAGAGAAGATAACATAGAAATATAATAAAAAGGACAAAACAAAGTGTTAGTATGTGTTTATCAATTTTTAAAAAACATTTAAGATACTAAACAATTAAAAATTAAATTCATTTATCAGAACGCATCTAAAATTCAACACGCGAAGAAGATAGTTGTACAAGTTATCAGCATCACAGTTCAGTATATATAAGAACTCACTAAATGAAAGATATTCCCTCTTAAACCATATTTTTCTTTGATCTATAAAAATGGGACACAGTGCTACGAGATGAAAGGTAGTTTCCTGTTCGCCTAAGTTACATAATGAACATTGATCAGACGCATTGCTAGACCACGCATTTCCATTCAGCTTCAGAAGAGCTCCTCTTGCCTTAAAGATGATGCTTATTTTATGCGGTGTATTTTTATCAATAAAATAACGAGAAAAACCCTCATGTTCAAGTGAACAGTAATGCTCATGATGGCTTGAAGCTCGGGCTAAATTTAATGCGTCAGACAAATCAATTACATCTATTTTTTCTAAAATTTCTTTCGTAATGTTTTTTAGATTTTGAATATCAGCAAAATCTAATCTAGATAAAATTCCGCATTTGGTAGCTATAATCTGCCACTGTGGTACCCAGAATGTATGCATTTCAATTGTTTTCAGTGCCAATATTTTAACAATCTTTTGATCTGCTAATTGAAGAACTTTTATTATATAATTAAAATGTAGTTTTAAGGTATAGGAATAGAGTTTTTTAACATTTAATTCTACTTGAAACATATAATTAGGGGTATTCTGGGGTAGGAAGAGCAGTTTTTTAAAAAAGAAACGCTGTACCTTTTCAACCTCTTCGTATTCATTGTAACCAAAAACTTGTGCTCCATAGCATAGAACAGATCTTGCTGATGCTTCAAACAACTTCATCTTACCTGATATAGCAATGGAATTATGAGCAACAAAATTTGACCAAGCGGCATTAATACCTAGTTTAGCAGCTTGTGCTCTATCTACTAGATGTAGCTGGAAGGATAGTTTAGGTGTTAGTATAACTCCCAGATATTTATATCTGTTCACAATTTCTATTTCTGTATTTTTGTAATGCCAAATTTCATTATTTGCTCTTTTACCACCATTACAAAATATCATGATTTTTGATTTGTCTAGATTAACCGACAAGTTCCATTGATCACAATACTTTTCGAGGGCATTGATCATTTTTTGTAAACTGTCCGGTGTTTGAGCTAGTAATACAATATCATCCGCGTACATCAGAAGTTTAAGATTAAAATCTCCTATCACTAATCCTCCCTCAAGATAATCCGCAAGATCGTTCAAAAATAGCGAGAACAACAAGGGACTTAATAGGCATCCCTGTTTAACCCCCATATTCGAACTAAAGAATTGAGAAATATTTTTTCCATCCCAAACGGCAGCTTCTGTATTCTTATATATGCTTTTGAGTATTTTTATAAATTTTGTAGAGATACCTTCATTAAATAATTTATAAAACAGGGCCTTGCGATCAATAGAGTCAAAAGCACCTCTGAAATCTACAAAGAAAGCATAAACTTTTTGTCTTGGGGAGTTTAATATAATTTTAATACTGCTACACAACGAGAAAATACAATCCATTGTTGAATATCCCTGTCTAAACCCCGCTTGATACTCATTTAAAATAGTTGCTTCTCTCACAAAGTGTTCAAGGCGTTTCAGAAGAACACCACAAAAAATCTTAGCAACTGAGTTTATAAATGAAATGCCTCTATAGTTGGATGCAAGGTTTACATCACCCTTTTTGAATAAAGGGAATATGATGGATTTAGAGAAAGACTCCGGAATATTACCCGTTTCAAAAATAGTATTAAAGGTTTTAACCAGGGCTATCAAAAATGTGTCAGGAGCATTTTTATAGAATTCATATGGAATTCTATCTACTCCAGGAGCTTTGTTGTCTTTAGCGTCCTTTAAGAAAACTTTTACTTCGGAAACTTCAAATGGCTTATCTAGACCGTCAACAAATATATTTGGTTCCGCATAAAGAGGAGAGGGAGTATTTTGTTCAGGGTTTAACAGGGTTCTGAAATATAAATACAAATCATCTATGCTAATGTTTTTCCCACGAATTAATTTAGAGTTTCTTATTTCTCGTATAGCAGCCCAATAATCTTTTGTATTTTGTATTTTACTTAGTTTTTCTGCTAAGCTTTTGTTGTAATCAAAATATTTCTGATTGCATAGATTTTTATATTCGCTATTTGCTTTAGAGTACAGCTCAACTGCCTGTGAGGAGTTGTCTTTTTCAATTTCACGAAGACACTTAAATGATTTTTTCCTAGCTTTCAAACAATCCGTATCGAACCATTTATTATGAAATTTGATTCCTTCATGACCATCTTTATTGTAATTTGACACCGCATTAATAATTGACTGAAAATAGCTTATTTCTAAGTGCATTTCTTCATTGTTTTGCGTATCTTCAGTTACAATGCTATTGAGCTTTTCCTTATAGATAGTCGGGCTTTGTTTACTCCATAGCAATTTTGGTAAAAGATTTAGTGTACTTTCTGGTTTATGATCTTCATTTGCATATAGTGTACAAGTTATTGGCATGTGATCTGAAAAGTTCTGAATAATTACCTCAAAATCTTTTACTAATTCTAGTGAGTTCAACGATGATACGCAAATGTCGTTAACAGAAGAACCCATTACACCTACAAACGCAACTCCCCCTGATAGTCACTTGGGGTTCCGCCATTTAAAACTATTGCTCCAAAATCATCCAAAAAATCCAAAAGTTTCTTGCCTTTAGAATTAACTTTCTCATCTTTAGAATTTCTACATTGCGCAAGGTATGGATTATTCAGGACTAGACTCTCATCAATCACCTGTAAATTTCCAATTCTAACGTTAAGATCACCTATGATAATAAAATTTGGTTGGGGATACTCTGAAAGGAAAGACCTAAATTTTTCAAAATCATTCTCCCATTGATTGCAATTTAAATACAATGGAACCATAAGTAAGTTTTTATTACAAGTTGACAATGATAAAGATTGAAACTCACCATATTTTACGAATTTCAAGTTATAAATAGATTTCAATGATTTCCTGAACCCATAAAGACATCCACCACTTGCACGCCCATATCTATTAATCTTTGCTGCAGCAACCCAACTCAGTTCGAAATCACTGAAATACTTACAATATTGTTCAATTTTGTCGTCTGTAACAAAGGTTTCGAACAGGAAAAACACGTCATAACTTTTAATAAACGCGAAAAAATTTGGAAAAAGTATCTTATTATTTAGACCTGCGATGTTGTAAGCAAGAATTTTAAATACATTCTGATTATCTTTTTGTCTAACATTACTACGGCAGACGGCTTCTAATTGTTAATATTTAGCACTTCTAAAATCTCCCTTATCTTTTAATTCTAGTATAAAATCTGAAAGATCCGTTTTACAGATATCGTTCAATTGGTTTATTCCATTTTCGCCCCCTGTTGTCAATTCTCCAGCTGAGTTACAGATGAATGAGGTTTCATTTAGAATAAGCTGGTCTCCCTTAACATTAACTTCAACGGTGGTATTTAGCTGTCGAATTTTTGACTTTACAGCATTTAAAATCCTTCGCCGAGACCTCGTTTCTCGTGATAAATCTCTATTTATGTAGATTGAAGTTCCCTTAAGCTTATGTGCGTTTTTTAAAATGTTATAAACTTCATCTGATGACGCAAACTCCGCCAAAATTTGTTTTTTGGCTTTTCCAACATAAAACGCCTTTATAATATTCGTATTTTCGACACCCAATTTTTTGCGCATAGTTTCTTGATGGAATCCGTTGGGTTTCTCATATCCATCACACAACCACTAAAAATTAGATTATTCCTTTTGCTTGAGTTTTGTAATAGCTCCACCGTTTTTTCAAGCTCTTGTTGCCTTAATGACATCTGCGATATAATAGATTTTAAAGTGACACATTCCTTCTTGACGGCATCCAACTCTAGTTTAACATCATTTTTTGTAGCCAGATGTTCCATTTTGATATCCATTAGACCAGAAAGAGCTTCCATTAATTTGCCTAAACTCATTTCTCCAACTTTTTGGTTTGAATCGTTTTTTAGTCTTCTAGAATCAGGGGAAGGCTCCGGCGACTCCAGTTTTCTTTTATTTTCATCTCCCATGCCGTTGGTATATATAAAAAATAATTAAAAAATAGATTACTATAAATTTTCTGCAAAAGAAGAATTTTGTTGTTGCTTTGCCGTTTTTCCTATTGCATCATGTATTTACTTTTGTAAACATTGAAGGTAAATTAAGGTGAATACAGAGAACAGTTATTTCATTCATGCGTTTGATTGTCACAATGACCGTAATATATTTTGAGTTTTCTGCACAACAATTTTTTCCTTTATTTTTTTTTTGGTTATGTTATTCTTTTTTCAAGTTATTTCACAGCCACTTTTTGTATTAAAACCTCACTAAACATATTAAAAAAAACAAAACTTTCTTAAACTATTGTTTATAAAGAATCTCTTTTAGTTTCTTCCATCACTCATTTATCAATTTATATATTTTTAAAATTATTATTTTTCAGAGCAATTTATATTACATGACTTTATGTCTCAACGCTACAGTGCAACCTCTGGCTACTAAGTATATCAATTAGCTATTATAGTTGTAATTTAATTAGTATAATAGATATTATTAGTTTTTAATGTCAGGTTTTTAATAGTCATTTTTTAATGGTCAGACAAATTTTGGCTTTTAATGGTGTTTATCTCAATTATTCAGGAAAGTTGTTTTTAACATAGAAAGTTATGACTATAGCAAGTACTTTGACATTTAAATTTAAAATTTTCCAAAAAGTGGAGTTAGTCGGTCTGTGCAGTGAACGGCACAATTATTAGTAACCATAGCTGAGAAAAATAACTTTTGTCTTGGGTTTTTTTTGAGTAAAAAATTGAAATTTCTCATGAAACTTCTCATTTACTACTTAAAAAAAGATAATAACTATTTCCCTGAAAAAAATTTTCTTTGGCCTTATATCATGAATTTTTCATTTTAATGTTTAAGTATTTGAGATTAATTGAACTATATTTTATTTTCACATAAATATTTCGTGTGATTATCTCAATTTCATCGATTTATAATTGTAGAGTTGTTGAAGCAATTTCGTAGTTTGATTCGCCATATGTGACCGCACGGTGAGGTTGAGACAATTGCATTTCGATTGTAAATAGGACATGTTTTTTTCAGTGTGGAAAAAAATATTTTTGTTAGGGTTATTGAGAAGGGAACGAATCTATTGATACTAAAACATTCTAGTGAAACAAAATTTATGCTACACATATTATTATTATATCATCAGATACTTTTAAACTAATACAGAAATTATTCAAGGTTCCACTCCATATCACCAACCGATTTTCTTATCTATTTGAATAACTTGCTGAATTCAACGATTCATCCAAATCTACTGTTAGCGCTTAAACATGGGTATTGCATGCTAACAATGTTGAATTCCAGGCAAGCATAACTCACGTTTGCTATTTTTGTAGGTTTGTAACGCCTAATCTGATTTCATTTAAGTTTGAGTCTTGAAGAAAAAATGATCCTGAAAAGATAGACTTTGTTAGACTGCAAGGAGTTAATATTGAAAATAAAATGAAGTTAAATTCTCATATTTTTAGCCTAATCATATAGGCCAGTAAAAATATTTTAACAACAAAAAATTCGTTACAGCAAACTGACAGCGGGATATTGTAGAACACGATATTGTAAAAGAGGGAAACATAAATCGAACCGACATCTGCTATCCGGGGGGTAATGGGGTGTGTTTTTAGGGGTTGAAAACAGTTTTCCGCGATTTCTGGTTAAACCGTGCATCCTATCAAAAAGAATTATATGTAAAAGTTGTAGGAAATAAAAAGATCTACAACTTGTGTACGGACGATTTTTACCCTAATCTCAAAATTTTTCGAAAAAATACGAAAACCCGATTTTTCCTTTTTTCGTTTTTTCTTTGACAGAAAAAATTTTATGAAGCTCAAACGTTGGAAAAAGATACCTCTATTTATTGCAAAAAGGCAGTAATATTTTCAAAGGGAAATATTTAGACGACGTTGCTAAATTTAATTTTTTAAAAAAATAAACAAATTTTTAACTGTGATTCCTATTAAAACTACGCTTCCTACAGAGTTCTGTTTTGGCTCACTTACTCATTGTTACGTCTCCTTTTGATAAGTGGTAAAAAAAAAGGTATACTACTAAGGAAAAAATGGCGGGAAAATTGAAAAAAACCGAAAAAAATCGCTTTTTTCGTGGTAATTTTCATATTTATCGTTGCATAATCGTTACTAATTAATAAAATCATTTTAATTTTTTTATGATTACGTAAACGACGGTCATTCGGAAATGCAATTATGAAAAATTATATGCTCTCGTTTTCGAACTTGATAACAATTAGAATTTTAGTCGTACTAAAAATCTTTAAAATTAATTATATCGAGAACACGAATATTAGCCTCTTTCTTAATTTGAAATCTTTTAGAGTAAGGATAGAACTGTTTTTACAAAAAAAAATAAATTAAATTCCAATTGATCTTCAACCCAAGCGCTATCTTTAAAAAAGTTTTTTTAATATTTTTATTTTAAAATTAATTACAAAAATAATTAATTAATTTTTTTTCAAACAATTAACTAATCACATATTAAACAAAAAAAAGTTTGATAAAATTGCTAAAGCCGTTTTTGAGCAATTTGATTTCAAAGGTACATCGGATTGGCAGAATTTTCCTTTTTCTAAAATATTTAATACTTATTTTAGTTTATAATATATGATAATTAATAGACTAAGAGCCAGCGACAGCCAGACCTTCGTTATTTTATAAAAGCTGAAAGTTTTCCTGCGCATGACCCATACTTAGGTAGGAACGATCCTCAACTATGAAGTTTGGATCATCGTGGCTTTGGCAGGTAGAAGGTAGCAAAGATGCATAAAATGACTCCAAAGTTTCGTGAAAGTATAAAGTGTAATTTTTTTATATTTGCTTCAGGATAGTATTAGAAATCACGACGTCCATTGCCAGACACTTACTATAGTGGCAACCCCCTGCCAGACACCCTTTAACTTCAATAAATTGTAATTAAACTTTCGTCATAGTATAAAAGCTGAATTTTATATATGTTACTTGGGAAGCTATCAGAAGATATTTTCTTAGCAGCCAGACAGTTTCGATACTGTTTACATCTTGCCAGACAAGTTGAAAGTGTGCCGTACTTCAAAAATGATAATTAAACTTACGTTAAATTATAAAAGCTGAATTTTATATATGTTACTTGGGAAGCTATCAGAAGATATTTTCTTAACAGCCAGACAGTTTCGATACTGTTTACATCTTGCCAGACCAGTTGACAGTGTGCAATAAATTGTAATTAAATTTTCGTCATAGTATAAAAGCTGAATTTTATATATGTTACTTGGGAAACTATCAGAAGATATTTTCTTAGCAGCCAGACAGTTTCGATACTGTTTACATCTTGCCAGACCAGTTGAAAGTGTGCAATAAATTGTAATTTAACTTCGTTAAAGCATAAAAGCTGAATTTTATATATGTTATTTGGGAAGCTATCAGAAGATATTTTCTTAACAGCCAGACAGCTTCGATACTGTTTACATCTTACCAGATAATTTGAAAGTGTTCCGTACTTCAATAAATTGTAACTAAACTTACGTTAAAATATAAAAGCTGAATTTTATATATGTTACTTGGAAAACTATCAGAAGATATTTTCTTAGCAGCCAGACAGTTTCGATACTGTTTACATCTTGCCAGACCAGTTGAAAGTGTGCCGTACTTCAAAAATGGTAATTAAACTTACGTTAAAGTATAAAAGCTGAATTTTATATATGTTACTTGGGAAGCTATCAGAAGATATTTTCTTAACAGCCAGACAGTTTCGATACTGTTTACATCTTGCCAGACCAGTTGAAAGTGTGCAATAAATTGTAATTAAATTTTCGTCATAGTATAAAAGCTGAATTTTATATATGTTACTTGGGAAACTATCAGAAGATATTTTCTTAGCAGCCAGACAGTTTCGATACTGTTTACATCTTGCCAGACCAGTTGAAAGTGTGCAATAAATTGTAATTTAACTTACGTTAAAGCATAAAAGCTGAATTTTATATATGTTATTTGGGAAGCTATCAGAAGATATTTTCTTAACAGCCAGACAGCTTCGATACTGTTTACATCTTACCAGACAAGTTGAAAGTGTTCCGTACTTCAATAAATTGTAACTAAACTTACGTTAAAATGTAAAAGCTGAATTTTATATATGTTACTTGGAAAACTATCAGAAGATATTTTCTTAGCAGCCAGACAGTTTCGATACTGTTTACATCTTGCCAGACCAGTTGAAAGTGTGCAATAAATTGTAATTAAGCTAACGTTAAAGTATAAAAGCTGAATTTTATATATGTTACTTGGGAAACTATCAGAAGATATTTTCTTAGCAGCCAGACAGTTTCGATACTGTTTAAATTTTGCCAGACCAGTTGAAAGTGTGCTCTTGGTGCGAGCGCGAGGCAATACACATAGAAGCTGATGCGACTGAGATAGTTTATAATAGTATAACTTTCATGTTAATAAATCAATAAAAAGTAAATCTAATAATTTAATAAATAATGTTTTATAGCTTTATAAACTTTGTTTTTAAAATTTAATTTAATTCACGAAATTTTAAACAATTGTTTTAGAGTTCAGAAGTCCAAAAAAAAAAATAGTTTTATTATATGCATATAGCATAGCCATCGTACACAAAATAAAAAAATATGGTTTTATTAAATGCATTATTTAAAAAAATATTTAATGATTTTAATAGTCTTCATCGTTGTTGCTGATATCTTCGTCACTACTACTCCAGTCCGTGGTCTGATTATTTTCCATATCGCCTTCTCCGTCAGTATGTATGTATATATGTATTGAAAAAACTAAAAAGAGTGCATTTACACTAACATTTCAAAATTGTACCCTCTAATTCAATAGTACTTCGCGGTTTTTATGCCAAAATAGCCCAGTGACCGATTCCAGCAATTAAAACCCGCGCACGCCTTAGTTTCTTTCTATATGACACAATCAATAGACTTAGAAAACTACCATAGTATGAATAATTTTTTTTTAACCAAAACATGTTTAAAAAAATTAATAGACGTTTCAAAAGACAAACATATTATTTTTTCTATTAAACTCGGTGTACACAGATAGCAATAGACCTATCTTCTTTACATCGGCTTGTATGTACATACGGCACACTTTCAACTTGTCTGGCAAGATGTAAACAGAATCGAAACTGTCTGGCTGCTAAGAAAAAATCTTCTGATAGCTTCCCAAGTAACATATATAAAATTCAGCTTTTATACTATAACGTAAGTTTAATTACAATTTATTGCACACTTTCAACTTGTCTGGCAAGATGTAAACAGTATCGAAACTGTCTGGCTGCTAAGAAAATATCTTCTGATAGCTTTCCAAGTAACATATATAAAATTCAGCTTTTATACTATAACGTAAGTTTAATTACAATTTATTGCACACTTTCAACTGGTCTGGCAAGATGTAAACAGTATCGAAACTGTCTGGCTGCTAAGAAAATATCTTCTGATAGTTTCCCAAGTAACATATATAAAATTCAGCTTTTATACTATGACGAAAGTTTAATTACAATTTATTGAAGTTAAAGGGTGTCTGGCAGGGGGTTGCCACTATAGTAAGCGTCTGGCAATGGACGTCGTGATTTCTAATACTATCCTGAAGCAAATATAAAAAAATTACACTTTATACTTTCACGAAACTTTGGAGTCATTTTATGCACCTTTGCTACCTTCTACCTGCCAAAGCCACGATGATCCAAACTTCATAATTGAGGATCGTTCCTACCTATGTATGGGTCATGCGCAGGAAAACTTTCAGCTTTTATAAAATAACGAAGGTCTGGCTGTCGCTGGCTCTCGGTCTATAATATATGATATGTTTTAATTTAATATGAATTTTTTTTATTGTAATTGAAAAGAAAATTCACTATCTATTTGATAAATTTCAGCAAAATCTGCAACTGGCATATCTTGGTAGCAAATATTCGAATGGGTTTTGATCGTCGAACAAAACGTCGGTCTGTAATTTGAGCATGTTGTGGGTAAAATATTAAACCTTCAGAAAAACCCAAAAAACCTTATTTAGTACCTTCCTTAAGCCACATTTAGTACCTTCTAAGACCAAAAACAGTTTAATAGAATCAGTAAACTTGGTTTTAGCTTGGTTTTAGTGTATGGCACAAAGTACAAAAAAAAATCAAACTAATAATATATTCAAATGTCTTTTTCTCAAAAAATAACGATTTTCTGTAGGCTTAATATGTTTTGAGTAAATAGCAAATATGTGAAATATAAAAAACATGAAAGGAAACAAAAAGGTACTTTTTGAGATCGCCATGTTTGAAGAATAAAATTTACTTTTTTGCTTCTTAAATGAAGATGAGACGATGGGAAGATGAGAAGATGAGAAGATTGGAAGATATGAAGATGAGAAAATGAAAAAAAGAGAAAAGGCGATGAAGTAATGGATAAATTGGAAAATTATGTAATTATGTAATAGGAAGATAAATAGGTGACTTAATTTAAATAAAAATATATTATTAGGATTTCTTTTTTTTATTTTTGTGTGGAGTAAATTTAAAAATATCTTGCTATTTAAAAATTTAACCAAATGTTTTCTATTTCAAACTTGTATTGTCTAGAAAATAATATATCATGTAACTAGAATTTGTAACACATTATTTAGAATATGAAATATCAAAAAAACATAAAACCACCATGACCATAATCGTATTTTACTATTTTGTTTTTTTTTATTTTTTGGTTATTCCTTGATTTAAAATGGTATTTAGGCAAAAAAAATTCCGAAAAAATGAAATTCTATGTTCATACGTATATTATGCCAGTAAAATTCATCTAAAACCGAAAAGTTTTTATAACGACTACCAAGGAAATCGTTTATATATACCCATTTATATTTATTCTATTTTTTCATGTTATAGAATTGCATTTGCTTTTGTAGATTATTTATACGAGCTTTCATAATTTTAATATTAAAAAAATGGGTAACAGTTTATAAAAAGAAAAACTGTGTTTATACATATTTAATATTGAAAGCAGTGGTTTCATGAAAACCGATAACGATAAGTTTATGACAGAAAACCTCCGGTTGAATCGAAACTATGACCATCGTCTAACCATTAATTTTTTGTGAAAAATCACTCGAACGATTTTAAGATGACGGTAGATGTTTCATGTAATTAAACCACATCTTAAAATGTTGGTTTGGTGGCCTTAAAATAAAACTGACAGAAAAATTGTGAATAATGTAACAAATTTGATAAAACATTTATATAAAGTAAAAAATGAGCTGGGCTTTGTTTTATGAACAGTCGTCGCAGCATTTTACTTATATTCATTGTTAAAACAAACATTACGACATGCAATTCTTCATAAGGGAAACAAACAAATCCTAGTAAAACTAAGCAAAACAACAGAGAACAAATTAAATCGTGTAAGTATTTTATTTATTTATTTTCATTTTAATTTAAATATTTTTTCAATCTGGATTTTTTTTTTGTATTTCTTTACCCAACGCAAATAAGCTTTTCTTTCACAGTTAGAGTTACATATTTCAAACGAGAAAATTCAAATTTATTTAAAAGCAAATCTGTTTTATCGTCGTTCCTATACCTTAAGATTTTATTTGTGTTTATTTAAGCAAAGTAGTTTTAAATATGCTATAAAGCAACATGAGTTACAGGGTGAGCTTTTATTAATGCATATGTTGATTTTAAGAATTAATAGAAAAAGAAATTTATTAAAAAGAACATCGAATGTTTGAAGTTTGAACCGTATTTGGTGTGATGCTCAGTGAACAATACTGAAAAAAAAAACAAAATAGACTCATGAATAATTAATTATATACAAAAACATAAAAAGTATTAAATTAATACACAGAATATAGTAAAATATAGGAAAAAAAAATCCGTTTTGGTTTTCAAGTTTTTTTCATTATATTTTTTAATTTTTGTTGTAAAGGTTGATTGGTTTTAGACCGAGAGCCCGCGACGGCCAGACCTTCGTTATTTTATAAAAGCTGAAAGTTTCTCTGCGCATACCCCCTACTCAGGTAGGAACGATTAGCGACATATGAAGTTTGGATCATAATGGCTTTGGCAGGGAGAAGGTTCCAGAGGGGCCTCCAAAGTTTCGTGAAAGTATAAAAGCTTATTTTTTTATATATTCTTCGGGATAGTATTAGAAGTCACGTCACCCATTGCCAGACACTTACTATCGTGGAAACTCCCTGCCAGACACTCTTAAACTTTAAAGTTTAAGGGTGTCTGGCAGGGGGTTTACACGAAGGTAAGTGTCTGGCAATGGGTGACGTGACTTCTAATACTATCCCGAAGAATATATAAAAAAATTAGCTTTTATACTTTCACGAAACTTTAGAGGCCCCTTTAGAACCTGCTCCCTGCCAAAGCCACTATGATCCAAACTTCATAAGTCGCTAATCGTTCCTACCTGAGTAGGGGGTATGCGCTGAGAAACAATTTTTTGGGAAAAAAACATAAAATTAATTTTTTTTTTTTTTTTTTTAATAAAATGTGTTGTGTAATAGGGTTTAGAATATGTGTCACAACAACACATAAATACCTTTTAAGACCTAGGTCTAGACCTGGGTCCCACAACAACTGGCGTTCTAAGGTGAAGATTAACGCTTTTTTTAAACATCTGTGGGTTGAAGCCACCTGAGACTAAGTGTTCCGGCAAACTATTCCATTTGTACGCAGTTCGGACAAAGAAGTCTCTCTGCGATCTGCCAGTATGACAGCGCGGGATCTTTACCGTTTCACTGGTTGCGGCAGCCGATTGCCGAGTGGAACGGGGGTAAGAATAAGTTTGAGGCATGATGCCGCTGATTTCATCTGAGCACTGCTGATGACGATATTTGTAAAAAACAACGAGGTCAGCAACAGTGCGACGATGTTGTAGGGAATCAAGTTTTGATGTCAAAGTTCGATCACCTACAATTCGTATAGCTCGCTTTTGAACAGAGTCCAAGAGGGCCAAGATGGAAACAGAGGCAGCATCCCAAACTTGACAGCAGTACTCCATACAGGGACGAATATAGGACTTATAAACATGGAGCAATTGGTATGGAGTGAAAATTTTTTTGCTTCTATTTAGGAGGCCCAGTTTTTTAGACGCGCTTTTTGCCATCGCCATTACATGATCGTTCCAGAGTAGGTCATTTGAAACTGTGACACCCAATAAACGAATGTTTTTACATTCACCCATTGGTTTATCACACATACTAAATAAAATATCTTTGGGGAACTCGGTCTTTAATCTGGAAACAATCAACAGCTGTGTTTTGATGGAGTTGAAATTGACAAGGTTTTGGTCACCCCAGCCGGCGACTTTATTCAGGTCTTTGTTCACGTTTATGGCAGCGTCTCTCCGGGGAGGATGGAGTTGATGGAGTTGAAATTGACAAGGTTTTGGTCACCCCAGCCGGCTACTTTATTCAGGTGTTTGTTCACGTTTATGGCAGCGTTTCTCCGGGGAGGATTAATTCGTTCGTGCATTTTACCTTTTGAAGGAAGGGGCTCGAACGACTTGTGCAGAGTGCTATCATCTGCAAAACTATTTATTGGGTTACTGGTGATTTTCAACAATTCGTTGATATAAATCAAAAATAGGGTTGGGGACAATACTGAGCCTTGGGGTACACCAGCGCTGAGCCTTGGGGTACACCAGCGTTAATTAGTTTAGACTCATAAGAAAATCCGTCTAAGGAGACCGAAATGTATCGGTTGGATAGAAAATTTTGAATCAGCTTCACAATGTAGTGATCTTAAATACTTACCCTTGTATATTTAAACTCTATAATAAGTTTAAGTACTTACCATCGTACATTGTTACTTACTCAAATAAAATACTTAAATTTGCAGAATAAAGTTTTATATCAAATCAATATTTTCTAACTAGAATATTTCTAATGAATAAAATATTACATTACATTTATTTTCTCACAAATAGTTAAAATAAATAAAAATATTCTATTACAATTATTTTCTCATAAGTAATTGTAAACGAAGGAATGTGATGATGATTCAAATAGAATAGAACTGAAAAGGTTCATAAAAGAAAGAAAAATATAATATAAAATAGATATCGGAATGGGCAGCCTAGAGCTGCACATATAATTTAATTTTTATTCAAAATAATTGTATTATCAAGTAAAGTGTTTTTAATAATAAATAAAATGAATTTATAAAACATGGGCAGTGTTTTTTGTTAAACCTTTAGTGATTCAAGGTAACCCCACCATATGGCGACTTTGCCAAAATTTCGGTTGAATTAAAAAACTGAATAAAGAAATAGTTTTTAAAAACAAGTGCCGTGAAATTAAAAAATAAAACAGTTTTTTGTGAAATGAAACATTTTTTCGAAAGAGAATAAAAAATGAAACATTTTTTCAGTGAAAATGAAAAATTTTTTTTGAAAGTGCATATTGAATTAAAAACCAATTTATAAAACAAAAAATGTTTTTAGACAATTAATTTATGTTTGATATTTGAGCATAAAATTTCTATTTAATTAAAAGCAAATATTGAGTGTTTAAATATACGTAGTTAAATAAAAGTATTTAAACATAGTGAACTTGATTGTTCATAAAAATGAACACTGTTGTATTATACCAAAACAGAACATAAAATAGTAAAACGAAGTGGCATATTATAAATTATTATTTACGAATTTTGGTGCATTGACTGAATTTTGATGAATTGAACATCGAACAGAAACAAATTATAAAATTTGGGAAACTTCAAAGAAATACAATGGGAGGATCCAGCTCAAAGGATTCAGCTCAGCAACAACAGCAACAAATCATTGTAGAAGAAGAAAATAAAGGTAACTCAATTTTTTCGTACATTGTCATAGATTTTTTTATAATAATACTATTTACAATAATTTTATTCTTCATAATAAAAAAGATATGGCTCAAATTAAAAGCCAATATAGTTAATACAGCAGTAATAGCTGTAAACGTGTAATATTAAAATTCTAATAATAGTAGTAAAAATAAATTTTGCTGAAGAATAATAAAATATTTAATAATAAAATTTTTTCTTGATCAATGTTTACTAAATCAAAAATATTTTAAATAATTAAAACTCTAAATTATTTACAAACTTTTGCTGTATACCAAATATAAATACTTCTAATTGAAAATTTTTTTACAATGGAATTCGATTTAATAACTGCCAATAAGTTGTTACCCATATTTGATGGGGATACAAAACATTTAAATAATTTCATAAATTTAGTAAGTCTATATAATGACACACTTAAAGACAAACCAAATAAAAAGACATTACTTAAATTCATAGTTGCCGCGAAACTAAGCGACCGTGTAAAAACAAAATTAGTTGGACTAAAATATGAAAATACTTTTGAAAATTTCAAAACAGCCCTTGAGGATGTTTTTAAAAACAAACAGACTAGCCTAGAAATCGAAAATGCGATAAATGCTACCAAGCATGTATCGTCGGTTGAAAAATATACAAATGCTTTAGAAGAACTTCTTCTTAAACTTAATCAACTTCAATCCAACGGTAGAACAGAATCCGAAAAAGAATTAATAACTCAGCTCAATGAGGAGATTGTGCTCAACAGCTTCAAAAATGGACTAAAACCAGAAGTAAAATTAGTTGTATTTGCTGCAAAACCCAAAACTTTACAAGAAGCAAAAACAATTGCTATTCAATTTGAACAAGCTGGGGCTAGCAGTTCAAGTGTTAGCCATAATGAAATTTTCTACATGAAACGATATTCACAAGGGAATACACGTAAATTCCAAGGACAAAATAAATATTATCAAAATAATAAAAGTCATTTTTTTAGAAATCAAAACAATTACAGGCTTAGACCAAATAATTATGATTCAAACTACAATTATAATTATCAATCCCAATCTAATAAAAATAATTTTTCTAAATATAATAATAAATATAATTATCGCAATAAAAACCGTAATGCAATGCATGGATTTAATAAATCCAATAATAATAATAGATTTGAAAAACGAATTAATACATTTGAGTCGGGAAACTCAACTCAGCTGGCATCTGTAGAGCAGGAGCAGATGGCAGCTCAACTACAGAATTTGAAAATATAAATATTTTTAAATTAGGTGATTTCGAAAATGTCACCAATTACATAACTCTCATGTCAAATCAATCTGAATCCAATACATTAAATTTTCTAATTGATTCTGGAGCAGATATTTCTCTAGTAAAACCTAATAACTTAAAATCAAATTTAAATTATAATCCAAATGAAACCAATCGTTTAACAGGCATATCTGACACTCCTAGTTTTACATTAGGAAAAATTGAATTAAAATTCTTAATAAATGGTGATGAATTTTCTCATCATTTTTCGCTAGTAAATAAAAATTTTCAAATACCATTTGATGGAATAATTGGACGAGATTTTTTAATAGAACACTATGCTAATTTAAATTACAAAGATTTTACAATTGGATTGCAAGTAAATGACAGAGAACACATTATTCAAATGAAATCAAAACCAATAGAAATTAACACAATTTTAATACCTGCCCGTACAGAAATAATTCATCCTATTGAAATTGCTAGGACAGAAGACTGTATTGTCCTTAATAAAGAATTAGCTGATGGTATTTTTATTGCAAATACCATAATACCGAAAAATGGTACAGCTCACATAAGATTAATAAATTGTAACGAAGAAGATAAAGAAATTAATATGAATAATTTAAAACTAGAAATAGAGTCGTTGTCGTATTATGATATACATACAAATAATGAAATTTATAAACTTAAGATATCTACAAATGAGAAAAGGGTACACCAAATTCTTCAATATATAAAGATTGATAACATAAAAGATCCAATCATTAGGGAAACAATTAAAACAATGATAAGAAATTACGAAGATATATTTCTTTTACCTGGTGAAGAATTAACTAAAAATAATTTTTACAAACAGAATATAGTTTTAGAAGACAAAAATCCAACATATATAAAAAATTATAGATTAGCTCATTCACAATTAGAAGAGATAGATAGACAAGTACATCAACTTAAGTCTCAAGGAATTATTGAAGATTCAGTAAGTCCTTACAATTCACCACTACTCTTGACTCCTAAGCGCAGTTCTGATGGAACTAAAAGGTTTAGAATGGTGATAGACTATAGAGCACTTAACAAAAAAATTAGAAATGACAAATTCCCACTTACCAGATTAGAAGACATTTTGGACAAATTAGGTAGAGCTAAATATTTTTCAACAATGGATTTAGCAAACTCATTTCACCAGATAGAAATTGAAAGAAACTCAAGACCATGTACAGCTTTCTCGACGAATGAAGGTCACTTTCAATTTACAAGATTACCTTTCGGCTTAAAAATAGCCACAAACTCATTTCAACGAATGTTATCAATAGCTCTTTCAGGACTAAGTGATCGAGCATTTATGTATGTAGATGATGTTATAGTATTTGGATGTTCGATAGAACATCATAATAAAAATTTAATTGAAACATTTAACAGGTTCAGGGAATGCAATATAAAACTCAACCCAGAAAAATGTAATTTTTTCAGACAAGAAGTCATTTTTTTAGGTCATTTAATTAGTAAAGATGGTGTTAAACCAGATCCCAAAAAATTTGACGTAGTTAAAGACTATCCTACTCCAAAATCTAAAGAAGAAATAGTGCGCTTCACAGCTTTTTGTAATTATTATAGGCGTTTTATAAAGAACTTAGCTCAAATTGCTCAACCGCTAAATCATTTAAGTAAAAAGAAGGTAGATTTTACTTGGACATCTCAATGTGAGGAAGCATTTCAAAATTTGAAGAGTAAATTAATTTCCTCTCCAATACTTCAATATCCAGATTTTGATAAAGAATTTATTCTCACCACAGACGCATCCAACTATGCTTTAGGTGCCGTCCTTTCTCAAGGTGAAATCGGCTTTGATTTACCAATTGCTTATGCAAGCAAATCCTTGCAGAAACATGATCTGAATAAACCCATAATTCTTAAAGAGTTATTAGCCATACACTGGGCCATAGAATATTTCCGACCTTATTTATATGGTACAAATTTTACAGTAATAACAGATCACAAACCACTAGTTCATCTGTTCTCACACAAAAACCCTTCTTCTAAATTAACGAGAATTAGACTAGAACTTCTTGAGTACAATTTTGAAATCAAATACAAGCAGGGTAAACTAAATGCAAACGCTGATGCACTATCAAGGATAAGAATTAATACTGAGTATCTTAAAAACCTAATTCCAAAAGACTGCGACAAAGATGAAAAAACTATTTTAGCTATTACTCGTTCGATGAGTAATAAATCAAAAATAACTAAAATAGCAGACAACGATAAGTTAGACATTCAAGTACGGCCTGATCAACTGTACATTAGGAATGCAATATCTATTTCAGAAATAAAAAACGTACCGAAATTAAAGACTATATTATGTGCCAAGAATAATAGAAATAATATAATAATAAATAACGGGGAAATAATTTTAGAGTTATATCAGAATGGTGATAATTCAGTGCGCATTCTAGAATCGCAACTGAAGAAGCTGATCTGTATACTAACCAGGAATAATATATATAAAATCGCAATTGCTAATGATGATAATATATTCAAGATAATGACGTCAGATAATTTAAAAATGTTATATAATAAGCTGCAGCAAGAATTTAATGAAAATAATAGGTACGATAACGATAAAAATAAAAATGATAATAAGGCACAAAAATTAATAATATTAATATATGAACCCGTAAAAAGAATAGTTGATACTGACAAAATGATAGAAATAATTAAAGATTTTCATAACACTCCTGTTGGCGGACACCAGGGTGTTAGACGTACAATTTTAAAAATGAAACAAAAATATATATTTAAAAATATGTCCAAACTAGTAAAACAGTATATTCGTAATTGTGAAACTTGTGCAAGAAACAAAATAACAAAACATACCAAAATGCCCTTAAAAATTACAGAAACTTCCTATTTCGCATTTCAAACTGTCTCAGTTGACACCATTGGACCATTGCCTATGACATCTAACGGTAATAAATACATACTGTCCTTACAATGCGAATTGACTAAATACATAGATTATTATCCAATGCAAAATAAAGAAGCCAAAACAATAGCGAAATGTCTAATTGACAATTTTATTTTAAAATATGGCTGCATGACTAATCTAAAATCAGATAAGGGAACAGAATTTTTAAATGAAATTCTAAATGAAGTTTGTTCTACTCTAAATATTAATAAAATTCACTCAACTCCGTATCATCACGAGACTTTAGGTGGAATTGAGAGAAATCACAGAGCACTGAATGAATATCTTCTAACATTTGCTCCAAATTTTGTAGACTGGGATAATTGGATCCCATATTTTACATTTTGTTATAATACTACTCCTCACACAAGTACAGGTTATACACCATATGAACTAGTTTTTGGAAGATTAGCTACCTTCCCTAACGAAACTTTCAATAAAGGTAATATTACTCCTTTATACAATTATGAAAATTACGCAAAAGAAATTAAACATAAACTAGAAACAGTATATACTCAAATAAGAGAACTTTTAAATAATGCAAAGATTAAGAATAAAGAATATTACGATAAAAGCATTAACATAAATAAGTTTAAACTAGGTGATCTCGTTCTATTGAGAAGAGAAAATAAACTTAAAAACGAAAGCCCTTATACAGGTCCTTTCAAAATAATAATTTCTAATGATGTAAATAGCACATTAGATAGAAGGGGAAAATTAATCGAAATTCATAATAATAGACTTAAAATGTTTAAACGCGCATAAACATTAAAATTTTAAGATAGTAAAAATAGATGATAAGTAATTACATTAAACACATTCATTAGAATAACTATTGTTAAATTTTAAGTTTCATAACTATTGTATAATCCGCATCTACAGACATGCATTCCAGTATTATAGATTTAATCAAATTTTAAAAATACAAATACATTAAGAAACAAATAAAATATGATTTTATAATCAAATGATAAATAATTCCAAATGAATTAAAAGTAATAAGTATAATTAAAATTCAATAGATTTATGTTACTTAATTGATTTTAAATTCAATGATTTAAATTTTTCAAAATAAATAATTTTAAAAGAATAATTAATAAATATGATTAGAATTCAATAAATGTTAATAATAAGACATGAAACAACTAAAAATGCATTATATAAATATAAATATTCCACTGAGTCATCACAAAAATTTCTTTAAATTTAAAACAAAACTCATATATGATTTTTCTTTCTCATATAAATAATTTTTTTTTTAAACGGTGAGGGTGTAGTGATCTTAAATACTTACCCTTGTATATTTAAACTCTATAATAAGTTTAAGTACTTACCATCGTACATTGTTACTTACTCAAATAAAATACTTAAATTTGCAGAATAAAGTTTTATATCAAATCAATATTTTCTAACTAGAATAATTCTAATGAATAAAATATTACATTACATTTATTTTCTCACAAATAGTTAAAATAAATAAAAATATTCTATTACAATTATTTTCTCATAAGTAATTGTAAACGAAGGAATGTGATGATGATTCAAATAGAATAGAACTGAAAAGGTTCATAAAAGAAAGAAAAATATAATATAAAATAGATATCGGAATGGGCAGCCTAGAGCTGCACATATAATTTAATTTTTATTCAAAATAATTGTATTATCAAGTAAAGTGTTTTTAATAATAAATAAAATGAATTTATAAAACATGGGCAGTGTTTTTTGTTAAACCTTTAGTGATTCAAGGTAACCCCACCATAACAACATTGGGATGAAAACCGTACGCAACGAGCTTGTTGATTAAGTTGGCATGCCAGACTCGATCAAATGCCTTGGAGATGTCTAAAGCGATAACGTATGTTTCACCACCTTTATCAAGTATGCTGTTCCAACAATGCGCTACATAGTTTAATAGATCGGTAGTTGATCTTTTGTTGCGAAAACCGTATTGGCTGTCGGATATTAAATGATTTTCTTCCAGAAATTTTGAAATATGTGTATTAATATAATGCTCATAGACTTTGGATAGGACTGATAGTAAAGCTATTGGCCTATAATTTGAGATATCGGATTTTGGTCCCTTTTTGGGGACGGGCTGGACATTTGCCAACTTCCAGCACGAGGGAAATATACCAGATTTGTAGGATTGGTAGAATATTTTAGTTAAAGTTGGTGCAAGTTCTTTGGAAAAGGTTTTTAAAATAATGGGTGGAATATTGTCCATTCCTGATGCTTTGTTGATGTTTAACCCCTTTAAAAGTTTAGCGACTATTTTGGGTTCGAAGTGAAGTTCATTCATATTAACTCCTGAAGACTGGATTTGGGGTATTTCTTTAGGAGTTTCCAAAACAGTGGAGTTCAGAGCAAAACGTTCAGCGAACAAGTTAGCTTTTCTTGCGGGATCATTGACGATTAAATCACCATCAATAATAGGGGAAATAGAAAATTTTGTACCAGAATTTAAAGAATTAATGGCACTGTAGAAACTCTTGTCAGAAACAGACATAGACGTAAGTTTTGAAGCTTTCGCTCTGTCAATTTCGGACTTTTCGTTTGAGATAATCTGATTAGATATTTTGTTGGCCTTTAGATATTGGGATCGATTAGTGGGAGTTTTGTTATGAATCCAAATATTAAATGATCTACGTTTGTTTCTAAATGCCGTCTTGGCAGCTTTCGAATACAAGTATTTTTGTTTGGGTTTTACTATGGAGAAAGGGACAAATTTATTGATAGCAAATTGGATGGTTTCTGTAAAGTTTTGAGCAGAAACATTTACATTGTCAGTGTAAAAACAATGACGGTCGAAAGGGAAACCATGGAAAAATTTTGAAGACCACTCTTATCCATTTTTGAGTAGTGAAATATTTTACGGGGTTTGGGAGCTGTAGTTTTAAGTAAATCAGTTTTGATAACTGATGAGATTAAATAATGATCAGAATTTCCAATACTACCTTTCACGACATCGACACTCGTAATATCTGGCATTGTGGTAAGATAGAGATCTAAAAGAAAACTATTATCACCACCATTGCGGGGAGCGAAAGTCGGGCTTTTAACAATTTGGAATAGGCCCTGCGACGCGGCAAAAATTTCTGCCAGTTTTCCACTATTGTCAACATCGTCGGTCGATTTGGAGAATTCCAACCATGATTTGTTGTGGACGTTGAAGTCACCGGTAACGATAACTTCACAATTAGGGGACTTTGCTCTAATCTCGTCCATAATTTTTGTCAGTATATTAAAAAAGTTTGGGTTACGTTTGTTGGGGGACCGGTATAAAGCCATTGTAAAAAAAGTCATTTCTGGAAGACAAATCTTTAAAACCATTGTATTGAAGCCGTCACCGTGTAGTTCAAAATTTGGAAAGCGCGTGTACGCAACACTCTCATGAATGAATGCGCATACGCCCTGATGGAGTTTGAAAGCTGATTCGAGCCTATATTTGGAATTAAGCGATTCTATAAAGAGAAAATTTTCAGAAACTTGTGTTTCTGTAAGGAATAGAATGTTCGGTTTGTCGTGCTCAAGATGATGTTGTACGTGGTCATGGTTAGCGTTCAATCCGCAGATGTTTTGAACATGTATTTTAAAAATTTTTATTGATTCATATATGTTTTGTCCCTGCAAATTCCGTGGACATGCCGCTTTATGGGCGGGTGGATTGCGCAAATTTGCTTTACCACTTGCAGACTTATTTTTTTTCGGTTGTACTGCCATATATATATCAAAATGTTTATTTTATTTTTTTATGTTTTATTTTAAAATTCATAACTAAGTAAAAAATCCTATCATACTACAAAATATGACATATGCCAATATTTCATGATAAGATGAAGAAATAATAACAAAATAATAAGTGAAAAACAAATTGTGAGAAATTTGCAGAAAACAAAACAAAACTAAATGCCAATAATCCAGCTGATGCAGCGCACCCCAGACGCACCGCCCACCACCTCAATCGAGGCACAAAGCCCACACATAACTACGTGTTGGTCCGATTCCTCGGAAGAGCTAATGAGCGGTACCGCTACGGAACGCTGCCCAGCTAAGACTGGAAGTGCTGCCGTTGACTAATTAAAGTTCGTCCGCCAGCACACTAAGATATCATCTTGGCTAATGACATCTCCTGCCATTGCCAGTGGTATGTGATATCTCACGCTAACTCATATGTCAATGGCAGGGACTGGAGTACGCAGGGTAGTCAGACCCGTAGATCAACATTGATCATAATCGATCAAAATCGATCCCTCCTGCGGGAAGTTGAATTATTTGAATAACAAGAAATGTAATTGAACATGAAATTGGCAATGGAAATTTTTGATTTTGTAATAATTTTTGGAATATTTTTAGAGCTTTGAAAAAGTTTAATTTTTGATTTATTTTAAAAATTTGGGAATATTTTTGTATTTCTGATTTTGTTACAATTTTTGCGATATCTTTAGAATTTTTGGAAAAGTTTTTGGATTTCGAATTTTTGAAATATTTTTAGAAATTTGCACAAAGTTTCAATTTTTCAATTTGAAATAATTTTTGGAATCTTTTTAGAATTTTGAAAAAAGTTTGTATTTTTGATTTTGTTATAATTTTTGCAATATTTTAGGAATATTGGAAAAAGTTTCTATTTTTGATTTTGTTTTAACTTTTGAAATATTTTTAGAATTTTGGAAAAAGTTTCAATTTGGATTTTGTAAATTTTTGAAATATTTTTAGAATATTGAAAAAAGTTTGTATTTTAGATTTTGTTATAATTTTTGCAATATTTTTGGAATTTTGAAAAAAAAATTCAATTTTTGATTTTGTTATAATTTTCAATTCAATTCTTTTCAATTTTTGATTTTGTTATAATTTTTGCAATATTATTAGAATTTCAAAAGTTTAAATGTTTCTTTTAAAAAGTTTAAATGTTTCTTTTTATTATAATTTTTAGAATATTTTTGGAATTTTGAAAGAAATATGAAATATTTTCTCGAAAATCTAAAGGGAGAGGTTTTTGAGTAGTTTGGTAATTGTATCATCTTTTCACTAAATTATGTTTATTTTTGATCTGTTATAGTTTTCTGGGAACGTATTGATGTTTCGTGTTAGTTTTGTAATAAATATGTTAACTGAGATAAAGAAATGTATGGCTTTAACAAAGAGTTATGTTTGATATACACCGCTGACAAAAACTAAAAACCATGTCCTTATAAAAGTTTTTGCCGAAAACTATATCAAAATCTTTAACCCAGACCGAAGTCTTGATACCTCAGAGCTTCAGATTTCACCCCCTCCATATTTTTCAAAATAAAATAAAGAAACTTTATTGCTATCTGTACTAGAAGTTTAATCATACTATAGAGAATCCCAGATCGTTTGTGTATAAATATACAAGAAAGAATGTATTCGGGTCGTTTATTTCTGTTAAAAATTTTGAAGAAATTTTTTGTTTGTTTTTATTATAGTTTCACTGAGAATCACTTAAGGAGAGTGAACTTTAATTTAGTTGAACTTAAGAAAAGTAAACACAATTTAGATATAGCGTTTATTTCCACTCGTGTGAATAATAAATGTCTGATTCAAAATTCAAACAAAGTGCAGTCAATCCAGCAACTATACAAAATAACTATTTCGAAAAGTTTTTGGTTCGATTATATATTTATAATAAAAATAGCAATAAAGCGGCATTCCTAAAAATGTTTCAAGAAAATAAAAAGAATAATAGTATATTTTTTTATACGGCGGAGTAGTATGAATTTTCATGGCGTGCCTGAGTTTACCCGCCGAACGTAGTGAGAAGGGCAAGTCATGAAAAGTTATTTCTCCGCCAAATAAAATATGTTATTTTTTCTTCAAACGCTTTAAAATGTGCCATGTTTCTGTAGTTTTGATACTCAGTTCTAGGTTTAATCTATGCATACAATAAATATTTAAGAAGGCGAAATTTATAAATATGAGTAGTTTCGATTGTTTTAACAGATAAAAATGACGTTTAAATTTATATTTTGTGTGTTATTATTTTAACGGTATCATAGCAACACTTTTCCCTACATGTAGGGAAAAGGAAAAGTAAAACTGTCGCCGGCGGAGAAGTTGCATTTTTCCGTAGCCAGCTCAGTCAAACTATGATCTAATCATTTGACGTTTGAAGAAAAACTTTATTATACTATAGCAGCTGTAAATGTTTAATACAATTTTAAAAGTTTACAGCTGCAGTAGAGCAAGTTGAAAATAAAACAAATCAGTCTGTTAAGTGACTTACTCCTACATTTATTTTGTATAATGTTATTCCCTCAACTAAATCTGTGTCAAGGTTATTTGTTATGACTTATGAGTATGTTAGAGAGCCTTATATTTGTATATGATCGGGATTCAAACGAAAATGATAACTATCACAAAAGTTTGGACAAAACCTTTAGCACAAGTAGCACCCTATAGTTTTTAAACGAATATACAAACATTTAAAAACTCTCAAAAATTAAATTTATTAAAACTACAATTTTCTAGCATTAACAACTACAAAATATATTTTTCAAAAATCAAAGCAACCTGATTTTTACTTTTTAAATTGATTATTTTTAAATTTGAGTAAACACAGTCGCAAAGTTTACTAGATTAAATAAATGTTTTCGATGCTATTTTCTGATGCTCTAAAGGTTTGGATTTGTTACTACTTTGCGGTTACTATAAAAAATTATCACGGATATAGTTCATTGTTTATTTTGCAAGCAAATAAATTGGATTTTTATTTGCTGACATCAGCCACTGTACTTTTGTTTTCTATAGTACAGTGGACGGACTGTATTCTGGTCTAGGAATTTGAAAAAATCTTTTCCTTTTGCATATCTTTAAATTATAAACCTTTACGAATATGTCCACAAAAGGATAAATAAGAACTGGAGGGGCGGAGACAGGTCCGAAACAACAGAGGGCGGACGTTGGTCGACTACCTTTGGAAAATTATTTCACACTCCATATATGCTATGGAAATCTATAATCCGTAGGTAATTATAACGAATTTTGTTGTAATTATTTCATGATTAGTGTTTAGTTTGGTTTTATTATTATTATTAAACGTATTTTTATTTAAATTACTTTCATCGAGTTGTTCGACATGATATCTCAAGTTCTACTTGAAATTTTGTGGAAATCTTCTGTGTATATCCGTCAATAGTTTAGCCGTTGAATTATGGAAATTTTTTTTACTATTTTAAAAAATTTCGGCAATGTCAAACAACAGAGGCAAATTTTTTTTTTAAATCGTCGCCATTTTGTGAAATTTTTTTTTTTCCAAGCCCGACCCATAGCGGCATCCTTTTTAGTAAAGAATTTTAAAAATTTTTTGGTTTCAAAGTACTACAAGGAAACCACGTTGATGCACCTTTTTCATAGCCAGCCTATAACTTTTCGAAATTTTTTGGGTGATTTTTTGTATTCTTGACAATAAAAATTTTGTAAAAAAAGAGAACTGAAAATTTTTTCCCAGTTTTTTTTATCTGAGTCTAAAAAAAGTATAAAATTTAGACCTCTACACCAGAATACATCATTAACTGATTAGAGATTAGATAACTGATTATATAAGTTTTAGATTTTTTTGTTATTTAATGTATATTAAATAACAAAAACGTGTAAAACTTATTTTTTAAAACACAAAAATTCGGTGCATAATCAAGGTACATAATTACTTGCTAAATATTATTAAATTATTTAAGGTTTTGTTTTAATTCTTCTGGGAAATCTATACAAAGCGCTTCTACCCGTCCCTCATTCAAGTTAAAAACATTTAATATTTTTCCCTAAAAAATTCGATTAATCCTTAACTTGTTTTGATAACACAACATAAAAATGTAAATCGAAAATGTTCTAAAAATACTAAATTTAAAACATCCGACACAGTTCAATAGATATTCATTGAGATGAGTTTTAAATTGGGAAATATTTTCAGTTCTCCTTTATTTTGAATCCTTTTCCAAACAAAATATCCCTTTTGTTTTCAATTTTTTTTTTTAAATTTTTATTTTAAAATTAAATCTGTAGACAAACAAAAACAGTTTTTAAAACAAAACAACTCCAACTAAAATTTCCATGGACAATTTTCTTTGTTTTTTTTAATCAAAATCATGCAAAAAAGAAATAGAGCAATTGGAAAAAAAACAAAAACTCGTGTTTTTTTAAATAAAAATAATGGATTTAATTATAAATTTCGATTTGTTGGGAAATCTATTAATTCTTCGATTTGGTAGTGATTTAATTACACTATTTTTTTTTTTTAATAAAATGTGTTGTGTAGTAGGAATTACAATATGTGTCACAATAACACATAAAAACATTTTAAGACCAAGGTCCCACAACAACATACGTTCAAAGATGTTGATGGACGTAAATCTTTCTTTTTTTGTTTTTTTATATTTTTTGTTAAAGAATGGATAACTAAACAAAAAATCCTATCACTGACAAAATATGACATAGGCCAAAATTTTATGATCGAATAGAGAAAATAAAAGTAAATTAAAAAGTAAATAGTAAATTCTTACAAAAATTACTGCAACAAAACAAAACTGTAGTTGCCAATAATCCAGCCGGTTGCTTATTCCTTGATCCTGTGACGCTCTGTCTTTCTTGAAGATTAAAGCCCATTCATAGTTATATGAGGGCTCGTTTCTTCATTTCACAGCTAAGATTGAGGGTGCTACCATTGATTAAATATAGTTCATCCGCCACCACCCCTAAGTTGTCACCTTGGCTAGTGATATCTCACGCTATTGCCAGTAGTATGTGATATCTCACGTTAACTCGTATGTCAATAGAAGGGACTGGAGTACGCGGGATTGAACACCCGTAGATCAAAAATAAAAAGAATTTCAAAACAATAAAAACTGATCCCTCCATGCGGGAAGGTTTTATTGATATATTGTTATCATCAATTTAAATTTTTACTTAATATCCGTTAAAAACGCTTTTGGTTTTTATTTTAGTTTTCTGTCGGGAAGACAAAAATTGATACTAAAATTGAATTAACATAATTGTGATGTTAAGTCGATTCTCCAAAAACAAATTTGTATTTCGTCGCTGGTCGAGTGGGTTTAACCATTTAACCATAAAATCTGACCAGAAGGACACCGGTTCAATCTCGGAACTGGAATTAAGATACAACATTTATTCTATTCAATTGAATACATATTCAGGTCTAGTAGGTCAGATCTTATAATTCTAAATTTTAATATTTAAATAATCTTAATTGAATTTTTATTGATCGTACAAAAAAGGTAATAAGCATTTTGGGCAGTGAAAGTGTTTTGCCGATTGAGGATATATCAGCTTTATTTGTATATTTTTTCGATAATGTATGTATGTATGTATTATTGTATTGTTTTATAACCTATAGCCTAATGAACTTAACCTATTGTCTAATGAAAATTTTCCTATTAAAAAAATTATCATTATTCAATTGGTATGATTCCAATTGGTCAAATTGTTTTGATTTTATTAAAATTATTTTCAAAATATAATTACAATTGCTTTGATAAGTTTTGTTCAAAAATCAAATTTTAAATTAAATTCTCTTATTTCGATTAGTTGAACTTGGTTGATTGTATAGGATGGGGGTTTTTTTATCATCAGGGTTTTTTTAATAAGAAATTTGATTAATCAATTAAAACAATAAAGATTAATTGTTTTAATTGAAGAAAATGTTTTTATTTTTTATAATACACAATTTGTATTGTAATCGATTTGTGTTTAATAAAAAATTTCATTATACACTCATTGATTAAACTACTAATTGATATCGAGACGAAGTCTCGATACCTTAATACTTAAATACATATTGTGTTAAAAAATACAAACTAATTTTGATTTACTACTTTCGTAACAATTATTAAAGATGTTACTTTTACAGTAATAATTTTATCTAAAATAATAATAATAATACTAGGATTATCACAAATCCTACCACAAATTTTTTCATTTAACGTTAAAAACACTTTTTTACAGAACTAAAAACTAGTTGTTTTTATTCGCCTACATATTAAAGTGTGTTTTGCGGCCTTTATTACTATGTTTTGCGGCCTTAAAGCGTCACTTTTTAACCATATATTTTGTTATAATAGCTATGTTCGAAAAAGTAAAAAACATTTGTATTTGTTTGAATTCTATAAAAAATAGAAATTTTTATCAAAGCTTTCAAGTCTTTCAATTCAAAATTTCATAATCCAATCAAAATATTTGATATTTTTTGTTGTCATAGTTATACAATTTGTTTGAAAAAAAAATAACATATATTTTTGTCAAAGGTTACTTGTTCAACATATTTTTATTTCAAAATTCATAAAAATTTTAATTTTGATTTAGATTATTAAATTTTTTTTTAAATATTTTGCTTGCGGCGAATAAAAAATAGTATATGATACACGGACGTAAGCTATTTTAGACTTGGTGTGGGTGCAAATCGGGGCTGGCGCCTCGGAGCACAAACTACACATACGACCAAAAAGCTTAGCTTTACGTCCTTGCATCACAATGTACTGTTTTGACAGAATTCGGATGACAGAATTTACAACTGTGAGTTAAAGTTACAACAGCTTTTTTCTTTCATGTTATTCAAGTTTTTCTTTCATCGTTTTTGCTTTGATATTTTTCCACCATAAAAGTGTTTCATCGCTCATACTAAAATAACATTGTTACAAACACTCCATTTTTAAATTAAGAAAATTGAATTTTAAATGAAAAGCAAATTATCAAAGTTCAAACAATTAAAGCAAACAAAATCTTGTTAGTGGTTTTATTAATCTCAAGACCCTATCCAAATAGGCTTAATTTCTTTTAATATTAAAATTTTATACTTGAAAATTTCCATATGTCTACTAATAACTAAGAAAAACCCTTTTGGTCCTTCTTGATATATATATATACATATATACATATTGACTTTTTTATCCTTTCGTACTCTAAAAACATAACCTTTTCGTTTTTTGGATTTAATTAGATTGACCTAAATTAGATCCAAAACAATTCAAATATCTTGAAGATAATCGGGATTACTTTAGATTTAATTAGATTTTTAAGGGATTTATTTTGCCTTTTTATACAATTTATATTTGGGTAGAATATTTAGAAAAGACTAAGTTTTTGTGTTTTAAGCTTTTATGAAAATAGAATTTGTGAGAAGAGATAAATATTTTTGTTTTCTTTACGGATATACTTTGACTTTAATTGATAGTTCCGTTGGTAGACAATAGATTAAGCCGAGAAAATTGTGTAACAAATGTTGACGAGACAATGAGACGAAAAACTGTTACACATTTAGCTCAAATATTTGTGAAATGTTTGTGTTAGATATATTTTTAATTGGTACTGAGAAAATAAAAACAAGAGTTAACAAAAAGAAATGGAACAATGCACAGGTGAGAGAATTAGATTTTAAGGAACGTATCGAAACTATACCGAAAAAAACATTAAAGTATACAATGTCAACCTAATCTTGCAGTTTATTATTTCACAGTGGTTGTGACAGTGAGGTTTATTTGAAATATAATGTGTTACATACACAATACAACGGAAGTTGAATGAGGTTAATAATTATTTCAGTGAAAAAATTTGACTTTGGCCTTATATTATGAATTTTTTATTTCAAAACAGAAGTATTCGAAACTAAAGTTAATTTTCACATCTACATAACATGCATCAACCTCATCTCCACAGTTCTTTACTTGCACAGCTATTAAATCAATTTCGGGATTTGATTGGCCATGTTCGCTGCCGCTACGAGGTTGAGCCAACTGCATTTTAATTGGAAATAAAATAAGTTTTTTTAATTTATACAAGCTATGTAACCACACGTATAGAAAAATCGCAGCGGTTAAAAACCAATACATTTAACAAGGAAGGCTTTTATGAAAGGGTTGTGTCTAATCGAATGATTTTGGTCAAATTTTATACAAACTGAACTTCAAAGTTTCAAATAGATGATCACATTAGTAATGAAAATGAATGTCAGAGTGTTACACTCTTTATGTAAATAATGAATCCATAACTTCTATCCATTATCACAGAAATGTAAATTTTTTTCAAACAATTTTAAATAATTCACTTATTATCTAAAGTAAGTAGGTATTTCTTATACAAATTGAAGACAAAAAAAGTATATTCTTCAGATTCTAACGTTTCACGTTTATAAATTTCATTTACATAAAACAACTGATAAAATGTAAAATATAAATCCATTTTCATTATGGCAAATTTATTTTAGAGCTAGCTATACAAAGAAATATTTTTATGCAATGAATTGTTCGTATTTTAAACTTTACAGTACATGCTTTCTACTTTTGTTTTAATTAACTTAATAATAAAATTAATGAGTTAATACTTTAACTCTTGATTTCAGTTTGTATGAACAACTTTTGTAGCTAAAACTAATTATGATGTTAGACAAATTAGAGATGATTTGATTATTTTGAAATGTCTGTGCTACTGAGTTGTTAATTATGTTGAATATGTGATGTTATTTATGTAAAACATGCAATACAAATTAAAAAACTAGATAGCACATTATAAGTGTAAAATATAAAGGGGCTGAAATCTCACAACTCTGAGATATATCAAGACTTCGGTCTGTTTTGAATTTTGATATAGTTTTCGACAAAAAACTTTAATGAGGACATTGTTTTTAGTTTTGGGTAGCGATGTATATCAAACATAAAACTCTTTGTTAAATTACAAGTATTTTTTATCTCTGTTTAGAAATTTATTACAAAACAAACACAAAATATTAATACGTTGCCGGAAAATTATAACAGATCATAAATTAATATAACTTAGTGAAAAGATGATACGCCCTGCAACAAACTACTCAAAAACCTCTCCATTTAGCGTTTCAAGAAAATATTATAAAAACAAAAATTCATATTTCTTTCAAGATTCCAAAAATATTTTAAAAGTTAAAATAAAATCAAAAATTTAAACTTTTTTTTAAAGTTCTGAAAACATTCCAAAAATTATTACAGAATCAAAGATTGAAACTTTTTTCAGAATTCGAAAAATATTGCAAAAATTATAACAAAACCAATAAATTGAAACTTTCTCCAATATTCTTAAAAAATTGCTAAAATTATAACAAAATCAAATATACAAATTTTTTTCAAAATTCCAAAAATTATAATAAAATCAAACATTTAAACTTTTTCAAAATTCTAAAAATATTCCGAAAATTCTTGCAAAATCAAAAATTGAAACTTTTTTCAAAATTCTAAAATTATTGTAAAATTTCTTAATTCACAAACTCAAAAATTCAAACATTTTCCAAAATTCTAAAATATTTTAAAAATTATAATAAAAACAAAAATTGAAACTTTTTCAAAATTCTAAAAATATTCCAAAAATTTTTATTTTTGTATTTTATTAAAGTTTGCTGAAAAACATTTTTCATTATTGACAAATTTATTTTCCATTGATGAAATTTCAAAAAACTATGATTGGTTAAAAAAAAATAAACAATATAACTGTTCTGGAAACTATTATTTTTTTGTGATACGGTTTTTTCTTGTAGTACAAAATCAAATGAAAAGGTTATACCCGACTATGGAAGAGATTTTTGTTTTTCAGAGAGTAAAACAAACAAACAAAATACGATTTGACAAATGTACATTCACGCTAAAAATTGGTCAGTTGGTCGGTTGCTAAGACCACAGAATAACGTACATAAAACCACCACAGCTGCAAAGCTTGAAAGCCAACACTATGAAAAATCAACCGATTTCATCATTATTAAAACCCAGAAAAGCGGTTGATCAAACTAAATCATACGGACTGGTTATGATATTATCCCGGATCACCAACCAGAAGAAAACTCTCATACTTATACCCTGAAAACTATATGGGTGTTCGTTGAATAATTTTGATTTGTTTCATAATTCAATGATATTTCTAGCTTTCTTTTTAAGCTGCTTTTATGGTTCTTAGACCCTAACATCATATGTGTTTCAATTGTATGATTCATGTCCGGTCGACACTGTTCCTCAAATATTAAATGAAAAAATAATCACTCTGAGTTGAATCTGTTTGTATCCTGATGGAACATCAAAATCATATCTATACGTGAAGACTCAAATTCTAACCCAAAATCAAAATCCAACCAAGAATCATTTGTCCATTAGGATGCAAAATTGCAGACAACTGACTTAAGAGATAATAGACGGTCAAAGACAGACATTTTGTATTTTTCTTCGACATTTCTAAAATGAAAGTGATAATGAAGTAAATTTTACTGTTGAGCTAAGTTAAATTTTTTAAGCTTAAAAATATCGCTTTTTTTTTAATTCTATGCATAGTTTAAAAATAAGCTTTTTGCTTACGATTTGCTACACTTCTTTTGCTAAGTTTTGCGACCAATTTTGTTTTTGTATAATCCAAAACCAAAATCTATTCTAATCAAAGTCAACTATTAATATGTACGTGACATACTTTTTTTGAATTTGTTAAATTGTTTTGAGTCTGTTCTCGTTTAATTTTAATTAAAAACTTTTTTGATTTTCGACCTGTATTATAAAGATATCTTAAATAAAAACTTTATTTTACGTAGCTTAATTAGTTTGAGAATGAATTTTTTTATCACAATGAAATGTTTATTCATTATTGTTTTGATAAAATTTTGTTGGTGGTTCATTAATGTTTGCAAACATTTGCAGCAAAATTTTACGATAAAACGAAAGGAACAGTAAAACTGTTCAATTTCAGTATTTGATGCGAAACATTTGACTGAGTTGACAATAATCCTTTTTTTCTATTTCCAAATGCGTTGAAGATTCACAGCCGTAAGTTTTTTTTATCTAACTGTCGTTGGTTAGAACAAAGAACGCAATAATTCTAACAAAGGTAACAAAAGCTAAAGGGTAGCGAAAATTCGAAATTCTACGTCCACGCCGTGCTACCTGGGTAATGCTAACAGAATTAGGTTGGTGTAGTTGAGAGGGGCAGAGTAAATACTGCTTATACTCAATGACTCTGCACCATGGCGAGTCATTGGCGCCATAAAACCAATGCAGCTCAAGCGTCTGTTCTCCACGTTAGGGGCGGCTTGGAGCGGGCGTCTGTCTTGGATCAAGCGGCTCGCTATATAAATGTGTAGAAAGCGTCTGTTCTCCATGTTAGGGGCGGCTTTCAGCGGGCGTCTGTCTTGGATCAAACGGCTCGCTATATAAACGTGTAAAAAGGTTGTTTCTGAAGATGGAGAACGAACTCATTTACGAAAATTTGGGTTGGGCGAAGGGCTAACACCCCATTTCCGTAAAAATATTATTGTCATGAATTCTGTACACAGGCCTCGGAATATCTCGGATTCATTATTGGAACGACCTCGGAAACTGTACCCGGACTACGATTTAAAAATAGGAACCTGGAAGGTGCTAAGCCTTCAAAGACCAGGAGATCTCCTAAAACTCACCCAACAAGTCGAGAGCTACACACTGGATATAGTGGCATTACAAGAACTAAGATGGCCAGGCAGTGGAATCCATGAAACAGCGAAAGGATACACTCTGTATTATTGCGGTCATCAAAACGGAGGAGAATTTGGAGTTGGCTTTCTTATACACCGTCGCGTGAATCAGCATGTTATCGACTTCTGCCCAATTAATATGCGGTTATGCACACTGAGAATCCACACGCAAAAATTCAATGTAACGATCGTCAATGTTCATGCACCTACTGAAGATAAAGCAGATGATATTAAAGACCTGTTCTTCCTAGAACTCGGGGAAGTCATCAATAACATCCCGCGGCACGATATAAAAATCGTGGTAGGTGACTTTAATGCTCAAATCGGTAGGATTGCAGAACTTAAAACACATATCGGCCCTAACAGCTTGCATCATACCAGCAACAATAACGGTTTTCGCGCAGCCGAGCTGGCTATGATGTATGATCTAGTAATTTTCAGCACTTTCTTCCCTCACAAGAGAATTCACAAGGCAATGTGGAAATCAAATGACGGAAGAATGGAAAATCAAATCGATCACGTCATGATCTCTAAGAGACACTCTACAAGTATAACTGACGTTCGATCATACAGAGGTGCTGATATGGACACCGATCATATGCTTGTCATCTTTAAGTACAAGTGCAAGTTGTCATCTACATTTAACAGACAAGCAAAAAAGACCGTGCGCTGGAATGTCGAAGCATTTAA
This sequence comes from Diogma glabrata, assembly GCA_963693315.1. Taxonomy (NCBI): domain Eukaryota; kingdom Metazoa; phylum Arthropoda; class Insecta; order Diptera; family Cylindrotomidae; genus Diogma; species Diogma glabrata. The sequence continues at coordinate 221,914,179 of OY856188.1, read as the reverse complement.
ACATCCGGAAACGCTGAATAGATATCAGGAAATAATAACACAAAACATAGAAGAGCATGACATCTCTTCTGAGATGCCATTAAACATACAAGAAGAATGGCAAACGCTTCAATCAACCATTATAGCCGCAGCACAAACTAGAATCGGAAAACGACCACCGAAATCACACAACGAATGGTTTGACGACGAGTGTCGCCAATCCGTTGAACATAAACAAAAACTGCGAGAAAATAGTTAACAAGGAACACCCGAAGCTCCCAAGCTGATTATCTATGCGCCAGGAAAGCCTCAGCAAAACTTCTACGTAAAAAGAAACGCGAACACATGAAGACCTGCTTCGAAAACATCAACCAACATGCGGCCAACGGAAATTCAAAAGAGTGCCTTGCCAATGCACGGAATCTGACAAAAGATTTCCACCCAAGATCTACAGCCATCAAAAATGAAAATAATAGACTTACAACAAGTGAACGTGATGTGCTGGCAGTGCGATCCCACTTTCAAGACCTACTGAATAGGACGAACGAAGTTCATCCTATTCGAGCAATTGCTCCATCAAGTGAGGAGATTTTTGTCCCTTACCCAGCGATAGAAGAAGTGGAAGCTGTCATTAAAAAACTGAAAAATGGCAAATCACCAGGTTTCGATGGAATTCCCGCAGAACTTCTGAAAAATGGAGGAGCAGCTCTGGTCTCACGTATATACGATCTGATTCTTGCAATCTGGGACCAAGAAGAACTACCTGCTGAATGGAAAACAGCTCTCATTGTTCCGCTACATAAGAAAGGTGACCGTCTAAAGTGTGAAAATTATCGTGGCATCGCACTGTTGATCACTGCCTATAAAATACTAGCTAATGTTGTACTTGCTCGACTCATCCCGCTCGCCAAATCTATCATCGGTGACTATCAGTTTGGTTTTCGTCCCAACCGCTCAACTACAGATCAATGTTTTACATTAAGGATGATTCTGGAAAAATGTTGGGAGTAAACATCAGAATTCACCAGCTCTACGTTGATTTCAGTCAAGCATATGATAGTATCATCTGCGACAACCTCTGGTTCGCACTCATATGCCTTGGTATCCCAGAGAAACTTGTTTCTCTGTGCCAACTCACAACATCGGGATCAAATTGTAGAATAGTAATCGAAGGGTCAGTTTCTGATCCTTTCGATGTAACATCAGGTGTTCGACAAGGTGATGCACTCGCACCCGTACTATTTAATTTGGCGCTTGAGTACGCGATAAGAAAAAGCCGGATTGAGACACAAAACTGCATATATAACAAATCTAGTCAAGTTCTTGGCTACGCAGATGATATTGTGCTTCTCGGACATAGAACAAGCGATATTAAGGATAGTCTCTCTCAGGTTGAAAGAAATGCTAAACGGCTTGGACTATGCATCAACACCGGCAAAACTAAAGTGTTAACAACATCTAACAACATACCTCCCGGAGATCTGGATACTGGCGACTATGAAGCGGAACGCGTGGAAAACTTCAAATACCTCGGGTCTGTAATAACATCGTCAAATGACATGCAGGCAGATATCAAAGCAACTGTCTCTGCCGCATACAGAGTTTCCTACGCATACTCAAAACTTCTGCGATCAAAACATCTTTCGCGGTCGTGTAAACTCACACTTTACAAAGCATTAATCCGACCTGTGCTTACATTTGGAAGTGAAAGCTGGACACTGACTTCCTCCGATTGTAGAATTTTATCAACATTCGAGAGGAAGGTCATACGAACAATTTATGGTCCAGGTAAAGTTGCTGAAAATCAGTATAGAATCCGAATGAATCATGAAATCAGACAGCTTCTTGGAGGGTGCGATGTAATCGGATTCATTAAATCCAACCGGATTAGATGGTTTGGTCGTGTAGAAAGGGCTCCATTGGAAAGAATGATAAAAAAGCGTCCCAACAACAACCAGCTGGTGTTCGTCGAAGAAGAAGACCTAGACAACGCTGGCGTGATGACATCATCCAAGACCTCCGTGATATAGGATGTCGAAACTGGGGTCAACGGGTCATGGAACGAGATGATTTGAAGCTGGTGGCACAGACGGCAAAATCACTTCATGGGATGTAAACGCCAGTGAGAGAGAGAGTAACAAAAGCTGCGTTTTATTCTCGGTCAGATTCGAGGATTGACTATTAATACGTAAAAGCAACAACAACATAACTCATATATTTATCGAGATCAAGATTTGTGACCTGCATATATATTAGTTGCAAAAGTTTGCAAGAGATAGCATGTGCATAGTTTTTCGATATTTTTCAACAGTTTTCAATTTACAAAAATTTGTTTTTGTACTTTTAGACCGCTTAACACGATAAATTGATATGCTATTATATTAAATATGTTATTGAATTTCATGTTGACCTTCATATTTTTCAAATAAAATGCAATTTACAAGTAAGACTAATGTTTTAAAACAATTCTCCTGACATATTTGATTTTGACGTTTAAAAATCTCAGTACAGACCAAAAATGCTTAAACATTTTTTATTTGCGTGACCCACATCGTTTTTCAAACCTTGAACCTAAGCCGAACGAATAAAACGCAGCTTTAAATTTAGATTCTGCTTAGACAAGCGGCCAGCAACTTCAATAATTAATTTCTCCACCGGCTATCTAGTTAACAAAATTAAAACTCTATACTATGAAAACTAAAGTTTAAGAATCTTTAGAAAAACCCACATGACTATGTCTTGTACAACAACAATACTAATAATTGCTATTTTATAGCAATCCATTAAGAGACACAGTATGATATGTGAACAATGTGTGGTTTATTTATACATAATATAAACTAATTTCGATTATGTCATAAAAAGTTATACATTTCTGTTATAGTTTTTATTATCATTTCTTTTTATTGTTTGTGCAAATAAAATCATTGCAAATAAACTTTTGTTAGTTTTTATGACTGTTTGGTTAAAAATTAATGACCTACATTAGTTTAGCTTATATTAGCTTCTAATTTTCTGTTATGTTTCTAAAACAATATCATAATGATTCTTGAACTTTAGAATTGCATTTTACACATTAAATTTTGAAATATGTAAAGCAAAATGGCAAGAGGACTAGGTCAAATGATTTTGTTTTTTAGTTTGTTTGAATTAAAATACAGTTCAAACACTGTTAGATTTTGCCTGAGCCCGTTCACTCCTTTGTAAACCAAAAAATATTGATGGCTTAATATTTATTTTTACAGATAACATATTCGTCAGTATAACTTTAAATTCTAAAAATATAAACCAAAAAACTGGTTTACGTACCAATGATTTACTATATCCATAGAAGGCGTTGTTTTGTTCAAAACTGTAACACTAACACACCTTTAAAGTTTGATATAAAATGTAATTTTCCGAGATATCAAATTAAATACAAGATGACAGTTTATAAATGGAATATTGAATTTTTTGTACACCTTTTCTAATTTGTTCTACATTTCTTTTTTTTTGTTAAATCAAGTCAAACAGCACTACAACAGGATGATATTATTAATTCTAATTTAATGCAACCTATATCAAACTTAGTTATGCGATACACATATTTGCCTTATCGGTACGAGAGATTGTTGATAAGTATGTGACAGCAGGAAGATGAGAAGAAAAACGAAAAGCAAACATTTTGCTTTTGTTTTGATCAAAATATAATAACGCAAGCTTGATACAAAAAATTTAATTCATAAACATCTAAATAAACTTTTTTTTAACAGTGTATTGTTTTTAACAAAATCGTTCCACTAATTTCCCCAATTTTTAACGAAATAAAAGTCGTAATTTCGGATGAATTTAAGTTGTTGAATGGGAATAGCATTTCTTCTTTTATGTTATGTGATTTTTTATTTTATAAAAAAAGCTCAGTTTGGTTGGAAAAGTTGATATGAATAGAGGAGGCACAATCGTTTTTCATTTGTTTAACTTTTCGATGGTTATATTAAAATTTTTTCAGAAAAACTGTTTTTAGTTTTTAATAGTAATAGAAGTATTCTGAGTGTTGCATATACAATAGAGTAAAATGTTTAGCTGAACCAGATTTAGTTGACTTCGGGTTTTTTTTTGAAAATCCATAGTTTTCCTTTATTTCAGCTTTCATTTTCATTTGCACAAACCGGTTGAATGTATGATTGACTGAAATAAAATCATCGTTGCAAGACGCTAATTATTGGAGTGAAGCGTAGCGAAACTCCATTTTTCCCCGGATCGGATTTTCGATTGTCCGCATACTCCTCCCAAACCATTAAAGATATCATAATGAAATTTTACATGTAAGACGACATCTAGTCATAGATGGTTTACAAAAATAAATTTTGAAAATTAAACATACCACGGAGGAATAATCACCGAAAAACAGTCCATAGACTTTCAATGGGAAAATTGGGAAAATTTCTTGCTTCGCTCTTTTTTATCAATTGCATTTTGCATTGGTTACCTAGTTTTATTTCTTAATACAGTTTTGTGTAAGGCATTTTGGTTAAAATTAGTTCCATTTTTTACAACACAAAATGGTGTCAAAAAATATTTTCCTACTCCAAAAAAATGTAACTCACAAGCCCAAAAATTAAAATAGCAAATCCAAGAAAGTTTTATGTTAAGAATCGTATTTTAATCAGTAACTGATGATTATCAGTACCTTGACACTTAGTGTTGCACCAAGTATGCTGTTTGCAACCAATTACAATCTGTTAAGTATGTTCAATAAGTATTGAACTGCTAAATAGAAGTTGAGAAAATAAAACTATAATTATAGCAATGATAATACAGCAACTGATAATAAAAATATAGCAACAAAAAAAACTCACAGTGACACATTTTACTCTCTCTCCTATTTGTATAAACAATAGACCAAAACAGCTAGTTTGAAAAATTTTAATTTAAAAAAAAGATTGTAATTCTAGTGCTTTTCAAGAACATAGATGTGTACTGATTGTGCACTTTAAAATATATTCATGGTCCTATGAGCCGGATAAAAGATAAACAGTGAGTAAAAAATATATAAAAGCTATAGAAGAAATATGATTAGTAAAACCTTCAACACTGTAAGTAAACTAATGTGACTAAATTACTAATAAAATTGATAATATTAATTAAAATAAATATACAAATTAAAATAAATTCTGGTAAAGCAATGCATTAATTTGTATTTTCTATGGCTATAAAATTAGGTTTCCTATGTTTTAAGACAAATTATACGTTTAGCAACGATATTTGGCAGTCAATTTTTCAATAACCAGGAAGTCAAAACTGATAAAATGGTTTTAGGTGATATGCTTAAATAGCCTACAGTTATATGTAGAGTGGTAATCGCGAATTAGAGGCTTATATTGGTCACATTACGGTCAAACATATTATTCTAAAAGAAGGATAGAGGGCAGAAATATTATCGATTTGTAATTAACTTCTTAAAACTTTCCCGTTTTATGATACTTTCTCACCTTTCTCCCTCAGCCAATTTTATTTAAATAAACTTGCCTACAGCATTTGAAATTTTCCTTAAAATATTGATTTTTATTTTCATCCAACTAAAACACAAGAAAATTTAATTAAACAACATTTTTTTCATATTTTGTTAATATTTCTTAAACTTCAAGTAAACAATTTATACTTCGTTGTTCATAATTTATCCAGCATAGTGATAGAAATATCACGAAGAAAATAAAAATTCTCACCTGAAATTGATAAAATAAGGAAAATACAAAAATAAAAGATGTTCATTCAATTTAAATCTCATTAAAATTTTCTAAGAAGTAAAAGTGATTTTAATTAGATTTCGAGTTAAGTTAGTATTTTGTGAAAGTGTTACTTGCTGAGTCAAGTGGAATATTAATAATTAATTTAGGTTGGAATGAAAATTACTGCCTACTGGTATTTGTATTTTAATTAACTATTTTTCATTCTAAATTGTGCTAACAATATGTGTAATTTCGATTATCATGATGTTATAAGCTCTAGCTTCATGGGGATGATGTTAGTTTCTGGATAGTGCTGAAAAACCCTCATTGCCTGGTTAAATTAAAAATTCTTAATATGACAGAAACGTGACTGTTGTGTACCACTATATAATTTAATAAGATTTACGAAACATCCTATGATCGTTTATTATAATACATACACCACTACATATAATTTAGAATTGTATAAAAAACATTGAATTATAAAATCAAAGACAATTGTTAATGTGAATTTAACTTGTTATAATTTATCGACTGTTTAGCGAGAAACTACAAATAAATAATTTAGTGTCTTAACATTGGCGACATAGATGGGATTTATTTGAATAATAATATAAGGGATAATTTTTAAGGTAGATTTCATATAAAAACCTACCTATTGCAATGGGCTTCATCTCGGAATTTCGGAAAAATTTTTGTGCCAAACGACTATATATGAAAAGCGGAGACGAAAAAACAAAAAAAAAAAAATTTATATATATATATATATATATATATATATATATATATATATATATATATATATATATATATATATATATATATATTAGACTGGTCGTTAAAAACTAAATTTTCCGAGACGCCCCACAGAAAAATTCTTTGTGGTCAAAAAACCATAACGGCTTTATTTTTTTTTTTTTTAAGTGAAAAGAACACGTGCCGCAAAATCATCGAAGTTTATTTTTTGATAAAATTGTTAATATCTCATAAAATATGCAGATGTCAAAAAAAATCACTTAATCATTTTTGCAGGAAATTTAATTCTCTACAAAAAAGGTCCAAGTCATTTTTTTCCTAAAACCTATATTTCTGATGATATTTGGAAATAAAACTTGAAATTCTTCGAAACTCGTAAAACCAAATGATGAAAATTTCGACGAAAAAGTACTAATTTTGATTTTTTTTGTCACGATTATTTTTTTATACATTTCATTCTATAGCATAAGAAAAATATTAGGAGTTTTTCGTCATCTTTATTTTTTATGTTTTTTAAAAATTACGAAAACTTACAAGTTCATTTTCAAAATATCATGAGAACTATACGTTTTCGGGAAAAAATGACTTGGACCTTTTTTGTAGAGAATTAAATTTCCTACAAAAATGGTTATGTGATTTTTTTTGACATCTGCATATTTTATGAGATATTTGAAAAAGTCTACGAATTTTTCAAAAAATCAACTTCAACGATTTTGCGGCACGTGTTCTTTTGATTTTAAAAAAAAAAAAATAATGCCGTTGTGGTTTTTTGACCACAAAGAATTTTTCTAGAGGGCGTCTCGGAAAAATTAGTTTTTAACGACCAGTCTAATATATATATATATATAAACGATATGAGATATAACGAAAACGACCGGCACTCTCACGGTCGCATTTGTTGAGGTAGATCAAAAAAATTTTCTGTACTTGTGTGTTCTATTAATATCTTGGACAAGTTCGTGAATCAGCAAAATCCGACACGTGGTTAAGAAACTAGAGGCTTTTTTCTGAAAAAAATTGATTTTTTAAAACCGTTATAACGGCCGTTTGAATACTAATATTTCTAAAAATTTAACAAATTTAGAATCTTTGGAACCTTTTTTATCAATTTGTTTTAAAAATAGACCTCTGCAGTTAGAGGTTCCTGAGTGAGCGGCTCCAACAAAAAAGTTTGCAAAAAAAATTTTTTTTTTGAAACAACCGGCACTCTCACGGTCGCATTTATAAGGCCAGATCAAAAAACCTTTTCTAAAAATGTGCGTTTTATTAATATCTTGGACGAGTTCGTAAATCAGCCCCATCCAACACATGGTTAAGTAGCTAGAAGCTTTATACTAGAAAAAAACTCTGTTTTTTAGATCCGTTATAACGGCCGTTTGGATTCTAATATTTTTAAAAACTTCATAAATTTAGAATCTTTGAAACCTTTTTAATCAGTTTTTTTCAAAAAAAAGACCTCTGCAGTTGGAGGTTTCTGAGTGAGCGGCTCCAACAAAAAAGCTTGTAAAACACAAAATGCGTTTAAACCAACTGGCGCTCTCACGGTTGCATTTGTAGAGCCAGATCAAAAAACCATTCTTAAAAATGTGTGTTTTATTAATACCTTGGACAAGTTCGTAAATCAGAAAAATCTGACACATGGTTAAGGAACTATAGGCTTTATACTAGAAAAAAAAGTGGTTTTTTTAATCCGTTATAACGGCCGTTTGGATACTAATATTTTTAAAATCTTCATAAATTTAGAATTTGTGGAAACATTTTAATCCGTTTCTTATAAATATAAACCTCTGCAGTTAGAGGTTTTTGACTTGTTGGCTTCAACAAAAAAGTTTGCAACAATCCCCAACTACAATTTCCAAAAACCTTATAACAGTCAATGTCAACCTTATAACAGTAAAAAAAATAAAAGATTTGAATAGAAGAAATTAATTTTTTTTTCTTAGAAATAAACTATTTTGATATTTTGCAGTAATTGCACGACATATGATATAGAGTAGGTTTGTGTCATAAATTGTCACACACATGTTCTGTGGTAGATTTGATATTTGTTTGTTGCAAAATTGGATAGATATAATTTTGCTTGTAGGTAGCTAATTTTCTTTTTAAAATTTGTTTGATATCTGTTTGAAATTAGTTTGTTTTGTTTAAACTAATCTGATACATCAGATTCTACTGGTACACAAAACTGTCTGATCTCGAAATCTACCTATTTCTAGTGGATATACGTGCCGCTTGGACTTTTTAATAATTAAAAATATCAAAAGTTAATTTTGTGAAAAACATTTTGTTTCGTGAAAATAGTTATAAATTATAAAGAAGTTTTGTTGGTGAAAATATTTATATATGTTACAAATTAATTTAATAAAAAGATAAAACAAGTAATCTTGATTTGTGATCTTTTGATCTTGATCTTTTCCTAGCGGTAAAAATATAATAAACAAACAAAAACCAAACAGTTTTAACGGTAAAAGAATTGATTAATACCAAATAAATGAGTGACAAAATTATAAACATTAAACTAATGTCGTTTTCTTTTTACCAAAAAAATTGCACTAAACACGCCCATTTTCGATCTAGATCGATTTTTTTTGACATTACGTATTCTATTTGACAAAAAAAAGCACTCTTTTTGCACTAGATCTAGATCTAGATTTTTTCGTAGAGCAAGTGCTAAATACAATAGAGTTGCACAAATACATTTACACATCTCTCAAAATTTGTAAACAAACAAAACGCCATTTAGTTATTATTATTTTTTTTTAAGTGAAATAGTTATTGTTTAAATAAATCTTATGTTTAAATCGTGTTTTAAATTAAAAACTAATACAAATTATTTAATCAAATACAATTAATTACTAAAACATTAAATGACAGTTTCACAAACACAACTACAAAACTAGATCGAATTTCGTCATATTCTTTTTATGAAAAAAAAATCACTCTTTCTGCTCTGGCAAAAAGAAAACGACATTATAAAACAAAAACCGATAAATAATCAGCAAACAAGTGAAATTGAAGAGAAAACACCGGCAAACATGGCTGGGAAAGCAGTAGGTACAGTTGAACCATTTATTTTAAGTGAGTGTTTCTCAGATTATTTATACGGTCTCGAATGTTATTTCGAACTACACAAAATAGTGATAGAACCAATATATTGTTGTTGATGAACGTGATTGGTGCAACTACGCGCGCCAAAATTATTATAGGTAGTTTGCCAAAAAAACCTACTGAATTATCTTACGGTGATTTAATAAAAAAATGTAAAGAAATTTTCGAGCCACAAACCAATACATGTACAGCCAATTATAAATTTCGGAATCGAATGCAACATAGAGGTGAATCTACAATAGATTTTGCTAATGAATTGCGAATTATAGCGGAAAATTGTTTATTTGGAAATAATAAAGACAACGCACTACGGAATCAATTTAGTTTTGGACTTATTAATGGAGAAATTAAGAACGAGCTCTTAAATAATTATTCTAAAAATAAGTTTGATGCAATAGTAGAGAAGTCTAGGAACATGGAAATGGTAAATAATGATGTACAAATGATGGAGAAAACCAAAAATGTTGAAGTGATAGGTCGTCCGACCGAATTGCATCGAAGAAACCGTAATAGTAGAAACCGTAGCAAATTGTCAAGTTTTTGGATGGAAAATTATGGTACAAACAGAACAACTAGTCCGATTATTAACAAAACAAATAGACGCATCCAGTTTAATAGATGTCAAGGCTTCGGACACTATGGCTATTCATGCTCAGCGCCATCATCCAAGAATCCAACAACAACTAGTAACCTAAAAGATAAGTAGAAGCCTAACAGAGAAAATTCAAATTCTAACTATCATTCTTTTTCTAGATCCATCGATCGAATATACCCAAATAGAATTGGTTTGGTAAATGAAAGTAAATTAGAGCAAAATTCCTGTTCGGAAGATGATTTTGATGATCTGAGTTCTGGGATTTTGCGATTCTCTGAGTCTACAACCAGCGGCTTCAGCGTTTCAATCAGTTATGGATAATATGTTAAAGGAGTTTACTGTTATATCGACGATATTCTCACAGGTGGTCAAACTATAAAAGAACTTTACAATAAATTGCTTAAAGTTTTAGACAAATTAGTCATATTTTATGTTAATGTTAATTTAGAAAAATGTTAACTTTTTGTCGAGAAAGTTTCATATTTAAGGCATGAGATAACCGTTGAAGGCATTGCACCTATAATAAAAAAAAATTGAAGCAATTTTAGCAGCACCAGCACCAAAAAATATCTCACAGTTCTTTCATCAGATTACTAAACTATTATTAAAAATTTATTCCGAACTTAAATTAAAAACTTAAAGCATTTTACAACCTATTGAAAAACGGGGTAATTTGGAATTAGGACGAAATATGTAAGACAATATTCGAAAATTATAAGAAAGATATTTTATAAAACAGGATTTTAGAACATTAAGATCCAAAAAAGCCGGTTGTGGTACTTTGCAATGCCAGTGACGAAGGTGTATCGGGCATTTTGTGCCATGTGGTAAAAGACGTTGAAAAACCAGTATTTTTTGCATCGCGGGTAATAACCAATACGGAAAAAAAATATCCAATTCTGCACCGAGAGGCATTAGCAGTAGTATGGAAAAATTTTACAAATACATCTTTAATCATCCAGATACAATATTTAGTGACCATAAACCTTTGGAAGGTGTCTTAAATTGTAAGAAGGGAACACCAGGCGTTATAGCAAACAGGCTTCAGAGATATATTTGTAGGTTATCCATATTTAATTATGTACTTGGCAAGATAATAAGTAATGCAGATTGCCTATTCAGACTTCCGCTCAAGGAAGAATTATCAGAAGAAGAGGAAATAGAAGAAAAGTTATGGCAACTTAAAAACATTCTAGAGTCTAACCATCTATTTGATACATTGCTAAATATCGAAAAGATACGGATCGAAACTAAAACATATTCGTTTTTAATTGTGTTAATAAATTTTATAGAAAATAATTGGGGAAAAGCTTCACATTTTAAAGTTCCACCAGAATATTGCAAAAATTGCATATTACAAAAAATGTGAATTCTTATCAATGCAAGACGGGTGCATCATATATAGGGAACGCACCGTAATCCCCAAAATTTTACAATTTAAAGTATTAAAAAGTCCAAGCGGCACGTATATCCGCTAGAAATAGGTAGATTTCGAGATCAGACAGTTTTGTGTACCAGTAGAATCTGATGTATCAGATTAGTTTAAACAAAACAAACTAATTTCAAACAGATATCAAACAAATTTTAAAAAGAAAATTAGCTACCTACAAGCAAAATTATATCTATCCAATTTTGCAACAAACAAATATCAAATCTACCACAGAACATGTGTGTGACAATTTATGACACAAACCTACTCTATATCATATGTCGTGCAATTACTGCAAAATATCAAAATAGTTTATTTCTAAGAAAAAAAAATTAATTTCTTCTATTCAAATCTTTTATTTTTTTTACTGTTATAAGGTTGACATTGACTGTTATAAGGTTTTTGGAAATTGTAGTTGGGGATTGTTGCAAACTTTTTTGTTGAAGCCAACAAGTCAAAAACCTCTAACTGCAGAGGTTTATATTTATAAGAAACGGATTAAAATGTTTCCACAAATTCTAAATTTATGAAGATTTTAAAAATATTAGTATCCAAACGGCCGTTATAACGGATTAAAAAAACCACTTTTTTTTCTAGTATAAAGCCTATAGTTCCTTAACCATGTGTTAGATTTTTCTGATTTACGAACTTGTCCAAGATATTAATAAAACACACATTTTTAAGAAAGGTTTTTTGATCTGGCTCTACAAATGCAACCGTGAGAGCGCCGGTTGGTTTAAACGCATTTTGTGTTTTACAAGCTTTTTTGTTGGAGCCGCTCACTCAGAAACCTCCCACTGCAGAGGTCCTTTTTTTGAAAAAAACTGATTAAAAAGGTTTCAAAGATTCTAAATTTATGAAGTTTTTAAAAATATTAGAATCCAAACGGCCGTTATAACGGATCTAAAAAACAGAGTTTTTTTCTAGTATAAAGCTTCTAGTTACTTAACCATGTGTTGGATGGGGCTGATTTACGAACTCGTCCAAGATATTAATAAAACGCACATTTTTAGAAAAGGTTTTTTGATCTGGCCTTATAAATGCGACCGTGAGAGTGCCGGTTGTTTCAAAAAAAAAATTTTTTTTGCAAACTTTTTTGTTGGAGCCGCTCACTCAGGAACCTCTAACTGCAGAGGTCTACTTTTAAAACAAATTGATAAAAAAGGTTCCAAAGATTCTAAATTTGTTAAATTTTTAGAAATATTAGTATTCAAACGGCCGTTATAACGGTTTTAAAAAATCAATTTTTTTCAGAAAAAAGCCTCTAGTTTCATAACCACGTGTCGGATTTTGCTGATTCACGAACTTGTCCAAGATATTAATAGAACACACAAGTACAGAAAATTTTTTTGATCTACCTCAACAAATGCGACCGTGAGAGTGCCGGTCGTTTTCGTTATATCTCATATCGTTTATATATATATATATATATATATATATATATATATATATATATATATATATATATATATATATATATATATATATATATATATATATATATATATATATATATATATATATATATAAATTTTTTTTTTTTTGTTTTTTCGTCTCCGCTTTTCATATATAGTCGTTTGGCACAAAAATTTTTCCGAAATTCCGAGATGAAGCCCATTGCAATAGGTAGATTTTTATATGAAATCTACCTAAAAATATTACATCAAAATCACTCGGATATATAATTCGAATGAAGCAAGATGCAAGAGATTCTGTGTATTGGATAGTCCATCCTATCATCCAGCTAGTAATGGTATAATCGAAAGAGCTGTGCAAACCAGCAAATCCGTTTTAAAGAAGATCGTACTAGCTCACACGAACTTTAATTTTGAATTACATAAAAATATCGAACATTTTTTACACAGTTATCGAAATCTACCATGCACGGAAAATAATGTGGTTCCATCCGAAAGAATGTTTGGTTATAGGCCGAGAGTAGAATTAGATTTAATTAAGATTAATAGAAACATTTCTCAAAACCGGAAGAGTCTAAGATAAATTATAAAAATAGAAACCGGGTTATGTTTAAACTAGACAAAACTTAGTCACAGAAATTTCTGGATAAAAATATAATTAAATTCAAAATTAGTGAAAACATTTGGTACAAAATTAATAATAATGGTTTTATTAAATGGCTTCAAGCAAACGTGGTCAGACAAGAAAAAGATGATGTTTATTTAATTAAAATCGGTCACTTAATAAAATTAGCACACACTAACCAGTTAAGAAAAAGCATATTTAAAAAAAATAACAATAATTCCGATGAACCGAATGATCATTGTGGCGAACTAAGTTTACCCCAAAAATCATCGCGAATTAGAAAAAACTTGGGGAAGCAATTATAACCAACAAGGAGAGATGAGGTGCAGAATAACATATTACATAGTGCGCTCAAGCTGTACCTGACAAACAAATGTATTGTAAATCAACTCTATCAATGGTACCTACATAAAATGGCTAACATTTTATAGGTCTTTTTCACAGCAGTTAGTACTAAAAGTCTAAAACTAATTGTAAACAACCCGCCCGATCTATACGGCATCTTAAATATCGTTTAAAAAAGTAACCAATATAGTCTAGGCTTCGAGTGGGCATTCGAGTGAGTATTCGAACTGTTACACCGTTAGTTTAATTTGACCAGTAGATATTTTAAAAAATGGTTTATTCTATTTCAAAGTTACAAATTTGCATAAACTTTGAAATAAACCTTTGACAAAATATTTGTTAATTTTTCAAAATAATTGTAAAACTACTAATAATTTTGATTGGATTATAAAATTTTGAATTTAAAGGTTGCTTTGATAAACATTTCTATTTTTTATAGAATTTAAACAAATACAAATGTTTTTTATTTGTTTGGACGTAACTATGACAACAAAACATATGCTTAAAAGTGACACTTTAAGGTCGCAAATCACAGTAATAAAGCAACACTTTAATATGTAGGCGAATAAAAAACAAATTTTTATTAATATACTTCAAAAGAATTTTAAGAAAAAAATTGATCGTTGATATAATTCCAAATCATTTCTTTTATAACAATTTATATCAATTTCATTGTCAATGTTACTACAACACAAGGAAATTTCACAAAATATAAAACTCACAAATCACTCAAGATTACTTTTACATTATTCTAATCAAAAGTCATTATTTTCACCATTAATCATAAAAGTCGTTAGTGTTATTATTATTTTTTCGTGTCATTTCAGATTACGTTGGCTTTTTTCTTTGTGATTATTGATTTCAATTAAGAATGATTTTATGATTCGCAAAATTATAAAAAATAAATTGCACAAACTATGTTTTACTCCAACTAGTTTAAGGTCTTTAATCTCTCAACTTTTTCTTTTCACATTAAAGCTCTTGCATATAAACTGTTCATCAGTTATTTGTGTTCTTTTTCTCAATCTTTCTTTGAAACGGCTTAACACAAAATTTACGTTTGTTATTCTATTGAATTTCAAATGGTTTAACCAAACTAGATAATTAAATATAGCAATATTTTCTCGAAAAAAAAATAAATCATAGAATTTTAGTAACAAAAGCTAAATAAGAAGCTTTTGAAATGAATGAATTATTATAATGGTTTGTTCTGAATAAGACAAGCTGAGTAATGGTTGTGGATTTCTGTTTTTTTTTTCCCCGGAATTAATTATAGATTATTATTTTATTTTTATGTGAGTATGGGATAGTTGAAAAGGTTTTGAAATTGCAATGAAAGAATTTAGTACAATAATAGGAAAAAAGGATTTATTGAACAATTTTTCAAAGATTTTATGATGTTGATAAATTGGCTTCGGTCAAAATATTTAAACGCTCAATCAATCATTTTCTATTATTTCTGATTTAATTGATTTTACGCATCTGAAAAATAGGAGTTCTATATACTGTCAAATTGTATACTTTATACAGTGCCCAGAAATTATCGTGATTTAGCACACGAACCAACTTCAACGTTTACTTTTAGCAAAATTAATCTTGAGAAGAGCTTTGCAGTTTTAGCAAAACGACAACGATACAATAAAACGTTTTTTTATTCGCCTACATATTAAAGTGGTACTTTCTTACTGTGATTTGGGGCCGTAAAGTGTCTCTTTTTAACCATATATTTTGTTGTCATAGTTACGTCCAAAAAAGTAAACAACATTTGTATTTATTTAAATTCTTTAAAAAACAGAAATTTTTATCAAAGCAACCTTTAAATTCAAAATTTCAATATCCAATTAAAATGATTGTTATTATTTGTTGTCATAGTTATACAATTATTTTGAAAAAATAACAAATATTTTGTCAAAGGTTACTTGTTCAACATATTTTCATTTCAAAATTTATGCAAAATTATAACTTTATTTAGAATAAACAATTTTTTTTTAATATTATGCTAGCAGCGAATGAAAAATAGTATATGACTCGCGGACGTAAGCTATTATGGACTTAATGTGGACGCAAATCTCGGCTAGCATCTCGATTTGCAAAGTCCACATACGTCCAAAATCTTTAACTTTACGTCCTTGCATCATAATGTACTATTATTCGCCTACATATTAAAGTGTTACTTTATTACTGTGATTTCCGGCCTTAAAACGTCACTTTTTAACCATATATTTTGTTCTCATAGTTACGTCCAAAAAAGTAAAAAATCTTTGTATTCGTTTAAATTCGTTTAAAAGTCTAATTCAAAATTACATAATCCAATTAAAATATTTGTTATTATTTGTTGGTCGTAGTTATTCAATTTTTTTCAAAAAAAATAACATAGTGTATTTTCCTACAAGAGATGAAAACGCTGCTTTTTGGTGAGTGAAAATTTGTTCACGAGACGCGTTAGCGTCGAGTGGGGCAATTTCACGAACGTAAAATGTTTTTATGCTTCACAATGATATAAAGTTATTATAATGTCTAGGATACGCTATATATAAAATACATTCATAAAAACCGGGGCGTTATGAGAGGGCATTATGAATTCACAACGCCCGCTATTAAGACGCTAAGAAACTAAATAAAATTATTTTTACTGTAGTTTTGTCTACAAAATGTAAATAATTCTTATTCAATTTAAGCTAGTAAAAGATTTTTACATTTGTTTAAACATGTTTAGCAACATTTTAGTTATTAAATGTTTATATAGTTTTCCAAAACTTACAAATTATTTTAAACGTCACACAATGTTTTTGTCATACGCTAAAAAATGTAACAAAATTGTTTACTTACATAGCAACGTACAAACAACAAATAATTATTTTAAACTTCAAAATAGTTGTTTTCTTGGCATACTAGGATACTTTTGTATTATTTTTGCATATCAATATAGACTAACACTGCGTTCCAATTGATGCTAAATTGTACTAAACGTGCTAAATCGATTTAGTCAACTATTTTATTTGACTAAATTAAAATTTTGTTTCTAAATTATTATGAAGAAATTCATATGTTAAACAATATCTGATAACTTGATTACATTAATTTACATTAAAATTCAGTATTTTTGTGAAATAAAATTTAGATTTAGCAGTTTAGTACGATTTAGCAGCTAATTGGAACCCAGTCTAACAAATTAAATTCTTTCTTAGTTTTTAGCTTATTAAGTGAAGCATAAAATCTTGTATGCACCACATGCGTTACTGGGTATTACGCCCATCAAGCGACATCCATCCCTCGGCCAGAGGCCCTCGGCCTAGATTACGTCGCTTTCCGGGCGCAATAACCTATAAACGCCGTTGGTACATAAATAGCTATTATCTCGCGTAGGAAATGCAATTTTTTCTATGATAGTTAATATATAAACGATATTTATTAGAAATTATTAAATTAGAAGAACTCGACAAAATAACATTAAAAGTTCATATTCTATTTTTTCATGATTGCTTTGTTTTAAAAACTTTGTAAAATTTTTGAAGATACCATAGCAACTAAAATTTGTTTTTTTCACTAGTGAAAAAGAACCCATTTTCACAGGGGATTAAGCGTTATGAAAATAGACTTTTCATATGCTTTCATAGAAAAAAGTTATATTATTGCGATAGAACAAATAGTATAGTATATTGTATAACAAGCACTTAACGGTTTGAATATTATACGAGAATGAAGGTCTAAGACACGAGTGTAGCGAGTGGTTTAAATTCATATAACTAAATATTATAATTCTGTGCTGTATAAATTGTGTGTAAATCTGTTCTGTGCAAACTAAACTAGGAATAATCGTATTAAGATAATTTGTTTAATAATAGCAGGCGAAAATCCTTTAAAATCTGTGAACGAGTTTGTGTATATGAATTTTTTGTTAACGCCATCCTTTTTTTAGAAAAATCATAAACGTCAATTGAAATAATTTTAACAAGTTGCATGTTATCAATTGCAAATAAATACTTGTTTTGCGCAAGCTATGTGTTTGGTGAAATTTGATAAAAATTTCACGTGACAATTTTAGATTTTTTCATTTCATTACGCACTAGTGCGCAATACATATATTATGTTACTGCTACCAAGGTTATTTAATCATAACAAATAAACTATAATGAAATGTCCTACATCAAATTACTGAAAACTGTATCATAAGTGACAATTTATAATTTGGTCTTATTATGTAATATTTTTAATTTTCTCCTTTCCATTGCATTCAGAATACGAACTTTGAAATAACCAACAGATAATCAGGTTAATTATTTTAAAAAGGTAAACGTATGTAATATCAACGTAATATCCTATATTAGGGTAGCCATACAAACGTTATCAAATTGTACAATCTTTTACAATAGTTTCATTGTCAACACCTTGTACCTACATAATCTACTCATTTGATTTAAAAAAAGTCCAAGCAGGTATATCCGATAGAAATAGGTAGATATCGGGGTCAAACAGTTTTGTGTACAAATAGAATTAGATGTGTCAGATTAGTCTAAATAAAAACTTTAAGTAGAAACAGAATAATTCAAAAAAATTATCAAACCAAATTAAATACATTAACCGAAACAACTTTATCAATGCAATTTCGAAACAGTTTTATTTAATATTGTTCAAACTACTTTTAATAACATATTAAATCCACCAAAGAGCAAATTAACGTTCTCACTACGTCATTCCTACAATACCACCACACATAATTTATACTCAAAAATGATCAAACAACTTTCACACCTCAAAAAATACAAATATCCATCAGTTTAGGAAAGCTTTTGTAGACCAGAATAAAATGCTGAACAATAGTAGTGTAGTATATACAATATTCCCACGCATATATGTATATATATATATATATATATATATATATATATATATATATATATATATATATATATATATATATACATATATATATATATATATATATATATATATATATATATATATATATATATATGTATATATATATATATATATATATATATATATATATATATAATGTTTTTTTTTGTTTTTCCTTCTCCGTTTATCATATATAGTCGTTTGGCACCAAAATTTTTCCGAAATTCCGAGATGAAGAGCTTTGCAATAGGTAGATTTTTATATGAAATCTACCTAAAAAATATCAACACAAAAAATTAGAAAATTGATGTTAGAACTTAGAGGTCTTAATTTAACGTGTCTTAATTTTTACTGTAAAATATTAGTGTGAACTAGAAAGCTTCAAAAAAGGGCAAAATCCTTGGAAAATTCCGACTCTGCCTGCTTCTAACGATGACGCTTCTTCAAAGTGTATTTTGCTCAAAGAACTACTACCCTCTAGGGTAAAACATTTAAGATGTATACAATTTAGGTAGGAAGATACAGTAAAATATAGGTTAGAGAAAAATTATCTACAAACTAAACATCAACAAATTCCTATATCTACAGTAAAATGTTGACCTGGACCATATACTTTCCATTATAATAAATTTTAAATTCCAATACAAATTTAATTTCCAATTATGCTCTATCTGACCCAGAACATACATTTATCCATTAAACTGTAATTTAACGATTGTTCGATAATTTTTTCAGCAAAGTTATTTGTTTTATAAGAAAAATTCTTTCTCAGATTTCCTTCATGTTTTGTGAAAATTGAAAATTTTGAGGAAAAAAAATTGTATGATGTTTATTTATTGTAATGCAGTCGGTCATGTAAAAAATACATGTGAATTGAACATTGTACAGTATTGTACATTCACAACGATACAGTATAGGTTTTGCTAATTTTTTTAGATAGATAATTAAAACTGGAATAGTATTTCGAGGAATGTTCTGAAATATTTTGTATTACCATAAACATTTAATTTTTTTTTTAATCCAAACCGTTCATTTTTCATTGTTTCATTAAATAAGAAACAACAATAAAAATGTGTTTTAATTATCTTTTATTTATTTTAATAAAAAAAAATTACCAAGAGTTTTTAGCTTTATTTGATTTGATTTAATTGTGTTTATATATAAAAACAAAATGAAATTCTTAATATCAATTAATATGCGTGTTTAATATCATATTTTAATTAATTGTTTCTTTATCTTTAACCATAACCTAAGGTTATAAGACATTGAAATGAAGTTTAAAATTTAAGAACGATATTTTATTTATTTAGCGTATGGTTTTTTTTGTGACACATTAAAAATTAAACTTAAAAAATAGGTAGACTCTTCTATGAAATCTACCTAAAACAAAACATGGATACACATTAAATGAACTTACAATCGATTTGATTGCGCGTCTTTTAAGTAAAAATTAAAAAGTAAAATATTTGAACATTGGGCAGTACATTTGAACATTAGATGTTTACATCGAGCGAGTCTATCTATGCTCCTACATCGGGAGTTGGCAAATAGATATCTGAGATGTTTCCATTGTAACGTCGAATTGGACACACAGTTGCAATGTGTTTTATAGTTTGTTGTGGAGCGCCGCAGTCACACTCAGGGGACTCTGAAATGCCCCACTTGTAGAAAGAATCAGCACAACGTCCATGATTCGTTCTTATTCGGTTTAATGTGGTCCAGGTATGACGTGGCAAATCGAAACCAGGTTGGGTAGAAGTCGGGTTAGTAATAGAAAGGCCAGTTGTGTTGTAATATTGCCAGGAGGTGTCCCAGGCATCCAAGATATTAAAGAACGATATTGAACTGGAGTATAGCCAATACGTTTTATTCATTCAGTTCAGGTTCAAAGTTTGATTTTGAATACGTAAGAGCAACAACAACATAACACATATATTTGTAGAGTTCAAGATTTGTGACCTGTATAAATTTTAGTTATATAAATTTGTAAGAGATGGCACATTTACATATAGTTTTTCGATATTTTCACTGTAAATTGATATATTTTTATGGAAATATAGGAACATGTTATTTAATTTCATGCGCCGATTTTCATATTAATCAAACAAAATGCAATTTACAAGTACAGTAATCCCTCCGACTGCGCGGGTTTTAACTGCGCGATTTCCACTGCGCGATTTCCACTGCGCGAGATGAGTTTTCAATACTAATTTTCGCACTGCGCGATTAAAATTTCACACTGTGCGACGTTTAAAATTTTTTTTTAGAATATGTAGGTGAATTTTGTAAAATTAAAATGAAAAAAAAACATTAAATTTCCCACATGGGTCATTCTTTTACAAATCGAACAGATTTGAACAAAATCTGACCAACGGATTTGTGATTTGGCTTAAAAATTTTTTACTGGTACGATATCAAAAAAAATATACCTGTTCGAGGATTTTTTTTTTGGTAAATAGAGGCGATCTAAATTTCGTGATTTTTGGTTTGATGACTTATTTTTCACTTCGGTTCTATTAATGATAGAAGCTTTTGTTTTATTTTATTTTAAAGTTAAGAGATGGAATTTTAATAAAAAAATATGTTATAAACAAAATAAAAATTATTAGCAAATTCCTCTTGTTATAAACAAATAAAATGTTAAAATCGATTTTTAGTGATTGCCCTACGTATTCTACGTTCAATTTTCAAGAAAAACGTATTTTTAACTAAGGGAGAAATTAGTTTTACTGTTAGAAATATATTAATTTATCCAGCGCGGGACAACAAAAATTTATGGAATTTTTATCTTTCCGCGCTCGATAAATTGATTTATTTCTAATGCTATCCTACTCGAGAGAGCAAAATTGCAGGTGTCAGAGAGAAAGTGTCTGACTTATTGCTAAACTGACTTATTGCTAAACACATAGGAATTTGTTAATAATTTTTGTAGATAACAATTTTTTTTTAAAGTTCATCTTTTAGCTTTAAAATAAAACAGAAAAAAATGTCTATCATTACCAGAACCGAAGTTGTGAATCTTTGAAAATAAGTCTTCAAGCCAAAAATCACGAAATCCTCGAAATTTAGAACAGCTCCATTTTCCAACCCAAAAAAATTCTCGAGCACGTATATCTTTCTTTTCTTGGGAAATGGGAATTTGAAAATTTTTCTATATAAAAGCCCTAAAATTTCAGCCAAATCAAAAATGTGTCGGTCAAAAAGATGTTCGGTTTGTAAAAGAATGACCATATATGTGGCAATTTGCATTACATATTCAGTTTATTTTTAACTGTGTGGCTGGAACGTTCAATATTTCAAGCCAGTAAATGTAGAATATTCTAAACAAATTCAGATTATTGATATAATTTTTGTAAATTTAAGTTATTTTTTGAAATGTTATATATGTTAATTTATCTGTTAACTTATGAAGTGTTTTCTTTTTTAAGAGTTGTTGAGGTAATACATGTTTTTCAGGCTGAATATGTTCATTTTTGTTTAATTATAACTTTAAATAAAAATTTTTTTTCAATTTTTTTCAAAATTTGGAACCTAACCCTCCATTTCCATACAAAATAGGGTTCACATTGCGCGGTTTTGTTTTGCGCGCTGTTTTTCTGGAACGGAACTACCGCGCAGTCGGAGGGATTACTGTATAACAAATAAACAATTCTCAAAGCATTTGATTATTACATTTAAAAAACTCAGCGCAGACCATAGATGATTTCAAAAATCTTTAAACATTTTTTATTTGCATGACCCACATCTTTTTTTTTAAAAACCTTGAACCTGAACCGAATAAATAAAACGCAGCTTTTGTCAATATAATATATTCACACATTCATAATTGTAATTATTCTAGTCTTACATCGTACAAATGGAATAATTTAAACGAATCAATCAACAAACATTTAAGAAAAGCTCACATCAACACCTTAGAACGCATGTGATGTGACTTGTGAGGCCAATGTCTTTAAAAGTATGTATCTATGTGTTGTTGTGACATATTGTAATTCCGATAACAACAGTTTTTATTAAAAAAAAATTAATATAGTTTTTAATAAGTTAAATATATGATTAGTTAGATATAATTTCTTAACTCTTGTTAAATCATAATAGTATATTAAGAAACTAGTTTCATAATCGACGATTTTATCGCACGCAATCTGTTTAGAAAACGACCCGCGCAGCGGGGAGTTTTCTAAAGGATAAGTGCGATAAAACGTCTTATGAAACGAGTTTTTTATACTATTTTTTCTATTTTGCATTTTTTGTCTTGAAATTTTAAAAAATATTTTTTATGTTTTAATGTTTTAAAGAAAATTTCTAAAAATTTCAATTCAAAATAGTAAGCTCTACGTTTCATCATATTTCTATATATTTTTTGGTTGCAAAACTAGCTTTCATAAAATGTGTATTTTGTTAAAATATAGTCAATTTGATATTTTGTTATTATTACTAATTATTTTAATTAATTAAAATATTTAACACTAATTTAGATTATTTTTTAATAATAAGATTAATTAATAAGAATAATTTTATTAATATAATTATTCGTTTTAACTTTCACTGACGTTTGTATGACCAATGTGACCAACCTTTAAAAACAAAACTTTGCGTATCTTAATGAAGGCCATTTCGATACGCATTTGGGTATCGAAATTACTTTATTTTAGACGCAAAATAGAAAAAACTTTTTATAACCCTAAATAACGTAGATTTATGATTTATTTTTAATAGAAACAAACGTACAAAGTAGTTTATTTTTCAAATTATTTTCTAGAACAAAAATTTAGATTATCATCTAATTTTAATGTGATATTTTTTTAAATGTCATTGTTGATTATTTGTCTTGTTAGAAAATATAATATGTTCGGATTAATTTTGCCATCATTCGTTACAATATAACTTAGTTAAGAAACATTTCAATTCAATTATTTGTTTTGAATTGAAATGAAAATACGAAAATGTGCGTGAATTTTATTTAATGCTTACGAAAAATTTCCACTAACAAAAAACGTTTTTAGAGTTGGAGAGTTTGTGGCAAACTAGCTTTAAAAATATAATAAAGTGTTGGTTGCAACTAGCCTTAATAAATTTTCATATATCGATGGTGACGCCTAGCCAACAAGTTGACAGTTCGTTTTTGAAGTAACACGTTTGATATTATTATATAAATCTCCATTTATGTACTTCACTTAAAGTTCGGTAAATATTCTGGATTCTCCTATACAAAATAGTTGTTGTTACAAGACCTTGAAATAAATGTAAATCACTTATATATAAGTTATGTACGTTGAAAGTTACGTAAAAATAAAAATTGAAAATTAAAAGGATATCATCACAGCAGTATCTATAGGAATTAATCATCAGCTAACTAATACATATCAGTACTGCTCGGTATTACACTGCTCTAAACTATAGCACAACACAAGTATAAGTTGATAAAAGTGAATGAATAACAATCATAGGATTGTCCTTGAGGTACCGTTTCTCCAAACGCATTTCCTCATTGTCTAATTCGATCTTAAAACCAAAGAGTCCAAGAACAAGTATGGTCGCATTTAAAACCATGTAATCTGCTAATTTCAGTAACAGACAATCAAACTAGAGGAAGGTGCACAATACCATAACAAGGTCATTGATTTTGTATAAAATTTGGCATATTTTGTGATTATTAGGAACTAAGGTGACCACAAATCGATTGTGATGTTAATGATTTTGATTGTAATTTTCATTGTTCTAACATAGTCTAAAAATATTTTGTTAATAGCAGCAGATATTAAAAAAAATTATAGACCATTGACCCTTTAGGTTATATTCAATCTCAATATATTCAATCTCATAACAGAAACTTCTTAGAGTCTTGAAACAACTTGAACTAAAACACAAATGGGTTGATTTTAGAAGAAAATAACTGGGTTAATTCAGTAAATTATTTGTGATAAAACATCACCCCGATGGAAAATCTCCCATCAAGAATAATATAAGAACTTGAAAGAAAGTTTAAAATTTTCTCATTGGTTCGAAACTAGATCGCTCTAAAATTGTATGGATTGCAAAAAGTTTCATAATTTGCACCATAATTTTTTAGATTCAGTTCTTATATTATTCTTGATGGGAGATTTTCCATCGGGGTGATGTTTTATCACAAATAATTTACTGAATTAACTGTTGATCATGTGTCAATAGACACAAGTGAAGATTAGTCATCTTCTTCTCACCGATACAAGTTTGTTATTCAATACTAGAATGTCTAGAGTTTAACAAAACAGTGATCACCAGAGAAATTAACTGACTAAACCTGAATCTATTAAATGTATGTTTATGTAAATTTTTTGTTTTTATACTTCGCTAGAGTTGTAACCTAATTTTTGGCTTATATTCATTAGCGTTGACATTTTTTGGTAGAGTTTATCTAGTCGGCTAGCCCTGATGAGAATGATAAACTTTTTTAAAGTTTAAAATTTTCTCATTGGTTCGAAACTAGATCGCTCTAAAATTGTATGGATTGCAAAAAGTTTCATAATTTGCACCATAATTTTTTAGATTCAGTTCTTATAAAATAACTGGGATCTGAATTATTTCAAAATACATCGATTGTAACAATAGGCATTTGAATCAGCGTTTCCCATACAAATTTTAATTCCCATACAACTATAGACACACATTCAGACTACCAGTTTAAAATAGACTGAGCTACAGGACAACTTGAAAAATACAGATATCACAAAAAATACGAGATTGAAAACCAACCCAAATATAAGAATTACCAAAATTTTTTCACTGTCAAAATCTTTATTTTGCATTCATACAAACTATGATATTCAAACAGCAGGCTTTGTTTTAACTGTCCAAAATACTTTTTGTCATCGAAAATATTGCTTTGTCGTGATGAAAATACATGGTTTACTGTTCTTCTTCAAAGAAACTGAAATATAAATTCATATTAGTAGGCCGCGTGTTATAATGTTAACTTGTATAATACAATTTGATTTCATTAAATTGTTTAAGTTGGCAATAATGTAGAAATTGTGATCAACTTCATGCGATTGAATTCATCCAGATCATTAGTTAATGTCACTTGTTAATGAGTTATCTGAAAATAAATAAAGTTAAAGTTCGTTATATTAATATTACTAATTTTATTGTTCTGTTCTATAATAAGAACAAGTAATATAACATGGTGTCAGGTGTGTAAAAGTAAAAAGTTATAAAATAAAAGAAATATACACACGCATAGTACATAGTACAATTACAAACACAGGTTGCGCTGTTAATTCAACAACAAACAAGCCAACAAAATAGAATCCAGGTACCTTTGCCAAAACCATTGGAACTAACAGGTGATGTGTTGGCAAATTTAAAAAATTTCAAAACCTTTTGGGGAAATTATGCCGTAGCTAGTGGTACAAGTAAAAAACCACCAAAGGAACAAGTGGCAATTTTACTTGCAGCCTTAGGAGAAGAATGCCATAGGAATTTCGAGTCGTTCAAAACGGAAGGTGATATGATATCATGTGAATCAGTTTTCCAATCTTTTGAAAAACATTTAATACCGCAAATAAATTTTAGGTACGAACGAGCAATGTTCAACATGACAAAGCAGGAATATCATGAAACAATAGACCAATATGTATTACGTCTTCGAAATTTGGAGAAATCGTGTAACTACAAATGCGATTCAGAGTTATGTGGTCGCGATTTATCAAAAAATTTCTTATTCTATCAATTATGTATCTCTATCAAGAATATAAAGCTTCGAGAAAAGCTATATGATGACAACAACATAACGCTAACACAGGCGATAAATAAAATCAAAGCAAGTGAGCTGACAGAGAGACAGTTAAAAGAGCTTACTAGTGATAAGTCACACAGTCCACATAATAATAATGTGGAAGAATTAAACAAATTTGAGAGATCATATAATAGGAAAAAACACGTGGGTGACAAACAAAACGATAATTACAAAAATAGTTGTAATAGTACAAGTCTGAGAGATGGTTGTAAGTATTGTGGTGGACAACACCCGTTAGATAAAAGAATGTGTCCAGCATACACTAAGAAGTGTTAACGATGCAAAATGAAAGGACATTTGGCTAGACTTTGCACGCAAAGGAAAACAAAGGATGTCAAGTCAATAAGTGACAATGCAGATTATCTGTTCACAGTAAAAAATACCAGAGATCCGAGAAGTATAGTAATTCCAGTCGAGCTCTTGGTGGAAGACTCAGTCAAAATGATTAGTTGCCAGTTGGATACTGCAGCATCATGTAACGTCGTAGGATACCAAGAATATATCGCAATAGTTGGGGAGCAACATAAAGATATAAGGAAGACAAATACAATTATTCGTGCATTTAGGGACAATATAGTAACACCATTGGGATGTGCATATTTAAATATAATTCGTCATGGTGTGTTACATAAGGTCAAATTCGAAATTGTTAAAACCCAACAAATTCCGTTACTTTCAAGTGAAATTTGTAAATTGTTGGAGTTTGTTAAAATAAGCAAGAGTATACAGACGGCATCATCGACGGAACTGATCATAAAAGAATATGATGATGTGCTCAGAGGTATTGGGAAAATTGATGTAAAAGTAAAATTGGAAATTGATGAAACAATGCAGCCAGTAATACAAAAAGCAAGACGAATTCCCATAACACTAAGGAAAGACTTAAAGGAGTCTTTAGACAAACTAGTGGAAGATGGTATAATCACCAAGGTCAATCATCACACTGACTGGATCAGCGATTTGGTATTGGTAAAGAAAAAGAACGGACTGAGAATTTGCTTGGATCCGATCGAACTTAATAAAGCTTTAAAAAGAGTAAATTATCAAATGCCAACAATAGAGGAAATGGTTCCTGAACTAAAAAATGCTAAAGTGTTCACAACGCTAGATGCGAAGAAAGGGTTTTGGCAAATACCGTTAGATGAACAAAGTGCAGAACTAACTACTTTTTGGACACCATTTGGGAGGTATTGTTGGAAGCGTTTACCGTTTGGAATATCTCCAGCACCAGAAATATACCAAAGAATACAGCATGAGATCATAGATGGCTTGAACGGAGTAGAAACCATATGTGACGACATATTAATATATGGATGTGGTGAAACGTTACAGGAAGCAATGAGTGATCATGATAAAAAATTAAGAAAGCTGTTGGAAAGGTTAAGACAAAGAAATTTAAAACTTAATAGAGAAAAAGTAAATTTATGCAGAACCGAAGTACCATTTTTTGGCTTGTCAGGTATATGCACCGAATAAACCAAAGGAACCACTAATACCGTTTGAAGTTCCAAATCTTTTATTCGAAATAATAAGTATGAACATCTTGGAAGTTATGGTTGCTGGGAATAAAAAGTTATATCTAGTTGCAGTAGATCATTATTCGGATTTCTTCGAGATCGATGAATTAAATAATATGACAGCAGTTATAATAATCAAATGCTGTAAAAGAAATTTTGCACGGCATGGCATTCTGAAAACTGTCATCTCTGACGGGAGTTGGGAGTTTAAACATGTCACTACATCACCATATCATGCACAATCCAACGGCAAGGCGGAATCGGCTGTAAAGATAGCGAAACAACTTATCAACAAAACTGATGAAGATGGGGGAGATATTTATCTTACATTGTTAACGTGAAGAAATACGCCAAATAAAGTTAATGCTAGTCCTTGTCAGCGTTTGTTCTCAAGACGTACGAGATGCGAAATTCCAGTAGTCGAGAAACGATTAAAACAAAAGATAAGTAGTGGAACAAGTCAAAAGATCAGGAAGAATAAACAGAGATCGAAGTATTATTTTGACAGAAACACACGAGAAAAGAAGAAAATGTTTTTAGGCGAGCCCTTCTATGTAAAGTTGAAAGGAAATGATGGTTGTTGGAACGAGGGAGAAATCACGACAGTGTTTAGTGATAGGTCATATGGTGTAAACGTCAATGGAAAGAATTACCGTCGTAATTCAAGTCACATAAAGAATACTAAGTCTAACAAGGATGAAGTCGGTGATCTAGACTCAGCAGTTAGTCCAAGAATAATCACACCATTAGAGGATGATGTGTCAAATCAACACCCAACCGAATTTCAAGGTGAGAATAAACAAGATTTGACGACAGATCAAAACATATCAAGTAAGATGATATCACCGGGAACAACAGAACAGCAATGGTTACCGAACAGCAGTCCAAAGGTTACGTATGAGAAGCCAACGCGCGCTACACGGATACCAGTCAGATTCATGGATTATATAATAAAGTAAATAATATAAAGCTGTTTTGTTGAGTAATATAATAGTTTATTTTGTTTTAAAAAAAAGGGAAGATGTTATAATGTTAACTGGTATAATACAATTTGATTTCATTAAATTGTTTAAGTTGGCAATAATGTAGAAATTGTGATCAACTTCATGCGATTGAATTCATCCAGATCATTCTCAACAAGACAGCTAGTTTTATCACTTGTTAATGAGTTATCTGAAAATAAATAAAGTTAAAGTTCTTTATATTAATATTACTAGTTTTATTGTTCTATAATAAGAACAAGTAATATAACACCGCGGATAAATAATATCAATTTGTAATTTATTTTTGCCGAAAAACAAAAACATTAAGATATTTATAAAAACAGAAATTGTGCATTTTTTATTCGCCTACATTACTACAAAATATTCAAAATGGCGCCGTCTGATGAAGACGCGGAAAAAGATGCTCTTTGCAAAAAATGTAAATTTAAAGTTACTAGTGAATGTAATGCTATACAATGTGATATATGTGACATGTGGTTTCACAGCAAGGGCACATCTATTTCGGATCCAATCTATAAAAAGTTACGTGGTC
Source organism: Diogma glabrata (assembly GCA_963693315.1). Classification (NCBI taxonomy): domain Eukaryota; kingdom Metazoa; phylum Arthropoda; class Insecta; order Diptera; family Cylindrotomidae; genus Diogma; species Diogma glabrata. Next base: position 221,884,529 of record OY856188.1, on the reverse strand, counting down.
TTGGACAGATGGTTTTGTGATTATGTGATGATAATAAGGTAAAATTTAATAAATGGAAAGAAAACAATTTTGCTGAAGCTATTTCAAATAAAAATGTACGGGATGATACTGGTATATTGAAGGCTATTAACAGTCTAAAGGATAAGGTTAATAATATAGAAAATAAATTGGATAATAACACCGGTCCAATTGTAAAACCAACATATGCTGATGCTGTAAAATCCAGTGCACGAATTGATAGAGAAGTGAAATCCATCAATACGCGGAGTATTATTATCAAACCTTAAGTTCAACAAAGCTCCGCAATAGATTACTTCTAATGAAATTAAAACCAAAATAAATCCAGGTGAACTAAAGGTTGGCATTTCTTCATTCAAGGCGTTAAAAAGCGGATCAATTTTAATCAAAACAAATAGTGAACCAGAAAAGGCTCATCTCCTAAAAGAAGCTAATGCAAAACTTGGTGATCGGTATGATATAACTACTACTAAATAAAGAAAACCGAGGCTTTTTCTAAATGGACTGGATAAGAGATACGAAGAAGAAGAGCTTCTTAATGAGCTGTGTGATGTCAACCAATTCATTGATTTAAATGATAAAATGAAGATACTGTACTGCAAGCAGAATAGGATAAATAAAAAGTGGATGATTTCTATGGGGGTGTCTAGTAGTACGTTTGTGAAACTTGTGGACCGATATGTGAATCTGGGCTGGAGCTCTATCTATATTAAGGAGGATTTGTTTGTGCTAAGGTGTTTTAAATGTCAAAGCTATCATCATGGTTCCAGAGAATGCAAGGAAAATGAAGTTTGTGTAAACTGTGCAGGGAGTCATAATTTCAGGGACTGTCCGAAAAATATAACTAAATGTAATAACTGTGATATTTATAATTTAAGGTTTAATGTTAAAGAGTCGATCGAGCATAGAGCGGATAGTGTTAAATGTCCGGTGTATCTGAGTAAGGTCAGAAGGATTCAGAGAAATATAATATTTAATACAACCATCTTATGATAGTAAGTAACGATAACGATTTATATTTAAGTGTGCCAGGTAGTTCGGACAACATGAGATCGGTTTCAACAGTTGATTCTACGAACGCGTTTTGCATTCCTAATATAATTTTCAAAGCGACACTAAACAGTAGACAGACGTTTAATATTTGTCATCTTATTTCTCAGAACATTCCAAAAATGGATGAAATAAAGTCAATTTTTGCTAATGTAAACATACATGCTATATGCGTCTCCGAAACGTGGCTAAAGTCTTATATGTCTGATAAGTCTATAGCCCTTAAAGGCTTTAATATTTTCAGAAATGATAGAGCATTGAAACGAGGAGGAGGTGTGTGCATATACATCAAATCTTCAATTCCTGCGAAAGTTGTTTATGAGACTAAAAATTTAAGCTTTGATTTTCTCTTCATCGAAATAGTTGTTTCGGGTTCAAAGATAATACTAGGGGTGGGTTACAATCCACCGGGCACTAATCTGTTGAATGAGCTAGAAATAACTTTTAACGACTTCTCCATCAACTACTCTGATTTTATCCTGGTTGGTGATTTTAACTGTGATTTGATGTGTGTGCGTAAGGAAACTAGGGAGTTCAATGATCTTGTAAATAGATTCAATATACGTGTATGTAATAATGAGCCTAAGCATTTCACTGCAACATCTTCATCTCTGCTTGACCTTGTATTGTGCAACTCTAACAGGGTTTCCTTCCTTAATCAAATTCAAGTACCAGGAATCTCTCGACATGATTTGATATTCTTCGCTTATAACATCGTGCCACCAGTTGATAATAATACTATTACTTTCAGAGACTTCGCTAAAATAAACTACAAAACATTGATAACATATTGTAATGGCTTACCATGAAACCAAATATATAGTATGGTTGATATTGATTCGCAGGTACAATTGATTAATGATCTAGTAAATGACATGTTTGAAGTGTTTGTGCCCCTGAGAACTATTGATATATCATTGTCTTCACCGGGATGGTTTTCTGCTGAGATAAAAGATAGGGACGGTATAAGTGGTATAAGAGATAGGGCAAAAGCTTACCATAGGTGGACTAGATTTCGTACAGATGAGAACTGGAAAGTATGCACTTGTCTGAGGAATAAACTAACGTCTCTGAAGCCTAAAATGCGATTTAAGTTTTTGAATAAAAAGCTTGATTCAAATCTCCAATCAAGAGTTTTCTGGAGATGTTTAAAAAGCCTTGGCATTGGAAAAAGTAATGAGCACGTTCAGGTACCGTTTTCTTCAAATGATGTGAATACATACTGTTGTACACCTATTACTCAGCCTGTTATTGATACGAACACTAGCATGATCTTTAGTGACATTGATCCTAACTCTCGCCAACTGGCATTTAAAAATATTTCTTACCAGGATCTCCATAGATCAATCTACTCCATAAAATCTCAATCCACTGGCTTGGACAACATATCGTTGAGATCAAGATTCTCTTGCCCGTAATCTCGCCATATATTTTGCATACATTTAATAGCATTTTGACACAGCTTTACTTTCCTAAGAGATGGAAGATTGCTAAAATAATTCCAATCCCAGACTAAAAAACCCTAAAACAACATCGGATTTAAGACCAATAAGCATCCTATCAACTCTGAGTAAAGCGATTGAAATTATTATGAAGGATCATATTAGAGAAATTTCTGCAAACGAACGATTTATTATCGGAGTTTCAGTCAGCCTATAGACCGGGTCATAGTACTACTTCTGCCTTACTGAATATTACTGATGATATTAGACGTAATGCGGATGCTAACAAGTTTACTGTTCTGGTACTTTTGGATTTTTCGAAAGCCTTTAATTCTATAAACTTTAAGAAACTATGTAGAAAACTTTCAAGACTTTACAATTTCTCATCATCTGCCTGTAAGTTGATTTATTCTTATCTGTTGGGAAGAACACAAATAGTTGAGATTGGTAGTGTGCGGTCAGATGAAATGTCATTATATGAAGGTGTACCGCAGGGGCATGTTTTGGGACCTCTGTTATTTTCACTTTTTGAAAACGATATCTCTTCTTGCTTAAGGTTCTCTAAGTTTCATATGTACGCAGATGATCTCCACGTTTATTTGGGTGATGAATTTAATGCAAGGGTTTCTTGTTTGGAAAAATTGAATGATGACATTAAGAGAATTTTGAAATGGGCACATGATAATGACTTGCTTCTGAATGCTAAAAAAACTCAATCTATTATTATTTATAAACATAATTTGTTGAGTAGTACGTTTCCTAATGTTGTAGTGGATAATGAGGTGATTAATTACTTAACTTCTGTGCGAAATTTGGGGCTTATTGTTGACTCTACACTGTCCTGGGAGGAACATATATTGATACAATATGTAGTCGTGTGTATGGCATTCTTCGTTCTCTATGGAAATTAACAGCATCTACTAGTGTGAAATTACGACATATAGGCTATTTATGGCTTATGTTTTGCCACATTTTTTGTACTGCGATGTAGTCTTGTTTGGACTTGGTATGTTTGATAAATGCATGCATAGGTTAAGAATGTTGCTCAATGCATGTGTAAGATATGTCTTTTCGTTGAGAAAATATGACCACGTTTCGGCTTTTTCTAAACTAATCCTGGGATGTGAAATTGAAAAACTTGCTTACACTCAAAAAAATTTGCCCGGTAAGATTCACAAAATCGTTTTGTAAAAGTGCTAACAAAATTTTTTTGTGAATTTGCCAAAAAATGCTAAACTTGATACAAAATTTTGTATAGTCTATTTGACTTTTTTAAAACTGAAAAAAAAATTGTAAACCAACCAATTGTTTTTGTGATTTGGATTACAAATGTACAAAATCATAAATATTTCAAGATACACATTTTTTTCATTCTTTTAACAAAAATATTGTTAAGGTTTATGTTGATTTTTTTAAATTTTAAATCATATCTCACTTATCCATAATAAAATAAAATTCAATTGTACAAAATTTTGTAAAATTTTGTCAACAGAAAAATGACATTCTACAATTTTTATTGTCACACTTAATACGAATATTGTCGATTTTTTTTTAAACTTTACAAAGAGGCTTATGCAATTTAAAAAAAACAAATACTTTTTTTACAAAAAAAAACTGCTTTTACAAATGTTTTTATAAATTTTCATAAATTGAAATTATGTATAACCAAAATTGGTATTAAAAAATTTCAGTTTCAATTTGGTTGTCTGCAGAGTAAAAATTCGCAGATATTTTTTAAAATTGTGATTAATTAGCAATGTCTATTCATGATAAATAGTGATAGTAAAAATACATATTTGATAAATTTAGAAGACATACTCTAGGCACAGGTGAGAAATTTTACATATTTCGATATTAATAGGCCACTTACCGATAGCGTAGATATTGAAATTGACTCTTAGAGATAATGGATGAACTGAATTGGATCAGATCTATAACATATTTCAAATCTACGTAATCGGTGACAGCCAGCATAAAGTATAAAGATATCACAACTTTTTCAATGTTTTTTTAGATGCTGAAATTGATTTTACAGTGCTACCTCAGTTGGAAAGCTTAGGCTGTGATAACATAACGGCGTATTAATATGTTTTAAATTTGTTTTTTTAAATATTGCAGATATTTCAAAATAAAAACATAACATAAAAAATATAAAATAAAAATTATAAGATAATAAAAAATAAAAATAAAATAAATGTTAGCAAAAAATTGTGTTTTATTTATTAACGAAGAACTAATATATATATGAATGACTGTTTTACAAAAAAAAAAATATTAAATCCATAAATGTCTTTTGTTGACCAAATAAAAAAATTTGCTATTTTTCTAAAACTTTTGTGCAAATAAAAATTAATTTTGAGGATTTTACAAAACATTTAATAAAATCAAAAATGTTTCGGGCATTTTTACAATTTAATTATAAAGCTTACAATCTTTTGCTGGATGTTAGTAAAAGAATTTGTAGTGTTTACAAATAATTTTTTGTATATCTACAATATTTATTGTAAAAATGTAAATTTAACAAAAATTTTTGTGTGTTGTATATTTATAAAAAAATTGTAGAACGTATGCAGAATTTTGTTAGTTTCACTTAGATTTTTTTTTGAGTGTATATATCCATGAGATTTTAAACAACAAGAGTCCTCCATATCTACATAGTAAACTTATGTTGTCCAACTCTAGGCGAACCGAGCATGTTATACTACCTATAAATAGGTTTCGTATTTTAAACTCCTCATTTATGGTTCTTGGAGCTAGTACGTACAACGCGTTGCCGAGACTATTCGGTCGTCAAATATTATGAATTTTGTTCGTCTCTACAAAAAGGATTACAATTTTGAAATATGTTTGAACGAGGAGGAATCCTGATTGCTCTATATCATATACATGCAATCTGTGTTGTGGAATCTCGTTTGACCTTGCTCGGAATGCTGTATATATTTTTAGTTTTACTTTAACTGTATGCAAGTTGCACTAGTGATTTGTTTTGTTGGATGACTGTGATAATTGATTAATTTTACTGCAAGTTGCAATATATTGATAAAAATTTATCTTTTCTTGTTTTCACTTTTTAGCTGGTATAAGAAATTATTAATGTAAATAGAAGCCTAAAAAGCTCAATTACGGGAAATAAATTAAATAAATAAATAAACATATTATTAATTATTAATTATTTATTTGACCAACCGTAAAAGTATACATTTTGGTTATATTAAATTAAGAATATACAAAAACGACATTTTTAAAAGAAATAAAAATAGATATATGAGCAAATTAAAAACTTAAAGGTCTGTGAAACTTACAGTAGAGAAAGTAATTAGGCTCAATTAAACTTCAACAACCTCTCCTTAAATTTGAGGCACGAGAAATATGAAAATCAAAATTGGTATAATATTCATTAAACAATCTTAAAGAAGATAAGAATGGTTCCTTAAAACCGTAATTTATATGAAGTAATTTTGGTTTAAAACAATATTTCTGGAGCAAATATTTCTATACGGTACAGCAATATCACACAATTCAGAGCAGCCAATGCAATTGGTCATTATATCGAAAATAAACATTACCTTTGCTGAATTCCGCCTTGTATCCAATGACCTCATATTCAAAAGCAAAAGCCTATTACTATAACTTTCGATAATAAATGTTGAAGGGCCACACGCAGATGGAAGATAACATAACGTAACGCAAATAAAAGAAATTGCTTTTGAATACTGTCAATACGAGCAACACTATTGTTTGATTTGATTGTTTGATTTGCGGCCTTAAAGTGTCTCTTTTTAACCATGTTGTCATAGTTACGTCCAAAAAAGTAAAAAACATTTGTATTTGTTTAAATTCTATAAAAAATAGAAATTTTTATCAAAGCACCCTTTGAATTCAATATTTCATAATCCCATTAAAATATTTGTTATTATTTTGTTGTCATAGTTATACAATTATTTTTAAAAAAATAACAAATATTTTGGCAAAGGTTACTTGTTCAACATATTTTTATTTAAAAATTTATGCAAATTTATAATTTTGATTTAGAATAAACATTTTGTTTATAATATTCTGCTTCCTTCGAATAAAAAATAGTATATAACGCACGGATGTAAGCTATTTTGGACTTAATGTGGGTGCAAATCTCGTCTAGCGCCTCGATTTGCAAACTCCACATACGTCCAAAATCTTTAACTTTACGTCTTTGCAATCATAATCTACTATTTTATCAAAACTACTTAATAAAACCGACACTTACTACAACGAATCGTCCTTCGCACTCGTGCTTTTATTGTGCGGTTTGATATCACAGTCCTTCTACATAATATAATTCGTAAAATCAAAAAATTTTACATTGATTTAAAATCAGGCAATTTTAACCAGCTCTTCATTTTTAGTCAATCGATGATGCAGTGCCGTCATTTTAAAATTAGCTACAACCGAAAACATACAAATTAAAACACCATCAAAGAAGAAACAAGCTTGTCCCAAACACTGAAAGCTAACGGTGAATTTACTAAATAGTTTTGTCAAACATTTAAAACACAAAACTAATTAAAGTTAATATCTGTTCTAACTGAGTATCCGATCATATCTTGCTCGAAGCAGAAAAAATATATTCCAAAACTTGCCATTCCTATCCAAAATATCAATATTCTTGAATCCGTTTTTCTTTATATTTTATTTTATTATTAATCCACGACCGGTATCGATTGAGCTTTTTTCTCGCTTGAACAAATTTTCTTGAAATACTTTAAGTTATTCATAAAAAAATAAATAAGAGTATTGTTACTTTTTAATGTGAATGAATTTTGTTCAATGAATTTTATTTTTGGTTACAAAGTTCAATTTTTATAATTTTTGCCAATTCAATGAATCGTAATAAGAACTCGTTGTGCAATATTTGAAGGAGTTTTATTTATTTTTAATGCAAAATGATCAGCCAAATAACGGCTGTTCTTAAATATAAATATGTTTATTTAAAATAACCTTTTATTGTACTTTGAAAATCATGAAAATTTTACATTTATGTAAGTTTAATATTCTTCTACAAAATTAAATTATTTTATCAACTTTTTCCAATGATTCATTAAATTTTAAATTTTATTTTTCTACTTCACCTTTTTTGTGAAAAAGAAAATTACATTTCGTACCTGTAGTGTTTCATTCAATCCAGTTTTCAATTTGAGAGCAATTCAGAAAGATAAAATTCTTTTAATGTAATACAAACACTGTCATTGGATTGCACTCTACAGAGAAAAAGCATTAAGTAATAGAAAAATTGATATGAAAAACAACAAAGCGTGTTTCAAAAGATTGTGTAATTGTTAGGTTTTGCAGATGCTAAAAAAAATTCTAGCTCATTGCTTTAATTTTAATAAAGGTTTAATTTTAATTTTACATATTGCACAACCAAAGCATGTACACTCAGTACAGTTGAATTTAATTGAGTTTATGTAGCTATTGTTCATATAAACAAAACATGCATGTGATACCCTGTAGATTTGAATTTGTATTATAAATAACATAAACTGGGAATGTCTGTTTTCGCTGTGTTTTGAATTCAGGTTATTCCACTTGTTTGAGATAAATTTGAATTTCAGTCGATATTTTTGTATATCAAACGAAAACTAATACAATCCATAAAGAGGAATAGAATGATGAAATTAGTTTTATTTGGTTTATGTGGTTATGGTTTAGTTATTTGAATAATATTAACAGTGGCGAATCGTGCTTCTGAAACTAGGGTAGACATATTCAAAAGTTTTATTAATATGCCAGTAGAAACTAATTATAGTACATTAAGAAGAAAGGACAGAAACCTAAGGTTTTTGGACGTATAAGGAATTTGCGAGTCGAAACGCCAACCGAGATTTGCACCCACATTAAGTTTAAAATGACTTACGTCCGTGCATCATATACTTTATTTTTTATTCGCCGCACGCAAAATATTTAAAAAGATTGTTCAATCTAAATCAAAATTAAAAATTTTGAAATAAAAATATTTTGTACAAAAGATAAAGGATATTGCAGATTAACAAAAACATTGTTTTAAGTTTTGGGGAGCGATGAATATGAAACATAAAATTCTTTGTAAAAGTACAAACAAACTTTTTCAAAATTCTAAAAATATTCCAAAAATTATAATAAAATCCTAAATTTAAACTTTTTCAACATTCCAAAAATTTTCTAAAAATTATTAAAAAATCAAAATTTGAAACTATTTTCAAAATTCCAAAATTAAAGCAAGAAATATAACAAAATCAAAAATTCAAACTTTTCCCAAAATGCCAAAAATTACAACAAAATCAAAGATTAAAACTTTTTTCAAAATTCTAAAATTATTCCAAAAATTAATCCAAAATCAAAGATTCAAATTTATATATTTTCCAACTGTTCGTGTTAATCAGAAGTCGTAGAATCGAATCTGGAATCACACAAAAAATTGCTCAAGAAACATCTAACTAATAATTACAATTTTTGTTAAAAACAACATTCAATCTGCAACAACTTGATATTTGCCAACTGATCCTATAAGTTGGGGGAGTTGAAACTGGAAAGAATCATATTCCATGTCCAATTTCAAGTTCAATTTGTCAATTTATTTTTCAAATTTAATGTTTAGTTACGTTTCATGGTCATATTACTTTTATGTTTTTTATATCTTCCTAGTCAAAAATGTTTCCCATAATATGTTTCTCAAAAAATTTGGAAACAAAATATATAAACAGAAATAGACATAAAAAAACTGTCTATCCAAGAAGGAACAAAAGTTGAAAATTTGTTGTTGTTGCTATTGCTTATTACGATAGTCATAATTTGAAACGTCTACTGTTAGAAAAACATTTCTGTTTGTTTATATGAAACTTGGAAACGTTTGTATTAAAGTTTCAGGAACATAGCTGAATTGTTTTTGTTCTAATCATTGTATTAAAACTTAGTGATTTTTTTTAAACGTTTGACAAAATAGTATTAAGTCGACATTATATGAACGATATGAAAATAAAGTTTCATATTTATATTATGTTTGGGTAGACACTGTCTAGTGTGTCTATACCGACGCTTCGCCACTGAATATTAATCAGTATTCTTGAAGTGGTTTTGTGGTAACTTTAAGAGCAAAATTTGTTTGGAAACTGATTATTGTTGTTAAGGATGTGTTAATTAATTTTACCAATTAATTTTACCAAAATTCTCCACAAAACTTAAAATTCTGGTCGTTTTCCCTCGCGCTAGAATTAACCCAATGCCCAACCTAATCCAAAAAAAACGAATTTTTACGTTAGATTGATTTCTTGGTCCAAAAAGCTTTTCAAAAAATCTACATGTAAAGTCTTAGTATAACTCAGTATGAACGCTTTTTGCATGAAAAGAAGTTCGTTAGTTTTCACAGCTCTTTTAAAAATTATTTTGAATAAATAAATCATACATAGTGGGTCTGTGTTTTAATTCAACCGGGTCGTATAGAGCTAACAGATTTACACTGATCGGAGCGAAATTATTCCGAACTTATTTTAATTAGTGTGGAACATTTTTACACGACGCATGTGCAGTGTATTTCGTGTAGCTGTACGTAATGAATATTAGAAATAATAAATCATGAATTATAATTTATTACAATAATAATAATTGTTTTATAATAATAAAAACAACTTAAACTCAACACAAAACCATCTTTATGTGCAATAAAAAATAATTAATTTAAGTTTTCGAAATATAAACCACCTGATTTGAACTGTCACAATATTTTCAAACAAAGTTAAAATAATTGTTATTGAAAAAGCAATTTCAATAACCATGACTAGGAATTTATCTTTAATAATATTGAAAACTTCATTTCCAACTAATAATTACCGATAAAAACCCTAATATTTTAAAATATTTAGTTTGATTTACTTTTAGCCGACTTCAAAAAAGAAGGAGGTTCTGTGTTACTTTGTGGTTTTTTTTTATGTATGTTCACCGATTTCTCAAAAACGGCTCGGTTGATTTGGATGATTTGGATGATTTAAATTATATTCTATTTGGGTTTATTCCGAGAGGGTCCCAAAATTTTTTTTATGATGTGAAAAATACCATTATTCAGAAAATTGGAAAAAAACATATTTTTTATGCATTTTCGTTGATTTCGTCAAAACATATTATTCTGTTTGGGTGTTGTTGGCAGTATTCGATGGTCTAGCGCACAGATGTGGTAAGTGACATTTTTTGAGAAAATGAGTTAACTACTCTATAAAATTCTCCATTTCATTTTTCATACAATGTAAAAATATTGTATGTGTATGTTTAATATTTTATCCAGTAGATGGCATTGTTGTACTGTACTGTACTGCACATGTACTGTGGTAGGTACTTATGGTTTGTATAAAACTAAATATTATTCATGTATCTCTTAAGTTCTATCATGTAGAAAGACATAATTACAATAAAGACTAGATAACTACTATAAAACTCTATCGAATTCCACCACATAATATTTTACATTTTCAATTTTTATTGAAGTGTAAACTTTCAAACGCCTGTACTGAACAATTTGCTAAATGTCACTTACCACATCTGTGCGCTAGACCATCGTATTATATTGCTATAATTGTCGAGGTTTTCGTAAATAATTTTCTATGACGGGAAATATGTATGCCGTTTGTGCCAAAAATCGCAAAATCATAATCAATAGATTGTCACTGATGAAAGTTTTTCCGGTATTTGAAGTTATTACTTTCAAAACGTTTTCAAGCCGACATTTTATGACTACACTAACAATAAAAAAAATAAAAAAACTTTTAAAAAAAATAGAACCGACTTCAGAAAAAACAAAAGAGGCACAAAAAAGCAGGGTTGCTAATATACACGTATAAAACGTTTTATACGTTACACGTATAAAACGTAACGTATAAAACGTATATGACATATAAAATGTTTTTGTTTTTTAAATTCATTCATAAAAATTAAAAATACTTCTTACTTTAGATATTAATTATATTTTCAATGTTTATACTTAGTAGAAATATAATTAGGTAGTTATAAATTATTTTATAAACTTTATAAATTATAAAAAAAAACTATTCTTTTGGAATTTTCATTTCTTATTCTTTCGAATAGGTCCATTGATATACCTCTTTATTAAAATAATAAAAAAAACAATTAATGTAGGTGATAAATTATAAACATAATATACCCATGTATTCATTCAATTCAATTATTTAAACTAAAATATTAAATTATGAACTAAAAAATAATATAATTAATACTGATTTGATGAATTTTGGGTTTTTTCGTTCAATTTAAGTGATTAGCATGTACTCAATAGGTTCCTGGAACTTTCTGACTTCTGCAACCAAACGACTTCGGAGAGAGATGGATAAATGACCAGATAGAAAATACTGTTTCTAGCTGGGCAGTTGACACTTGTAAATTTCGTAATTTATTTGCCAATCCTTGATTTTGGCCTATTATTAATTAGTTCACATATAAGTGCTGTATTTTACCATACTGTCCTGTTTTTTACCATGCTGTCCTCTGAAATTTTTTTTTTGTAAATACAAAGCATTACAATGTCCCTTATTTCCTAATTTGATATGCCCATGTCTTCTTTTTTGCATAAATTTTATACAAACATGAATTTAAAATTATATTTTTTGTAAATTTTAAGTAATACAATCTAGAGCCAAATGTCAAAACCGTATGCCCACTTTTTTGCATTGCTTGGCGTTAGGTCATAAATAAAAATTCTAAAAAAGCAAACAAAAATGTTAGTCTGTCTACTGACCGGCCGGCTAACCAACCGTAACAACCGATGAAAACTACTGGAGGGATTTAAAAAAATTTTGTTTCAGAAAATAGGTTTCATCAATGATAAGAACCGCAGGGAGGATATATTCGATGTATCGGAAAGGTGTGAAAAAATGGGATATTTGTTTTAGTTTTTAATGTAGAGAAATCTTGATGTTTGGCATTTGTATGTATGACCAGGAGCTTGATTTAATTCAGCTTCAGCTACTCCTATCTAATAAAAACAGCTGGAAAATATTATGTTTTTGCAGAATAAATATCGTTTTATTCATAGCAGTCAGGGAAATTATTAGGAATTATTAGAGAGATGTCTTTACGAAATTTTGTTGTGTGTATCTGGGTTGCACCACTTCTAATTAATAGACACAATTTGAAAATATCAGGTTCTTGTGGATCAAATATTGGTTTTATACAAAAGTTATAATGGGTTAAAATATGTATTTACGTCAAACGGAAAAGTAGTGTGAATTTTATTGAGTGAATTCAATTTTGGTCATTGATGAATAATAGGTACGGTTGGCAATGTCAAATTGTGGCAGACTAAATTTTTTTTTTGCAACAAATAATTGTATTTTGAAAAGAAGTGGTGAATTTACGTTAAATGTGGAAGTTTTTTGAACTAATAGGAATAGTTGGGCAAGAAATTATCATGACGAAGTTATATTGTCTAAAACAACTGTTCCTATTAGTCCAGAAAACTAGGCTTTAAATATTAAATATCACGAATACGATGAATAATACGCCCGCGATAATATTATATAAATATATTTTTATTTATTAAGGATTTTACTTTTATACGGTATAAAACGTATATAATTGTGTGTTTTATACTGTACGTCTTTTACGTTTTATGCGTACGTATAAATACGTACGTTGCATAAATTATACGTTGCAACCCTGCAAAAAAGTGAAAAATAACTCAATTGTTGCTTTTAGAGACAAAAATTAAAATACGTTACATTTTGATTAATTTGATATATGTGTTATTATGGTTATCCATATTGTTCACTGTTCGTGTGCTTTTGTCACTTTTGAATTAAAATGCAATATTTAAAAATATACTTTTTACTGTTTATTTTAACTTTTAAAAAATATGGATATATTGCGGCTTACAAAAACAAAAAAAAAAAAAAAAATAATAGAAAACTACCTAAAAACTAAAAAAACACAAAGCTTAGACACAGGTGTTTATAAGCTTACCTGTGACGACTGCAGTAAATTTTACATAGGCCAGACGGGGAGGTCCTTCAAAAAAAGATTTATCGAGCACACCAATGAAATTAACAGAAGTGATCCGAAATCCAGATATGCCCAACATTTGAAAATAGAAAAACACACATACACCAATATCAACACAAATTTAACCATATTACATAAAAAAAGAAAAGGACAACATCTAAGCAAAAATTGTAATAATAATTTAAGAACTGAGGATGACGTAAGTCGAAATCGATATTCTGTAAATTAAAAATAAAATCAAATTGTTACTATAAGGAAGTATATTATTATTAATAAAATTAAATTAAAAATAAACAGTAAAAAGTATATTTTTAAATATTGCATTTTAATTTAATATAATTATACCTTACTATAGACAAAAAAATTACGCTATTAAACAAAGTTACTATTTTAAAATAGTTACTTTTTATTATAATTATTATAGTTATTATAGTTGTTATAATAGTTATTATATTTTAAAAGTTATTTGTAGTACAAAACTGTTCGAAGTCGGTGCCACATTGATTAAAAACTAATATGTCTCGGGCTTGGCACCGGTTTCCAACAGTTTTGTACTACAAATAACTTTTAAAATATAATAACTATTATAACAACTATAATAACTATAATAATTATAATAAAAGTAACTATTTTAATATACTAACTTTGATTAATAGCGTCATTTTTTGTCTATAGTAAGGTATAATTAAATTAAATTAATCAAAATGTAACGTATTTTAATTTTTGTCTCTAAAAGCGTCTCCAATACGGTTTTCGAAACAAAAGATCAACTACCGATCTATTAAACTATGTAGCGCTTTGTTGGAACAGCATACTTGATAAAGGTGGTGAAACATACGTTATCGCTTTAGACATCTCCAAGGCATTCGATCGAGTCTGGCATGCCAACTTAATCAACAAGCTCGTTGCGTACGGTTTTCATCCCAATGTTTTGAAGCTGATTCAAAATTTTCTATCCAACCGATACATTTCGGTAACCTTAGACGGATTTTCTTCTGAGTCTAAACTAATTAACGCTGGTGTACCCCAAGGCTCAGTATTGTCCTCAACCCTATTTTTGATTTATATCAACGAATTGTTGAAAATCACCAGTAATCCAATAAATAGTTTTGCAGATGATAGTACTCTGCACAAGTCGTTCGAGCCCCTTCCTTCAAAAGGTAAAATGCACGAACGAATTAATCCTGCCCGGAGAGACGCTGCCATAAACTTGAACAAAGGCCTGAATAAAGTCGCCGACTGGGGTGACCAAAACCTTGTCAATTTCAACTCCACCAAAACACAGCGGTTGATTGTTTCCAGATGAAAGACCGAGTTCCCCAAAGATATTTTATTTAGTATGTGTGATGAACCAATAGGTGAATGTAAAAGCATTCGTTTATTGGGTGTCACAGTTTCAAATGACCTACTCTGGAACGATCATGTAATGGCGATGGTAAAAAGCGCGTCTAAAAAACTCGGCCTCCTAAATAGATGCAAAAAATTTTTTACTCCATACCAATTGCTCCATGTTTATAAGTCCTATATTCGTCCCTGTATGGAGTACTGCTGTCAAGTTTGGGGTGCTGCCTCTGTTTCCATCTTGGCCCTCTTGGACTCTGTTCAAAAGCGAGCTATACGAATTGTGGGTGATCGAACTTTGACATCAAAACTTCCCTACAACATCGTCGCACTGTTGCTGACCTCGTTGTTTTTTACAAATATCGTCATCAGCAGTGCTCAGATGAAATCAGCGGCATCATGCCTCAAACTTATTCTTACCCCCGTTCCACTCGGCAATCGGCTGCCGCAACCAGTGAAACGGTAAAGATCCCGCGCTGTCATACTGGCAGATCGCAGAGAGACTTCTTTGTCCGAACTGCGTACAAATGGAATAGTTTGCCGGAACACTTAGTCTCAGGTGGCTTCAACCCACAGATGTTTAAAAAAAGCGTTAATCTACACCTTAGAACGCCAGTTGTTGTGGGACCCAGGTCTAGACCTAGGTCTTAAAAGGTATTTATGTGTTGTTGTGACACATATTCTAAACCCTATTACACAACACATTTTATTAAAAAAAAAAAAAAAAAAAAATTGAGTTATTTTTCATCTTTTGTTTTTTCTGAAGTCGGTTCTATTTTTGTAACTAATATTTTAAAAATATAAATTAATTTCTAATAATATAACAAATAAATAAAACATAATAAATAAAACAAATAATTCATATGAAGCCATTTTTTTGTTTGTGTTATAATTTACACGATTTACTCGAGCATACCATTCAGACTTCAGAGTAAATTCGAAAACACCGTGTTACGTGTATTACACCAATCGAATTAAAAAACGAAGAACGTCAGTGTAAGTTTACACAGGTTTTATTTAAAACGCAGTCCACAGGCTGAATTTACACTACTCCGCACCGGTTGAATTAAAAAACAGACCCAGTGTTAAACAAAAGATATCAAAACAAACAAAATATAAAAAAATATAGAATTATAATTTTTCTATTGTGACTCGGTTATATAATCTTTATTTTTTCAAAGCGAAATGTACTAAAAAATTTAAGCTTGAAGGTTTGAGTCTTGCATATATGTTTGAGTCTTGCATATATGTTTATCCAAGCTCAGGAAGTTGCTCAAAAATAATACTGGGTTTAAATATTTGATAAGAGCTTTGGAGTCCAATGTATATGAAATATTTTATGTAGTGCTTTTGATAAAATTTCTTTGATATTTTTAATGTTTTTTAGTACACGTATATTAACAAACTAATACAGTTGTTCTCATTATAAATTTGTAAAGTTTTAAATTATCCATAGATAACCGAAGTAATTGAAGAGAGAGTTACAACACTTATTCTTGAGACTTGATTTATTAGTTAGTGATGCTGAGATAGGAAAACATCTTTCTAAAATCTAAACGAGATTTCAAAATTATACGATTAAGATATTAGGTTAAAAAAAATAAAAATTGCACAAGCAGACATTAGGCTAATTGTAGTTTGTGTTACTAAAAAAAACTTACACAGTGACAATTTGTGACACAGCAATATAAATGAATTTGAAAGAATTTTTATAACAAAAATAAGAAATAAAAAACAGTTCTAAACCACTCCACTTTGGACATGAAAATAACTGAAACTATCGGACAACTCGATGAGAAACAAACCAGTCTCTAAGAAGAAAGAGTTAGATGAAAAGATTCAGATACTAGCGTGATTCTGTATCACGAAGGCAGTAAGACTAGATCAAGTAACCCTTCTATATAGAATCAGTAAAATGGGCATAATAAATGTAACTTAGTATGGAGTGTGTTAGTGGTTGGCATGCTGGTCTCGAAGCGTTGAGTAACGTTTGGTTAGCAGATTTAACTTTCAATATTCAGGTGAATTTTTTTCCAAAGACGACTTCATAAACACTTCTATTTTCTAAACCGGTATAAGAGAGATCAGTTTTTATTGACTTGTTCTTTTTTTTTTTTATCTACGGGTGTCACAAGATTTCATTAGCCAAAGTGATATCTGGGGGCAGCTGACGGATAAACTGTATTAAGTCAACCGTAGAATCCTTAATCTTATCTGTGAAATCCTTGATTATGGCACGTTATTCCTTGCTCGAAGAAACGAACCTTCGTATATAACTACACTACAAACTCAAGTGTTTTATCAAACGTTTTAAAATAAAACGTTGAAGGGTTTTTTTAAATCTATGTGTTTTAATTTAAAACATTTGAAGTGTTTAGTGCCGCTACGTTAAACATTTCAAGCGTTTAACAGAATTATTTTAAACATCTAAATGTTTCGTTTTAAAACGATTCATCTGTTTTAGCAAAACAATTGTTTAAACGGCTTTATAATAAAACGTTTTACCATCTGCAAACCGTTTAAATATCGGTTAAATGTTTTAAAACAATTCACTTATAAGGAATTAAAACATTTTAATAAAAATAACCGGTTATCTATAAAACGCTTTTAACAAATTTTTTAAGAAATTTTTTTTCCATGCGTTTTATCCTTAAAAAAGAAATTATGTTTTGTCTTATTCGTACAAAGTATTTTCACACCTTTATCTTTCTATGTCTACCTTGGAACATTTTTTGCCAAATGTAAACAGAAAAAAAATAAATCATATGTTGATTCTAACAAGTTTCGTTTAATCAAATCATTTCGTTTTTGGTTGTTAATTGTTGTAAAAGTTATTATATTATATATTCATAAATTTTTAAAATTTGCTTGTACATAATTAAATGTTAATAATAAATAACGTTGAGGAACAATTACAGTGCATTTACCCGTAATTTATTTAAAAAAAAATATTTAATAAGAATAAAAAAGTGTTTTGTGCATAGCAAGGATGTACAAAGTGTATTTTTTTCAATCAGAACAAAAGTGATATTCAAATAATCAAAGAAAAAATTCTTCATATATCTAGTTGTGATTGAAAATATAATTGAATTTAGTTAGTGGAAAAAAGAAGGTGAAAGTGTATTAAATGTAGATGTTTCTAAGGTTAGTAAATTGTTGCACTTGTTTGTTTATAAATATGCAACACACAAATTTTATTTAATAAACTACAATTTTTTTCATAAAATATAAAAATAATTTGAAACCCAAATCATTCTGTGGTTTGTCAGATAATATTTTTTTAATTTGCAATAATTTAATTGAATTTATATGAATTTATTTGGTTTTATCTATGTTTTATGGACATAGATAAGGAGATAGTAAAACAAAAGTTTTGTTTAAGGAATCGAGTTTGGTCTAAAAAATCGAAAAAAATGGAAGTATTTCAAAAAAAATTTTTATTGAATTTTCGTCTGCTTAGTTTTTGAGTTATTACCAAAAACGAGTGGGTTTTTTTGTCCCCCCCCCCCCTTAACTTTGAACATTACAAAAGAAAAAAATTCTTGGGTGTAGAGATTTTGCTAAATCGAAACTAAAACTTATTTTTGGTTGTTATATACACTCTAAGAAAAATTCACTACTATAATAGTAGGAAATGGGTTGCCTACTATAATAATAGTAAAATACTTTGATGTGTAAATAACAAACTTCACATTAAATAATGTGTATAATACGTTCAAGCATTTTGTGTAAAGCTGCGTATTTTTATTTGTGAAAAAACATATTTTTTGTGAGAATTCGCAGAATTTTTGTAAAAATACTAATTTTTAGTATGTAATATATTTAATTTTTTTGTGTGATTTTACACAAAATGTGTATTATTACAAATTGTAATATGTGGATAAAAGCATTATATGGCATTATACATATGTGAAATATATAAGCATTTTGTATGGAAATTGTGAGGTTCTACAAAATATTTTTGTTTAAATTATAATTACATATTTTATTTATTAACCATAATAATTATGTACATTTGTTTATTAAAATTAAATTAATAGTTTATTAAATTTATGATGTTATGAATTTGTGATTTCACTGTAAACTGCCAAATCGTTTTTCAAAAATTTTCTGTAAAATAAAAATTGAGAGATAAGTTTTTGAAATATATTTATACATTAATTATAAATCTTTCAAAAGTAAAACATTATAATATTTTCTTACTTATGATTGCAATCCATGGAGTATTATTTTTATGTATGTGAAGATCCGTTTTTCATTCCGTGAATCGCAAATGAATCGCCAAACTAAGAAACTAAATAAAATTATTTCAATTTTTAACCTAATTATTTTGAATAACAACTTAACCTTTTATCTAACTAATCAACTTATTTAATCACCTTTAGCTTAATTTCAATATTTAATATCTTTGATTTCGTTAACACAACCGTCGAAACACGTCTTCCAACAGATATCGTTCGATACTTATGCCAAATGAATAAAAAAAAATGATGCCATAGGTTGTAAGTACTTTTCCAAATTTTATGCGTAAATTCACACACATTAGGTGCTTTAAAATTAAAATTACACAAAAGAAATGTAAAATCACACAGAAATAGTTGAATTAGCGAATTCCGTGTAAAAACGCCCTTTGTGTGTAAAATAACTGAAAATTTTACCCACAACATTTGCCATTCGTTTTTTTACATTTGAAATGGGTAAATTTATTGAAAATTTGATAAATTATCTACTATTATAGCAGCGATATCACAATTTAAAAATTTAAGTTTTTAGAGTGTATCAAATGTTCATTAGAGGGGGTTTAAAGTAGAAATTTTGAAAAAAAATTATTTTTGATCATGGCATGTGGGGTGTAATATGAAAGGTGATTTTTTTTTGTAGGGCAAAACAGTAGTTTTATCAATGAATGAATAATGAAGTAGTTTATTCTCAAGCAAAAGTTTAAAATTTGAGCGAGGCACGAGCGAATTTGGGTAGTGAAATCCGAAATTCTACGTCCACGCCGTGCTACCTGGGTAATGCTAACAGAATTAGGTTGGTGTAGTTGAGAGGGGCAGAGTAAATACTGCTTATACTCAATGATTCTGCACCATGGCGAGTCATTGGCGCCACAAAACCAATGCAACTCAAGCGTCTGTTCTCCATGTTAGGGGCGGCTTGGAGCGGGCGTCTGTCTTGGATCAAGCGGCTCGCTATATAAACGTGTAGCAAGCGTCTGTTCTCCATGTTAGGGGCGGTTTGTAGCGGGCGTCTGTCTTGGATCAAGCGGCTCGCTATATAAACATGTAAAAAGGTTGTTTCTGGTGACCTAAAGATGCAGAACGAACCCATTCACGAAAATTTGGGTTGGGCGAAGGGCTAACACCCCATTTCCGTAAAAAACTACTTGTCATGAATTCTGTACACAGGCCTCGGATTATCTCGGATTCACTATTAGAACGACCTCGGAAACTGTACCCGGACTACGATTTAAAAATGGGAACCTGGAACGTGCTAAGCCTTAGAAGACCAGGAGATCTACTGAAACTTACAAACCAAATCAATAGCTATACACTGGATATAGTGGCGTTACAAGAACTAAGATGGCCAGGGAGTGGAATCCACGAAACAGCCAAAGGATACACTCTCTACTATTGCGGTCATGAAAACGGAGGAGAATTTGGAGTTGGCTTTCTCACACATCGTCGCGTGAATCAACATGTTATCGACTTTCGCCCAATTAATATGCGGATATGCACAATCAGAATCCGCACGCAAAAATTTGATGTAACGATCATCAATGTTCATGCACCTACTGAAGACAAAGCAGATGACATTAAAGACCTGTTCTTCCTAGAACTCGAAGAAGTCATCAATAACATCCCGCGGCACGATATAAAAATCGTGGTAGGTGACTTCAATGCGCAAATTGGTAGAAGTGCAGAACTTAAAACACATGTCGGCCCTAACAGCTTGCATCATGCTAGTAACAATAACGGCTTTCGCACAGCTGAACTGGCTATGATGTATGATCTAGTAATATCTAGCACTTTCTTTCCTCATAAGAGAATCCACAAAGCAACGTGGAAATCAAATGATGGAAGAACTGAAAATCAAATCGATCACGTCATGATTTCTAAGAGACACTCTACAAGTGTAACTGACGTTCGATCATACAGAGGTGCTGATATGGACACCGATCATATGCTTGTCATCTTTAAGTATAAGTGCAAATTATCATCTACATTTAATAGGCAAGCAAAAAAGACCGTGCGCTGGAATGTCGAAGCATTTAAACACCTGGAAACACTGAATAGATATCAGGAAATTGTAACGCAAAACATAGAAGAGCATGACATCCCATCTGAGATGCCATTAAACATACAAGAAGAATGGCAAACGCTTCAATCAACCATCATATCCGCAGCACAAACTACAATCGGAAAACGACCACCGAAATCACGTAACGAATGGTTTGATGACGAGTGCCGCGAAAGCATTGAGCACAAACAAAAACTGCGAGAAAAATGGTTAACAAGAAACACCCGAAGCTCCCAAACTGATTATCTATGCGCCAGAAAAGCCTCAGCAAAACTCCTACGGAAAAAGAAACGCGAACACATGAAGAGCTGTATCGAAAACATCAACCAACATGCGGCTAATGGAAATTCGAAAGAGTGTTTTGCCAATGCGCGGAATCTGACCAAAGATTTCCACCCAAGATCTACAGCCATCAAAAATGGAAACAACGAGCTTACAACAAGTGAACGTGATGTGCTGGAAGTATGGCGATCCCACTTTCAAGACCTACTGAATAGGACGAACGAAGTTCATCCTATTCGAGCAATTGCTCCGTCAAGTGAGGAGATTTTTGTCCCTTACCCAACAATAGAAGAAGTGGAAGCTGCCATCAAAAAATTAAAAAATGGCAAATCACCAGGTATCGATGGAATCCCTGCAGAACTACTTAAGAATGGAGGAGCAGCTCTGGTCTCACGTATATATGATCTGATTCTTGCAATCTGGGACCAAGAAGAACTACCTGCTGAATGGAAAACAGCTCTCATTGTTCCGCTACATAAAAAAGGTGACCGCCTAAAGTGTGCAAATTATCGTGGAATCGCACTGTTGAACACTGCATATAAAATACTAGCTAATGTCGTACTCGCTCGGCTCATCCCGTTTGCCGAATCTATCATCGGCGACTATCAGTGTGGTTTTCGTCCCAACCGTTCAACCACAGATCAATGTTTTACCTTAAGGATGATTCTGGAAAAATGTTGGGAGTACAACATCAGCATTCACCAGCTCTACGTTGATTTCAAGCAAGCATATGATAGCATCATCCGCGACAACCTCTGGTCTGCACTCATATGCCTTGGTATTCCAGAGAAACTTGTTTCTCTGTGCAAACTCACAACATCGGGATCAAACTGTAGAATAGTAATCGAAGGGTCAGTTTCTGACTCTTTTGATATAACATCAGGTGTTCGACAAGGTGATGCACTCGCACCCGTACTATTTAATTTGGCGCTTGAGTACGCGATAAGAAAAAGCCGCATTGAGACACAAAACTGTATATTTATCAAATCTAGTCAAATTCTTGGCTATGCAGATGATATTGTGCTTCTCGGACGTAGAACAAGCGATATCAAGGATAGTCTCTCTCGGCTTGAAAGAAATGCTAAACGACTTGGATTATGCATTAACACCGGCAAGACTAAACTATTAACAACATCCAGGAATAAACCTCCCGGCAATCTGAATACTGGCGACTATGAAGTGGAACGTGTGGAAAACTTCAAATACCTCGGGTCTGTAATAACATCGTCAAATGACATGCAGGCAGATATTAAAGCTCGTGTCTCAGCCGCATACAGAGTTTTCTACGCATACTCAAAACTTTTGCGATCTAAACATCTTTCGCAGTCGTGCAAACTCACACTTTACAAAGCATTAATTCGACCTGTGCTTACCTTTGGAAGCGAAAGCTGGACACTGACTTCCTCCGATTGTAGAATTTTATCAACATTCGAGAGGAAAGTCATACGAACAATTTATGGTCCATGTAAAGTTGCTGAAAATCAGTATAGAATCCGAATGAATCATGAAATCAGACAGCTTCTTGGAGGCTGCGATGTAATCGGATTCATTAAATCTAACCGGATTAGATGGTTTGGTCATGTAGAAAGGGCACCATTAGATAGAATGATTAAAAAAGCGTCCCAACAACAACCAGCTGGTGTTCGTCGAAGAGGAAGACCTAGACAACGCTGGCGTGATGACATCATCCAAGACCTTCGTGATATAGGATGTCGAAACTGGGGTCAACTGGTCATGGAACGAGACGATTGGAAGCTGATTGCACAGACGGCAAAATCCCTCCATGGGATGTAAACGCCAGAGAGAGAGAGAGAGAGACGAGCGAGAATTTTAATTTGCGAGAGAATAAAATTCATTAAAAACGAATCGATTACAATACTTTATTCTCTGACAAAGAATTGTGTATTATAAAAAATAAAAACATTTTCTTCAATTAAAACAATAAATCTTTATTGTTTTAATTGATAAATCAAATTTCTTAATAAAAAAAACCCTGATGATAAAAAACGCCCTTCTCATACCATCAACAAAGTTCAACTAAACGAAATAAGAGAATTTAATTTAAAATTTGATTTTTGAACAAAACTCATCAAAGCTATTGTGATTATAATTTGAAAACAATTTTAATGAAATCAAAACAATTTGACCAATTGGAATCATACCAATTGAATAATGATAATTTTTTTATAGGAAAATTTTCATTAGACAATAGGTTAAGTTCATTAGACTATAGGTTAGAAAACAATACAATAATACGTACTATTATTATCGAAAAAACATACAAATAAAGCTGATATAATTAAAAGGAAAAGTTTAAAAGTTTTTATAAAAGTTTTTTTTGCAATTTTCAAAAGCACAGTTTTCGATCTATTTTCAAAAATGTAAAAATTATTTTGGCCCTTAACTTCGAACATTACAAAAGAAAAAATTCAAAAAAAATCATGGGTGTAAGGATTTTGCTAAATCGAAACCAAAACTTTTTTTTGGTTGTTATAATTTCAAATGTTCATTGGAGGGGGTTTAAAGTAGAAATTTTGAAAAAAATTTATTTTTGATCATGGCTTGTGGGGTGTCATATGAGAGGTGATTTTTTTTTGTAGTGCAAAAGATTTTTTGTGATTTTTGAGAGCACAGTTTTCGTCTTATTTTCATAAATGTAAAATTTTTCTTTCTCCCCCCTTATCTACGAACATTACAAAAGAAAAAAATTTAAAAAATTCATGGGTTCAGGGATTTTGCTAAATCGAAACTAAAATTTTTTTTTACTAGTTATAATTTCAAATAAACGTGAAACTATACTAACAAAAACTGTTTTTTTCTCAAATATTATATACACGGAACCCTCAGCGAGCGAATTATATTCGCACTTGTTTGCCTTTTTTTATTGCAGTGTAGTTTAACCATCATCCTCAATTATAAAGGGGGTCTATTTTTACTGAATTGACCCCATTTAATAATGAAGTATATTCAGTTATATCGTTTTTAGAAAATTACTGCTATTCTTTTATTTTTTAAATGAAATTTTATCAGTAAATATTAACTCATACAAAATAATAGATGAATAGCAGAAATGTTATATTATTTTAAAAAATTAATTGTAGGCTGTGTCTTAGTATTTAAAAAATAGTAAAAAAATCTTTGGTGTGAAGCTTATAAGTTTTGATTATTATAAAATTATTTTGAATTTTTATAGAAGATTGGAAGGTTTCTTTATCCATAATATAATAGCCGTGAGTCTATCCCTCTACTATGATCGTAACGTTCATATATTGCAATATGGGTATCGCGTTCGACTGATGATCTAAAGGTTGCGAGTTCGAATCCTGGCGTAGTACATTTTTTTACTTGTTTTTTTCAATTTTTTTTATATAACATTAAAATTGTTGTTTTTTTATTCATAAATACATAAAACTCATAAATATTTCGTTCTACGAATTTTAAATTGATCGAAATAGTTTTTTAAAGTAATTGCTACTGTCAAATTATTGTTCAAATTATTATCATTTCGATATTAAAACGAAAATTAATTATTTTTTTGACAGGCAGTGCTAAAAATCATATAATAGTGATTTTTCGATCATTATTTTATATAATTTCTTTCCTGTGAAATAAAATAAAGAAAAACAAAAACTACTATTTGAATATTTCTCTTGCAATAACAGATAAACAGCTTCATCATAAAAGATCGTGTGACGTCATTACGAAGATTTTAATTGGTTATTTGTAGTTTTAATAAAATGTAGAATGCATTCAGGGGATTTTTTTAAAAGCTATTTATAGTTTTTGTTTTAATGAAATCTTTTTTATTTTCAATTAGTCACAAGATATGTAATATGTATTATGAAAAATAGTAAGAATTTTGAAAGTTTCTTGGAGCATTTTTTAAAGGAATAATTTATACATCAAATAGTAAAGTTGGTAAATGGTTTTTGTAATAAGTTTATTAAAAAAAAAGTAAACAAATTGATGCAAGTATAGTAGAATTTTTTTGCCAGCATGTTTGACAGATAGGACGCAGCAAGAGATAAAAGATGAGACAAAAAGTAAAACAGAGATGTATTATTTATTTTGGGATAAATTTGTGTTCAAAACAATTATATTAGTTAAATTTCTACTGATTAGTTAATTACTACTGATTAATTAAACTGTACAAATTAACTGTAGATCAGTAAGATGTTAAACAATGAGTATTGGGCAATTTTACTGTTCCAGTGTTAAAAAAAAATCACAAAATTTGCAAAGGATTGTATACCAAACACAACTTCCAATAATTTTAAAAATTGTCGGCTGTAATACCACGAGTCATTGAAATTTTTTCGAAAATTTTTTGATTTTCTGAAATTCCGAGATAACGGACATTGCAATAAATAGATTTTTATATGAAATCTACCTAAAATCTTGGGGCCTTTTTAAATTCATTATGTTCAAAATTAAATCCTTCAAATTAATATTTCAATAAATTTATCCTTCAAATTTTTTTTTTTCAAATTTTTTTTGATAATTTTTCAATTTTTTTCAATTAATCAATTCCAAAATCAATAACTTCGATTCAATGCAAGCAAAGCAAGAGTTAGTTATGTTTTTAGATTATCAACACCGTTTTCATTATACTAAAATTATACTGTTAGTTTGATTTCAAAGATATTGTGGAGAAAGAATATGTAAGACTTCTAGGAGTAGAAATTTAAAATAATATTGAATAATTGTAATATTACTCCAGTGAAATTCTTATCTTTTTAAACTAGCTAAGATCAATGTCAAAAATTGTCATATGCAGGCAAATGTCGTAGGTTTTGCACTATCGTAGGTCGTAGGTTTTGCACTATAGCTATCTGCCAATTGTCATTTTAAAAAAGTATTGTTCTATACGTTTGCTCATGTTTTCGTTTATTAATTCTGAAAAAACAGAATGAATAAAATAGCGTTAACGTAGCGATCCAAGTGACGTAAATACCGATCCAAGAATATTCCAAACGGCCAGGATTTATAGAACATTACTGTAATAAACGGACTGCATTTTTGACAGCATCGCATTTTATTTCATGTTTTAGAGAAATTGGTGCAAAATAATGAAATTATATTTTATTTTCATGGCAATTATTCAATGTATTCGGTTTATCTAATATAATCAATGTATTTAATCTTAAAAAATATAAATATTTCAATTTTGTCATTATAGTTAGTATGTTGGTATGTTGCACTGCATAAAAGTTTGGTAAGGACCAATATTTACTGTTTATGTATTTTATCTCAAACACATTAAAACGTTTAATATGTTTTATATGCAAAACACAATAAATGTTTTAACACCAAACGCTTAAAGTGTTTTAGTATTAAACGCTTAAAGTAGTTTAATCAAATAAAACACTTTAAAATGTTTAAAAAGTGACTACAAGCATTTAAACACTTTAAGTGTTTTAAAATAAAACACTTGAGTTTGTAGTGTATATATGGGATTTAATCATTGAGCGAGATGGTGCTTCACATGATCAGGAAATATCCCACTAGCTGAAGTATTGGCAGCCCATTTTAGTTTAATCCCTGCAAGTTTTTAAAGCAAATATTTTTTGTCTCTTATTTTATTTTTTTTTTTCCTATCCAATCATGAAATATTGGCCTATGTTATATTTTATTTGTGATTGGATTTATTGTTTAAAGATTTGCGTCCATCATTACCTTAGAACGCATGTTGTTGTGGGACCTAGGTTTTAAATAGTACATTATGATGCAAGGAGGTAGAGATGAAGATTTTGGACGTAAGCTTTTTTGGAGATTTGAATTCCAAAAAAGCTTACGTCCATGCGTCATATTTTATTTTTACGTATTCGCCAGACGAAAAATATTTTTAAAAAAATTGTTTTTTCTGTGACGGGAAAAAAGTTTAACATTTTACTTCTGTTGACATGTGCAAAAATGTTACTTTTCATAAAATACTTTTTCCCGGGAAAAAAGTATGTACTTTTTTCCCGGATAGATAATTATATATATATATATATATATATATATATATATATATATATATATATATATATATATATATATATATATATATATATATATATATATATATATATATATATATATATATATATATATATATATATATATACTTTTTTCCCGGATAGATAATTATATATATATATATATATATATATATATATATATATATATATATATATATATATATATATATATATATATATATATATATATATATATATATATATATATATATATATATATATATATATATATATATATATATATATATATATATATGTGGAAATAAGGATAAAACTTCCAATACGAAAATCCAATATTTGTCAGCAAAATACAAAAAACGCAGAATTCCAATAAACAATTATAAACATCCTCTTTATTTGAAAGCCAAAATCGAATGGCATTAGTTTATATCAAATTACATTTTACGTTAATCAAAATTTAATTATCTTTATGAGAGATAATGACAAAGTTAATTATCTCTTCTCATTATCCATATTATTTTTTTTGTAATAGATCTTTGTTGCATAGGGTTAAACAAAAAGTGTTTCTACATTCGGCCATCTTGCGTATTTGTCGTCTCGGCAAACTGGAATTCATCATTACCAAACTCTGGATACCTCTTCTTTTCGTCTCAATGCATTGCGTCTTCGTCTCAATGTGAATCGTCTTCGTCTTGATGTGGATCGTCTTCTTCTTATAATAATTATCGTCTTCGTCTTAATGGTATCGTCTTTACTTTGATCGGTCTTCTTCCTCGGATTGATTGTGCGAGTTGCATTCTTCATCTTCAGATGAATCATCATTGGCTTGGCAGTATCTCCATAACTTCATATTATCGGCACTTGTGGAGGTGGTTTTTGGCCCTTCATGTTCTCCAATTTTTTCAACATCGTACCGCTCATTAGGTTTTGTTTGTACGACTTTATATGGTCCCAAATACTTTGGAAATAGTTTGATTCCAGATCCAAACTGGATTCGTTTGATAGCGACGAGGTCTTCATTCTTGTATTGGGTAGCTATTTTCCTTTTCCTGTTATAGGTACGTCTGTTTTCATCCTGGATCTTTAAAATATTTTGTCTGGCCTCTTCTCTCGATTTATCCCTATCTTGAAAAAATAAATTGATTAATTCGTCTTCCAAAATACCTGCTATTTGAAGATCTTCCGGATTCCGCATCTTAGTTCCGAATAACACTTCAAATGGACTTCTATCGATACTGCGCTGCCAGCTAGAATTTATGAACCTCTGCAGTTTTGATGTGTGCCTATACCAATCATCTGGACACTTGATCGCTAATTTGGCTAAGGCTGGAATAATGATGCGATTAATCCTTTCAATCTGTCCATTACTTCGAGGCACTCCTGTAGTTATCATCATATGTTGAATGTTTTGATCTCGGCAGTATTGTTGAAACATATTTGAGGTAAATGACGTCCCCTTATCTGTGATAATCCGTTTAGGATTACCAAAAATTGATTGTTGGACATCTAATTTCTGAATAACTTCAGCAGTCGTGGTTGATTTTACAGGATATATCCAAACATATTTAGAAAAGGCATCTATAACTGAAAATATATAACGATATTGTTTTTTTGTGCTTATCATGGGACCTAGATGATCAACATGATAAGTTGTTAGTGGAAACTCATCTTTCGGAAGTGGATGTAGATCCTTCTTGTTTTCCAGACTTTGCTTCTGATAATATACAAGGAATACAATTTCTTCTGCAACTATCACATTGGTCCTTTAACTTTGGTATATAGTACTCACGACTTAACATTTCTTGCATCTTCTTGGTACCAAAGTGTCCCTCTTCATGAACCATCTTGATCATCTCACTCTGCATTTTTTTTGGTATGTACAATAATCTTCTTCCTTCTTCATCTTCTTTATATAGTACACCGTGTTCCAAAATATAATCCTCATGAGGACCATGACTTAGTAGTTTACATAAAAGTTGTATTTTTTCGTCATCTTTTTGTACTAGCTTAATACGATCGACAATATTATTTTCGATCGTCATGACGATTGGATTTCTACTTAGCGCGTCTACGTGCTTCATTCTCATATTTGATCGGTGTTGCAACTGGTAATTATAGTCTTCTAGAATAAGCGCCCAACCAGCAATACGAGGTGAAATTTCCTTCTTCTCCATTGTCATTTTGAATGCAGAACAGTCAGTAATGATTTTGAAAGAAATGCCAAGAAGATAAACTCTTAATTTCTTAAGCGCTGATACAATTGCTAATACCTCCAATTGGTATCTGTATTAATTTTGTTCTGCCGGAGATGTTTTTTTACTATAAAAGTATATTGGATGAAATTTTCCATCTTCACTATTCTTTTGGAGCAATATGGCACCGTATCCCAATTTTGAAGCGTCGGTATGGAGCTCTGTTTCCGCTTCTGGTCTATATAAATTCAGAACTGGTTTGACTGCGAGAATTGTTTTTAATTTGGAAAAAGCTTCTTTTTGAAGTGGTCCAAATTCAAATGTGGCATCCTTTTTAAGGAGATCCGTCAAGGATTTTGCTATAAGTGAATAGTTTGGAACGAACTTTCGAAAATAACCAGTTAGACCCAAAAAGCTTTGAACCTTTTTTAGATTATTTGGTTGTGGAAAATTTTCTACCGCTGTCGTTTTTTCTGCAGAAAGTCTAATAGCACCGTTGGCAATTTCGTAGCCCAAAAAATTTATTTTATTGCACAAAAATTGACAATTTCCTCCATTTAAATTTGAGACCATATTCGCTTGCTATTTTCAAAACTTCACGCAACCTTTGTATGCATTCTTCTTCATTTGCAGCTATTATTACGATGTCATCCATATAAATTAAGATAATTTTTTTTTAGAATCAAAGGCTTAAAAATAAAGTTTATAAATCTTTGAAACGTGGCTGGAGATGTACATAGCCCAAAAGGTACACGGTTGAATTCATATTGTCCGGACGGCGTGACAAATGAAGTATATTTTCGACATTTTTCCGAGACCTTGACATGAAAAAATCCATTTTCCAGATCGAGAGTAGTAAATATAATCGAATTATAAAGCTCGTCAATGTGGTCCTCAATAAGTGGTAGAGGGTACCGATCCATCACGATTTCCCTATTCAATCGACGATAATCGATACAGAGACGTTTTGTATTGTCCTTTTTACTGACGAGGACAATAGGACTAGCGTATTCTGATGCGCTATTTCGAATGATACCGTTCTTCAGCCATTCGCTAACCTGACGATCAACCTCATTCTTTTCTGCTGGAGCAAGTCTTCGTGGATGTTGCCATATGGGGTTTTCACTTTTCAGAATTATATTTAATTCAATCTGAGCTTCTTTTACTTGCTTTGGCTTATATTCTGCTATTATATTTTTAATAATATCCATATATTTTGCATTACCTACATTCAGTTCATTTGCATCACTCGTCACACTAAAACAATGCATTAAATTAGAATCAAATATTTTTTTTACTTTTACCTCATTCTCCTCCATGATAATTTGGGTGCCTTGCAAAACGTCTCTGCCGATTATCATCTGTATTTGGATAGCTGAATTTGGTACAATGTGAACTTCAGCATCGAAACTTTCATCGTCGATTTCTATCATTGCATTGAAAGTGCCAATCGTTTCCACCGTTCCATTAGATATTCCATTCAAACGTACTATTTTCGATGACATCATAGGTGAACCCATCTTTTTATATTCGTCCAGCTGAATTAATGTGACGTCACTTCCAGTATCTATGAGAGATTGAACAGTATGGTTATTTATTTTGATTAATTTGTGTGCACCGTTTGTTTTCCGAATTTCTGTGATGGACTCAACACTTTTATTGCCATAAGATTTACCGGCATCAGGTTTTTTCTTCTTATTGCACTCCGGCGCCTTATGTCCGTATTCATGACAATGAAAACATCTAGGTCCATTTTGTTTATTGTTACAATATTTTGAACGGTGCCCGATTTTACCACAATTAAAACATCTCAACATATCACGATCACGACGATTAGTAACTTGTGATGAGCTTGATGTAGGATTTCTTAATTTAAAACTAGAATATAAATCCAACTTTATTTTAAATTCTTTAACTGTACTTGCCCCATATAGTAATATTTTATTCGATTCCGCATCCACTATACCGTCTATTGTATATTGAATAATAGCTTTATCTTCTAATTTACCCAACGCACCCAACTCTCGCATACCTAAATAGTACTCATGTAATGTCTCACATGATTTCATTTTCCTATTTGTCAATTTCTTGTGAATATCCGCACTATTGGGTAAATAAGTAAACTCTTCTTTCATAAATTCTTGTAAGCTATTCCAATTCTCTAAATCTATTTTCGTTCTTAACGCTAATTTTGCTGACCGTACTAAAGAACGACGTGCATATACGAACGTTTCTAAATCTGACCATTTAAAAAGTTTTGCAGTCCGTTCCACATCACTGATCCATGATTCGACAGTATACGAATCTTTTCCACTAAATTCCGATATAGAATGTTCCATTTCACGATGTGAAATAGGTCTAGAAGTTGAGGAGGTAGATTGCTGTGATTGTTGTCTCAATACCTCATTTTCAACACGCAATTTTACGATTTCATCATTTTTAATTTGATTTACTTCATCACGTGCTTTTTGGAGCTCGATTTCTTTCTCCGTTAAGATTGCACTTTGATTTTTCATCTCTCGGTTTTTTTCTACCAATTCATCTTGCAACTCTTTGATAAGACGGGAAATATCAAAACTTACAGCTTGTCCTTGCTCTGATTGAATCGTGCTGTTCATATTTTTATTGCGGCTTTTACCCATTTTATTTAATCGATACGCGAATCGATACAAAAACAAGAAAAAATCAATAATTAATCAATATAAAAAAAAAACAAACGACGATTAATAATTGTTTCTTTATAATTAAATTAGTAATAAAAATAAACGGCAAAAAGAAACGGCACAATAATGTTTATATTGTTTTATTATTCTCATACATCCGAAAACATGTGGAAATTACTTCTTATTTTTTAAACTTCTGTTTAACACAATATTTACTTTAAAAAATAATTTGTTTTAATTTAATGTCAATGCTTTTATTAACAAAATTTATGTACAACTTATTGATTCATCGAAACACTAATTGCAATTGTAACACGGAAAGTTTGTATATACAATGAAATGTTCTATTTTCTTTTAATTTCATAAAATGAAATTTATGAAATTTATTAAAAGTGATCATAATCACTTTTAATAAATTATTTTAAATTTTTTTACCAATTTCTGGATCAGGCATCCTCAAATCCCCGCTGAGCCCCCATGTTTGTGGAAATAAGGATAAAACTTCCAATACGAAAATCCAATATTTGTCAGCAAAATACAAAAAACGCAGAATTCCAATAAACAATTATAAACATCCTCTTTATTTGAAAGCCAAAATCGAATAGCATTAGTTTATATCAAATTACATTTTACGTTAATCAAAATTTAATTATCTTTATGAGAGATAATGACAAAGTTAATTATCTCTTCTCATTATCCATATTATTTTTTTTGTTATAGATCTTTGTTGCATAGGGTTAAACAAAAAGTGTTTCTACATATATATATATATATATATATATATATATATATATATATATATATATATATATATATATATATATATATATATATATATATATATATATATATATATATATATATATATATATATATATATATATATATATATATATATATATATATATATATATATATATATATATATATATATATATATATATATATATAAATACATATATACACATAAATGATGAATATTATGAACATTTATGAACATTTATGACTATTTTAATGTTATGAAAAGCTATACCGTTTTCTTCTTGATGTTAATAACTGGTTTTGACAAATAAAATGAAACTTAATTTTAAGTTTTTATTCAAGAAAAATTCGTATGGTGTGGTGAATATACATATTGTAATATTTGTTTAATATTATTTTTTCAATAATTATATTAATATTTGTCCAGTCACAGAAAAAAATAGTGCATTATACACGGGAAAAATTGTAGATTTTAGCCTTCGGTTTTTTGTCTCCCTCCACAACAGACAACACAACCTCGGGCTAAAATCTACTACTTTTTTCCCTTGTATAATAAATAACTATTATTCTAAATTAAAGTTATAAATTTGCATAAATTTTGAAATAAAAATATGTTGACAAATAACCTTTGACAAAATATTTGTTTTTTTTTTCAAAATAATTGTATAACTATGACAACAAATAACAATATTTTGATTGAATTATGAAATTTTGAATTTAAGGTTGCTTTGATAAAAATTTATGTTTTTATAGAATTTAAACAAATACAAAGGTTTTTATTTTTTTGAACGTAACTATAACAACAAAATATTTGGTTAAAAAGTTACACTTTATGCCGCAAATCACAGTACTAAAGTAACACTTTAGTATGTAGGTAAATAAAAACGTTTTTTTATTCGTTTTCCTTTCTTACTGTAATTTGCGGCCTAAAAGTGTCACTAATCATATATTCTGTTCTCATACTTACGTCCAAAAAAGTAAAAAACGGGTTGCTGCTGTGGAGAATCCTGAATCAGAAGACAATGTAGACGTTGTTGGTCTGAGATTGATGTAACAGTATTATTAATATAACTTGTATATCCAAAAAGATATTATTTGTTCCTTATTAAAAGTTCTAGATTAAAAGTTCCACAGCATTCAGTTCAGACACAATAAAGTGAGAGATGTTAGATGCACCAACGATGTGAATAAAACTCGATGAATTAATGATATATTTTAGACATAATATTTAATCACATTTTTAAACTTTCTTTTGTGATGTCACAACTTTTCACCAAATTCTGCATTTAGTAATCACTGTACACAGATATATATACATTAATTAAACTTTATTTGTACAGAATGTTTATGTTGTTGATATAAAATAACATAACATGATGATCTTCAAAAAACATTGAAATTACATTAAAATTATTATTTTTAATTCTGAGTGTTGTTTAACAATGTTCAACAATGGAAATTTTACATTTTAATTAAATAAATTTTCTATTTTACATATATAAAAATTACGTGTCACGATGTTTGTACGCGATGAACTCCGCAAATACGTAACCAATCTTGATGAAATTTTGTACAGTGTGTGTATAATGGTCCAACTTGAGAGATAGGATAGTTTTTATCTAGATTAAAGGCCTAAATATTTTTTTATTGCGTTTTAAATGTTAAATGTGGATGGTTCATAAACCATCTTTCAGATGGCGGCGTAAATTAGTTTAATGCCACAACTTCTTTATTGACTTTTAATCATCCGTAGGGCGCATATAAACTATCAAATATGTTATTGAGCGATTGTTTTGTTCCGGTGTTGGCCGCAATGGCGCTGCAAAGAGGGGAAAAGAGAATAAATTCAAAAAAATTTATATGGGATTTCATGCAAAACACAACTTGAATAATTTTAAAAATTATCTATGAAATTTCTCATTTTACTACAATTAAATAATTTAAATTTGTTTATGAACTATTACTGACTATATATTAAGCATAATAAATAAAATAATTTATTTTCTTCTGTCCTTAAAACAAATACGAAATTAGGTTAAATTTTTCATACAACTTTGGGATGGGAAGTTTTAACAATTTTCTTGTTTCTTTTTTGAGCGACTTAAGAATAATATTTTATATATAACGCTTAATTGATGAAAAACGTGATCTACGCAGGTGAAAAAGTCGAGATTTGAACTTGACCCTTTTTGATTTTCCTGAAACTTGGCATATAAGTAGTATGGACAAATAAAAAATACGAATTATTTTAAAAAATTTTTAAAGTGCATAGTTTAAGGTTGTAACTATATTTAAAAAAATAACTTAAAATTTAATTGATTTTAAAATTTTTTGTTAATGGAAGTTGTTTGAAAAAATGAAGAAAAATTCAAATTTCAGGCTGTCTATCAAACAAAAAAAAGTTTAATGAAATCGGTATAGCCGTTCTTGAGCAATTTAATTTCAAAGTACATCGGATTGGCAGAATTTTCATTTTTCATGCATGTTGGGGTGCCGCCTATGCTCAAACTATGCACTTTAATAGTTTTTTAAAATAATTCGTATTTTTATTTTGTCCATACTCCTTATATGCCAAGTTTCAAGAATATCAAAAATGGTCAAGTTTTCACAACTCTGTCTAGAACACGTTTTTCATCAATTACGCTTAATATATACTCGATTCGATAGTTTTTATCTCGATTAAGGCCTTAATATTTTTTAATTGTGAATTAAATGTGAAATGTGGATGGTTCATAAATCATCTTTCAGATGGCGGCGTAAATTAGTTAAGTGACACAACTTCTGCATCGACTTTTAAATCATCCGTGTTAGGGCCTATATAGAAAGAAAATAAATTTAAAAAAATGTATATGGGATTTCATGCAAAACACAACTTGAATAATTTTAAAAATTATCTATGAAATTTCTCATTTTACAACAATTAAATAATTTAAATTTGTTTCTGAACTATTGACTATATATTAAGCATAATATATAAAATATTTTATTTTCTTCTGTCCGTAAAACAAATAAGAAAATATAGAGGGGCTGAAACTTTTATGGGGACATGGTTATTAGTTTTAGGCAGCGATGTATATCAAACATAACTTTTTGTTAAAGTACATGTATTTTTTATCTCTGTTTAGATATGTAAAAAAACTTTAATTATAACAGATCATAAATTAACATAATTTAGTGAAAAGATTATACAATCAGCAAACTACACAAAAACCTGTCCATTTAGCGTTTCGACAAAATATTTCAAAATCACAAATTTATATTTCTTTCAAAATTCCAAAAATATTCTAAAAATTCTTACAAAATTAAAAATTGAAACTTTTTCAAAATTCTCAAAATATATATAAAATTCAAAAATTCTATTTTTTTTTTCAAAATTCTAAAAATATTCCAAAAATTAGAATAAAATCAAATATTGAAACTTTCTCTTAATTCTAATAATATTCCAAAAATTCAAAACTTTTCCGAAATTCTAAAAATATTGCATAAATTATAACAATATCAAAAATTAAAACTTTTTCCAAAACTATTAAAATTATAATAAAATCAAAAATTTAAAATTTTTCAAAATATTCAAAAAATTCTTAAAAAATCAAAAATTGAAACTTTTTTCAAAATTCTGAAAATATGTATAAAATTAAAAAATTTTTTTTCAAAATTCTAAATATGTTCCAAAAATTAGTATAAAATCAAATATTTAAGCTTTTTCTAAATTCTAATAATATTCTAAAAATTCTTAAAAATTCAAACTTTTTCCAAAATTCTTAAAATATTGCAAAAATTATAACAATCGATTGATAACAATCAAAAATTGAAACTTTCCAAAATTATATAAAAAAATCAAAAATTTAAAATTTTTCAGAATTCTAATAATGTTCCAAAAATTCTTAAAAATTCAAAAATCCAAACATTTTCCAAAATTCCAAAAATATTGCAAAAATTATAACAATATCAAAAATTGAAGCTTTTTCCAAAATTATAAAAATTATAATCAAAGCAAAAATTTAAAATTTTTCAAAATTCCAAGCATATTTCAAAAACTATAAGAAATTCAAAAATTTACATGTCCAATTACATATTCAATTACATTTACCTTCCCAAAAAATCGGTTAAAAAAATAAATGAAATCATTTTTGACACACTTAACATTATTTTTTTGACAAACTTATAATGCCATGAGTCTCTATAATAATAATAAAATTTCATGTCATACAAATAATTAATTTTATTTTTTTCAAAAAAATTGGGTAAAAAATAAATAAAAATCTTTTTTTTGACACACTTGACAACATTTTTTTGACAAACTTATAATGCCATAATTCTCATTAATAATAATAAAATTTCATGTCAAACAAATAATTAATTTCATTTTTTTCCATAAAATGGGTAAAAAAATAAATAAAAAACTTTCTTTTGACACACTCGACAACATTTTTTTGACAAACTAATAAAATCATAATTCTCTATAATAATAATAAAAGTTCAAAAGTTCAATAATTAATTTTATTTCTTTACAAAAAAATGGGTAAAAGTATAAATTAAAATTTTTCTTTTGACACACTTGACAACATTTTTTTAACAAACTTATAATGCAACAATCTAGACTTTGGTCTCACGTAAAAATACCAACCATCAAGATTTCTCCAAATTCAATGTTCCTACTTGTAATCACTTAAAATGAAAATTTTTTAAGCAAAAAATATGCAAATTTCCTTGTTTTGACACACTTGACGATTTTTTTGACACACTTCTGGTACAGTTATCGAACACATCGTCCTTTCGGCTTTTTCCATTGAGTAAACCTATTTGTAGAAAAAAGAATTTTTGAAATCCGTTCAGCGGTTTGCTAGATTTCGTAGGTTGTGACGGCCGGCCGAACGGCAGACAGGCATACTTTTTTTTGCTTCTTTAGAATAAGTAGGTCCTAAAACGTCGAGAAATGCCGAATTCTTCAGATTTTCAGACCGAAGTAAATAGGTTAAATTTTTTATACAACTTTGTATGGTAAATTTTGGCAATTTTCATGTTTCGTTTTTGAGCGACGTAAGAATAATATTTTATATATTATGCTTAATATATAGTCAATAATAAATACTTCATAAGCAAATTAAAATTGTTTATTTGGCCACAAATGACCACAAATGAGAAATTTCATAGATAACTTAAAATTATTCAAGTTGTGTTTTGTATGAAAATCCATATTGTTACGTTTTTCACACCTTACTTCGAATTGGCCTTACTCTCAATTCGATAAACGCCATTCCCAATCTCTTTCTGAGTTCGATCACTGATTAGTTAGCAAACACACCAGGTTTTAATAAGTATTCAACACCTTAATTGTGTCACAACAACAGGAAAACAATACAGCAAACAATATTCCTAACTAGAATATTCTTTTAACAGCTTCAGAAACTCCAACGGTTTATTGTAGAAATTTCCAGTAACTCAACGTTCAAAATAATACACAAATTATTTCTATTCAATAACACTTATAACTTTATTCACTAATTTAAAGATCACTTTTATAATTTTAACTTCACAATCGCAGGTTTAAAATAAACTAATTCAAAACTACAAGAAGTAATTTCCTTATATACATTCTGCCTAATCTCTAGAAATTTCGCGGTTACTTTTTAGAAACCTTGAGAAAATATTATAATATTCGATTATTTTACGTTACGTTGTTTTGATTCATAAAATAAAATCATTTGTTTTATGTAGACCTTATTTCTAAGAATATGTACAACAACAACAATATTCATTTCATTCAATTGTTGTGTTTTGTTGATTTTATTCTCCTGGAAGTGACCGTAATCGTCTAGATTTTTCTGTAATCGTAACAACATAAAATTTTTGTGATTTTTTCTCTTATAACCCATTTGTAGCACTGTTGCGGCAAACGGATGCGTTAATTTTATCCGCATGTGTAGCACGGGCAATGTGGATAATTTTGCATTTTTCTAAAGTTTCTATATGTTACATATCCATTCTTCGAATGTTTCTTCATATTACACATTGCGTCTATATTTGTGTGAATGTTCAAACTTGAGTGCTGAATGCCCAGTTCGTAAACGATCAATCAAGGCTGCTGCAATACCTTATGAAGCAATTACAAAGTGCAATATGATCTTAGGATAGAATGGGAGCAGGTAATATTATGATAAGGAATGTTTTGCCAATGTCCTCTGATTCATTTAAAAAGATGGATCGACTTATCCCAATATCGCCCAAAAACTAATCAGTTCTTTGTCATAATAATCTCAATTCAATTTGATTATCAGGTAGATAGATCTATCTAAAGATCTATCTACAAATGAAATAATTTAAATTTGTTTCTGAACTATTGACTATATATTAAGCATAATACATAAAAAATTTTATTTTCTTCTGTCCGTAAAACAAATAAGAAAATATAGAGGGGCTGAAACTTTTATGGGGACATGGTTATTAGTTT
Organism: Diogma glabrata; assembly: GCA_963693315.1. NCBI lineage: Eukaryota > Metazoa > Arthropoda > Insecta > Diptera > Cylindrotomidae > Diogma > Diogma glabrata. The sequence continues at coordinate 221,845,031 of OY856188.1, read as the reverse complement.
TAGGCAGCGATGTATATCAAACATAACTTTTTGTTAAAGTACATGTATTTTTTATCTCTGTTTAGATATGTAAAAAAACTTTAATTATAACAGATCATAAATTAACATAATTTAGTGAAAAGATTATACAATCAGCAAACTACACAAAAACCTGTCCATTTAGCGTTTCGAGAAAATATTTCAAAATCACAAATTTATATTTCTTTCAAAATTCCAAAAATATTCTAAAAATTCTTACAAAATTAAAAATTGAAAATTTTTCAAAATTCTCAAAATATATATAAAATTCAAAAATTCTATTTTTTTTTTTCAAAATTCTAAAAATATTCCAAAAATTAGAATAAAATCAAATATTGAAACTTTCTCTTAATTCTAATAATATTCCAAAAATTCAAAAATTCAAACTTTTTCCAAAATTCTAAAAATATTGCAAAAATTATAACAATTTCAAAAATTAAAACTTTTTCCAAAACTATTAAAATTATAATAAAATCAAAAATTTTAAATTTTTCAAAATATTCCAAAAATTCTTAAAAATCAAAAATTGAAACTTTTTTCAAAATTCTGAAAATATGTATAAAATTCAAAAATTTTTTTTCAAAATTCTAAAAATGTTCCAAAAATTAGTATAAAATCAAATATTTAAGCTTTTTCTAAATTCTAATAATATTCTAAAAATTCTTAAAAATTCAAACTTTTTCCAAAATTCTAAAAATATTGCAAAAATTATAACAATATCGAAAATTGAAACTTTTTTCAAAATTATATAAAAAAATCAAAAATTTAAAATTTTTCAGAATTCTAATAATGTTCCAAAAATTCTTAAAAATTCAAAAATCCAAACATTTTCCATAATTCTAAAAATATTGCGAAAATTATAACAATATCAAAAATTGAAACTTTTTCCAAAATTATTGCAAAAATTATAATAAAATCAAAATTTTAAAATTTTTCAAAATTCCAAGCATATTTCAAAAACTATAAGAAATTCAAAAATTTACATGTCCAATTACATATTCAATTACATTTACGTCATAAAAACAGACAAATTTTTTTTCCCAAAAAATCGGTCAAAAAAATAAATGAAATCATTTTGGATTTTTGAGATCAATTAAACTCAAGTAAGTAAAGAAGTAATTGGAATATTTTCAATTCAAAGGTATGGTTTGAAGTTTCTCAGAAAAAAACTACAATTACAAAAAACTACAACTACAACTACAATTCACATGAAATCATTTTTGACACACTTAACATTATTTTTTTGACAAACTTATAATGCCATAATTCTCTATAATAATAATAAAATTTCATGTCATACAAATAATTAATTTTATTTTTTTCAAAAAAATTGGGTAAAAAATAAATAAAAATCTTTTTTTGACACACTTGACAACATTTTTTTGACAAACTTATAATTCCATAATTCTCAATAATAATAATAAAATTTCATGTCAAACAAATAATTAATTTCATTTTTTTCCATAAAATGGGTAAAAAATAAATAAAAAACTTTCTTTTGACACACTTCACAACATTTTTTTGACAAACTAATAAAATCATAATTCTCTATAATAATAATAAAAGTTCATATCATACAAATAATTAAATTTATATCTTTACAAAAAAATGGGTAAAAGTATAAATTTAAATCTTTCTTTTGACACACTTGACAACATTTTTTTGACAAGCTTATAATGCAACAATCTAGATTTTGGTCTCACGTAAAAATACCGACCAACAAGATTTCTCCAAATTCAATGTTCCTACTCGTAATCACTTAAAATGAAAGTTTTCAAACAAAAAATATGCAAATTTCCTTGTTTTGACACACTTGACGATTTTTTTGACGCACTTCCGGTACAGTTATCGAACACATCGTCTTTTCGGCTTTTTCCATTGAGTAAACCTATTTGTAGAAAAAAGAGTTTTTGAAATCCGTCCAGCGGTTTGCTAGATTTCGTAGGTTGTGACGGCCGGCCGGACGGCAGACAGACATACATTTTTTTTTGCTTTTTTAGAATAAGTAGGTCCTAAAACGTCGAGAAATGCCAAAAAAGTGGGAGTAAGAATTTCACTTTTGGCTCATGAATGCAATACTTAGGACTTTCAGACCGAAGTAAATAGGTTAAATTTTTTATACAACTTTGTATGGTAAATTTTGGCAATTTTCATGTTTCGTTTTTGAGCGACTTAAGAATAATATTTTATATATTATGCTTAATATATAGTCAATAATAAATACTTCATAAGCAAATTAAAATTGTTTATTTGGCCACAAATGACCACAAATGAGAAATTTCATAGATAACTTAAAATTATTCAAGTTGTGTTTTGTATGAAAATCCATATTGTTACGTTTTTCACACCTTACTTCGAATTGGCCTTACTCTCAATTCGATAAACGCCATTCCCAATCTCTTTCTGAGTTCGATCACTGATTAGTTAGCAAACACACCAGGTTTTAATAAGTATTCAACACCTTAATTGTGTCACAACAACAGGAAAACAATACAGCAAACAATATTCCTAACTAGAATATTCTTTTAACAGCTTCAGAAACTCCAACGGTTTATTGTAGAAATTTCCAGTAACTCAACGTTCAAAATAATACACAAATTATTTCTATTCAATAACACTTATAACTTTATTCACTAATTTAAAGATCACTTTTATAATTTTAACTTCACAATCGCAGGTTTAAAATAAACTAATTCAAAACTACAAGAAGTAATTTCCTTATATACATTCTGCCTAATCTCTAGAAATTTCGCGGTTACTTTTTAGAAACCTTGAGAAAATATTATAATATTCGATTATTTTACGTTACGTTGTTTTGATTCATAAAATAAAATCATTTGTTTTATGTAGACCTTATTTCTAAGAATATGTACAACAACAACAATATTCATTTCATTCAATTGTTGTGTTTTGTTGATTTTATTCTCCTGGAAGTGACCGTAATCGTCTAGATTTTTCTGTAATCGTAACAACATAAAATTTTTGTGATTTTTTCTCTTATAACCCATTTGTAGCACTGTTGCGGCAAACGGATGCGTTAATTTTATCCGCATGTGTAGCACGGGCAATGTGGATAATTTTGCATTTTTCTAAAGTTTCTATATGTTACATATCCATTCTTCGAATGTTTCTTCATATTACACATTGCGTCTATATTTGTGTGAATGTTCAAACTTGAGTGCTGAATGCCCAGTTCGTAAACGATCAATCAAGGCTGCTGCAATACCTTATGAAGCAATTACAAAGTGCAATATGATCTTAGGATAGAATGGGAGCAGGTAATATTATGATAAGGAATGTTTTGCCAATGTCCTCTGATTCATTTAAAAAGATGGATCGACTTATCCCAATATCGCCCAAAAACTAATCAGTTCTTTGTCATAATAATCTCAATTCAATTTGATTATCAGGTAGATAGATCTATCTAAAGATCTATCTACAAATGAAATAATTTAAATTTGTTTCTGAACTATTGACTATATATTAAGCATAATACATAAAAAATTTTATTTTCTTCTGTCCGTAAAACAAATAAGAAAATATAGAGGGGCTGAAACTTTTATGGGGACATGGTTATTAGTTTTAGGCAGCGATGTATATCAAACATAACTTTTTGTTAAAGTACATGTATTTTTTATCTCTGTTTAGATATGTAAAAAAACTTTAATTATAACAGATCATAAATTAACATAATTTAGTGAAAAGATTATACAATCAGCAAACTACACAAAAACCTGTCCATTTAGCGTTTCGAGAAAATATTTCAAAATCACAAATTTATATTTCTTTCAAAATTCCAAAAATATTCTAAAAATTCTTACAAAATTAAAAATTAAAAATTTTTCAAAATTCTCAAAATATATATAAAATTCAAAAATTCTATTTTTTTTTTTTCAAAATTCTAAAAATATTCCAAAAATTAGAATAAAATCAAATATTGAAACTTTCTCTTAATTCTAATAATATTCCAAAAATTCAAAAATTCAAACTTTTTCCAAAATTCTAAAAATATTGCAAAAATTATAACAATTTCAAAAATTAAAACTTTTTCCAAAACTATTAAAATTATAATAAAATCAAAAATTTTAAATTTTTCAAAATATTCCAAAAATTCTTAAAAATCAAAAATTGAAACTTTTTTCAAAATTCTGAAAATATGTATAAAATTCAAAAATTTTTTTTCAAAATTCTAAAAATGTTCCAAAAATTAGTATAAAATCAAATATTTAAGCTTTTTCTAAATTCTAATAATATTCTAAAAATTCTTAAAAATTCAAACTTTTTCCAAAATTCTAAAAATATTGCAAAAATTATAACAATATCGAAAATTGAAACTTTTTTCAAAATTATATAAAAAAATCAAAAATTTAAAATTTTTCAGAATTCTAATAATGTTCCAAAAATTCTTAAAAATTCAAAAATTCAAACATTTTCCATAATTCTAAAAATATTGCGAAAATTATAACAATATCAAAAATTGAAACTTTTTCCAAAATTATTGCAAAAATTATAATAAAATCAAAATTTTAAAATTTTTCAAAATTCCAAGCATATTTCAAAAACTATAAGAAATTCAAAAATTTACATGTCCAATTACATATTCAATTACATTTACGTCATAAAAACAGACAAATTTTTTTTCCCAAAAAATCGGTCAAAAAAATAAATGAAATCATTTTGGATTTTTGAGATCAATTAAACTCAAGTAAGTAAAGAAGTAATTGGAATATTTTCAATTCAAAGGTATGGTTTGAAGTTTCTCAGAAAAAAACTACAATTACAAAAAACTACAACTACAACTACAATTCACATGAAATCATTTTTGACACACTTAACATTATTTTTTTGACAAACTTATAATGCCATAATTCTCTATAATAATAATAAAATTTCATGTCATACAAATAATTAATTTTATTTTTTTCAAAAAAATTGGGTAAAAAATAAATAAAAATCTTTTTTTGACACACTTGACAACATTTTTTTGACAAACTTATAATTCCATAATTCTCAATAATAATAATAAAATTTCATGTCAAACAAATAATTAATTTCATTTTTTTCCATAAAATGGGTAAAAAATAAATAAAAAACTTTCTTTTGACACACTTCACAACATTTTTTTGACAAACTAATAAAATCATAATTCTCTATAATAATAATAAAAGTTCATATCATACAAATAATTAAATTTATATCTTTACAAAAAAATGGGTAAAAGTATAAATTTAAATCTTTCTTTTGACACACTTGACAACATTTTTTTGACAAGCTTATAATGCAACAATCTAGATTTTGGTCTCACGTAAAAATACCGACCAACAAGATTTCTCCAAATTCAATGTTCCTACTCGTAATCACTTAAAATGAAAGTTTTCAAACAAAAAATATGCAAATTTCCTTGTTTTGACACACTTGACGATTTTTTTGACGCACTTCCGGTACAGTTATCGAACACATCGTCTTTTCGGCTTTTTCCATTGAGTAAACCTATTTGTAGAAAAAAGAGTTTTTGAAATCCGTCCAGCGGTTTGCTAGATTTCGTAGGTTGTGACGGCCGGCCGGACGGCAGACAGACATACATTTTTTTTTGCTTTTTTAGAATAAGTAGGTCCTAAAACGTCGAGAAATGCCAAAAAAGTGGGAGTAAGAATTTCACTTTTGGCTCATGAATGCAATACTTAGGACTTTCAGACCGAAGTAAATAGGTTAAATTTTTTATACAACTTTGTATGGTAAATTTTGGCAATTTTCATGTTTCGTTTTTGAGCGACTTAAGAATAATATTTTATATATTATGCTTAATATATAGTCAATAATAAATACTTCATAAGCAAATTAAAATTGTTTATTTGGCCACAAATGACCCCAAATGAGAAATTTCATAGATAACTTAAAATTATTCAAGTTGTGTTTTGTATGAAAATCCATATAAAATTTTTGTGATTTTTTCTCTTATAACCCATTTGTAGCACTGTTGCGGCAAACGGATGCGTTAATTTTATCCGCATATGTAGCACGGCAATGTGGATAATTTTACATTTTTCTAAAGTTTCTATATGTTACACATTCATTCTTCGAATGTTTCTTCATGTTACACATTGCGTCTATATTTGTGTGAATTAGGGTTTCTCAAACGGGATCCCGGGATCCCGTTTTCCCCGGGATCCCGGGGGTAAATTTTCATCCCGTTTTCCCGGGATTTCATCCTGGGCCGCTAATTTTTATTAACATTTTTTTGTACTTTTTCCAAAGATATTAAAAGTTTTCTCACTCGAAAATCGAATAGTTTTTAATTCTTTTCCCTCTGTAGTAATTAATTTCGTTCAAAATTAGGAAAATGTTTTTTTTTGACACATATGGTATCATGGTTTTTTTGTATGGTTTTTTGACACATATAAACACAGCAAATTAAAACCAACCAAACTTAAATTAGGTAGATTTTTCTGAGAAATCTACCTAAAACTTGCGCTTCATTTCTCTTAATTTATGTTTAATGGTTCTCTTGGACGGATGGTTCAATGGACGTTTCGTCACGAAAATTCGGACAAAATTGAGTGATGGCGCTATTGACAACCTAGTTTTTTGGAAAATTTTTTAAAAATTAGTATTATGAATTAATTTTTGTTTTTATGTATTCTTTTTTATTTAATTTTTGAAGTTTGTCTAATTAAAAATAATGGAAATTTAAAAATCAATAGCGCATTTTCTGTGCTGTTTTAATTTTACACATTTTTCTACCACCCAATTAGAAAAATCTAGCTTTTTAGCGTTTCCCGGAATTTCCCGGGATCCCGGGAATTGAATATTTTTTGTCTCGGCTTCCCGGGATTTGAATTTCTGCGGGAAATGAGAAACCCTAGTGTGAATGTTCAAACTTGAGTGCTGAATGCCCAGTTCGTAAACGATCAATCAAGGCTGCTGCAATACCTTATGAAGCAATAGCAAAGTGCAATATGATCTTAGGATAGAATGGGAGCAAGTACTATTAAGATGAGAAATGTTTTGCCAGTGTCATCTGATTCATTTAAAAAGATGGGTCGACTTATCCCAATATCGCCCAAAAACTTATCAGTTCTTTTTCATAATAATCTCAATTCAATTTGATTATCAGGTAGATAGATCTGTCTAAAGATGTATCTACAAATGTAGATAGATCTTTAAAAAACAGGTGCTCTGGAGACTCCCACAACCTCCAATCCTAGGTCCAATGTACCCCAAAGATTTAAAAATCTTTCTCTTTTCAACGTTTTATGACAATCATTTACATCTGTAGACAATAGTATAGGGATAAACACTTTAAATTTATTTATAAATATTACGGGAAGTTATCGCCACACAAACTTTAAATTCAAAATTTCATAATCAAATCACAATTATTGTTATTATTTGTTGTCATAGTTATACAATTATTAATTATATTGAAAAACAACAAATATTTTGTTAAAGGTTACTTGTTCAACATATTTTTATTTCAAAATTGTTCAAATTTATAACTTTGATTTAGAATAAACAAGTTTTTTTAAATATTTTGCGTGTGGCGAATAAAAAACAGTATATATGACGCACGGACGTAAACTATTTTAAACTTAATGTCCAAAATCTTTGGGTTTACGTCCTTGCATCATAATGTACTGTTGCATAATGCACAACACATTTTATTTTAAAAAAAATAGCGGAATGAAAATCATTATGGTTAATCATCAGAAAAGCACAATATATAGGCTGATATGAAATATACAACAAAGTTAAATTGAGAGACACTTGATAAAAACGTTAAAATTTGCACGAAACTTTTATTCAACTCCCTTTTATTAGCAACTTACGTTTCAAAGGTCCACTAACAGTGTCTTATGTTGACAGTGAATAAAGGTTAATTCTATTTACTGCCCACCATCTGGAGTGCTGTAGAGGAAAATTTAGCCAAATCTAAAGGAAGATTATGGAGTAGTTATCAATATATCAGAAAATATTTATTTGCCTTGGGTTTTGTATGTATCTGTTATAAGCCAAGAATGCTAAATAATATATTATGCAAGAAGCAAGAAACAATATATGTATTACGATTCGTCATCCACAATCTTTTAATTTTCCAAATATTTTATATTTGACCGAACATGTGAATAATCTACTTCACGTTACATTTCAATTTTCACGTTTTAACATATAATTTATGTGAGTTATCTAAATATAAACACCACGTGTGTATATTGCAGCATGAAAACTGTGTTGAACAAAAAAAGCACAAATATTTCCTACTTCGTACTCTCATTTTAATAAAACTCACATGCAAATACACAACCCACGATAGAATTTAATTAAAATAAATATATTAATAAAATTTAAATTTTTTGTTTAGATTATTTATTTCATTTTCATAATAGAGTTTTTTAAATTCATTTATTTTTTGTTATTTAATTTGCTTGGATTTAAAGGAGGATAATGGAGTTGCTTAAAATTTGTATAGAGAAACGTATTTTTTTGGAAATAAATAGTAATCTTTCAGGTCTGAATATGCAAATTATTTTGACCCGAATGATGATTTTAGACGGTATGGCGAAGACGGATTTTCATGAAACTTGGGACCATATGTCCAAACTTATCCGAGAACAAATAATTAAATTTTTAGACAAAATTAGGCAACTTGTTGAATTGCACAGTTGTTCATTTTATAGTGCAATCACTGAAGCTCAGATCCGGATAGAACTTATTTTGTGAACAAACAAAACACTTCTTAAAGCACTAATTTAAAAAAAAACTGTCAACTATGATGCATGTTCCTTAAATTTATAAGAAAATGAGCTAGCAGCGTTGATTCCAAATCATAATATCCAATATCTAAAGGCCAACAAAATATCTAATCAGATTATCTCAAACGAAAAGTCCGAAATTGACAGAGCGAAAGCCTCAAAACTTACGTCTATGTCTGTTTCTGACAAAAGTTTCTACAGTGCCATTAATTCTTTAAATTCTGGTACAAAATTTTCTATTCCCCTTATTATTGATGGTGATTTAATCGTCAATGATCCCGCAAGAAAAGCTAACTTGTTCGCTGAACGCTTTGCTCTGAACTTCACTGTTTTGGAAACTCCCAAAGAAATACCCCAAATCCAGTCTTCAGGAGTTATTATGAATGAACTTCACTTCAAACCTAAAATAGTCGCTAAACTTTTAAAGGGGTTAAACATCAACAAAGCATCAGGAATGGACAATATTCCACCCATCATTTTAAAAACCTTTTCCAAAGAACTTGCACCAACTTTAACTAAAATATTCTACCAATCCTACAAATCTGGTATATTTCCCTCGTGCTGGAAGTTGGCAAATGTCCAGCCCGTCCCCAAAAAGGGACCAAAATCCGATATCTCAAATTTTAGGCCAATAGCTTTACTATCGGTCCTATATCCAAAGTCTATGAGCATTATATTAATACACATATTTCAAAATTTCTGGAAGAAAATCATTTAATATCCGACAGCCAATACGGTTTTCGAAACAAAAGATCAACTACCGATCTATTAAACTATGTAGTGCATTGTTGGAACAGCATACTTGATAAAGGTGGTGAAACATACGTTATCGCTTTAGACATCTCCAAGGCATTCGATCGAGTCTGGCATGCCAACTTAATCAACAAGCTCGTTGCGTACGGTTTTCATCCCAATGTTGTGAAGCTGATTCAAAATTTTCTATCCGACCCATTTCGGTAACCTTAGACGGATATTCTTCTGAGTCTAAACTAATTAACGCTGGTGTACCCCAAGGCTCAGTATTGTCCCCAACCCTATTTTTGATTTATATCAACGAATTGTTGAAAATCACCAGCAACCCAATAAATAGTTTTGCAGATGATAGTACTCTGCACAAGTCGTTCGAGCCCCTTCCTTCAAAAGGTAAAATGCACGAACGAATTAATCCTGCCCGGAGAGACGCTGCCATAAACGTGAACAAAGACCTGAATAAAGTCGCCGACTGGGGTGACCAAAACCTTGTCAATTTCAACTCCACCAAAACACAGCGGTTGATTGTTTCCAGATTAAAGACCGAGTTCCCCAAAGATATTTTTATTTAGTATGTGTGATGAACCAATAGGTGAATGTAAAAACATTCGTTTATTGGGTGTCACAGTTTCAAATGACCTACTCTGGAACGATCATGTAATGGCGATGGCAAAAAGCGCGTCTAAAAAACTCGGCCTCCTAAATAGATGCAAAAAATTTTTCACTCCATACCAATTGCTCCATGTTTATAAGTCCTATATTCGTCCCTGTATGGAGTACTGCTGTCAAGTTTGGGGTGCTGCCTCTGTTTCCATCTTGGCCCTCTTGGACTCTGTTCAAAAGCGAGCTATACGAATTGTAGGTGATCGAACTTTGACATCAAAACTTGATTCCCTACAACATCGTCGCACTGTTGCTGACCTCGTTGTTTTTTACAAATATCGTCATCAGTAGTGCTCAGATGAAATCAGCGGCATCATGCCTCAAACTTATTCTTACCCCCGTTCCACTCGGCAATCGGCTGCCGCAACCAGTGAAACGGTAAAGATCCCGCGCTGTCCTACTGGCAGATCGCAGAGAGACTTCTTTGTCCGAACTGCGTACAAATGGAATAGTTTGCCGGAACACTTAGTCTCAGGTGGCTTCAACCCACAGATGTTTAAAAAAAGCGTTAATCTACACCTCAGAACGCCAGTTGTTGTGGGACCCAGGTCTAGACCTAGGTCTTAAAAGGTATTTATGTGTTGTTGTGACACATATTCTAAACCCTATTACACAACACATTTTATTAAAAAAAAAAAAAAAATAATACGTTTTTTGCTAAATTTATTATTTCAAGACAGAATCACATTGCTGTTGTATTCTGGTAAAATTTAATCATTTGTTATCTTTTTCATCACTTTGTCATCCTTACTGTTGTTATGGAGAAGGGTTAAGTCTTAATTTTTTGACGTATAATAAAAGCGACTGTTACGCTATTTCTTTTACATTATTTTTTCACGGTGACTATAAAATGGCATTACATTTTGAATAGAGATTGGAGAAGGTTATGAATTTGTTCAAAACAGTATGGTGCGCTAATTTTAATGAAAAAAACTCTAGAAATAAAAGCCATCTATCGATAGTTTTGTGGAGTAGCGATGAATTAATGTTATATTTTATATATATTTAGATTTTAGGGATATCTCATATTTATAAACAAATTTAAAAGACGTTTAAAATAGTAGTTTATGTAACAAATACGCAAAACATGGTTTTAGCGGACGAATCGTAATGTTTCCGGACGAGGCGCTAGCCGAGTCCGTAATATGAAGATGAGTCTGCTAAAGCCATTTGCGTACGTGTTGCATACAACGTTTTTTTGTATTAGCTATTACGATTTTTTTTCTAGTTTATTGCTTAATTTGTATTCTTGCGTACCTAAAAATTTGATTTTTGAACAAAACTTATCAAGCAATTGTGATTATAATTTGAAAATAATTATAATATAAAATGAAAACAAATTTTGAATCCGCTAAAGTGTTGTCATAACGACTTTAAGTAATAGGCCGCTAAAATACAATTTTGCGGACTCTAAACAAATCTAAAAGTAATCATTTTTCGGAGCTAATACTAAAAAGGACGTTTAAAAGATGGTTAAAAAAAAGTTAAAAATAGTATATTTTATTCGAAGGCAAAGTGACTTTTTGTGTTTCGTCTATATTTGCCAAACTATAAACTCAACACAAAAAGTATTAAATAAATAGTATATTATTTATTTAATAACAGTATAATTAATAGTATAATTTGTTTGTTGACTAAAGAAAATAATAAAACCAAAAACAAATAAGTAAACCTTTGTATATTTATTATGTATTATTTACATCCGTCGTGTGAAGTATATTTGTAGTAAATTTTATTTATATAAAATTAGACATGTTTCGATAACATAAAAATTATCATCCTCAGTATAAACAAAAATCCGCGAACAACTAAACTAAGTATGTTGACTATGATAAAACAAAGAATATTTTGACTTATGAATAAATAAAATAAAAGTTAAAAAATAAATAAAATGAAATGAAAATAATACAAACACAAAAACAAAATAAAGTAAATACAAAAAATTGCCAAAATTCAAAGTAAATAATTATCTTTCATAATCGACCTATACATGGAAGAAAATTTGGCGTTTGAGTCTCGAATAGATGTACTAAATGTTGAAAAATCCTGCTATGAATGAGTATTACATGAAATATAGATGGTGTAAGTGGCAATATGTTAAATTATAACAATTTTGTAAATGTAATTAAAACTAATAAAAACTTTGGTGGTTGGCGTCCAAGCTACTATCTAGCTATGTCTTAAAGAGTTATATATGAATGGCTGTGTGATACAAAACGAATTCTTTAATCGTAAGTTTGTCGTTCAATAAAGATTCACTGTTGTTTTTGTGTGCCTTATAAATTTCAAACTCCTCATGTACATCCATATGTCTACCTTTAATCTACTAAATGTTGTGCATAATAAGAGGTTCCTGGGTCACGTTTAGCCGATGGTAAATGCTCTTTATATCTTTTTATAAGGGGCCTGCCAGTCTGGCCTATATAAAATTTTGGCATGTGTTACATGATAATTTGTAGATCCCAGTAGATTTCTCAGGAATTATTATCCTACGGTTGGCACATTTGTTTTTTAAGTTATCTCTCGTTTTATAACTTAATTGTATGTTATGTTTCCGTAATAAATTATTTATTGCAAATGGCATGAACGTAGTATAGGATGATGATATGTACTTTATGACCTCTTTAGGCTCATTAATGCTGTTGTTTACGTTTTTTAACCGTTTTTTATGCTTGATGATCAAAGTATCTATAAGACGTCGATTATAACCATTGGCTTGGGCTATATATTTTAATGTATTATGTAAATATTCTTTGTTTTATCATAGTCAACATACTTAGTTTAGTTGTTCGCGGATTTTTGTTTATACTGAGGATGATAATTTTTATGTTATCGAAACATATATAATTTTATATAAATAAAATTTACTACAAATATACTTCACACGACGGATGTAAATAATACATAATAAATATACAAAGGTTTACTTATTTGTTTTAGTTAAATATTGTGAAGTGGGTGAAAATATTTCACACAAAAGTTTTTCTTTCGTTATGAATTTTAAAATAATAAAAGGTTTTTTTCAGATACACGCGGAGTTGGTGCTTGGATCGTGCGTTGACGAGTCACACTGCCTCATTCTTAACGCTTGTGGGATGATATATGCCTGATTATCTGGTTTATTGACTATAACATAGGCAAAAAAAAAAGAAAATGAGTAGCGAGTAATGCTGATGCACGTTTCACATATTTGTGCCGTCATGGGGATATTTTTAAATATATTTAATTGGCATCGACATAGATATCGTTGCGACTTTGTCGCATACAGATAAATGTTAAGTACACATAAAAGTTTTTACTAGTATTTTTATTCGATTTTAACAGTTTAAAAAGCAAAATTAAGATGTTTTCAACGTGATAAAGTTGCCATGATTAAAATTTCTTCCCGTATGTATTACAGTTTGACGTCACAATATACATGATTCGCAAAATTTTTATCAGTTGGACAATTTTGTTTATGACTAGATAAAATATGATCTACTTTTAGACTGATAGCAGTAATAACAATATATATTTGTATGTTAAAGAAAAAAGTACGTGTAACTTAGAAAACAAAAATCCAATTTTAACATTACTGTATTCAAGATTAATAGTTAATCTTTATCATAACTCAATGTTCCAGAGTTTTAAGAAGTGTTTATTCTAGTTTGATACAAAACCCCTGGAAAAACTGTGATATTCATAAGCAGTTTTTGTTGTATCGGTAATAGTAGACCGATCACTAGCTCACTGCTTTATATTACTAGTTTCATTATGAGCATAATTCCATAATGCTAATTCATTCTATCTAAAAACAATTACCTCTTTCTTACACTCTGGGTATTTTTAATAACGCAATAATTATTATTTATCCGACAAATCTAACAAACTATTGCAAAATTTCATTCAACTTATAAACGTATAATTAAAAATCATAAAATGCAACCTTAGATAGATTAAATTCCCTACCCACTTACCTATTTCTACTTACATACAATCAATTGCAATATTTTCATATTCATTGAAAATTTGAAAATCTTAACAAAATTGTATATAAATTCATTTAATATAAAAGTAATAAATTGATCGCTTGAATGATTTTAAGAAATGTGAAAGAATGTTAGTTACTCATACCTGAAAGCTATGACAGATAGATTTATCATTTTCTATTAGCAAATGTCTTTATTTAAACCAATGTATAAAATTCAAAATATTTTGGTCTAGGAATGGAAAATAATGCTGTTTAATTTTAAGAACTATATGTGTAAGTCTATAGTTGCGTAAGAATGTGCAAGAATCAATGATTACGATCATCACAGCACCGCTAGTCTAATCAAAGTCATGCATGAGATGAGTACAGCTTGATTAAAAATACAAAAAACCAGCTAGAGGCAAATAAATGCTCAATTACCTGTAGTAACTCTAATCTGAATATAAATTATTATCATGTTACTAAACGATAATCATGTTATTTGAGTCGATTGATACCAAGCACTTAAGAAATTCAACTAAATCGCTCTTCCATTATTAATTGCTCATATTATTCTTAACCTCTGTGTTGTAAAGTGAATATGGTTCCATCCAAACAGTCTACAGTTTACAAAAAGGTTATGGACAACATTACTTTTTCATCGCTTGAGCGAAAAACCATAGCTATGTAGTATAAAATTAATCCGTGAGCTGGAGTTAGGATATTCATGATTCTAGTTTTTACAACCATGGATATCATGTACAAAAATGGATGTTTGACGTTCAAATAATTAACTTTATTTGAGCATATTTATTTATAAACGGCAAACTTTAATTGTTAATTTTAATTTATATTTTTAATTTTTAAATACTCTTTTTTATTTTTTTATTATTTACAAATGTATTTTAATATTTTCAATAAATATTAATTCTGAGCTCATGTAAGCTGATTCATAACCGGCTCGAAGGACTATATTCGAGATTTGAAAACAAAAACACATATAAAACATAAGAGATTTGAAAACAAAAACACATATAAAAATGCATAGAGTTGTGGGACCTAGCTCTTAAAAAAACAAATGTGTTGTCGTGAGTCATATTGTAAAATTTCTTTCTGCATAATAGTTTTTATTAAAACGGAAAGTCAAATACTTGACAATATAGCTTTATACTTAAACTTCAAATTGTTATAAAGCTGTATTTAATGAAAATTAGAAATCAGTAATTATGTATGAAAATTTATTACGATAATGCTAATAATTTGACTATAGTAAAACAATTTAAACACAACACAATAATTATTTACATATCGAGGGCTGCAGCCAAATTCTGTAACTGTGCAGTGGTGAAGTGTTAAAAATTTCTTCGTTTCTTTTCATTAAAAAACTTATCACTTCACCGCTTCACAATTACAGAATTTGACTGCTGAAAGTATAAAATTACGCCAGCAGTTCATATTGAAGCCCGATTACAGGTGGCTAGAAGGAAAAAAAAGTTTGCCCACGATGCCAAATAAAATTTCAGGTGTCCATCAGTAGTCAACCTACCCTAGAAACGAAAAAACTCATTCCCGAAATCCTAGCTGTTCCGCTTTTCCGCTTTTCCTTATAAAAACGCGTTTATCCTCGATTTGACCGAATTTTTTGTTTTGAGCTCAAAAATAGGGTTATAATTGTTCTGGAATGATGTTCATGCTCTGTAATACTTCTTGGCCTCACATGGGCGTTATTTTATCTACATGCCAGAACTTCAAAAATTCACGGTGGATTGCTTCTCCAGCCTGTTCAGACCAGATGCCAAAACCTTCCTCTTCTTCCAGAAATTCCAGACATTGCTCAATGTGACTTATACAGACATGGACTTTCAATGTTTCTGTGACATCCGTGGCTGCAAGAGATTTTTTAAGCTCCTTTATATAAGTTTGTAAGTTTCCGCCAAGTCTCTTATTGGCTAAACAATCATGCACTATTTTATCAAGTGCCTTAAAAGCTGACACATAAGGCAGGAGAGTTATACCGATGTTACCACAAATATCTTAGCAATATGTCCGGTTCTCTTAACATCTTCCGGCAGGCATTCCCTTCGAAAGAATTGCCGTGATAGTTCTTTGACACCAATTTCAACGCCTGTGGCCATTTCAAGGCATTTTCTCTTCCCAAGATAGGCATTAAACTGTCCCAAAAATATGATTAACTATACCGAGAATTATGTGCGATTCCGGGATGACGCATTTTTCAATTACAGTCATCTCATCTGATTCAACAAATAACGGCGCGTTTACTGTGCTATGCGTTAATTTTGCAGATTTTTTATTGCTGCCAAGAGATAGAAATTCTTGACGGTCCTTTCGCAAATCACCGTACGTTCTCAATTCAAGTCCTTGCTGGTCATTTTCCAGTTCAAATCTGGTTTTCAATGTAGAGTAAGAAAAAATATCTGGGAAAAATTACTATTTTTATAGTGCTAGGGGACTTTAGCGAAATCTCGTCGGTTTTTACTATAGTTTCTGCAAAAATTACTATTTGTGTAGGAAGAATTGCTACATCCATAGAAAAATTTATCTCAAAAGTAGCAGTTTCTATCTTACCGACAGTAGAAAAGGCCGGATTTTTGCGCTAAAATCCCCGTGTACTATATATGAAAATAGTAATTTTTCCAGGTCTTTTTTCTGAGTGTTGACATTATATATATATTTACGTTCTTTTTATTGCTTTATATATCTATATGCGAACATGCATCACTCTAGAACAATTATAACCATATTTTTGAGCTCAAAACAAAAAAAATCGGTCAAATCGAGGATAAACGCGTTTTTATGGAAAAGCGGAACAGCTACGATTTCGGGGATGAGTTTTTTCGTTTCTAGGGTAGGTTGACTACTGATGGACACCTTGGTGGTGGACCTTCTAGCCACCTGTGCGATGCAAAGCGAATGCTTTTATTGAGCCAAGGGCGTAATCTTCCTTTCAGCCAGCAGAGTGTATGTACAACATTTTGCGCAAAAATGAACAACTTAATTGTAGAAATATGGAGGAGATGAAATCTCTGAGAAAATTTGAGATATCAAAACTTCGGTCTGGGTCAAGGATTTTGATATAGTTTTCGGCAAAAAACTTTTATGAGGACATTGTCTTTAGTTTTGGTAAGCGATATATATTTAGCGTTTCGAGAAAATATTACAAAATCACATATTCATATTTCTTTCAAAATTCCAAAAATACTGTAAAAATTAAATAAAATCAAAAATTTAAACTTTTTCAAAATTCTAAAAATATATACATAAATAGAAAACTCAAAAATTCTATTTTTTTCCAAATTCTAAAAATATTGCAAAAATTATTACAAAATCAAAACCAAAAACTTTTTTCAAAATTTAAAGAATATTTCAAAAACTATAACAAATTCAAAAATTTCCATGTTCAATTACATTCAATTTCAAGGTAGCGAAAATCCGAAATTCTACGTCCACGCCGTGCTACCTGGCTAACGCTAACAGATATAGGTTGGTGTAGGTGAGAGGGGCAGAGTAAATGCTGCTTATACTCAATGATTCTGCACCATGGCGAGTCATTGGCGCCATAAAACCAATGCAACTTAAGCGTATGTTCTCCATGTTAGGGGCGGCTTGGAGCGGACGTCTGTCTTGGATCAAGCGGCTGGCTATGTAAATGTGTAGAAAGCGTCTGTTCTCCATGTTAGGGGTGGTTTGCAGCGGGCGTATGGCTTGGATCAAGTGGCTCACTCTATAAACGTGTAAAAAGGTTGTTTCTGGTGACCTTAAGATGCAGAACGAACCTAATCACGAAAATTGAGGTTAGGCGAAGGGCTGACACTCCATTTTCGTAAAAAAATTATTGTCATGAATTCTGTACATAGGCCTCGGAATATCTCGGATTCATAATTGGAACGACCTCGGAAACTGTACCCAGACTACGATTTAAAAATGGAACCTGGAACGTGCTAAGCCTTAGAACACCAGGAGATCTTCTAATACTTACACAACAAATCGAGAGCTACACACTGGATATAGTGGCATTACAAGAACTAAGATGGCCAGGTAGTGGAATCCATGAAACAGCGAAAGGATATACTCTTTATTATTGCGGTCATCAAAACGGAGGAGAATTTGGAGTTGGCTTTCTTATACACCGTCGCGTGAATCAGCATTTTATCGACTTGGTTTTTATTTAAATTTGGTTTTTATTTAAATGAATTTGGTTTTTGGTTGGTTGAATTTGGTTTTTATTTAAATATCGTTTTATACGGTTAGTTTGCTTTGATCAATGTTTTTTTTGTTGAACATAATTTTTATGAAATTATAATCTGGAACAATTATATTTGTATATCAAAATTATATTTATTGGAATTTAACACATCATGATGTTAAAAATTTTATCATCTACACCAAATATGTTGTTGGTTTGCAATGGTATGTAATATATGTTCCTAAAATTAAGTGGAGATAGTTGATAACATCGATTATATCGATTTAAAGCTCAAAAGTACGAGACGGAATATCTTATAGCTTATGTATATTTAAACATGGATGGCAATCATGATGAATAAAATAATTAAAAATGGTGGCACTTAGCCGATAGTGATTTGCAAACGGTAACAATGCATTTAATATCAATGAATTTAATACTTAGCTTTGCGCAGGAAGATTTGTAAAATTTAAAATTGTTGATCTATGGAGGTGACAACCCCGCATACTTTAGTCCCTGCTATTGGGATATGAGTTATTTTGAGATATCGTATACCATTGCCAATAGCAGTGAGATATCACTATAGCCAAAGTGTTATATTAGGGGTGCTGGCGGATGAACTTTTTCAATCAACGATAGCATATCTTAGTCTTAGTTATGGAATATTCTTTGATGATGACATGCTATTTTTTTAAAATAAAATGTGTTTGGTAGCACAAATTACAATGTGTGTCACAACAACACATAAAAACATTTTAAGAACAAGGTTTCACAACAACATGCTTTCTAACATGATATGTTTTGATTATTTTATATATAAAAATGTAAATAATAGTTGCTTGAAATGCTGATAGATGTGAAACCCAGAAGAAGAATATTGATTTTAATTTAAATATTCTGAAATTTTAATTTGCAATGCTACAACAATTGGAAGATACAAAAAAACACAGCTTTTTCACAGTTTTAAGTTTTCACTTCTGTCGGCAGTCCTCAAGACTACCTTCTTTTTTATTTGATTGAATATAAAGGATGCATTTGGTTAAAGTAGCAGTTTTACAGTCTAACAACAATTGTTAAAACAAAAGCATAGAAATACATTATGAAAAGTATTTATTCTGATTGCATATGATAATAAAAAGCTCACTTGACTTAAGAGCTTGAAATATCTAGATACTGGCCTAGATACCATGTTGACCGTTTTCTTTTAATACACATTCAGAATGATTAATAACCGACCATATCTGAAAACACACATTCTGAACAATGTATAAGAAAAGTGGCATCCATCGGGAATAGAATCCAGCACTCTTGAGTTACAAGTTTAAGGTTCTTATTACCTACCTTTGGTATTACCTACCAAATCATGTTTATAAAAATTTTAATGTATTTGTTTCATATTTATAAAAAGTTTAAACGTTTGCCGAAAAAATAGTGTATTTAATTCGGAGCTAAAGTGACTTATGGTGTTTCCTCTATAGTTGTCAAATTATAAATTTAACACAAAAAGTAGCACTTTAGCTCCTAATTAAAAGTATACTATTTCTATCACGCCTTGCATTGCATAATTCAAAATAATTGTCTTTGTATATTTCATACACATGAATTGTTTTACACATTTTGTTTGTTTTATTGCTTACACATTTTGTTTTTTTTATAATCTACTATTAATGGTATAAACCACATATCTAGAGTTGTAAATAGCATTTTACATGCAAGGGAAAATTTTGCGCACGAGACGAGTAGCGTCGAGTGCAGTATCTTCACGAGCATGGAAAATGCTTTACAACTCGAGATTTGTGATATACTTTTTCTACAACTTTGTTTTAATGCCCAAACGCATATAATTACTTGAAAAAATGAACTTCTTATTATAAATTAAATGCAAATAGTTTACAAATTGTGGTAGGCTTTGCATTATTGTGTGTAAAAATAAATTGAAATATTTAATTTTTAAAAATCAAATTTTTATTTAAATACAAATTTTTCTTTTTATTAAAAGCGTGCGGTAATATATATATATATATATATATATATATATATATATATATATATATATATATATATATATATATATATACACATATATGAAAATCCATTACCGCACGCTATTTGAAATAATCAATTTACATGTCATGGATAGTGTGATGTAATTTATAATTTACTGTGATAGGAGTAGAAAAATTAGTTTTCCTATCTCAGGTGCAAAAATACGCAATGCCTGTAATTGCATCAATAAATATTTTTTAACCCACACATGATAAAAAATATTTAAAATCCAAATAAAATATTGAAAAACTTACACCATAAAACAATAACGATACTTTAAGAACTCCAGAAAATAACATCGAAAGCATTTATTTAATCAAGTAGGCCTTGTGATTTACTAATATTTAAATTTGAAAACTTTAAAATAATATATTTTGCTACAAGAGATGAAAACATTCTTTTTTCGTGAGTTAACATATGTTGACGAGACGCGCCAGGCGTGGAGCAAGTTCAAGAAACGAATAACGTTTTCATCTCGCATAGAAAATGCTATTTTTGCTATACTGTTGAAATGAAAATGGTATTTTTGACAGTAACTAGGAATGATATTTATTATAAATTATTCAATTAGAAAACGACAGCATAGCATTCAGAATTCATATTGTATTTTTTTATGGTTGCTTTGATTTAAAAACTTTGTTAAATTACATGAAAATATCATAGCAACTACTAATGTAAAAACATTTCCATAACATGGAGTCTAATGACATTGGAGAAATTCAACTTAAGTAAATTAAATAAGTGATGAAGAAGTTTCAACTTTGAAAATATGAAGAGGCTGAAATCTCCCAGCTCTGAGATATCAAGACTTCGGTTTTGGTTAAAAACTTTGATTTAGTTTTCGGCATGAGGACATTGTTTTTAGTTATCGGCAGCGATGTATACCAAACATAAAACTCTTTGTAAAAGTACAAGTATTTTATCTCTGTTTAGACATTTATTACAAAACTAACACGGAACATCAATTCGTCACCGGAAAATTATAACAGATCATAAATTAACATAATTTAGTGAAAAGATGATACAATCAGCGAACTACTCAAAAACCTGTCCATTTAGCGTTTCGAGAAAATATTAGAAAATCAAAAATTCATATTTCTTTCAAAATTCCAAAAATATTGTAAAAATTAAATAAAATCCAGAATTCAAACTTTTTTCAAAATTCTAAAAATATTGCAAAAATTATAACAAAATCAAAAATTGAAACTATTTTCAAAATTTCCAAAAATATTCCAAAAATTAGAATAAAATCAAATATTAAAACTTTTTCTACATTCTAATAATATTCCAAAAATTCTTAAAGATTCAAAAATTAAAACTTTTTCCAAAATTCTAAAAGTATTGTAATTTTTGCAACAATATCAAAAATTGAAACTTTTTTCATAATTCCAAAAATATTTCAAAAACTATAACAAATTCAAAAATGTCCATTTTCATGTTCAATTACATTTACGTCATTCAAACAGCCAAATTTTTTTTGGCTAAAAAAATAAATGAAATCATTTTTTGACACCTTGACAATATTTTTTGACAAACTTATAACGCAATAAATTTCTCAATACAGTATATTCTTGATATAAGCGACCAGAGCTGAATCAATTTTTTTATTAGAGTAGCCCGTAACGAAAAAATGTAGCTTTAAACGAAAATTGGCTTTATTTTTCAGAATTTAATTGAATGTAGCATTTCGTTGGCTACAGAGCATTTACGTGTAACTACAATTTAGAAAAAAAAGAACCTTACAAAACGATTTATTGCGACTCTAAACAAGCTTTTAAAAAAAAGTTACTATCAACAATTAAAAAAAATTTGTTTCTTTTTTATTTATTGATAAACAAATTTTATTTTCAAATTTTTTATTTTCAAGCTTGTTTAGAAGCGCAATAAATCGTTTTGTGAACTTCCTTTCCATTTTTCTAAAATGTAGATACACGTAAATGCTTTGTAGCCGAAGATTTGATGCTCTAAATTAAAACCAAAACGACTATAGTTTAAAAAGATTTAATTTAAAAAGCTTATTTAGGTTGAATAATTAATCTTTTCATCACAGCCTTGTTGCGAATTCTTCTTAAATTCAAAATATCATTTATTGAAAGGTTTTCATTTTCTGACCATTCAATTACATTATTAAAAGATTGTATAATTTGATCAATATTTTGCGTGTGATCATCATCATCATCATTACTATCATATTCACCTTCCGTATTTTCATCATTCTCTTCTCCAATTGAGTTGGACTCATCAAAATTCCGTGATAAACTTTCTGTTGCACCAGTAGCCCAATCCATTATATAAACCAGTAGCCCTTATCCATTATTTACTAGACAATAAACTACCAGAAGCAACATTATTGTATAATGTGGCCAATGGTAAATCATCATCATCATCAAATAATTTATGGGTAAGTTTAAGTTGTTGATGTCAATGTCGAAGAACTTTCCAACCTGATTGAATGACTGAAATCGGAACATCCATCCAAGCTCTATGTATCATAATAGAAACATATTTTAAGTTTATTTGGTTCAATTTAGCAATTGTATCATTTCCTGGTTTGCTTGCAAGATCTAGCAATAAATTCTTGCTAGACCGAAGTTTCATACTTTGAATGATTTGTTGGTCTAATGGTTGCAGGATCGCAGTGGTATTAGGAGGCAAAAACATTACTTTAAAATTTCCATTATCCGTCCTTAGCATCGTTTCTGTTCCATGAGCACTGCAGTTATCGATAAGTAAAATTGCTTTTTCTGGTAAGTTTTTTTCCTTTAAATGATGTCGTACGCTTGGAACAAATTGGTCGAAAAACCAATTTTTAAATAGTGATGTCGTTTGCCATGAATTTTTGGATGCCTTATAATAAAGCATATTGTCCCAATTTTTAAATGGTCTCGGTTTTTCCGATTTTCCAATCATCATTAAAGTTAATTTATGTGAGCCTGTTGCATTGCAGCAGGGCATTATTGTCACTCTTTCTTTTGAATTTTTCATTCCTGGTGCAGTTTTTTCATTGACTGTAACCAATGTCCGATTATCCAAATTTTTATATACTAATGCATTTTCGTCTGCATTGTAAATTTGCTCCGGGACCAACATTAATTCTTCCATTTGTCTTGTGAATACCTCTTGAAAATTCTTAATTATAGCTTCATCTGCACAAGACAATTTTTCTCCTGAAATTTTTCTCATACGAATTCCATGGCGTTTTTTGAAATTAGTAATAAAACCCTGACTGGCGGAAAAATTGCAACTTAATCCCAATTGCTTATGTATATCAAGGGCTTTTATTTTAAGTAGCTGATCATTTATTGTGTTCTTTTTTCACGCTCTGCTATGTCTACCATGTATATAATATTTTTTCAATCTGTGGAAACCCGGGACCTTTAATTCTTTTCACTGTTTTTAACTGAATTGGTAGCAAAATTTTTAATCTTCTCTTTATTTTGTTTTATCTTGCAAAGTGTCGATTTATTTATACCGTATATCTTAAAAATTTAAAAATTTAGATGACTTATTGTTTTCCAAATCTTCCAGAATCTTAAGTTTCACTTGCAAGGAAATTGATTTTTTATTTGAATTCATCGCTACGAAATGATGGTGAATTTTAACGAAAAAATATGAATCAAAAAAGGTTGCTTTAATCGAGAGTCGCTTTTAGAAAAAGTCGCTAATATCAAGGTAGCTTATATCAAGAATTTACTGTAATAATAATTTCATTCCATATAAATAACTAATTTTATTTTTTCTAAAAAAATAACTGAAAATCTTTCTTCTGACACACTTGAAATTATTTTTTTGACAAACTTATAACGCCATAATTCTCAATAATAATAATAAAATCTCATGTCATACAAATAATTAATATTATTTTTTCCAAAAAATTGGGTAAAAAATAAATAAACCAAACTAAAATCTTTCTTTTGACGCACTTGACAACATTTTTTTGACAAACTTCTAATGCAATAATCTAGTTTTTGATCTCACATACCAATCCCGACCATCAAGATTTCTCCACATTCTTTGTTCCTTCTCATTATCACTTAAAATGAACGTTTTTTAAGCCAAAAATATGAAAATTTGCTATTTTTGACACACTTAATGCTTTTTTTGACACACTTAATGATTTTTTTGACACACTTCCGGTACAGTTATCAAACACATCGTCCTTTCGGAGCTGCCCATTGAGTATACCTATTATTAGAAAAAATAAAACTTGAAATCCCTCCAGCGGCTTTCTAGATTTCGACGGCCGGCAGACAGACATACATTTTTTTTTGCTTGTTTAGAATTAGTAGGTCCTAAGACGTCGAAAAATTCCAAAAAGTGGGGGTAAGAATTTCACGTTTGGCTCATGAATTCAATACTTTGGGTTTTTTGGAGGTAGGTTGGAATTCATCCAAAACACGAAAAATGAGAAGTGGAGTTTTTTTGTGAGAAACTTCCAACCATACCTTTGAATTGAAAAAAATCCAATTACTTCCTTTCTAACTTGAGTTAGTTATTGATCCCAAAAATCCCAAATAGCAACTACGACTTGTTACTTAGCGAAAATGATGTTTAGAGAGAAAAAAACACTTTCACCTGCATGAAAATAGAATTTTCATATACTATCGTAGAAAAAAATGTACTACCCATGATAAAAACCAAACATTCAAATGAAAAAATCAGGTTACTTTGATTTTAAAATGCTTTTATTTTGAAAATTTGATTAATGTATTTATTATTGAGAAACCAAAAATTTTTGTGCATTCAATATAAAAACTATTTTATCCACGAATGCTATATAATATATGTATTCCATGTGTGTATATCTTCCATTGGAATGTTATACATTCTAAACTGTTGTAGGATATTTACCGATCGTTAAATATTCCATAGCTCGTTAAATATTCCCCTAACAAAATCATTAGAATGAAAACAATATATAATTTTTTTTAAATATATTTAAATGTATACGAAACAACATTGTACGAACGTATAAAAAATTTGATATAAATTCAAGTCAATTGGAGTTAATTTTGGAAAACTGGAAATTATAAAAAAATTTAAAACAAACAATAACCAACGACTATACAATAGTATTCAATATCAACATTTAATTTGCAATGTGTCAGAATATCTATTATTATCATTTACCCAACAAAACTAGAGTTCTATTAGTATTTTATCTGTACGTAATTCAATGAGCTCCGATTCATTTGAAATCTGATAGCATTTGAAAATGATAATCAAACCTTCTTAGCAAACTCCTGATCTGAGAGACCACTGCACGAATTCCTCCAAAACAACACTAGTTTGGTTAGACATTTAGCACTAAGATGGATTAATTTTAGTATACAACTTTAGTCTGATAAACAAAAATTTTGGAACTCATTCCAGAGCAAAATTTTGTGAAGTATAACTTCAACTAATGTTCATGACCGTTTCTTCTTAAACGCTACGGCTCGATTCATAGTTAAATTAAGAAGCTTTGTTACTCAATTAAAAAACATTTCTTAATTTTAGGTCTAATATATAAATTTAAATGTTATGTTCTGACACGTTTTATGTATATTTAGTATAACTTAAAAACGAACAAATTCAATTAGGAACGTGAGTTCAGTTCAACATAAAATCAAACAAAAGTCAGTTAAAATGTAGGGTGAAAAGCTATTTTACTCTGTAATATTATATTAAAAAAATTCTCAACTGCGAAAACACGTGAAGTTTACATAAAACAAAAATCAATCGTGTGCTACAACACGAAGAATATAATTAATTTTTTATTCGCCTATGTATTAAAGTGCTCCTTTATTACTGTGATTTGCGGCCTTATGGGCGATTTACATGTTCCAACATTTTGTTCCAGTAAAAAATGAAGCAATAAGTATATCATGATTTTCGTATGCGAAACAAGAACAACAATATATATGCAAAATTTTACTGGAGTTTATTTCTAGTTTTTGAGCAAATGTCGCCATAAAACTGAGAATGTTGGCATAAAATATACTTATCCAAGTATATTTTATGGCAGCAAAAATTATTTTATTGCGACATAAATCATTTTATTAGGAAAAAATTAAGTTTTTGCTTGTCCAAGTTAGTTTTTTGTAAATAAAAATATTTCTTTATAATATTTTATCAACATTTTGGTATTTTTTGTAATATTTTTGGTTTTGGTATTGGATGTCAAAATTTTATAGCATCGTCATTGTTGATTGTATTGAATAGCATCGCCATTGTAAAATTTTATTGTTGTAATTTCAAAGTTTAAAGCTGAGTTTAAAGATGAAATTGATCAAAATTTGATCATCACTATATCATCACCAAATGTAATATTTAAAGCCTTTTTTTTATTTATTTTAACTTTGAACATATAATAATTGCATATTGAAATGAATAAATTCGTTTACTCAATAATTTATTAACGTAAATGAATTTTTTAATTTATTGGATATAAGAATTACTTACTATTTATGGATCGAAAGGTGAATAGATTTTAAAAAAATTACTGCTGTAGCAGTATTTTAACAGTGTAACTTGTTGATCGCATGTAACACTTATCGTTTAAAGTAAGTAAGTAAATGGTAGAGAATATTGATTCCGATATCGCGAATCACGATTAACCACGGGTTTCTTCATCGAAAAAAACAAATAATTATATTTGAGAATCATTACATTTAGCTTCTTATTTCTAACGTTGCAAAAACATGCAATGTTTTTCTGCAATTCATTTAATCTTATTTATTAATACGCTAACTTTGAACTTTGTACAGCCTAAGACTTTTTTATTCGAATTTTCACTTATTCCAAATTTTCACTGCTAACTGATATTAGTGTAACCTAGATCTGAGAGATTTTCGGGATTTTTCGGATCATAAATAAAAAAGTTATAGACAAATTATAATGTATTTTTGAATTCAACTGCCTCCCCTCAAATCAAATCAAATGGATCAAATGGAATCGTCCAAATCTTTTCTTTGTTTATAGTATTTTATATTTTCTTTTCAGTTTACGCATTGATCTAGAAGAGTATGGACGTTATTTTTCTTTGTTGTTTTATCTTATATATTAATACGTTGAATATTTAGTTAGATATATATTGTTTGTGAAAGAAAGAGGATAAAAAATTGAGTTGTGTTATTTTTTCAGCGACAATTTTGTAATGTGTGTGTTTGGTATGATAGTTTGAGATCGTAAATTTGATTGTTAGAATTTTTAATATATATTGTTTGTGAATGAAAGAGGATAAAAAATTGATTGTTGTATTTTATTTCAGCGACAATTTTGTAATGTGTGTGTTTGGTATGATAGTTTGAGATCGTAAATTTGATTGTTAGATTTTTTAATATATACTAGGAGGGCCCGGCGTGCTTCGCTACGCTTATAAATAAAGTTTTTGCGTAGACATTTTGTTGACGTAGAAGCAATGATTTCAAAAAGTGGTAATGAGATATGCTAGCATATAATTTTTAATTTTTCTTTTTAAATATATGAATGAAAAATAATCAGAACTCTAGCTGATCAGTTCGGATATATAAAAAATTAGCGATCAAATAAGTTAGAGATCAAATAAGCTTACTTGAAAACTTATTTGATCGCTAATTTTTCATATATCCGAACTGATCAGCTAGAGTTCTGATTATTTTTCATTTATATATTTAAATAGAAAAATTTAAAATTATATGCTAGCATTTCTCATTACCACTTTTTAAAATCATTGCTTCTACGTCAACAAAATGTCTACGCAAAAACTTTATTTATAAGCGTAGCGAAGCATGCCGGGCCCTCCTAGTTTAAATTATTTTAGTTATAGCTATAATTTGACTAGATTAAATTATATTAGATTTATTTAACGCTATTTTTAAACTACAATATTATTGATTCCGCATTCATCACATATAGATACATTACTTAGATAACTTAGACATATTAGAATATAAAATCTTTAAACAGACTTCAAAAACTAGATCACAAGTTTAAGATTAAGGATAGTATCATTGTTTGGGGTTCGAAGTGGTAAATGCTGGGACAACAAAATGCATGCTAATAAGAGGATCAAACTGAATACAATGTGAGATGTTAATGTTAACTTTTATATGCCGACACTCCAGGTTTTCACCTCTAATAATTTTAACAATATATATATTTTAGAACATATAAAATTACTCCAACAATCGAATTAATCATAAAATTTAATTCATTTTTAAAGTTATAAACACAACACAATTAACAATTATATTATATAAATAAGATAATTTGGAATGTTATACCAGTTTCTTTGTTACACCATAAAAATAGACTCGTTAAAATGACCATCAACAACTACAATATGTATACGCGTGCATTTAAGAACATTTTTTTATCGTTTTGACCTTGACTACACAAAACAAAAACGTGTATCCCAATAATTACTCGAAATAAAGTTGTATTAATTACTTAAAGAATTTTAATCGATTGTTTATTTCGCTCGAATATAATTGATAAATGATTTAATTAACGATTATAAGGCAGCCTTCAAAGAAAAAAGTGCCGAATTTCTACTTCGATCTTAAACTGGGAGAACGACCAGAGAAATTGGTTGGTGGAGTGAAAAGGAATGCAAAAGAAATACCGCGTGAACTGAATGATGCTGCATTTTACGGGCATCTGATATTTTCATATTTTAAGGTTTTAAATTTGTTTTAACTGACAAACAATATTGTAATAAAAATAATACAATTAATGTCTAAATAAACAAATTTATTAATATTTTACTTGTACAATAAAAAAATACATAAACGTATATTTTAATACATTTTCTATTTAAATTTCATTTTGTTGACAACACGTTTAATCAAATGTGGCAAATAAAATGGAGCTTAACACGTGATTCGTATGCTACTTTTGTCCATAAATCTAATTTTATAATATCATCAACACAGAAAAAGTGTATGTATACAATTTCGATATAAATAAATTTGATCAGCATCAGCATACATTCGAAGCTGGTTCGAACTTAACGTCGCATTTTTTGTTATTTGATCATTTTCATCAACTGTTAATTAGTTCATATTATTCGTTAACTGTGGAGTAATATGCAGTGTATAAGCTGCAACATTTCAAACAACTTGGCAAACAATTCAGCCCAGATTTTGTGATATCATTTTTAAGCTACATATTTTGTTTACATCGACAATATATATACTTAGGCATTTCATCCTGTGAGAATTTTTTATAATTCTGACGGACTGACCAACTGCCTAGACATTTCAAATAGCCCTTCAAATCTATTTAAAAAAATACTTATTATACTTCGGTTTGAAAAACCGTATTACATTCTCGAAAGTATTACATTCTCGATCCAAAAGTGAAATTCTTACACCCACTTTTTTGGGCATTTCTCGACGTTTTAGAACCTATGCTGATTCTTAAAAAGCAAAAAAAAACGTGTGTCTGTCTGCCGATCGGCTGACCGACAGGCCGTCATAACCGTCGTTAGAGAGAAAACCGCTGTAATGATTTTAAAAATTTTTGATTTTAAAAATAGGTTAACTTAATGGGACGAGCGGAAAGGGTGATGTCTTCGATAAGATAACTATACCGGAAGTGAGTCAAAAAATCGTTAAGTATGTCAAAACAAGAAAATTTGCACATTTTTTTCTTAAAAGACGTTCATTTTAAGTGATTGTGAGTAGGCACATTGAATGTAGAAAAATTCTGAAGATCGGCATTGGTATGTGAGACAATGAGCTTGGTTATTGCATTATAAGTGTGTAAAAATACCGTTAAATGTGCCAAAAGAATGATTTTCATTTATTTGTTTAACCAATTTTTTTTTATAAAACATAAAATTAATTACACTGTGTGACAGCCAAAATCCGCTGGGGTTCTGACTACCGGGAAAAGTTATATCGGTAAAAAAAAAGTTATACATGTCCCTGCGTTTCGCTGGATCACGTCTAGAAATCGAGTTATATCGATTTGAAGTTAGTAAGTATCATATAGGAGAAATTGTCACGTTTGGGGTTCTTTTTTTGACATAACTCGAGAACGACTAGTCCGATTTTGCTGAAACAAATTTAGAAATTAAGAATTACAATTCCTTTAATCTACTGATATACTGTACTGACAAAGTAACGAAAAAATAAAAATATTAAAATTAAATACTTAAATAAGAAATACAAAAAAAATAAAATAAATAAATAAAGAAAGAAATAAAAATAATAAAGTAAAATAAAAAATTAATAAAAATAATAAAATAAAAATATAAAAAATTAAATAAACAAAATTTAATAAATAAATAAAAAAAATAATAAATAAATAATGTATATAATGTATGTATATATAATAAATTGAAAATAATGTATATAATGTATGTATATATAATAAATAATAAATAAACAATAAAAAATAATAATAAATAATAATGAATAATAAATAATAATAATAAATAATAATAATAATAAATAATAATAATAATAAACAATAATAATAATAATAATAATAATAATAATAATAATAATAATAATAATAATAATAATAATAATAATAATAATAATAATAATAATAATAATAATAATAATAATAATAATAATAATAATAATAATAATAATAATAATAATAATAATAATAATAATAATAATAATAATAATAATAATAATAATAATAATAATAATAATAATAATAATAATAATAATAATAATAATAATAATAATAATAATAATAATAATAATAATAATAATAATAATAATAATAATAATAATAATAATAATAATAATAATAATAATAATAATAATAATAATAATAATAATAATAATAATAATAATAATAATAATAATAATAATAATAATAATAATAATAATAATAATAATAATAATAATAATAATAATAATAATAATAATAATAATAATAATAATAATAATAATAATAATAATAATAATAGTAATAATAATAATAATAATAATAATAATAATAATAATAATAATAATAATAATAATAATAAAAAATAATAATAATAATATATTAAAATATAATAAAAATATAAAATATAAAATAAAATTATACTAAAAATAATAAAATAAAAATATAAAAAAATAAAATAGTAAATAATAAATAAAAAAGTAGAAAAAAATAAAATGAATACACAAAGACACATAGACACATGTCCAAATACATTTAAAACAAGAAATTTTGGAGTTTATTCCAGTAGAAATATTTTAAAAAAATTTCTATGAAAAATCAATGTGCTTGTCAAAATGAGATACCTTTACTTAATTGTGAATACAAACGAAATGCGTTCATCGATTTTCATGATGTATGTCACGTTTTGTGCACAGATTATGTGACTTTACGTCAAAGTAATAAGACTTGACACTTTTTCCCGTTTTGAATTTTTCATGATTTTTTAAAATACAATTTTTTTAGTTTTTAGGCAAAAAATTATTTTTTTTCTTCATAAATTTATTTATAACTGCGAAACTGTTGATTGTGTAAAGAAATAGTGTAATAATAGATTAAAGGAATTGTAATTCTTAATTTTTCTAAATTGTTTCAGTAAAATCGAACTAGTCGTTCTCGAGTTATGTCCCCAAAACGTGACTATTTCCCCTATATGATACATACTAACTTCAAATCGATATATCTCGATTCCTAGACGTGACCCAGCAAAATATAGCTTTTTTTTACCAATATAACTTTTCCCGGTAGTCAGAACCCCAGCGTTTGTCGCACAGTGTTATTTGTATATGAGAAGAAATGTAATTGGACATGAAATTGGGCATAGAATATGGTTTTATCAAGTTTCAACTTCTCCCAAATTATAGAAAAAGTTGAAAAATATCAAGTTCTTGCAGATTAAATGTCGTTTTTTAACAAAAAGAGTAATTTTGCGTTATTCCAGATTCCACGACTTCTGAATAACAGGAAAAGTTGGAAAATACGTTTGAATTTTTGATTTTGTTATAATTTTTGAATATTTTTTAGAATTTTGAAAAGAATTCAATTTTTGATTTTTTTATAATTTTTGGAATATTTTTAAAACTTGGAAAAAGTTTAATTTTTTGACATATTTGTTTTTATTATAATTTTTGAAATATTTTTAGAATTTTGAAAAAAGTTTGTGTTTTTGATTTTGTTATAATTTTTGCAATATTTTTAAAATTGTGAAAAAATTTTCAATTAGTGATTTTGTAATAATTTTTGGAATATTTTTTAGAATTTCGAAAAAGTTTAAATTTTTGATTTGATTGTATTTAGAATATTTTTGGAATTCTGAAAAAAGTTTCAATATTTGATTTTGTTATAGTTTTTGCAATATTTTGAGAATTTTGAAAAAAGTTTGAATATTGTATTTTGTTATAATTTTTGCAATATTTTTAGAATTTGAAAAAAAATTCAATTTTTGATTTTGTAATAATTTTTATTCTTGTACTTTTACAATTTTTTGTTTAAGATACATCGCAGACCAAAACTAAACACAATGTTCTCATAAAAGCCTTTTGCCGAAAACTCTATAGAAATCCTTAAGCCAAACCGAAGTCTTGATATCTCAGACCCTTGAGATTGTATTTTACTAATTGTTTTTTCGAACTTCACAAGCTTTTAATCAATGTTTGGATTTTTATTGTGCGATTATCAGTTGCAATTTCCCAAGGACGGTGATAATTCAAAATAATTTTACAAAAAATTATGAGAATTTATCAACGAACCAGCGGAATTCGTTTAGATAATTTTTTGAAATTGTTTATTTCTTTATATATTTTTTATGAATTATACGTTGGCCTACTCTGCGATATCAGTTAATTATTTCAAAAATTATTTGATAATTTTTA
The DNA here is from genome assembly GCA_963693315.1 of Diogma glabrata. Taxonomy (NCBI): domain Eukaryota; kingdom Metazoa; phylum Arthropoda; class Insecta; order Diptera; family Cylindrotomidae; genus Diogma; species Diogma glabrata. The sequence goes on along the minus strand of OY856188.1, from coordinate 221,811,866 downwards.
ATATCTATTATCTATCTATTTGTTACTAGTATAATTCAAATGTTATGAGAACTTCATTTTATTTTAATAAAAAGTGTTGTGTAGTAAGAATTACAAAATGTGTCACAACAACACATAGATACCTTTTAAGACCTAGGTTCCACAACAACATGCGTCTTGAGGTTTTGGTGGACGATTTTTTTAAATCTTTGTGGATTGAAGGCACTCAAGATATTAATTTGGGCAAAGCATTCCATTTGTACGATGTACGCACAAAGAAATCCCTTTGCGTTTTGTTGCTATGACGGTGAGTGATCTCGACAGTTTGACTGGTTGCACAGACCAATTAACGAGTTAAACGGAGAAAAGAATATGTCTGAGGCATTATGGACCTGATTTCATCCGAGCACTGCTGGTGATGATATTTATAAAAAACAATGAGATCAACAACAGTGCGACGATGTTGTATGGAATCAATATTTAATGTTAAATTTCGATCACCAACGTATAGCACGCTTTTAAACAGAGTCCAAAAGAGCTAGCATGGTAACAGATGCAGCACCCCAAACTTGACAACAATACTCCGTACAGGGACGAATATAGGACTTATAAATGTGAAGTAATTGGTACGGAGTAAAATATTTTTTCCATCTAATGAGGAGGCCGAGTTTTCTTGACGCACTCTTTGCCACGGCCATTATATGATCGTTCCAGAATAGGTCATTGAAAATTATGACTTCCACTAAACGAATGCTTTCAGATTCGTCTATTTGGTCGCCACACATATTAATTGAAATATCGTTGGGAAGCTCGGTTTTTGATCTGGAAACCATCAATAGCTGTGTTTTGGTGGAATTAAAATTGACCAATTTTTTGTCACCCTGATCGGCGACTTTTTTAGGTCCTCGTTTACATTTATGGCAGCGTCTATTCGGGCGGGATTTATTCGTTCATGCATTTTACCCTTTGAAGATAGGGGAACAAATGACTTGTGCAGTGTACTATCATCTGCAAAATTATTTATTGGGCTACTGGGTGAATTGCAACAGTTCGTTGATATAAATTCAAAATAAAGTGAGAGATAAAACTAAGCCTTGGGGTACACCAGTATTAATTAATTTAGACTCAGAAGAAAAACCATCTATAGATACTGATTTGTATCGGTCAGTCAGAAAATTTTGAATCAACTTCACGACTGCGGGATGAAAACCGTACGCAACGAACTTTTTTATCAAGTTTTCATGCCAGATTCGATCAAATGCGTTTGAGATGTCTAATGCAATCACGTACGTTTCACCACCTTTCTCAAGTATGCTATTTCAAAGATGTGCTACATAGTTCAATAGATCGGTTGTTGATCTTGTGTTTCTAAAACCGTATTGGCTGTCAGATATCAAATGGTTGTCTTCCAAAAATTTGGATATGTGTGAATTAATATAGTGCTCGTATTTTTTAGACATGACTGGGAGTAAGGCTATTGGTCTATAATTTGAAATATCACATTTCGTTCCTTTTTTTGGGACAGGCTGGACATTGGCCAACTTCCAGCAGGATGGAAAAATACCAGATTTATAGGATTTATAGAATATTTTTGTGAGAGTTGGTGCTGCAAGTTCTTTTGAAAATGTTTTTATAATAACAGGAGGAATGCTGTCCAGTCCAGAGGCTTTGTTGTTGTTTAACCCCCTTAAAAGTTTTTCGACAATTTTGGGTTTGAAATGTTATTGTTTCATATTAACTCCTGAAGACTGAATTTGGGGTATTTCTTTAGGAGTTTCTAAAACTGACGAATTTGAAGCAAAGCGTTCCGCGAACAATGTTATAGCTTTCATTGCTGGGTCAGTAACGATTGAGTCACCATCAATAATAGGGGGGATAGAATATTGAGTACCAAAATTTAAAGAATTAATGGCACTGTAAAAACTTTTGTCAGAAATTGACATACTTAAAAGTTTTGCCGCTTTCGCTCTGTCAATCTCTGCACTTTCGTTTTCAATTATCTGGTTTGATATTTTATTGGCCTCTAAATATTAGGATCGATTAACAGAGTTATTTTTATGAATACATATATTAAATGATCTACGTTTGTTTCTAAGAGCCAATTTGGCTGCCTTCGAAAACAAATATTTTTGTTGGGGTTTCATTATTGAAAAGGGGACGAATTTGTTAATACCAAATTGAATGGTTTCAGTAAAGTTTTAAGCAGAAATATTTACATCGTCAGTATTAAAACAATGACGATCAAAAGGAAAAACCGCATGAAAAAAACTTCGAAGATCATTGATGTCCATTTTTGATAAGTGAAATATTTTACGGGGTTTGGGAACTCGAGTTTGTAGCAAATCAGTTTTGATAACTGATGTGATTAGATAATAGTCAGAATTTCCAATACTACCCTTATCGACATCGACACTCGTAATATCTGGCATAGATGTGAGATAGAGGACTAAGAGAAAACATTTATCACCGCCATTACGAGGAGTGAAAGTTGGCCTTTTTACAATCTGCATCAGGTCGTGCGATGCGGCGAATATTTCTGACTGTCTTCCAATGTTGTCGTCGTCGGTCGTTTTGGAAAATTCTAACCACGATTCATTGTGAACGTTGAAATCACCGGTAACGATAACCTCACAATTTTGAAATTGTGCTATAATTTCGTCCACAACTTTAGTCAAGAGATTAAAAAAATTGGGATTATGTTTGTTTGGGGACCTGTATAGAGCTATTGTGAAAAAAGAGTTTCAGGTAGACAAGCCCTTAATACTACTGTGTTGTAGCCATCACCATGTAGTTCCTAATTTGGAACGTGTTTATATGCAACACTCTCATGAATGTATGCACATACACCTTGATGAAGTTTAAAAGCTGATTCAGACCTATATTTGGAATTTAGTGTTACGCCATAGGGATAGTTTTCAGAAACTTGTGCTTCTGTAAGAAAAAGAATATACGGTTTGCCGTACTCGAGATGATGTTGCACGGCGTCACGGTTGGCATTCAATCCACAAATATTTTGGATGTGTATTTTAAATATTTTATCAAATGTAATAGTCATTTGATCAAAATATAATTTGTTTTAAAAATGGGTAACGAAACAATAAATAATATCATATAATAAAATATGACCTAGGCCAATATTTCATGATAGGATGTAAGAAATAATAAACAGGTGAAAGCAAAATTTTTTAAAAATTTGAAAAGTTACTAAAATATTGATCCATATTGTTCTCACGAGCTAAGACGCAATAAATGTCACCAACAGGCGTTCGTCTATACCTGTAAAAAGTCTATATACAACTGGTGGCGACAGGTGCACAGATATTTGGTATTTTGCAAGGATTGACCCCACCTGAGTCCTCTCTAGTGTGTGCTAACCAGGGGGTGCTAATAAGGGAGCACCTTCCCGCGACCTTGGCGGCTAAGCCAAGGTTCCCGTTCAAGTAAGACATGACAACAGGTTTACGTTTTGCAATAAACGTTTTCAAACATAATAGTTGCCTATAAAAGTTTTATAACTCAAAAAACACATAATTTAGTGTCTTTAAATGGAAAAATTGTCTCATTGCTTTTCTTAATACAAAATAATAAAAATTACTGTGTAATACTCAAACTCGAAGAGATAATCAGAGATGAAAGTGTTTTTAACAGATTAGTGTATGATGATTCCCAATAATGGCTTTTAAATACCATTAGGTGTATTTTTGTTCAAATTTTTTAAGCTGAGTAGTGGGATCTCTTTCTCTTCATAATATAATTTTTTTAATAAATGTCGTTAGCTATATTTATAATTTACCTTCAAATTATAACTAATAATAACTTCAATGACGCAAATAAGTCTATTTTTAACCTTTTAGAATTAAATTTGGAATCTGTCGATGTGAAATGATAAAATCTTTGATCCTAAATTATCTTTGATACAAAACACTGACAAAAATTTAATAGAGAGAAATTAGTAGAATTATATTATATGAATTCATTAATATAATAAACATTTAAGTTTATTTGATTATGAGGTTACCCTATCATCTTTGCTTTCAAATCACGAGGATTATACGCGCAAACAAATTTTAAATGATCAAACGAACAAGTTATTCAAAAAAAAACTTCTTATAATAAAATGACAAACGAGATAAGATTTATCAACAACAGCAACAAATATTATTAACTCAAAGATGTTTATGATTGGTTTTTTTTTTAAATTTTGTTGTTTAATTTCCTTTAACCAAAACACATGATGATAAGGTTAGTTTGATAGGCTTAGATTTGATCGTGACATTTCTAATTAAAATTTATAAGATTGATAAAAAAGTTAAATAAACTTATGACATTCAGCGTAATACAAACACGCTGTCTTGCCTAAGCTACTGCATTTAATAAAGCAACAAATATAAAAATTTGAATTGAGTCAACACTTCTCTGCTTAAAAGAATCTTAAAATTTATGTGATTCTTCTAACCTTCAATTTTGATTTCAAATTTGTTCAATTCATTAGATTGCTTCACAAGTAATAAAATTCAAATAAAATGCTTAAATTATAATTTATAATAAGAATAAGAATTTTATAAAAGAAATAAATTTGCATATCAAGTTCAAAACAACAACACTATTTCTATACAAATAAAATGTAAAAACTAAATTATCACCCTTATAAATTGAGTAAGGTTAGTAATATTTGCAAATAAAAATAAACTTTCCTGGTATTCTAACTGATAATACTGCAATTTGAAAAACGTGATCTAATAATACAAACCGTGTGTGTGTCAGCTTGGTTATTAGATATACGTGTTATATTCATGCATTAGTTTAATTTTGTAATTTTTGACTGTCTGAATTATTATAAATTTATTATTTTCAATTACTAATTGTGCAATGATGCTGTTGCGCACTACGATTTTACCAACTACGCTATTGGGATACATGAATACTCATAATTTTAGCTATACTCTAACCAAGCATGGCCAAATTGTGGCTCACGAGCCGCATGCGGCTCTAGAAAAGAAATGAAAAAATTTAATAACATTTAAAAATTTATTAAAATTGTAATAAAATTACCAGTAATACAAATAATGTACAATATTGGTTAGTACAATATCAATTAATAAAATTATATTATTATATTGTAATAAACTTCGTCCAGAATGGGTTAATTTAATTTAATCATAAATAACCAATACGTTCTGCCTAAATGTTTTCTACATTCAGACTATGGCAAAGATGAATTAAAAGTTAACTCCCTTTAACTAATACAAGTTGCATAAATTAATGTAAATTAAATTTTTACATTAATGAATTAAAAGGAGGTGTGGCCTATTGTTTCTAGAAAATACACTGGCAACAAAAACTGAGTTACCAGACGTTTCTGCTTATTTGTTTTTGAATATAAATAAGCGAACAAAATATCAGATAATCGGTTTTAATTTTGCAATTGAAAGTGTTTATAAATATTCGCAAGTATAAGGTATAATCGGTGGTACTTGAGCCTGGGTACTAGTAGTGAAAGAATTTGAACTTTGTGGAATAGTAAATACAGATTTTACGATTCCGAATATTATTGATTCAAATTGTGGGAAAGCGGTGAAGTTTATCGTACATAAATTGAAGACCCTGGAATTTATTGTAATTAAAATCGGAAGTTGCTGTAACTGGTTGATAAATAAAGTTTGAGATTTTGTTAACTAAAGATCAGTCTTTTTACTGTCGTATTTGCTCAATAATCGAAAAGAACCAACGAAGAGTCGTTACAATATTTAGGTATATTTTGAGCTCTTAATTGAAAATATCAAAAAGTGGAATAACTTTCGTTAATTAAAACAAACAAAAAATTAACTACATCCCCACCTATCAGCAATTTTGTTCAAAGAAAAACACTATCCAGAATTAAAGGATTATCGACTGTATATGGATTAATGACTGTATATTCTTAACAGATATAATGGAGCATCTGCATTCACAACCTAGCATTACAACGAAAACATAAAAATGTTACTGATTTTATTCAAACGATTCTGAGTTTTATTAAAAAAATTTAGCTTCTTTTTATTTTACTTAACTAATGGTTGAGGCTGGTGAAGCCTATATCACCCTTAAACTAACTTATGAACTACCCAACACCAATACTTAACATCTAAATCGGCTCTGTAGTTCTAATCCAAAACATCCATATTGGATTTGAATGGGTTTCGAACCGTCGACCCTAACGATGTATAGACTAGTGCTTTAACACACTCAGCTATACATCGCCTAGTATAGCTTTTTAACGCGATTTAACTATACAAACATGTTAAACCACTTTCCTCGTCTGAAGAATAGACTCTCTAAAATTGATGTAAAAAACTGAGTGAATACAACACTAAAATATGAAAGGGCTGACATCTCAAATCTCTGCGATATCAAAACTTTGGTCTGGGTTAAAGATTATTATATAGTTTTCGGCGAAAGGCTTTTAGTAGGACATTGTTTTTAATTTTGGGCAGCGATGTATATGCAACATAAAATTAAGTTTGATATACATCGTCTAGATTTTAGAAGCTTATTATTACAGAACTAACACAAAACATCAATACGTTAACCAAATAATACATTATCTAACAATTTCATGTTCAATTATATTTCATATCATACAAACAATTAATTTAATTTTTTTTTTTTTCAAATAAAAGGGGTCTGATTGAATTGATTACAAAAATTATAACAAAATCAAAAATTCAATTTTTTTTTGAAAATTCTAAAAATATTGTAATAATTATTACAAAATCAAAGATGAAAATTTTTTCAAAATTCTTAAAATATGTATTGCAAAAATTAATTCAAAATCAAAGATTGAAACTTTTTCCAAGATGATTCAATCAATCCAAGATTCAATCTAGCAAGATGTTAAATTGATTCAATTAAAAACAGTCATACAAATAATAAATTTTTGATAGCAGATGAAAAGCTTATTTTCAAGGCTTAATCCCCTTTGAAAATGTTTTTTTTCCTCTAGTGTAAAAAGAATAACTAGTTGTAGTTGGTATCTTCATATAATTTTATAAAGTTTCTTAAACAAAGCAACCATGAAAAAATAGAACATGAATTTTGAATGTTATTTTGTCGATCTATAATAATAAAACAAAGTGTTTGTTTGGCTGCGTGCGCTCTCCAGCAAAATCTGTAGCACACAGGAGTCTGAAAATTTGCCAGGAAAAGGCCATTAACAGGTACTAATGCACCTCGGAGCCAAAATTTTAAAATTTATTTTAGTTTCTCTTAATTAATAATTTTACTTTTCCGATTTTCCTAATGGTTAAATGTATGCCTAAATGTATATTATATTTTATACTTGGCTTTATTCAACTTTCACTCAATTATCTTTGATCGATTTTTTTTCCGCAAAACAGAATTACCATTCAAATGGAAAATTAAAGTTGACAAACAAATTCATTTAGATAAAAATTATATACATTTATATATTTATTTATTATATACATACAATTATATGCATCCAACACATTACGTTGCAACAAATATTTCTAATTTACAAAAAACATGTTCTTGGTTTGATGTATATACATATGTAACACATATTTCATTTGGTTTATATATGGAGGGCTCAGAATACAAGTGAACCAAGTCCATTTTGTGCTTTTTTGTGCTACAGAGGTTTAAAGTTAAAGCTATATAACAAAATTACCTATTAACATTGTTTTGGTTATAAAAATTAGTCCAGCGTATGCTGAACAAATGACAAAATGTCTGAACGAACATATGCCTGAACAAAATGCCTGAACTTATGCCTAAACAAGAACAAAAAATGGACTTGGTTCAATTGTATTCTGAGCCCTCCATATATGTTATACATGTTCAAAATATAGAAAATGGGCGTTTCTTTTCCTCGTTTTAGAAACATTGATGCAGCAAGTTTTTGCAATGCAACCTTTGTATTGAAGAATAGGATTATGAACAATAATATCAAAGCTACAGGTTGAAAGTGTTTTACTTATTAAGAAAAATATGCCTCCCCATTAATTTCAAAAACAAACAAACAATGTATAGGTTATTGGAAGAAATCGGTAATAGTATGTGTGATAAACCAATAGGTAAATGTAAAAGCATCCGTTTATTGGGTGTCACAGTTTCAAATGACGTACTCTGGAACGATCATGTAATGGCGATGGCAAAAAGCGCGTCTAAAAAACTCGGCCTCCTAAATAGATCCAAAATATTTTTCAATTTGCTCGGATGAAATCAGCAGCATCATGTCCCAAACTTATTCTTACCCCCGTTCCACTCGACAATCGGCTACCGCAACCAGTCAAACGATCGAGATCCCACGCTGTCATACTGGCTGATCGCAGAATGACTTCTTTGTCCGAACTGCATACAAATGGAATAGTTTGCCGGAATCCTCAGTCTCAGGTGACTTCAACGTGCAGAGGTTTAAAAAAAGTGTTCATCATGACCTTAGAACGCCAGTTGTTGTGGGGCCTAGGTCTAGACCTAGGTCTTAAAAGGTATTTATGTGTTGTTATGACACTAATTGTAAACCCTATAACATTATTATTATTATATACTATTATTATATATATATATATATATTTGCACCCAGAGATTTGCACCCACATTAAGTCCAAAATAGCTTACGTCCGAGCGTCATATACTATTTTTTATTCGCCGCTAGCAAAATATTTAAAAAAAATTGTTTACTCTAAATCAAAACTATAAGGGCGAAGATACATGTAAAAGAAATATCTTTCAGACAAAAAAAATTTCGCATTTAATTGGTTGAGGGGCGGTAACATTTTTAAATTTCAAAAAAATATTTTTGACTGAAAGACAGAATTTATATCTGTAAGATATAAAAACATAACCTAAAAAGATATTTTTTGCTTGACAGTTAAAACTGATTAACTGAAAAATTCATTTTAAAAGTAAGTTTTACCAATAATCAATTACAATTAACTCAATTTGATGATTTAGCTACAATTAAAATAATTTGTTTTCATTCATGTATAGTGTAGATTTAGATTAGGCGATAATCACAACAAAAAAATAAAAATTTGATCTAATGTGAAAATGCCTAAATCTATATGAATCAGTAAACCAATTATTTTAATTGTAATTAAAAATCAAATTAAGTTAATTGTAATTGATTATATTGGTAAACCTTACTTTTAAAATCAATTTTTCAGTTAATCTGTTTTAACTGTCAAGCAAAAAATATCTTTTTAGGTTATGTTTTTATATCTTACAGATATTTTTTCTGTCTTTCAGTCAAAAATATTTTTTTGAAATTTAAAAAATGTTACCGCCCCTCAACCAATTATATGCGAAATTTTTTATGTCTGAAAGATATTTCTTTTACATGTATCATCGCCCTAATTTTGCAGAAATTTTGAAATGAAAATATGTTGAACAAGTAACCTTTGACAAAATATTTGCTATTTTTTTCAAAATAATTCTATAACTAACTACATTTTTTTCATTTGGGTCAGGGTCAAGGTTTGAAAAAAACGATGTGGGTCACGCAAAGAAAAAAAATATTATATTTTAAATTGTTGGCAACACTGAGCTGAGAAAAAAACTTGTAGCGCCGTTTTGAAATTAAAACTTAATATAAAAAAAATTCAAAAAACATTTAACGTCTCTTGAAAAATAAAACTTCATAAAAAAAAATTCAAAAAAATTTAATCAAAAACACTAATCCATTTTTTTACATATGCCAATGTTCATTGATTTTTGCAAATGGGGTGAAATAAAATAATTGAAAATTAATAAAAAATTGTAAACATCTATTCTTTAAAAAATATGGATTTTATATCGTAGGTATTGCTCTAAAATTTATTTTAAGCAAATTTATTGAAATCATGTTGAAAACAAATCATATTAAAATTGATTTTAGACAAATTTAATAAAGCATCTTTGACAGTTTTTTATTTTGAATAAATTTTCTTTGACATTATTAATTGTTTTAAAATGACCATACCAACCTTATAAAATCAAAACTTACGTTTCGCCATCTCTTGCAATTTTATGTAACCAAAATATTTTAGATCATTCATCTAGACCCAGATAAATATCTGGGTTATGTTGTTGTTGTTTTTACATGTAAAAAATAGACTTGATCTAGACCTTGACTCTAACCCAAATGAAAAAAACGCAGCTTATGACAACAAATAAAATATAATACTAACAATAATTTTAATTGGATAATGAAATTTTGAATTTAAGGCTTGCTTTGATAAAAATTTCTGTTTTTCATAGAATTTAAACAAATACAAATGTTTTTTACTTTTTTGGACGTAACTATGACAACAAAATATATGGTTAAAACGTGACACTTTACGGCCGCAAATCACAGTAATAAAGTACCAATTTAATATGTAGACGAATAAAAACTGTTTTAAAGAAGTTTTTCTGAGAGAAAATAAAAAATGCTTTAAAATTGCAAAATTCATGTGAATCAAAATAATTACTTTAAGCTTAATCATTCTATAAGTCTCTCAAAACTTTATTTATTTCACACCAAATAGTGTAAAACTTTTGTTTATTTAAAATTATACCCGTCGAATATTGTCGGTATCTCATAAGAAAGGAAATCCAAGAAAATTCGTTTTGATAACAGCCGTGTTCGATTGACTGAAGCATTTGAAACAACGAAAAATTTAATACAATTGTTGTTGTATTTTCAGTTGTTTCAGTCAAACTAAACGTACATAACATTCAATTTAAACTGTATCATTTTTGTTGCAACAACTATTTATTTTAATAAGGAAAAATTTCAAAATGTCGTTTTAATTCTAATTCTTTATTCGTGTGCTTGTGGGCACATATTATATTTTGTGTTTTTCCATCTAGATGCGTACACGAATAAATCAGAAGGTATTCCGACGTTAGCTGGCCACATACAGTTGTCCAGATGTGAGAAGTACGGATTCTTCAAATCTACCTAGTCCACATCCTTGCAGCAATTGTCCTTGTGCTTTGTTGATGGTCATTGCAAAAGCGAGTCGTACTGGAAACTAAACGTTTGAATTCAAATATATCTGTTCGGATCGACGCGGATCGACGCTGGCGCGTTTCATGATCAAATGTTTACTTGCGAAAAAACAATGTTTTCATCTCTTGTTGGAAAATATACTATAAAATAATTATCATTAATCACCAACGGAAAAATAATACACGACAATTGGAAAAATAAAAGCGTAGTGTATTTGCAAAACTTTAGCAATAAAATCAATGTTTAAAATACAAATACGGCCCCATCTTTTGGGTAACCCAATTATTTATGATGTGTATATCACACTATCAAATATATATTAGTCAATACAAAAATTTGACATGAAATAGGATAGTGTAAAGGTTGTAAAATAAAATTCGCTAGTTTTTCATGCAGTTTTGATGACAATTTTTTTTACCTCTAATCGTTCTATTTTAATTAGCAATACAAATAAGAGAATTTTTCAATTTGATATTGATTTTTGTAAATTAACATTGAAGATCAATGAAAAATTTAAAAAAATAAATAAATTAATTAAAATTATTGTTTTCTTTAAATTTTACTCTTATTTTTATTCAAACTTTATAAAAATCAATACAATAATTTTTTTACAGGTTTCGATACTTTCTAACACTTCTATAATGAATAAAAACCTTCCAAAAATTATCAATAATCTTTGGTAACGTATTTGACTTAGCATAATATGCTTTTCGTTTATTTTTAAATAAAACAAAACTTTCTTTACTACAACATATTTGATAGTCTAATAATGGCCTTATACAAATGTTGAAATTTACTATCAATTGAATAAATTGATTTACGCTGCCATCTGAAAGTTGGCATATGAACCATCTATATTTAACATTTAATTCGCAATTAAAAAATATTTAGGCATTTAATCAAGATAATAACTATTCTATCTCTCAAGCGGGACCATCATACACACATTGTATATACACACAAATTTCATTAAGATTGGTTACGTTGTTGTGGAGTTCATCGCGGACAAACATCGTGGCACGTGATTTTTATATATATAAGAAGATAGTTGGAAGTTTGTCAGAAAATAATATATTTTCTTTACATTAAAATAGCTGTTTTTGATGTATTATGAAAAGCTACCTGTAGTATACCATTATACACTACACCTCGAATCAAAAATTAGGAAATTAGTATATTTTACAGGGAAATTAAGTCATAAGATAGAAAAGACAATATTATGACATACAAATTTAAGTAGTACTTATTATAATAAATATAATCTTCGAAATGGTTTTATTATTCAATACATCCAAGACTAATATAGCTTCTTATTTAACTTGTGATAATATTTATGTTGGACAAACTGGTTGTAGTTTTGTATAATCATTGTTCAGAGCATTTACTTTAAGATTGGATCGCACGCATTTTGCACATTTTCTTACCATTTTACAGCAATTTTATTGACTATAAAATTTTTAAACTTTCTATTTGAACAAAAAGAACTAAAACTAGAAGTTTTTGAATCAATTAAAACAAATAACTCCTTAACTCCATAAAATTTGTTTAATAAATTTACACTTTGATGTTATATTTGCACCACTAGCTAAATCTAAATGTTTTTTGTAATTACTTCAGGAGCCGAAAATTTGAATTTTTAAACACAGTGTACAGGATACAGCAACTTCCATGCATACCGTTTGAATTAGCGTATTATTTTTCAAACAAAACAGAATAAAATTTATTGTAAACAGAACGCTGTATCGTGAACATTAAATCGTGTAAATAAAAATATAGTGAATTTTAATTGTATGGATAAAAACTTTTGTCTGTTATTAAATATAAACATTTTGTAAATAATTTAGAATGTTGCACATATGACGTAGTCCAGTCATTTTAGCATAAACAAGGGGTAAACCTCGGAATGCGAGATAATAAGCTGAAATTTCGTATATACCTTCATTTTGGAGTTCTAAAAGTGGGAGTTCTTGTCTCAAAAGTCTCATCAAATCTCGTGTTTGCCACCGTAAGTTATGCAAGGTCAAAGCTAATAAAAAACAGTTTTTCGCGATTATCTCGGTGTTCTATTGCTCCAATTATGTTAACACCTATTACAGAAATTGTAGAGCATAAAGTTTGCAATCAATTTTATTAGAAACTTTTTTTCATGCGCTCAACCGTTTTTGCGATAGCAGGCGGTGAGCGCACAGCGCTCAGCCATACGTACTGTAATGCAAGATCAACCGTGAATATTACCTTGAACTTTGAATAATTGTCGTTTATTCTCGTTTCCGATCTCGGCAACGATGGACGTAAAATTTCGAAAATTAGACCTGATTTGTGATTTATTGTGTGAAACCACTTGAGGAAGGTGATTTTGATAATGTGATGCGTGGCTTGAAAGCTCAAAAAACTACAAGTATCGATTGAAGTGATGGTCACATAGACTTCTTAAATATTTTAACTTCTGTGAATGTGCATGCTGTGTGTCGAAAATTGTATATCAGTAAAAATTAAATAGCGGCATTAAAACGACGCTTAGAAGGAGATCAACCTTCATTATCACCCAGTGTACCTCGTCGTAAAAAAAAAGGAATGAAGTCTTTGATTTAAAAACAACTGTGTTTTTTTTGCGGCCAAACAGTTGATGCAGCAACAGAGTCAAGAAAAAAAGAAAACTACTTCACCACCCTCTATCGCAAAAACAGCTGAGCGCATGAGGGATTGGTTCAAATAAAATTTATTTCAAATTTTATGCTCTACAATTTTTATAATAGATGTTAACGTCATTGGAGCAATAGAAACTGAGATAATCACGAAAAAATGTTTTTTGTTACCTTTGACCTTGCATAACTTACGACGTAGACACGAGACTTTATGAGACTTTTCAGGCAACGTTTGGAACACCAAAATAAAGTTATATACGAAATTTCAGCTTATTATCTCTCATTCCGAGGTTGATCGCTAAAATGACTGGACTAACGTTTAAGACATGTTTATACTGGAAATTTCAACCGTTGTAGCTTCTGAAACTGTTGAAGAAATATTCTAGTTCAGAAATATTGGTAGTTGCATTATTTGCCTTTTGTTGTGAAACAATAAATATGTTGTAAATAAAATAAAATCTTCTATTTTTGTTCACTAATCAGAGATCGAAACCAGAGGAAATTTGAGGGATAACGTTTATCGAAATGAGAGAGGGAAGGCTTATACGAGAAAGATAGAAAAAATGAGGGAGCGTAATTGAAATTTATATACAACTCGTGCAAAAAATATATCAATTTATTTAAATTTATTATTTGGAGAAATAAAAGGAAACGGCGCAATAATCAAATTATTTATGAATTGATCAAAACATTTGCCCCTTTAATTTAAATTTTTTGACATTTATCAATTGTTATTACATGAAAGTGCTTGTGCTGAATTTGGATATATTTGGAAATTAGGTTGTTGGATAGAATTAATCAATGGAAATTGAGGAACGTAGGATCTAACATGACAATTTACTATTGAATCAATATATGAAAATACTTTAAATTAAAATGACAGCATTACACGATATATGATATCTACGAGAACTTTCACAACTCATCGGACTTGGAGAAATTGGGAGGAAGAGGGGACGACTACCTCTAACTATCCAAGGAAATTAATATATTTGAAGCTACTGATAAGATCCCTATCAATTTGAAACTTCTAAGAAACTCTCTAATTTTGAAAAAACATACACTGAAAAAAAAATTGAAGTTCATGACAACCTCATCTCGAAGTTGGCAGTTGATTATTCATGCAAAGAAAAATTATTTGCAAACAATTTCACTGTGATTGGGACAACTACACGATAACATTTTCCTAACAACAGAATGAGGTTTATTTAAAATATAAAGTGTTATATCCAATATAACAGTAGTTGAATAAAGATAATAACTATTTCCCTGAAAAAAATTTTCTTTGGCCTTATATCATGAATTTTTCATTTTAAAGCTTAAGTATTTGAGATTAATTGAACTATCTTTTATTTTCACATAAATATTTCGTGTGATTGTCTCAACTTCATCGATTTATAATTGTAGAGTTGTTGAAGCAATTTCGTAGTTTGATTCGCCATATGTGACCGCACGGTGAGGTTGAGACAATTGCATTTCGATTGGAAATAGGACATGTTTTTTTCAGTGTACATCCAATGAAAACGAGAGAAATGTTTCTTTTTCTGGCAATTTTTGCAGTAAACGGAGAGTACGATCGAATGAAAAATCGACCAAATCGCTAAACTTGTGTTGCAAAACTTTTTAAATTGACAAAATTAAATTTAAACAATTTTTTTATTCTATATAATGAGATATATATTTTTTTTAAGCAATTGATTTAATTAACTTAAAAATAAACAAATACATATATTTGAATTAGGGATTGCAATCGCGGGTTCCCGGGATCCCGACCCGTTTTTATGAGCCCGCAATCCCGGGATTAATGAAAGAAAAGCTCGGGATTACGGGATTATCATATTTGCTGGGATTAATCAATGAAAACACAGAATCTTGTTATCCTGTTTTGTTGAGTTGCATTTTTTTTATTTTTGGTCATATGCAATAAGATCATATACCAGTGACAATAGCAATGAGAAAATACTTCTTAAGGTTTATATCTTAGGGGTGATAGCGGATAAACTCTATTCAGTCAAAGTTAGCACTTTCAGTCTTGTTCCATCTATCCTGAAATATTGACTAATTGGCTATTGGTACTTCTAGCTCTTCAGGTTGTACTGAGCTAGAAAACCAAAGCAATCCATTAGTTCGCGAGTTGACGGATATTCAAATATTTGCGGAATGATACGGATACATCGAACATATTTATTGCTCCAAGTCAAAAAAGCTCCATGAAACATTTTATCGAAGATTATTTAACGTTACATCAGCAGCAGCAGACGAGGGATGTCAAACAGGTTATCCAACTACTCACACTGCTACATCATTGAGCACAGATTACAACAAAAGCTAAGGATGTAGCTAAGGATAAGGTTTCAGTCAATTTAGTAGAGAAAAGCAATTTGGAAGATGAACTGTAACGCAGTTGAATACCTTTAAAAAACTTTTTTGGTCAGAATGCAACAACATAAAATATTAAGCTGGTCACCGCAATTTGGAGAGAAATGAAAATAAGTAAGCAAAGCCGTCATAGAGGACCGCATTTGCAGTGAATGTATAATAATTTATTGACCATTCCACCAAGAAGTGTGGAATCGGAATGGGCTTTTTGAACCTTCGGAAACATTATTTCCAAATTTCTAAACAGTATTGACGATAAATCAGTTTGAGGAATTATGTTTTCTAAAATCTTTTTCTTAAATCATTCGAAACTAAATGTGGCGAACATTTAAATTAAAAAAAATGTTTTCAAAATTTTAATTCTAGTAAGCGATTTTTTTTATCGTTTAAAATCATTAAAAAAACAAGTTAGTTTTATAGAGAGTTCTGGTTTTTTTTTGAATAAAGTTTGTTTTTCCAAATTTCAATAAAATAATTAAAAATTTCCTTATTATATTTTATCTTAAAAAATGGGTTTGTTTTAAAAAATCTGCTTATCTCTTCTGTGTTGTTTATTGTATTCTAAATTAACATAAAACTTATTTTAATACTTGAAATAAAAAGTGTAATAAAATGAAGAATTGATTATAATATTTGTGAAGGTTAATAGCAATGAAGCATTCCAAACTTTTTCTATTATAATCGTCAACAAATAGAATCTCACTCAACTATATATATAAAACTACTATACACTTGCAACAAATTAAATTAATTGTCAATCATATCTAAAATTTTGCCTGTTTAACTTAAAGCAATATTTTATCAACTGGATCGTCAGTAACCAGAACTTTATTTAACTGGATTAACAACAACTACCAGAATGCTATAAAAATAAATAAATCAAAATACTACAATTTGGAGGATCTCTTGAACGCTTTGCAAAACCATACAGCGGGAAATTTTAGCTATTGGTTTTCTAATTACTCTACTGTGCTTAAAATTATAGCGTGAACTACTAGCTACAAATCGAATTATTATATAGCACGAATATATACAAGCTATAGGTACTCGTTTTTCTTTATGTAATAGTATTAAAGTTTTATTTTGGTTCTTTAATTTTTATTTTTTTAAGAAGTTGAATTAGTAAGTTAATGTTTTATATATATATTTGTTCTAATGACAACGCGTATTTCACAATTTTTAGTACATTATTGTATAGAATACGGTTTGTTTCAAAATTGAGAAATATTTTTAACCATTTGTTCTTTATTAATTATATCAATAATTTAAATTAATAAATTATTGTAAAACTAAATCCACAAAACAATCTTTTAATAGTTATATATATTTATTTGACGCGTTTCGAATGTTATACATTCATCATCGGCTACAAAAATATAATAGTCCCTGGGCCTTCACCTACATAATTTTCTGATTACCACATATTTTATACTTCGTGATGCGCCTGTCCTTCACGAGCCTTAAAAATTTGTTCTATGATTTTTCTCAAATCGGCCGCTTTTGCGTTCGGCAATCTTGTAAATTTGCTACCACATTTATTTTTTTTAACTGTAGAGGTTGGAAACTCGTTTTAGAATACGAGGGTAAGCTTGTCCGACCAAAATGTGTTTGCTATTGTCGAGTCCGACAACTGACATTTTAGATGTTTGGGTTGTCGGACTAGACAATAGCAGACAAATTTTTGTCGGACAAGGTTACCCTTGTGCTCTAAATCAAATTTCCAACCCCCATGGTTAAAAAAAACAAAAATTTACAAGATCCCGGGCAATCGGCATTTTTCGGAGCTTGCCGAGAGCAAAAGCGGCCGATTTGAAAAAAATCGCAGAACAAATGTTTTCGGGCTCGTCAAGGACAAGCGCCTCACGGAGTATAAAATATCTGGTAATCAGAAAATTATGTAGGTGAAGGCCCAGGGACTATAAGACCGACTTATAATTTATTAATTTAAATTATTGATATAATTATTTTACAACAACTTGGAAACCAAACAAAAATACCTTTTTATTTATTTAATTTTTTAAAATAAATAAAAGCTTATTTAAAATTATTAATTTAAATTATTGATATAATTATTTTGCAACAACTTGGAAACCAAACAAAACTACCTTTTTATTTATTTAATTTTTTAAAATAAATAAAAGCTTATTTAAAATATGTCTGGTTTTTATTGTGATTTTAGCTGATGCCTAAACTTTAACTTTTTCCTTATCAATATAATTTTTTAATAATGATACTTCATTGAAATAGTAGATTTGCATACAAGTGGTGAAAACGTCTCTTTTTGCGTGACTGAACGTTTGTCCACGAGACGCGATAGCATCGAGCGTCCTCAATGATTAAAGCCTAGATATAGATTTATAGGAGGGCTTGACTCTATGATCAAGCAATACCCAGCTATCATCCAGTAATATCTCATAGCCAAGATTGACGGTAATACATACCTTTGACTGAATCACCGAAAAAAACGTTGGTAGAATCAATTACAAAGCTTGTTTGATTTTGCGTCTAACATGAACGTGGTTATTTTAACCAATGTAACATTGTCAATTTATTTTAAGAAACGTAACAATTTTCATTATTTAAATCAACAACGGCGTGATCAATTTCGTGTTCAAACAATCACAAATCATAGTTGAATTAAGTTCATGTTTTTGTTTGAAAATTATTGTGTTTGTTAAAATAAAAAAAGAGGTGAAACAAAATTCATTTAATGATAACAATAATAAACAAAAGAATAGAAAAATAAAAAGTTTTTTATATATTCTAACATGGCTGGTTTTATTTAACATTTTAGGAAATAATTTACATGCGTTTAATTGAATTGAATAATTTTAATATTATCTGCACATAAAATATTGTGCGAAAGAAATTTTTTTGTGAATATAATTGTTTTTTTATAATAAAATGTGTTGTGTAGTAGGAATTACAATATGTGTCACAACAACACATAAAAACCTTTTAAGACCAAGGTCCTACAACAACATACGTTCAAAGGTGTTGATGGACGTAAATCTTTCTTTTTTTGATTTTGTTTTATATTTTTTGTTAAAGAATGGATAAGTTTACACTCTAAAAAATCGAAATATGAAGACGTAAATTTACCATTATAATAAACCTTAATTTACGTCTTTTTTTAAGTAATATTCCTCTCGCAGTTAAAAATTCCACCAAGAAGGTGTATTGTAATTATTTTACGGCAAAATACGTAAATTTTAATTTTTTTGTTGTGTTTTTACGACAAAAAGTGTAAAAAATGCATCCAAAGATTTAAAATTTGGATGTTTGGTTTTTTTACTCTTCCATCGTTGTAAATTTACGAATTACTATGTGCGAATAAAAATACGTTGGAATCAGAAGTTGTTTATTGTTATACATTTGTTTAAGTTCGGTTTCTTTTTATAATGCTGTGTTTTTCATATTGTTTGATTGTAAGACTACTTTATGGGGGATCAAAAAACACCATTCAACATTAACAGATCATGGATACTATGTACGTTTGAAAGCTCTTTTTAAATACATTTACAATTTTATTAATCATATTTATTTATTTTACAGAAACATCGTTTTGATGAGGAACGAGCATATATTTTTATTGAATGCGTTTTTACATCAGAACACAAAGGATTAATAATTATAATAATATACTTAAGTTAAGCTTTTTTTTATAATTTTAATATGTTATTAAAAGATATCTCAAACGATAAAATTCTTTGTTAGATATTTTTTAAAAAATAACTCAGAAAATGTGAGTGGATTCTAAAAATCATATCAAGAATTTTTCAAAAATCAGTAATATAATTTGAAGGTTAATGGCCATTAATGAGTGATTTATAAAACGAAAATTGAAATTTTTCTTATAATTTTAATGTTATAATTTTTTAATGAATTTTTAAATGATTTTATTTTTATGAAATAAAGATTCATTTTTTATGCAGCAAAAATATATTTGTATTTATTGCAAGAACACCTTTATTGATTAATTTACACATTGTGACGTAATATTCAGATAAATAAGTGTAAAATAATGTAAAAAAATAAGTCTAAAGTTGTATTTTTACATTCAATATTACACAAAATTAAGTTTAATAATACACACTTTTGTGTATTTTAACATACAACTAATTGCGTATTTTTACTGATTTAAAGGCGGTGGTTGAAAATTACCCTTATTATAAATGGTAGCTGAATGCCATTTATAATAAATGTAAATTTACCTTTTTTTTTTAAGAGTGTAGTTTTAACTAAACAATAAATCCTATCACTGACAAAATATCGTCGCTTTAATAATGAAACGACGTATACGCAAAAGTATAGTTTCGAGATATTTGAGTTTAAAGTTTGATGTGCGCATGCATTTGCATGGACGTTAATTTATAATTTATTAATTCTTACCCCCAGTCATAAAATAATTCGAAAATGTAAAAACGCCAATTCAAAGATACCCTTATGGGGAATGCAGCGCACTTATTATATAAAAACAACGTATAAATAGCATACGTTGTTTCATTATTAAAGCGACGATATGACATAGGCCAATATTTTATGATAGAAAAGAGAAAAGAAAAGTAAATTAAAAAGTAAATAGCAAATGTTTACAAAAATTTGCTGAAACAAAACAAAAATGTAGTACCAATAATCTAGCCAGTGGCATATTCCCCGATCCTGTGACGCACTGTCTTTCTTAATGATTAAAGCCCACACATGGTTTTATGAACTATGAAGACTTGTTTCTTCGAGGAAGCGATAGCATCTCATCATCAAGGATTATTTCACAGCTAAGATTGAGGGTGCTGCCGTTGACTGAATACAGTTCATCCGCCACCACCCCTAAGAGGTCACCTTGGCTATTGATATCTCACTGCTATTGCCAGTGGTATGTGATATCTCACATTAACTCGTATATCAATAGCAGGGACTGGAGTACGTGGGGTTGTCACACCCGTAGATCTTAAATAAAAAAATTTAGAAAACAATAAAAATTGATCCCTCCATTCGGGAAACAATCAACAATTTTGTTAAATTAATAGGCCACATTTAATTTTAGTGATTAAAAAAATTATTATATTCTTTTAATATATTTTATTTGTCTTGTTTCATGTCGATTTATCGATATTTTAATTTAATTTTTCATAATAATGAGCAAATTACGGAAAATTAGTATTATTCCCTACACATAAGTCAAATATTTAAATTTTTTGATTTCTGAATTTTGGTCTTTTAAATTGTAGCATTAAAAATATGACGAAAAAATGAACGCATCCTTCACAAACAAAATAACACTCATAGATTTCCTATTTAGAACGTAAATATACGAACGCTATCTTTATTGTAGAAATACTACTACGTCTACCTATCCAAATCAAAACACATATAATAAGTTATAAAGGAATTCCCGTGACGTAATTTCTTTTTATCAAAACAAAATAATAATAATTTAGTAAACAACATTTCATATGTTTACAATTATAAGTAAGCGAAATTTTATGAACTTTATGAATTATACATTACTCAAAGTGTGTCATCATATATCATGTTTCAAAATATTGAAACTAATTTTAAATAATTTTAAATAAAAACAAAAGGTAAATAATTATGATGACACAGATTTTATTAAGGGGAAAATAATAAGTAATTAAATTGACATATATATTATATGTACATTTTGCTAGAATTGCATTTTCTAGCATAATTAATTTGAAATAAATATATTGATTGATTTAAGTGGGGATTAGGAAAATGAAAATGCAAATCCAAAAATTGTATAAAAGAAAGTTTTCGAACAAATAAAAATCAGAATCAGTTTGAATTTAAATAGTGTTTTACTTTCTCTGATCCTCCCGACGACCTAAGTTGACGCACGTCAAACGGGTCTAACGGTTCTTTCCTTGGTGCAAAGTTGTTTCGGCAAACTGTATCATTGAAAAGCCGGACAGTTCTGGACTTACGGACGTATAGACGGGCAGTGTTTAAATATCTCTTGTGGTATATTTTACCACCAATAAAAGTTAAAGTTAAAGTTAGTCAATAAAAGTTTAAAGTAAATAATAAGTAATAAATACGCAGTCAGATCAAGGTAGTGCACAAATATCGTTTACTCACGATATAGAGAACGATCATAAGGTGTACACCCACCACATGGCGACCTTGCCATTCACGAACTAAAACTGGAATCTTGCCCAGAGAATCGCAACAACAGATGACAATTATTGAAGTTATAATTTGATGAAGAAGTAAATACCGATTATTAAATTTATTTTGAATTAAATCAAGTACGAACAATCAACTATACAAATTGGAATTGACAATAACAGAAGGAGTTAAATTATACAAATTTAGATCAACACATTCAAAACATTACAGTGAAATTATACAAATTTAAATCAACACATTCAAAACGTTACTTAAAAAATGGGAAACTCAGCTCAAAAGACAAAGGAAGAAGAAGTGTTCATTACAAATGGACCTAATTCGTCAACATATCAGAGAACACGTCACCAATAAACAAATATGAAATTATCATATTTGTAACGATAGTAGTCTTGATAATTATATATATAATCTTTAGATTAAAGGGTTATTTTCAAAAAACCGTACTTAAAGAAATAACCAAAACGACAATTTCAACAGTTTAAACAAAAAAAAATTTTTTAATATTATACTTTTGTAATACTTTTAAGATACTTTTTAAATAAATAAAGAAAACTTTAATTTTTATTAATTAAGACAATATATATATAAGATATTTTTAATAAATGAATTAATAAATTTTAAATAATAATAAATGAAATTTCTAGAATCATAACTAATTATGAATGGATAATTTAAAAAAAAATAATATATAAAAATTTCAGTTTAAATGAACAAATTACATTTAAGTTAATTTTTCTCAATTTATATAATAAATTAATAAAATTTCTTTTTTAATAAAAATGAAAATTAACATATGATATATGATATTTTTTTTTAAATAATAAAGAATGGTAAACAAAAAATTTTTTATGATAATAAAAATTTAAACAAAAAATTTCCGTTTGACTAAAATTTTTTTTCAATTATTATAAAATTTAAAAAAAAGTCAAATTATCTAAATAAAAATGGAATTAATAATTTTTATAAAAACCATTATAATGATACGCTCAAAAATAATGAATGGAATTGTAACCATAGCTACAATAATTATAATAATAATAATAATTGTAATGATAATAATAAACATAATAGAAATCTTAATAGAAGTGTTTATTAAAATAAAGAAAAATTTTTGTAAGAAAGAATTTCCAGATTGGAATATTGAACAATCGGAAAACTGGGAAGGGGTCTCCGAAAACCAGTTATCGAGAGACTCCCAAATTTTAGAAACCCAATAAAAATATTTTATGTAAATCCTAGCACACAAACACATTGACGGGGAGTTAGTGTTGGTGTCTAGCTTATGAAAATAAGTCTAGGGATCGATTGCGGGCGATCGATCACACAAACACAT
Organism: Diogma glabrata; assembly: GCA_963693315.1. NCBI lineage: Eukaryota > Metazoa > Arthropoda > Insecta > Diptera > Cylindrotomidae > Diogma > Diogma glabrata. Next base: position 221,788,405 of record OY856188.1, on the reverse strand, counting down.
TTTTTTTTTAGAATTAGAATTAGCACATTGTCACGAGAGCTATAAAGCGAAGAGATTCAGAATATAGAGACGAATGACACTACAGAATTGAATAAGGGTGGTCAACCTTATGCATGGCTCTGTACATCGATCTCAGAAATAAAAAATTTAAGAAAGTTAAAGTTTAAAAATAACAAAAGTTTGCAAAATGAGGAAGAAGTTTTGATGACATCCAGCGATAATCCGCCTATGAACTTAGGTTTTAAGCAGGAGAAACTGAGATGGAAAACAGACGATAGGATAATTAAAAGTTCAGCGCATAAGAATAAATATAATATTGATATCAATGACGAAGAAGTCGTAGTAGAAATCAGCGATAATCCACATATGAACTTAGGTTTTATGCTGGAGAAACTGGTATGGGTAATGAAAAATGAGAATATTGAAAAGTTAGCGCTTGAAATTAACGATATAATATTTACACGTGTTAAGATAAATGAATTCAAGAAAATATTCACCGAACTGCAGTCGGGATTAAATAAAGATATTAAGCAAACTAATCTAAAAATAATAATTTATGAAGCTCCATTAAGAATAATTGACAATGATAGAATGTTAGAAATAATTAAACAATTTCATGATAGTCCACACTCTGGAGGACACTCAGGTGTGAGAAGGACAGCTAACAAAATTAAGCAACGTTACATCTTCAAAAATTTAAGTAAACTGGTAAAAAGTTATGTAAGTAAGTGTGAATTGTGCGCTAGGAATAAACAAAATAAGAATATAAAAGAACAATTAACCATAACTGAAACTCCTAAAACAAGTTTCGAGATAATTTCAATGGATACAGTAGGTCCATTGCGACCAACGAACAAGTGCAGATACATTCTTACAATTCAATGTGAATTAACAAAGTACATTGAAGCTATACCGGTAGAGAATAAGGAAGCAAAGACCATAGCGAGAGCCTTGGTAGAAAATTTTATCCTGAAATATGGAAACTTTAAAATCTTAAAAACTGACATGGGCACTGAATTTGTGAATGAAATCATGAAGCATATATGCTCATTCTTTGGAATACTTCACGTAACATCCACTCCGTATCATCACGAAACCCTTGGTTCTATAGAAAGAAACCACAGAGTTTTGAATGAATACTTACTTTCTTTCACAAATGACTACAGCTGGGAAGAATGGATTCCGTACTTTGTGTTCTGTTATAACATAACTCCACACACTGATACAGGTCATTCTCCTTATGAGTTAATTTTTGGTAAGCTGGCAATGCTACCAACTGACGAGAAACTTATTACAACTGCACCAGTATATAATCTTGAGGACTATGCTCAAGAACTAAGATTTCGTTTGCAACACGCAAACAACAAAGCAAGTGAGCTTCTACGTATAGCAAAGCTGAAACGCAAGAGCATCTATGATCAAAAGACTAATCCATTAAAAATTAATATAGGGGAATCAGTATGGTTAAAAGCAGGTGATCGTAAAAAATTAGATCCACCTTATACAGGACCCTATGAGGTCATAGGTATAAATAAAACAAATGTTAGAATAAGAAACGGTAAATTAATTAAGGAAGTACATAAAAATAGACTAAAAAATTATGTTCCCAAATAAAATCCCAATAAAAATTTGCTAAATATTAAATGTTATGGATACTAAATATTTTTAAAGTCGAAATTTATTTCATAAATTACGCAAAAATTTGTTTTCTTACCTTTAAAAACAAATTTTTGTTAAAAAAGGAAGGGAAGTGTAGAGATACTACTACGTCTACCTATCCAAATCAAAACACATATAATAAGTTATAAAGGAATTCCCGTGACGTAATTTCTTTTTATCAAAACAAAATAATAATAATTTAGTAAACAACATTTCATATGTTTACAATTATAAGTAAGCGAAATTTTATGAACTTTATGAATTATACATTACTCAAAGTGTGTCATCATATATCATGTTTCAAAATATTGAAACTAATTTTAAATAATTTTAAATAAAAACAAAAGGTAAATAATTATGATGACACAGATTTTATTAAGGGGAAAATAATAAGTAATTAAATTGACATATATATTATATGTACATTTTGCTAGAATTGCATTTTCTAGCATAATTAATTTGAAATAAATATATTGATTGATTTAAGTGGGGATTAGGAAAATGAAAATGCAAATCCAAAAATTGTATAAAAGAAAGTTTTCGAACAAATAAAAATCAGAATCAGTTTGAATTTAAATAGTGTTTTACTTTCTCTGATCCTCCCGACGACCTAAGTTGACGCACGTCAAACGGGTCTAACGGTTCTTTCCTTGGTGCAAAGTTGTTTTGGCAAACTGTATCATTGAAAAGCCGGACAGTTCTGGACTTACGGACGTATAGACGGGCAGTGTTTAAATATCTCTTGTGGTATATTTTACCACCAATAAAAGTTAAAGTTAAAGTTAGTCAATAAAAGTTTAAAGTAAATAATAAGTAATAAATACGCAGTCAGATCAAGGTAGTGCACAAATATCGTTTACTCACGATATAGAGAACGATCATAAGGTGTACACCCACCACATTATGCATAAAAATGTTTGTCGAATTTGATGCGAAATACATACTTCTAAAGTATGCTACAGGGCCATTCTCCCAAATATAACCTTCACATTGAAAAAAATATATTTAAAAAAAAGGAAATGCCCTTGTTTTCTCACAGTTAACATTCTGAATTATCAGAAACCACAAAGCATTATCACATGGAAATTTTTTTTGCATGAAATTGTTTCAAAGAAAGTGGAGTTATGTAATTTTTCTTTTTTTCCATTTTTGAATGATGGTATTTTGAAAGTTGTAAAAATTCAAATATATAATTTATATTTATTTATGTATAATTAAATTGTGCTACAAATACTTCTAACTAATAGATAAAAGCTCGAATATGATCAATATTTTATTTTTATTTACCATATCAGCGTTTACAAATGGAACAAGAATTAAATGTCCCGTGCATAACATAAAACATGCATTTTTCATTTTTTTAAAATAACTATGGGAGTGAATTACAAATTATTTTAGTTTTACTTTGTGACCTATGCTATTGTTATAGTTTTCCACAAAAACTTTGCTTTATAATGAAACAAGGTAGAAATAGTAAATTAAAACATAATGTCCCGTGCATAACACAATTTCAAGGGAAATCAGGGAATTTAAAGAATCCTCGAGAATTCACCACAATAGGAGGATTAATAATTATAATTATGCTGTCAGGGCTATATAGTAATTTGTCTTCTTTCTTTGGCCATTTCCAGTGGTTTCCATGTGACTTCCAGTGCTTTCCATAACTGATACTTGAATTTCATCATTGATTATTTGAACCACTTCACCTGCATATAAAACCTCGTCATACACAACAACGACCCAATTTCCTACGGTAACATCTTTTTTTGCAGTTAAATTGCTTTGCTTTCCCACAACAGTACATAAGTGCAGTGCATTTAAGAAAAACTCTTTGCTATTTGTAGATATCTTAATGACATACATTTTTGAAATGCCTGGGATTTGTGGAGCATGATCCCATGTTATATGTCTATAAATTTCCACAAAATTACCATCACTTTGGTAGAAGCCATGTGTATTTTAACTAGTTGAGCAAAATCATCTGCTGATCTGACAACAAGAGCTGTATCCTTTTTAGAGGATATCAAGCTCCCCTGACACTTGACTTCGCTTTTTCACCAATTCCGTCAACTACCCCTTTTCCGTGGGAGGTAGCGAAATATTTCCAATGGAATGGCATTTTATACTTATTGCTAAGTTCTTCTAAGAAAGAAACCATATATCTATTCTTAAACTCCGAAGACGGTCCATCTGTCCATATAATCTCAGTTACATGTTTGTTGTCCTCAGAGTCAGGCTTAAATTCTCTATAAATTGCCTCTATAAACGCTCGAACGTAATAGTTGGTAATTACTAAATTGAAATTTGTGGTTGCAGTTATAAGTTTAAGATTAATATTGTTATTTTGAAAGTGTTTAATGCAAACAAAAACACGCTTTATTAATGCACTAAATTGATAAAAACAATAATATTTTATATATGATGTTATATTATGTACTAATGTGTATTTATATATGATGTTATATTATGTACTAATAAGAAAAATGCATGTATTGTTAATAAAAACTGCTATAATTTACGTTAACAATATAGAAAACTCAGACGCGTCCCGTGCATAACTTTGCTTTGTCTCGTGCATAACACAACCTAAAATTAAATTAAAAATAATTGAATGGATATATCAAAAACTTAAAGACACTGTAGTAGAGCTTAGTTATTTGGCTTTAAAAAAATATAGGTCTTAAGGAATTATTCGAGCTGAACTCACAAAGTTTTTCAAATGTTGATGACTAAGTGAAGAAATAGATTTTTTCTGTGTCCCGTGCGTAACGGGCTTAAAAATTAATATTTTGACTTCTTAAAAAAACTTTAACTAATTTTTTTTTCATGGTAATTTAAGTTTGGTGTTGCTTGTCCATAATCAGTAAAGTAAGTTAGCCTTGGTTGATTTTGTTGTTCTGTGAGAGAGTTTAAAATTCTCTGAATGTCCCGTGCATAACGCGAGAATGGACCTACAGACCTACAATCAATTTGTCAATCAATTCGAAAATAAACGAAATAAAATTTTGTGTAAAAATCCCCTAAATTTTATTTTGTTTATTTCCGTTTTCAATTGATTGAAAAATTGATTGTAGGTCTGTAGCTTGCTTAGTATAAAAAATTTCAAATATTATATTTACGAAAAAAACGACCCCATACTAACATCGATAGCAGCAAAAACAAAACAAAGATGTACCAAACCAATAGATTTAATACGGAGTATTGCTTGATTCTATCACAAACGTATACAATATCACTATTTTTAGTCTAATTTTTAATTTACCACGTTTGTAGTCAATTGAAAATTAAATCAACCACGGCATGTTGCTCGAAAATGAAATCATAGTTGACTCAACTACAAACATGGTTAAATCAAATATGTTTGTGATACTTATAAAAAAATATATCAAGAGCGGTTAAATTGTTAATTTAAATACTCAATATTTAAATAAGCACACTTGAATAATCACAAGCGTATTCAATTCCCCAATTTTCACTTAATGCTCGATTAACAATGCAACATGTTTGAATCAACCAAGATTTTTTCATTCGGTGAATATAGTCCATTCGTCAGTGCTCCTAAGAGATCACCTTGGCTAGTAATATCTCACTGCTATTGATATGTGATATGTGATATATCACGTAAACTCGTATTTCAATAGCAGAGACTGGAGACGCGGGATTGTCAATCCCGTAGATCAAAAATGAAAAAAATTAGAAATCCATAAAATGGAGGGATCATTGCGTAAAACTAAAGTTAAAATAACTAATTTTAATTACAATTTCAATAGAAGACCAAGTGGAGCTCAATTTATGTTTAGTGTTTACTATACATTATTGATATTGATTGTCATATAATTTTAATTTATTTATATTATATTTGTTGAAAATGTTTTATTTAGCATAAATAAATTGCCCAAATATAATTTTGAATAACAAATTCTTTTTTTCATTTGAATAACGAAATTCTGTTTTTTTTTCTAAAATCGGAACATTTTAAAACGACACGGGACACGGGACAAATTGTTAAAAATCGGGACTGTCCCGCCGAAAACGGGACGTCTGATCACCTTACCTATTGGAGTAAGGATGAACAAACTAGCGAATTTGCAGAAAACTTCCGATAAGAATGCTTAGTTTTGTTAAAAATTATTTATTTTTAACTTGAAATGAGTCAAATTTTTTTAATCTATTTAATTATTAAATTTTATTTTACTGCGATGGTATAAAAATAATAGTTTTGTAATTTTGCTTGCAAAAAGTAACTGTTCATTAGAGATTTTCGATTTTTGTACACTTAAATACGTTAGTTTTAAATATTACATTTAATTTTAAAGTAACGTAACTATAACGTTATAACATAACGAAATCTAATAATATTGTTCTGTTTCACAACAAAATAAGGTATCGAAAAAATAAATATAATGTTATAAAATAAGCAAACGCATAGCGTTACGAATTTTTTTTCCGTTTCTCAACACTGATATTTAATATGAATATAAAAACCACTAGTTATGACTGTTGGGTATTTCCCAATGGGTATTACCGATATTGTCGATATTGTCCCTCAAGTTTTCCAAAAATATAAAACTATCTTTGCAAATCTACCTAAATTTCAATGATAAACATGTTTTTATATCAACAACCGATATTTATTCCACAGAAATATAGAAATGAGCTTGAAAACATGAGCTGCAAACTGCACTTCTTTCAAACATATTGTAAACGTTCTAACATGGAATCTGAAGTCATGTCCACTAAACTTGTTTCTTTTTAATAGATAATTTGCTTTCCTCAAACGAAAATACCAAAATGTTAATTCAAATCTTATATGTATATATATTATTTTACTTATTCTGCTTAGCAAACAACAAGTTGCATGGCCTAAACGGTATATTGGTTTAAACTGGAAATTATGTTGTTGTGCTTAAATTTATCTCTAAACCAAAAATATGCATACTGGTTCATTTTAAAAATCAATTTAAATGGATAAACAATGTATGAGTGTAACAATTCTATTTATAAAACTTAAATAAAACAAACACGTTTCCAATTTTATATAGTTTTAACATTTTGATTGTTTCGAAAACAAAAAGATCACATTCCATCGCGTTCTAGAATATTCGATTTTTTTTTTCAAACTAAAAAGTTATTTGTTTTATTATACGAATAAATTAAATCAGTTGTTGTAAAATTTAATTTAATCTTTTATAGATACATAATTTTGATTAGAAATTCATATGGGTTTTTCCATTTATCAAAATTTGATTCGTTGATTCGGTTTTTATCGCCTTCAAATAGATGCAAATAAGCATTAAACGTTTGCTACTACATAGTTTGATTTGACAGTTCTACGATGGGAGCTTTTTTATTTTTGTATTCCTTGCGAGCTTCAATTTTCTAATAGTGGTATGGCTTCTCACTTACTAAACTGGGGTAATTTGTCGTATTTTTATAAAATTAAAATTATCTTTGCTCTTAAAAACATATTTTGATCCATATGTATTTCATAGTATCAAATTAACATTTGAATTTAAATTCAATTTGATTAAAATATACTTCAATTTCCTTTTAAAAATGACGACATCGGTCAATGACAGTGTGGTCTAGCTAGACAGTTTGGTTGTCTGTAGTGTTTGCAATCTTGGTATCCGGGTACCCGGATACCCGGGTATTTAGGAAGATTTTTCGGGTATTTAATATCCGGATATTTTAGTCGGGTACCCGAACAACAAAAGGTCCAGTTTTTTCTCAATAAAATTTACAAAATAAAATTCAGCTCATTCTCTTTTTGCAAATTTGAATTATTCTTTATGCTAGTTGTTGACAAATGATTCTATTCTAACCATACAAATTGCAATATGTCCATAAACATTAAATCAACCACATCCGTAAACATTAAACTGCCCTCTAGTTAATTATTATTGTGTAGATTACGAAAACAACAGAAAAACGACGAAGAACACATAACAAAATTTATGGAATTTTAGTTCTTATTAAATTTAAAATTAAGTTATAAAAAATTAGGGATCTTCATTGGTTATTTGTTTATATTTAGTTTAAAATAGAAACGGTAAATATATTATGATAAGTTTTTATTTAAGATTTAAGCTAATAATTAAAATAAGTGTCATCGAAAATTTGGGACTAGTTCAAGAAAATGTCATCAGATAAACCTCGGTGCCACGTAGTTGGATGCGCACAAATAATTTCAACTAAATGGGGGAATACGTCAGCAAGGAAAAATCAAATCGGATAATGATGCGGCTAATTATAATATTGAAAATTTACAACTACAAAAATGTATTGCTGTCTACACAAGATCTACTATAGGTAACAGGGGTACTACAGTTGATAAAGAGCTGAAAATGTTGTATGTAAATAAAGGAAACCGAAAAAATGATAGAAAATTTAAATCAATCGTTATTGACCGTGAAGCCAACATCCACTTTATCGGAGCGGGTTTTTTCTATTGCAGGAATTTAAAAAAGAAAATACGAAATCGGATGAGTACAGCTACCCTAAATGCTTTAATATTTTTGAAATATTATTTTACAATTAAAAATGATCAATTTTTAGTTTGCTACTGTGAGGTTTTTTTTATTGTTTTTCATCTTTTAATTTTTTTATAACTACCCGGGTTATCCGGGTAATCCGGGTAATTTGGAAAATACTAATCGAGTAACCGGGTAATTTGAAATCGGGTAATTTGCAATCTCTAGTTGTCTGTACTAACCGGCGGATGAGTTAATTGTGGGAAAATAATGTATTTGAGACGTGGTGTATTCGATTTGATCTGAACACTATTGGTGACTATATTTTTGAAAAAAACTATATCAATCTCTAACAATTCGTATTCCACACTTTTGAACAACCTCAAACTTGATTAAAGAACTCCAAAGAGGGGCGAATACAGGACTTATAAATATGGAGTAATTAATATGGAGTGAAATATTTTATGCGTCTAATGAGGAGGGGCTAGTTACTAAGTGATGGCATTCTTTTTCAAGCCAGATATAAATCTGGTTTGCATTTTTTTTACAAGATAAACTTGAATATATTCTAATTACCGTTATGCAATCCGTACGACGTGAATATATAATATAGAGTTATATATACGAAAAATGTCTCTATAAGTTATTTCAAGTTATAAACTAGTTTGATTCAATACAACAGATGGATGCATATTTGTTATGTATAAAATAAAAACAACGCAATTTCTTTAAATAATAATAATCTTAGCAACAATAAAACTTTGATATTGCTTAAACAACAACAAAATAAAAACAACTTTGTCACTTTTATAAATTATAAAAAAATTCAATTGCTTGTTTTTATTAGTTAACTTGAATTATCACGAGTCAAAAAGTCTATCACGTGAACATTCTAAATGTCAGTTACACATAAAAAAATCGTTTAATCTTTCGAAAACGTTATCATAATAAGTAATATTGTTGTATATTTCGTGGTTGTATTTTATTAAATTTTACTTCATGCATCTTTGTTTAAATTGCTTCGATTTGTAGCGATATTATAAGAAAAGGGGAACTATGCAGTTGGTGTTGAGATCAATCGAACCGTCGAGACAGAAGAAATAGCTATTTATTTATGCCGTAAATTTGGTCGTTTTTGCTTGAGAGTGACATTGTTGCTGGAGGCGCTAGTAGAGGGCAAGAAACCCACGAAAGCAAAAAATATACTTTATACCCGAATTGCATACAAAGTTTTTTTTGAACGAGTAAGATTCTGTATTATTTACTTAGGAAAATTTATATACATATTTACATAAATAAGTTAAGTAAACTATTTTTTGAGAAACAAAATTTACACTAATGCTACTATTATTAACGGCTAGTGACTCTAACATTCTTTATAAAAACACACATACCTAATTAAAACTTCGTGGTTTCTTAAACAAATAAATAAAAATAATACAATACATATATAATGGCACTCAACAAATGTATAAAAAAATATTCTATTTTAAAAAAACTCAATTATAAAATATGCAATAAATTAACATTGAAATATAAATAAAAATCACTTGATCAACATATGATCGTGTCAACAAAATTACAAAATTACTGAATATAAAGTTCAGAGATCAAAAGAGCAAGCACTTAATTATATAATAATTATTATACTACAAACATATAAATTAAAACTAATATGTGCTAATTTTATTGTCCATACAGTAAATATCCAAAAAAAATTTGAAATTAAAAATAAAAAGTCCAAGCGGCACGTATATCCGCTAGAAATAGGTAGATTTCGGGACCAGACAGCTAAGTGTACAAATAGAATTGGATGTGTCAGATTAGTTTAAAAAAAAATTTAAGTATAATAGTCCAAGTCCAGAATAATCCAAAAAATTTATCAAACCAAACTAAATACATTAACGGAAACTACTTTTTCAATGCGATTTCGGAACAGTTTTATTTAATTTGGTTAAAACTACTTTTAATAACATATTAAATTCACCAAAGAGCAAATAAACGTTCTCACAACGTCACACCTACAACACCACCAAACATAATTTATAATCTAAAATTGTCAAACAACTTTTACACCTCAAATAATTCAAATATCTACAATTTAGGAAGACTTTTGTAAATGTGTAATCAATATGCATATAAGAAAATATTCCTTAATTTAGAACAATAATGACTCAGCTTTGTTTTAATTTTTTTTAAATTTTTGCGAAAAAAACCAAAAACTGAAAAAAAAACAAAAGAAAATTTTTTTAATTTATTTTTCTATGGGATATTTTTATATTTTTATGGAAGTTGTTGTTGTAATTGAATGGCATGCATTAGGTTTAATGCTAATTACATTGAGACCTCTTGGGCTAGAAAGCTGAAAATCTCTGAGGTTATAGTTGAAAAGTTTATCTAAAGCTAGTATGAGTTTAAACAACATAAACTCAAAAATGAGGAAGACATGGTCGTTTGCGTTTGGTTTTGTTCTAATAGCCCTGGTGTCTCAACCTCTAGACTTAAACTATTTTTTTTTTAATTTTGGAAAGATTTATGTTCTAGTTAACGTATGCGTGAATATTCAAAAGTGAGATTGGCCATTTTCCGCCAAATCAAGGACAACAAAGTTTATTAAATTTTTAAAACAGCTGATTTTTAGGAACCTGGAACGCCAAGGTTGTCATTTGGAAATAAATGATAGAAATATGTTCAAAAATTCAATATTGATAAATTTTATTAAAATATTATGATTCAAACGGAAGTTATAATGCCTTAGATTTTTCGACCTTTTTGGCTCTAGCCACTTAACCTGTACCCGGATATGGCCAGTTCGCGAACTTGTCCAAAAAATTTGTTGCCGTAACGTATACAGAAAAAATTTTCGTTGTAGGTCAAGAAATGCGATCGTGAGAGTGCCGGTAAATTCCGTTATAGCTCATATCGTTATATATATATATATATATATATATATATATATATATATATATATATATATATATATATATATATATATATATATATATATATATATATACATATATATATATATATATATATATATATATATATATATATATATATATATATATATATATATATATATCTGTAGGTGTGAAGTAAACTACACCAAGTCACATTTTTTTCAAAATACGTTTTTTTATACTGTTAGAACAATTGTAAATGAAACCAAGTCCAAAGCCTTTAGAGGTAAAGAACGTCAATTGAACAATTTTGACACCAAGTCCAAATGTTATGACGAAATAGTGTTGTAGACGACAACAATGTATTTAGAGGTAAATAACACCAAGTCCACTTAGTCAATGTGTCTTAAGGTTTTAACGTCTTTCTTTTAGTTTCGTAAAAAATGTAAACAATTTTAAACGTTTTTTAACGTTAAACTTACATTGTTTATAAAGTTTATAAAAAAGCCTTTAACATTATTTTTGGAAACACCTTTTATGTACAATTGTCTTGGACTTGGTGCTGTATGTTTCAAGGGACATGGGAATACTAAGATCCATCATTGTGAGGTAAAGCACACCAAGTCCTTTTTAACAAATAACCGTTACATAATATGACGTAATTTAATTAAGGATATCATGGAAATTAAAAAAAATTTGCAAAGTAAAAAAAATTTTCGGGGTAAGGGAAGCAGTTAATAGAGATATAGCAGGGTTTGTGATTTTCAAACAGTTTTTTGGCTTTCCTGTAAAATTTTAAAAATGTGACTTGGTGTAGTTTACCTCCCACCTACAGATATATATATATCGTCGCTTTAATAATGAAACAACGTATTCGCAAAAGTGTAGTTTCGAGATAATTGGGTTTAAAGATTTTTCGATTTTCTGATTTTCGTAAACTCGGCAGCACTATTGAATGAATAAAGATATTGGAAAAAAAATTTCTACCAATTAATCTTGACTAATTTCCCCACAACATATTTAAATTTCACATTGGTACCTGCTGGCTTTTCTACCTAAAAAGAGGTGAAAAGTCAATCAGGTACCTTATACGTTATTTCATATTTCATATACGTTATTTCATTTTGCATGGAAGTACGATTAAGCCTAAAACTAATTATTATTGAACTAACGCATAATATTCTTACAATTTTTTATTTATATGAACCGGCATATCATGTAGTAATGAATGATGCTTATACAATATTTTAGATTTACCATTTCGTGTGGCGATCGTAATGTATGTAAAGTATACGACACTGATTTTACCCAAGTTATTATTCTGTAGGAATTAAAATATCGTACATGCATTTACGCTGTTTTAATATTTAACCAAATTCAAATTTGCATGTACGTTAATTAACAATATATTAATTTTCAACCCCAGTTATAAAAAAATTGGAAAATGTTAAAATGCCACTTTATAGACATCCTTATGGGGAATGCAGCGCACCCATTATTTAATAACAACGTATATATGGCATACGTTATTTCATTATTAAAGCGACGAATTATATATATATATATATATATATATATATATATATATATATATATATATATATATATATATATATATATATATATATATATATATATATATATATATATATATATATATATATATATATATATATATATATATATATATATATATATATATATATATATATATATATATATATATATATATATATATATATATATATATATATATATATATATATATATATATATATATATATATATATATATATATATATATATATATATATATATATGTACATATAAATTTTTTTTTTTTTGTTTTTTCCGTCTCCGCTTATCATTCATAGTCGTTTGGCACCAAAATTTTTCCGAGATTCCGAGATGAAGCCCATTGCAATAGGTAGATTTTTATATGAAATCTACCTAAAAATAAAAAAATAAATAAACATCAACATCATGTTTATGTCAATCTGGAAAAAGTTTTCTGTATCCCTGTTACGGATTAATAATCTTAATTACGTATTTTTTTTATGAATTTTAACTAATTACAATCTGATTACATTAGTTGAAAAGAAGAACAAAAACTACTATAATATATTCCACTTCCATAACGATGAATTAGGCTGAGATAATTATTGAATTACTGTGTCGTGTTATATGGCACATCTCTTTAAAAAACTCTTTTGTGTTTAGTGGAAGCAAAGGCAAGTGATGAGGCTTCATCAAACTTAAAATTATTGTTAGATTCGATGGCATGTTTACATAAGGCAGACCTATGGTGTGTTATGTGACTTTTATTCTTCATTCAATGTATATTTTACATCAACTTTATGTTGGTTAACCCTTGTGGTTATGGTCTTAGAAGTCTCTCCAATGTAACATTTACCACAATCACACTCAATTTTATAAATCACACCAGTTCGTTTTTCTTTAGGAATGCGATCTTTAAGGTTACCAAACGTTTTGGTGAAAGCGTTATCCACTCTCGTGTTAACAGTTCTTAATTTTCTCTGTTAAATTGGGAACATAAGACAATTATCCATAGATCACTTTATTCGGTATATCGTTAGTAATTGTCCGTCTTGCCTTAAGTTATACTGACCAGACGTCCCACGCTGCGTGGAAATGTCCCACATTTCATTGCGTTATCCCACGGAGAAATCTGTCCCACGATGCGTCCCACGAAACAAATATTTCCACAACATTTGCCCGCATTATCGAAATATTTAAAAAAAACATTATATCTAAGTAAAGTTTTCGCAATATCTCAGTCAAAGCTATGGTTTCATATTTTTTTCACGAAGTTTGTATAATGTTTTTTAACGTTACCCGGGTAGGAGCTGACAATGTTAAACAACGAACCAATCTCGGGCCGGTATTGGCGATCCAAGCCTTGGCTAGTTAGCTTTGGGCCCGGACTGGGCCAGTTGTAAATGCCTAGACTGAGCTAAGGTTCAGTTTATTATATTAAGCGTTATCAACCAGTCTTATGCATTATAATTTTCATAGAAATACTTAAGTCTTTTTTCTGTTTTCTGTATAGGATCTTGATGAAACTTTAGCAAATGATACAGGTTTACTTGAAAATGGAAGACCTGGATTCATTTCAAATTTGGCAATTAGTGTAAGAAGATAATTATCATCTTTTGGGACACATTGATCAAAGTGGCGGGGGGTCTACCATACAAATGCAGACTTTTCACACTTTGTTTTTAAAGTTGGTTGGGAGCATACAGACTTCATTCATTAATCAATTTTAATGACACTTTGATAAAAGATGGAGACTTAAGTAACAAAGAACTGATTTGTTTTTGGATAATATTGGAATAAGTGGTGGGGGTCCTCCCGAACACCTGTTTAATGTGTCACACTTTTTTCAATGTTTGTTGGGAGCACACAGCATTCGTTCGTGAACGAATTTTGATGACACTTTGGAAAAAGATGCAAACATGTATGGCAAGGAACTGATTTGTTTTTGAGCGATGGTGATCAAAGTGGGGGGGGGGGTGTCCCATACACCTGTTTTTTTTTTAAGCTCAAGAACATTTGTACCTGATAATCGAATTGGATGAAACTTGGTACATGAGCATTTAAGACGGTTTACAACAGCTCTGCATCCCAACTTCCGGTTTTTCACTTCCGGTAAAAATTTTTTTTTTTGTAAATTTTTGAAGTTTGCTCAGTGTCTTTATGCACACTACAGCCTACAATAATGAAGTGACAATGATGAAACTTATGAAAAAGGTTTCAATTAGTAAGAGAAGATAATTATCATCTTTTGGGACACATTGAACAAAGTGGCGGGGGGTCTACCATACAACTGCTGACTTTTCACACTTTGTTTTTAAAGTTGGTTGGGAGCATACAGACTTCATTCATAAATCAATTCTAATGACACTTTGGAAAAAGATGGAGACTTTAATGACAAGGAACTGTTGGATACTTTGTAATTAAATAAATCAAAGTATGTTTGATTTATTTAATAAATGAATCAAAGTTTGTTTTTATTATAAATAATTGAATTCATTAATAATTTGTACTTCAATTAAACCACATCTTAAAATAAATATAATAATTAAATATATACAATGAATGATTTGTAGTTTAATAAATCTAACTAATATAAGAAATCTTACATGGCGCAATTGAAATAAAAATATTAAATAGAAAATGGCAGAATTTTGCTTAGAAAAACCAAAACCAATCGTAATTGATGAAAATGCATCCAAGTCATGGAAAACGTTTAAAAAAGATTTTAAAACATATTTAAAAGCTGGAGAATTAGAAAATAAAGCAGAAGATGTAAAAATTGCAATATTTAAGAACTTTATTGGAGAAGAAGGCAGAGAAATTTTTGAAAATTTTGATTTTAAAACAAATGCAAAATTAGATGATGATGTGATTAAAAAATTTGAAGAATTTTTCATTTTAAAAGAAAATGTTTTGTTTGAAAGACATAAATTTTATTCAAGAAATCAACTAGAAGGTGAAAGATTTGATCAATTTTGTAATGAAGTGAAATCTTTAGCTAAAAATTGTGAATTTGGTGCTGACAAAGATAGTTTAATTCGGGATCGATTAGTATTTGGAATTCGATCAAAGGATTTGAAAGAATAATTAATTAGCATGGGAAATCCAGATTTAGAAAAGACTATCAGCAAATGTAGGCTAGAAGAAGAATTAGAAAAACAATTATATCAATTGGGAAACAAGTCAACGGATGTTGTTTCAATTAAAGAAAATTACAGACAATCATCATGTGAAGATTTATCAGTAAATATGAATTATGATTAAACAAAATGTATCAAATAAAAATTTTAATTTCAGAGGATATAGAAATGTAAAAAATTCAGGTGAGAATTTCAATAAATATGATAAAGGAAAATATTTTAAAAATAATAGTAACCCAAAAAATTGGTTTAAATGTAACAAATGTGATGAGGAACATGAATTTAATAATTGTCCTGCTTTTGGTTTTAAGTGTAAGAAATGTTACGGATATAATCATTTTACACGGACTTGTGCAATGAATTCATCTCGTAAAATTCATGTGATTGAAGATAATTCAAATTTATATATAGATGTAGTAGAAATATCTTCTCTTGAAAGTATATTTTCACAAAGCTGGCGTCAGGAAATTTTGGTTGAAAATAAATTAATCAATTTTAAATTGGATTCGGGTTCTGATGTGAATTTATTACCATTTTATTTATTTGATGGAATGAAGGAGCCATTAAATAAAAGTTCTACTGTTTTAGAAGCTTATGGAGGAGGAAAAATTAAACCTATAGGATCTGTTTATTTGAACATTGAATATAATATTCATAAAATTTATAGAGAATTTTTGATTGTCCCAAATAGTGGAACACCAATATTGGGTAGGGAAACGTGTGAGGTATTAAATTTAATTAAACGTGTGTATCCAGAATGTAATAGTATTGAGACATTAACATTGGACACAATATTAAACGAATTTAAAGATTTGTTTAATGGTTTAGGTTGTTTCAAAAATAAAATGTTGAAGTTAGAATTAAAAGCTAACTGTGAACCTGTATCTCGCGCACCTCGCAGGTTGCCCATAAAAATTAAAGAAAGAGCTTTAGAAGCTCTAAATACATTAGTTGAAAAAGATATTATTGAAAGAGTTAATGGTCCCACTGAGTGGTTAAGTCATTTGGTTATAAGAGAAAAACCAAATGGTACATTGAGAATATGTTTAGATCCTAAAATTGTAAATGATTCATGGAAACAATATCATTATCCGATACCTTCTTTGGATGATCTTAAAGCAAAATTAAAGGGAGTGAAATATTTTTCTGTGTTTGATCTAAAGGATGGGTTTTATCAAATAAAGCTTGATGAAGAATCATCAAAAATTTGTTCATTTGGTACATGTTTTGGAGTTTTTAAATTTAAAATATTACCTTTTGGTATAAATGTGGCTACAAAAACTTTCCAAAGCTGGAACGAAATTGGTTTTGGAGATATAGATGGTATTTTTATCTATATAGATGATATTTTAGTTACAAGCAAAACGGTAGAAGAACATGATAGAAATCTATTAAAATTGTTGAATAGAGCAAGAGAAATAGGC
The DNA here is from genome assembly GCA_963693315.1 of Diogma glabrata. Classification (NCBI taxonomy): domain Eukaryota; kingdom Metazoa; phylum Arthropoda; class Insecta; order Diptera; family Cylindrotomidae; genus Diogma; species Diogma glabrata. The sequence continues at coordinate 221,771,249 of OY856188.1, read as the reverse complement.
ATTACTTTTAACAAAGATAAAATACAATTTCAGAAAACTGAAATTAAATATATGGGACATATATTTTCATTTGATGGTATGAAACCAGATAGTGAACGTATAGAAGCTATTCAAAATATGAGAGTTCCTAAAGATAAAAGAGAATTACAGTCAGTTTTAGGTGTTATTAATTATTTAAGAAGTTTTATACCAAATTTAGCTGAGATCACACATCCCCTAAGAGAATTATTAAAAAAGGATGTTGAATATTTAATTAATGATGCACAACTGAAAACAATTAATAAGTTGAAAGAAGTTATAACTTCTTCGCCGGTTTTGGCATCATTTGATAGAAATAAACCGATTGTTTTACAGTGTGATGCATCTAAATATGGATTAGGAGCTTGTTTGTTACAAGATAATAAACCTATTGCATATGGTTCTAGGAGTTTAATTGATCATGAAATAAATTATGCTCAAATTGAGAAAGAATTATTAGCAATAATTTTTGCATGTCACAAATTTCATAATTATATATATGGTAGTGATGAAATTATTTGTCATACTGACCATCGTCCTGTAGTCAGTGTTTTTAAAAAAGATTTAAGTAAAATTAATTCGTCAAGATTACAACGTATGAGACTAAAACTATTGAAATATAAGTTAGAAGTCAGATATATACCAGGTAAAGATCTTCATATTGCAGATCAGTTATCTAGAAATTTTCAGATACTAAATGATGCTGATGATTTTATAGAATATAAAGAGGTAGTACATTCTATAAATATGTCTGATGAAAAAATTAAAATTTTTAAAAGAGAATCATTATTGGATCCAATACTAAGAGAAATTATTAAAATATATGATGCAGGATGGCCAAACAAAAAAGATAAACTACCAGAAAATATAAAAAGCTTTTATAAATTTAAGGAAGATATTTTTGTAGAAGATGGTTTAGTGTTTTTGGGTCAAAGGATTATGGTTCCAACAATGTTAAGAAAGGAAATGTTGGATAAGTTATATGAGTCACATTTTGGAATAGTTAAAACAAAATTGAGAGCAAAAGAAATATTATATTGGCCAGGCATAATGAATGACATAGAAGATTATGTTGCAAATTGCAGAATATGTCAAAAATATCAAATATCTAATGTGAAAGAATCTGAAAGAAATTCCAGATTTACCTTTTGAAAAGATAGGTATGGATATCATGGAGATAGGTCGAGAAATTTTTTTGATTATTTTAGATTATTATTCTAAATGGATTGAGATTGTACCATTAATAAGTAAGCAATCAGAAGCTGTAATACAAGTATTGTTAGATGTATTTTCTACTCATGGCTTTCCGAAAGAGATAGTTTCAGATATTATGCCTTTTAGTTCGTATAAAACCAAATGTTTTTTAAATAGACAGCCGATAATCGGAAAACAAGATTTAGATAGTCACTCTCTATATTGTAGTGGTCATCCTTCCCGAAGAGAATTTGGTACTGGCTTTCTTGTTGGTGCACGCATACAAGAAGCCGTGATGAAATTCATCCCGGTCAGTGAGAGGATCTGCTACCTACGTGTACGTGGTACATATAACAATATTTCTCTTATTGCCGTGCATGCACCTACTGAAGCTAAGACCGTCGACGAGAAGGATAATTTCTACATAGCACTGGAAGAGGTTATGAAACAAACACCAACACGCGACTTCATTATGGTTCTTGGGGACTTTAATGGACAGGTTGGAAGAGATATCTCTTATGGAAATGTGGTGGGTCTCAACAGCCTGCATTTGAATTCGAATGATAATGGTGAGAGAATGACTGAGTTTGCATTATCAAATAATTTGAGAATTGCCAGTACGTTCTTTCCGCATCGATCGATTCATAAACAGACTTGGGTCTCACCGAATGGAAACACTCGAAATCAAATTGATCACGTTCTAGTAACAGCAGGTTTCTTTTCGAGCGTTCGGGATGTGCGATCCTTTAGAGGTGCATACATCAGAAGTGATCACTTCCTTGTATGTGCAACGATAAGGTTCCACTTCCCAAATCCAGGCATTCCAAAATTCAATCAACGGAAACGTTTTAACATCTCATCATTAAAGAATGCTGAAACAGAAGAGAGATATCAAATCCATATTGCCGAAACATTGGAGAAATCAGAAACCATTAATGGAGACGTCGATAAGTCATGGTATTTGCTCAAAGATGCTGTTTTAAGCGCTGCTGAGGGAATACTTGGACGACCACAGAACCACTCCCAGAAGCCATGGATGGATCAAGCATGCCTTGACGCTATTCAATACAAAAGAGATTGCTATCTGAAGTGTCTACAAGGACGCAACACCAGGTCCACGAAGGAAAACTATAAACTGGCAAGACAAGCCGTTACAAAGCTATGTAGACGAGCGAAGAGAGAATGGTGGAAGAGACAGTGTGAGGAGATTGAAAGCTTCAATAAGGAACATCAATCGCGTAACTTCTTTCAACAGGTTAAAACCTTAAAGAAGGGCCCTCAAACTAGATCAACTGCTATTCAAAATGAAGATGGGGAGCTACAAGTAGACCTTAAAAATATTTTAGATACTTGGGCCGCTTATTTTGAGAATCTTCTCAACTTAAGTGACCAGCAACAAGTCGGACGACGAGCAAAGCTTATTCGTGCGTCAAAGGTACATGTAGACGAACCCACCAAAGAGGAATTCGATGCGGCGCTGTCAAAACTAAAATGCAATAAAGCACCTGGTATCGACGATATAACATCCGAAATGATTGTACATGGTGGCGAAACTCTATCCTTAAGATGGTTTGAACTTGTTCAAATGATCTGGCGGACTGAAACCATGCCACAGGACTGGAACACAGCTATGCTGATACCAATCCATAAAAAAGGTAATCGCCTACAATGTGCAAACTACAGAGGAATCGCTCTCCTCTGCACAGCATATAAGATCTTTTCCTACATTTTGCTATCCAAAATCAATCCTTTTGCTGAACAACTGTTTGGAGAATATCAGTGTGGCTTCCGGCGGGGCCGAGGTACCACCGATGCACTTTTCTCGATAAGGATGATTTTGGAAAAGTGTCGAGAGTTCAACATACCTGTGCACCAACTTTTCATTGATTTCAGGCAGGCCTACGACTCTCTCGAACGAGAGACTCTATGGTCTGCTCTGGTGTCGATGGGAATTCCTGGTAAACTGGTATCACTATGCAAAATGACAGTACAGAACTCTCAATGCTGTGTACGAGTAGAGAACGAAATATCAAAGTTTTTTAAAGTCGACTCCGGTTTAAGACAAGGTGATGCTATCTCTCCTATACTTTTTAATCTAGCCTTGGAATATGTGTGCCGTCAAAAGAAACTACCGACTAATAACAATATCTTGTCAATAAACTCAGTACAGATGATTGCTTACGCTGATGATGTTGTCATCCTCGGCCGAAGTGAAGCTGTTATGAGTGAGACTTTCAAGTCGCTTGAGAGTGGTGCTAGGAAAATTGGTCTGCAAATTAACTACAATAAAACCAAACATATGAATGTTTCAAGAGAGGCTGAGAAGAAAGATTTGATGTGCGGCGATGAACGAATTGAGGGAGTTGAATCTTTTAAATATTTGGGATCAATGCTTGACTCAAACAACGGCATACTTACAGATATTAAAGCTCGAATCGCTGCAGGTAATCGAACTTTCTACTCAATTAAACCTCTCCTTGGATCACCGTATGTATCAACTAACACCAAGCTCAAGTTATACAAGACATTGATTAGACCGGTTGTGATGTATGGGTCACAAACGTGGACCCTTACACAAAATGACGAATCGCATTTATCTGTATTTGAGCGTAAGATCCTACGCTACATATTTGGTCCACTTAAGACAGACGATGGGGAGTATAGAACCCGGTATAACTTTGAGATCAGAGACCTTCTTGAGGGTCCTGATATAATAGGTTGTATCCGTTCTAATAGGATTGCTTGGTTTGGGCATGTTCTACGAGCCGATTCACAGTCTGGAATGATTAGAAAAATGTACGTTAGTACCCCAGGGAGTGGTAGACCGCGAGGTAGACCACGACTACAATGGGAGACTGACGTAATAAACGACCTTAAAAAAATCGGCTGCCATGGTAATTATGTCGCTGTTGCGAATAACCGTGGTGAATATTCAAAGCTGATTAACCTGGCAACGCTCCTACATGGAGCATGAACGCCTTTTAAAAAAAAAAATAATATTTTTGGTACTACGTCAAGTCCACATTATCCAAAATCAAATGGGTTAGCTGAAAAGGGGTTGACATTGCAAAAAGAATTATTAAAAAAGCTAAGGATTCAAATCAAGATTATAAAATGATTTTACTAGAATATAGAAATATGCGAATAGCTGGTATTGGATTATCGCCATCTCAAATGCTATTATCTAGACGTGTAAGAACTAGTTTACCGATTCATGATAGTTTACTATTACCTAAAGTAGAAAGAGATGTAAATATTAGATTAGATAAAAAATTACAGAAAACACAAACTTGGTATAACAGAAATGCAAAGAATAGAAAATTATTTGAGAGAGGTGATAATGTTTTGTATAAGGTGGGGAAATTTTGGCAACCAGCTATAATTGTTAATAGAGATATAAATCCAAGATCATATTATATTCAAAATGAAAAAAAATTTATATTGCGTAGAAATTCATATCATTTAAAAAAGGCTTATAATTCCTTCAATAGGTTTCGAAAATCAAGTAGTAATTATGATGCTGAGAATGAATCAAAAAATAATGAATTTTCTGACGTTATAGATGAAAATATACCAGATAGAAATGAGGAACAAATTCAAAATGAAAATCAATTTAATGAATTTAATCGCAATGAAGAGCGAGAAATGAGATTTTCTAGATATGGTCGTATTTTAAAACAACCAGATCGATTGAAATATTAATTATGCATATCATTTATTGAAATTGTCAAATGAATTTAGTTAGATAAGTTTTTTTTTATATTACATTACTTATTTACATTAATTGTTGAGTTTTTTTTTTTTTTTTGGAAGGATGTGATAAGATAAGATTAATTATAATCTTGAGGGGGAGATGTTGGATACTGTGTAATTAAATAAATCAAAGTATGTTTGATTTATTTAATAAATGAATCAAAGTATGTTTTTATTATAAATAATTGAATTTAGAAATTATATGATTCATTAATAATTTGTACTTCAATTAAACCACATCTTAAAATAAATATAATAATTGAATATATACAATGAATGATTTGTAGATTAATAAATCTAACTAATATAAGAAATCTTACAGGAACTGATTAGTTTTTGGACAGTATTGGGATAAGTGGTACAGGGCCTCCCGAACACCTGTTTACTGTGTCATCATTTTTTCAATGTTTGTTGGGAGCACACAGCATTCGTTCGTGAACGAATTTTGATGACACTTTGGAAAAAGATGCAAACATGTATGGCAAGGAACTGATTAGTTTTTGAGTGATAGCGAACAAAGTGGTGGGGGGTGTCCCATACACCTGTTTTTTTTTAAGCTCAATAAAATCTATACCTGATAATCAAAGTGGATGAAACTTGGTACATAAGCATTTAGTATGGTTTACAACAGTTCTGCATCCCAACTTCCGGTTTTTTACTTCCGGCAAAAAATTTTTCTTTTAATTGTTGGCAGTTTTTTCAGTGTCTTTATGCACACTACAGCCTACAATAATGAAGTGAATATGATGAAACTTATGGAAAAGGTTCCAATTAGTGTAAGAAAATAATTATCAACTTTTAGAACACATTGATCAAAGTGGCGGGGGGGTGTACCATACAACTGCTGACTTTCCACTTTGTTTTTAAAGTTTGTTGGGAGCATACAAATTTCATTCATTCAATTCAATTCAATTCAATTTTAATGGTACTTTGAAAAAAGATAAAGACTTTAATGACAAAGAATTGATTAGTTTTTGGACAATATTGGGATAAGTGGTGGGGTCCTCCCGAACACCTGTTTATTGTTTCAATGTTTGTAGGAAGCACACAACATTCGTTCGTTCAGTAATTTTGATAACACTTTGCAAAAAGATGCAAATATGTATGGCAAGGAACTGAATAGTTTTTTTTAGCGATAATGAACAAAGTGGTTGGGGGTCCTCCAAGCACCTGTTATTTTGGAAGCTCAATAACTTCTGTACCTGATAATCGAATTGTATGAAATTTGGTACATACACATTTAGTACGGTTTACACCAGTTCTGCATCCTAACTTCCGGTTTGTCACTTCCGATAATCTTTTTTTTTACTTTTTCACGTAGAACAGAATTTATGTTTGTTGGGATACTACTGCTTGCTTTAATATTTTTATTATTAGAACTACGAAGTCCATAATATTGGTTAGCTTTTAATTAAAGTATTTGATGGATATTAGCTCATTATATATCCAGAACACTATGTTTCCAGAGCTGTGGTGAAGTCAGCCTATGCATCAGCGTCGCAATATTTTTTTACGCGCTCTGAAAGAACAGAGTAAAGGAGTGATATAAAAAGCGTTCCAAACTCTGTTTAAAACACACTTTAACTAGGTAGCTCAAAAGTAAAATTATAATTTTCTAATTGTTATAATTTTTTTCTCAATAAAAAACAAACAAAGCAGCATAAAAACTTGATAAATAGTATAGATTTGTAAAAGACAGAATACAGAAAGTATATTAATTATTTGATAAAATTAAAATAAACTGTTTCGGCTGTTTGCAGTCTTTACTTGTGTAACAAAAGTTTTGTGCTACTATAAAATTAGAAATTAGAAATGGGAAAAACTGAAAGAAATATTACTCTTGCAGAAGCCGTTTTCTCCTTCCGATTAACCACAACCAAAGCTTTCGATCGACGGATTACACAATGTATACTAATTCAATCGTTCGAAGACAAATACATATGTGCCACAACAAAATCAGAAGCCATAATTAAAAAATGTTCAATGGATCATGTTCTGGACCAACTAAAACTAGATTTGTCTATTGCAAATTTTGCCACGGTTTATACTGATGCATCGAAAAATAAGGAAATAGAAATATTTTTGATTCCATTCCGATATTTTAGAGAGCACGACAGAGTAAAGGTTAGATTGTTGAAATATTCTTCTTTACCTGAGCATTCGAACAAACATCAGAATACATTCTTGAAAAATTAAAAAAAATTTAATATTGACAAAAAGATGTAGTTTACGCTGATAATTAACACTTGGTATTCGTATTTTAGTGGTGTATCACGTCAAGGTGTGAAAAATGTTTTAAGCAAGCTAAACTCGAATTTGAACCAGAATGTATTGGGTATTGGATTCGCAGTCCATATTTTAAATTATGAAATGTTATTCTTGTAGCGACGAAATGTGGTTTCTATTCTTCCAGCTCCAAGTCCAGATTCAGGAACTCTGCTACTGCCCTTGGGCGGTAGCACAGATCTTCCTTCGTCAGGTTGGTTGGTTTCTCTGGACTATTGAACAGGTTAAACAATGCAATAAAAATTGCTGCTGATTTAATACTAATTGATGCAAATGGAATTGATGCAATTTAATACTAATTGATGTTTCTCGACGTTTTAGGACCTACTGATTCTAAAAAAGCAAAAAAAGATGAATGTCTGTCTGCCGTCCGTCCGACATTACCTAGGAAATATAGAACACCGCTGGAGGGATTTCAAAAATTTGTTTTTCTAAAAATAAGTATACTCTATGGACTAGTCCGAAAGGACGATGTGTTCGATAACTGTACCGGAAGTGTGTCAAAAAAAATCGTCAAGTGTGTCAAAACAAGGAAATTTGCATATTTTTTACTAAAAAAACGTTCATTTTAAGTGATAATGAGTACTAACATTGAATTTGGAGAAATCTTGACAGTCGGGATTGGTATATGAGACCAAAACCTAGATTATTGCATTATAGGTTTGTCAAAAAAATGTTTGCAAGTGTGTCAAAGAATGATTTTCATTTATTTTTAACCCCATTTTTTGAAAGAAAATGAAATTAATTATTTGTAAGGCATGAAATTTAATTGAACATGAAACTGGACATGGAAATTTTTGATTTTGTTGTAATTTTTGAAATAGTTTTGAAATTTTGAAAACATTTTGTATTTTTAATTTTGTTGTAACTTTTGCAATATTTTAAGAATTTCGGAAAGAGTTTCGAATTTTTGATTTTATTATAATTTTTGGAATTTTGAAAAAAGTTTCTATTTTTGATTTTGTTATAATTTTAGCGATATTTTAAGTATTTTGGAAAAGTTTTTTGAATTTCAATTTTTTGAAATATTTTTAGAATTTTGGACAAAGTTTCAATTTTTGATTTTGTAGTTTTTGGAATATTTTGGAATTTTGAAAAGAGTTTTATATTTTGGATTTTGTTATAATTTTTGCGATATTTTAAGAATTTTTAAAAAAGTTTTTTCGATTTTGAATTTTTGAAATATTTAAAGAATTTTGGACAAAGTTTAAATTTTTGATTTTGTTATAATTATTGGAATATTTTGGAATTTTGAGAAAAGTTCGTATTTTTGATTTTGTTATAATTTTTGCGACATTTTAAGAATTTTTGGAACAGTTTTTTGGATTTCGAATTTTTGAAATATTTTTAGAATTTTGGACAAAGTTTCAATTTTTGATTTCTGTATATTTTGGAATTTTGGAAAAAGTTTGTATTTTTGATTTTGGAATAATTTTTGCAATATTTTTAGAATTATAGAAAAAGATTCGATTTTTGATTTGTTATAATTTTTGCAACATTTTTAGAATTTTGAAAAAAAATTCAATTTTTGATTTTGTTATAATTTTTGCAATATTTTTGGAATTTTGAAAAAAGTTTCAATTTTTGATTTTTTTATAATTTTTTAAATATTTTAAGAATTTTGAGAAAAAGTTTGAATTTTTGTTTTTATTATAATTTTTAGAATTTTGAAAGAATTTTGAAAAAAATGTGATTTTTGATTTTGAAATATTTTCTCGAAAATCGAAATGGAAGGTTTTTGAGTAGTGTGGTGATTGCATCATCTTTTCACTAAAATATATTTTTTTTATGATCTGTTCTAACTTTGCGGCAACGTATTGATGTTTCGTGTTAGTTTTGTAATAAATTTTTAAACCAGATAAAAAATACAGGTACTTTAACAAAGAGTTTTAGGTTTGATATACATATCATTGCCCAAAACTAAAAAACAATGTCCTAATAAAAGTTTTTTGCCGAAAACTATATCAAAATCCTTAACCCAGACCGAAGCCTTGATATTTCAGAGCTGTGAGATTTCAGCCCCTTCATATTTTTTTAATGATTTTGCGAATAAGTTTGAATGTTTTATAAAAACATATTAGACGAAACACGTAATGAATTTGATGAATCATTGAATGATTTAAATGTGTTATTATCATAAAATTGTATTGAATGAATTAAAGAATATAATTTTATGAAATACATAGTTCTATGTAAATGAATAAGTTTTAACGAAACTAAATATTTAAAACATTAAAATATATTAGTAAAATTTTAGAAAACTTTGCAACATACATTTTAAACTCATATTATTTAAATTCGATGAAAATGCGAGTTTTTTATGCGAATTTGGGATTGTTAGTAAAGTCTGGAGTGCTTATAAGTTTTTTCTCGAAAACCTGCTGTGGTTCGTAGCTATAAGTAAACAAGACAAGCTTGAAGTGATATGCTTTTATATTCCAATAAAACCTGGGGAGACAAAAAAGATGTTTTGCAAAAGCCGGTCTCGAATGTTCTCTGAACTCAGTGTTTATTGAAAAAGCAAATAGTATAGGATCCGAGTATACAACGACCTTCACCGAACTGGTTAATGGATGAAAAGCATTTTATATTAAATTAAATATGTTAATAAATATATTGCGAGTGGGTTGTCTAAAAAATTTCGGTCCAGAATATGATTAATTAAAAATTTTAAAATTAATTTTTTCTAAACATTTCACCGTTTCGGTTAATAGACAAATGACATACCAATCAAAAGTATGAAGCCTTTAGAATATGCAAACGATAGGTTGTCTATTTTTTTCCCGTCATAACTTAGGGTTGGCAGGTATAAAAAGGCAGATCGAAATTAGTAATTTGCACCGGTCTGGTTAATGAATAAACTTTATGTCAAAATAAAGATTATTTTATTACAAACACGGTGATATAGGGTTGTCTGCAAAAAATCAGTCCTGAATTAGGGTTGTCGAGTTTTAAAAAGTGCAATATTCCTACGAACGAATACGTGCGACAGAGAGGTTCCAGCGAACTTTTTGTCTGTGAAAATAAAAAGGATAGCGATAGACTCGTAAATGCTGCGCATTATTTTGGAACAGCTTGCCACAACATTTAGAATTGAATTGAAAACTATTAACCAGTTTAATGCACAGAAACATTGTCTTTCGTTTCGTTCTTTATACATTCAAATAACATCTAGAATTATTATTTACAGTTAACGTATATTGTATAATTTAGTATGTATAACTTATTTACATTTCAAATATGAATTAAATAAATTTAGAATACAAGAAAAAATTTTAATTTCATTTTTATCGCAATGGATAACTAATTGCAGCAAATAATTTGTGTTTAATACAGGTATTTATTTGTTTATTTCTATCTTTCATAATTTCAAATTATAGATTCTCTTTAAAGGTAAATATTAAATAATTTATATGAATAAAAAAATATAATCAGTTTTATTTTAAGAAATATTTAGGCAATATTTAATATTTTACTTAAGTACATATTTAATAAATATTTATTTTATTATATTAATTATTATTTCGTTTAGTATTATAAAAAAGAAAATTTCGCATACAATTTGAATGTAAAAATCTTGTTTAATGTTTAGTCAGGCTGAAATTGATGACTTTTAAAAAATCTGGCCACTTGGTCATGAGCAGCATACTCGTCATTTTAATGCAAATAGAAATCAATGTCAACCTTAATAAAAAATGAGACTAGTTAAATCCAAAATTAAGTTCAGGAAAATTTATTTAACTTACTGGTTTAAATTAATTCACATAAGTTAAAACAGTCTAATCTCTTAGAAAATCTGCAACTCTATCGCTTAGAAATTCAATGTAGATCAGCTAATTTCTTCTTCCATTGAAAGTTGCATGCCACTTCATTTCTTCATCTCTTGTAGCAAAATGTACTATTTCACAAATGTATTGGCACGCGAAAATAGCGATTATTAAAAAAATGTTTTGGCACTCCAATAAAATTTAGTTGCGAACCCTGGATATACCAATATTGATTAAATTTAACATAAATCAAGAATAAGCCGTAATTTATGAATCTACCTTGAATCACTTTGAAATTTTAGAAATTGAGTTAAAAAAATTTGATTGTAATTTTCTCAAAATAAAACTGTATTAGAAATAATTTTTTAAGAAATTGTTGTTCTAGAAATGATTGTAATTTATTTGAGTAAAAATGAGAATAAAAGTTGCACAAAATCATTAATTTATTGAAATTCTATTTTGAAGCGTATAGCTATTAAATTGATTGTAAAATTCTTTAAATAATTGTTGATGATTTAAATTGAGAATTTCGTAATTAAATGAAATTGAATAAGTTAATCTTAATCTATAAATTGGACTTATTGATAAAACTAACAAAACTTCTCTCGGTTTAAACCAGTTATTCTATAATCTAGAAGATCAGCTTCGAATTTTCATCAACTAAGAGTTTCTGTATTTGAGAAAAGCTTTTATTTAATATTAGAATATTATTTCTCTCAGTGACGCACCTGTATTAAACACAAATTATTTGCTGCAATTAGTTATCCATTGCGATAAAAATGAAATTAAAATTTTTTCTTGTATTCTAAATTTATTTAATTCATATTTTAAATGTAAATAAGTTATACATACTAAATTATACAATATACGTTAACTGTAAATAATAATTCTAGATGTTATTTGAATGTATAAAGAACGAAACGAAAGACAATGTTTCTGTGCATTAAACTGGTTAATAGTTTTCAATTCAATTCTAAATGTTGTGGCAAGCTGTTCCAAAATAACACGCAGCATTTACGAGTCTATCGCTATCCTTTTTATTTTCACAGACAAAAAGTTCGCTGGAACCTCTCTGTCGCACGTATTCATTCGTAGGAATATTGCACTTTTTAAAACTCGACAACCCTAATTCAGGACTGATTTTTTGCAGACAACCCTATATCACCGTGTTTGTAATAAAATAATCTTTATTTTGACATAAAGTTTATTCATTAACCAGACCGGTGCAAATTACTAATTTCGATCTGCCTTTTTATACCTGCCAACCCTAAGTTATGACGGGAAAAAAATAGACAACCTATCGATTGCATATTCTAAAGGCTTCATACTTTTGATTGGTATGTCATTTGTCTATTAACCGAAACGGTGAAATGTTTAGAAAAAATTAATTTTTAAATTTTTAATTAATCATATTCTGGACCGAAATTTTTTAGACAACCCACTTGCAATATATTTATTAACATATTTAATTTAATATAAAATACTTTTCATCCATTAACCAGCTCGGTGAAGGTCGTTCTATACTCGGATCTTAGACTAAAATGATCATAGAAACGAAAAGAAATAGGTCACTGACAAACTTGCTTTACAACGAAATGTTGACCTTTGATAATTATTGGAATATCAATATTATGCACTCGCTAATGCTTGAAGTATAAATCCGCTCATTATCCAATAAACTATTATATTAAAAAAACACAAAAGTTCTGGCAAAGCTTGTTTGTCGTGTTCGATCCAAATAATCGATAGCAATCCAAATTTATATACTAATGCTAATCTCTGATCATTTTGTTTTATAAATAGCTTTGCAGATATTGTCATACAATTTCTAAATCTTTTTCTCTATTTCTTATCTATAAATTCCAACTTAATTAATATTATTTCAAACTTTTATACATAAAAAAATAAAATATTTCAATGTCTTCTTCGAATTAAAATTTCTATTTATATAAAGTTAACACTTCGATATATTCTTTTTTAATATTACAAATATATACAAACATATTTATAGACAAAAAAGAAATAAAAATTAAATGGCTGGAAAATCTAAAGTGGCAACATTTATTAGCACGTGACTATATACAAGAACATGACTGAAACGCGTGAGGTCTGTCGTCACTTTTTTCTCTTCTACCACATATCCGTTTCGGAATTTGGTGTTTTATAACGAATGAACTAGACTCAGGTATCTGTGGATAGATAAGTTAGACAATGTTACACAAATAGTTTGTATGGTTGTTTTCTCTTACTATTATTATTACAATCAATCGTTATTCTGGTCAAAAGTTTTAGAAAAATGTTGGTCAACGAAAACATATGAACGAAACAAGAGTTACACATACTTAATTATGTTTTGTATAAGAAAATTTACTCATTTGATTGTTGTTTTATTAAACTGAGAGAGTGCTATGTGAATCGCATTTTGATGTTTTGTGATGCAGAATGTGCGCATAAACGTAATTGACATTATTTTTAAAAGAAAATAGGAAAATGAATATTAAACTACGAAAATAAAAATACGCAGCGTTCAATCATTTAGTATAATAAGTAATAACAATAAATGAACAAGCCAAGAATAATGCGTTTTCTTAGTTATAATTTTAGAAAAACTTTTTACAAGTACGCACCAAATAATTCGATCAAAAGACGCAAGCCAAAAGTTGGGCTCCAGCACTATAAACATTTTTACAAAAGTCTTGATTACCAAGTTACATAATCATTACTTTGAACAACAGTTTACTTGAAAGTTTTCATTCTTAAAAAAACTCAAAAATTCACAATTTACAATTTATTCCCAAACTTAATCATGCAACTTCTTAAGTGCCGTGGCGCACGGTTTAAGTAGCTATGATCTAATGAATCTAACGCTTACGAGATATAATATTGCTGCAGATTGATATGGAAGCCCGATTTCGAATATTAACTTATCTTTGACTTATTTACATCTATTGTTAACTCCCAAGCCTACTGCTTTTTATAATATTTATTGTTTTATACCGTTGGCACTAGGCAGAATGTTATAATAATTTCTAACAAGCATTAAACCTGTTTATGTTCCCAAATTGAGTTTATTGTTTTTCTTAATTTCATTCTTTATTGCTTGATTTGAATTATAATATCATCTTCGTTAACTTACTTGAGTAGTAAACTAAACTAAAAGAAGACTGCAATTGGCAGAGATGCCCCCAAAAGAAATATAGTATTCAAATTGTTTACATAAAAAGTTGTAAATTAAATTATTTATGCAGCTATCCTGTGCTAACCAGAGAAATTGCATCCAGTTTTGAACTAAATGTTTTAAATAAGCTCATGTGTAATGTAATATTAAGTTCGAAAAAAAAATTTGCGCTAAAAGAAACGATAAATTTTCATTCTAATACACACCATTTGCCAGATTCCCAAAGTTCCACAGCTATTTAATTTCAAAATACTCTTTCACTGTACGTTATTATCAAGTTCTCTTTAATATTATTCCCCAACATTGTTATACACATAGCTCTCATTCAACACACAATATTCTGTTATTTCTGTATTCGAGTACATACGTCTGGTTGTATATTTTATTCAATTAAATTCCACGACTGTCAGCGATTTCAGTCTAATAAATTTCATTGAGCAATATAGATGAAAATTAAAATTTTGTTGCTATCAACACATTTTAACCTATCAAATCTAGATTTTTATTTTGAATTAATATATTTTAATTGTTTAAATAATATTTACAAAAACAACAACTTTGAAAGCTGAGTAATAATAAGCTTATCGATAAACATTAAATAAAAAACAAAATAAAATAATTAAAGGTGATAACCTTTTGACATTTTAAAAGAAATACAAAAACAAAAAGTGAAAACTTTAGATAAATCTAAAAACTAAAAGGTTTAAAAAAAAATAATCTAAATGTTCAAGTTTTGTGTAAATTGGAATATGCAATATATAATTAAATAATTATTTAATAAAGGAAATTTTAAACGTATAATTCTAAAAGTGGAGTTGAATTAAAAATAAAAAAGAAACACAAATACAAAAAAAAAATAATTACGTCAAAATATTCGTGATAAAAATCACAACAAAAATAAAAACATACACGAAAAAAAAACAACAAACAAAAGAAAAGAGAAATAGTTTTTCGATTAAAAGTTGTTTTAATTATAAAAAGTTTAAACATCATATTACATGTGTACATCAATCTTAATCAACCAAAAAAACCGTATTGTCCTCTTTTTTCGGAAACCACGTTACACACATTACTGTTCAGTTTGGAATATTATATTAAGTTCGGTTTATCAAAAGTGCACGATTTGAAAGTGAAATTTTTTAAAAATAATAAAAATATTATAAAAAAATTTAATAGTAATTTTATTATTATTTTCAAATCAACAAAAATTATTTTTATTAAAAGAAAATTTGATAAAAATTTATTACTCTACCACGAAGACCCTAATTAATCGACACCACAAAATAAAAAAAAAGGTGTTTTTTTTGGGTGTTTGTTTTTTATTAAATTAAAAAAAATGTCACATTATTAATTAAAGTGTTTTATAAATACGTTAATATTTTTTTGTATTAATTTTTTAATTGGTGTTTGTAAAGTTACGTAATTTTTATTTATAATTTTACAAACACATTGAAAAAAGTAATTAATTGTTTTTAAATTAAATAAAAAAAAAATTATTAAAATCAACGAAGCAAAATTTGTATACTATTTGAATGAAAATAATATCAAATATTGATTTTTTGTTAAAATATCACCAAAACCAAAAAGGAAAACCAAGGGATATAATGGAATCGTATTGGGAATCGGCAAACGGACATGGTCAACATCCTGTGAAATATGAAAGGTAACTAATTTTTATATTGTATAAATATGTATATAGGAATTTAACACCTGATATAAACACGATTTCTTTGAGAATGGTGTTCACGACGATGACGTCAATCATGTTTAAATCGCTAAGAATGTCTATAAAATAAAGGAAATTTTATCACCGTATGGAACAAAATCACTTTACATTTGTCTAACTATGTATTTGCATTTTTTTTAATTAAGTTTACGTTGAAATGTAAAGTTAAGTGCCCTTTCCCAAGGTTGATTGCGACAATATCGTTTTGTAGTTAGATATAAAATAATTATTTTTAAGTATTTGAATGAAGTTTGTGTCTTTAATGTCTGCTTTTGGTTTTTTTATTGGACTTGTCTAGATAAATAAAGAGATTACAGAATATGTTTGATATTTTTATTTGATTTTGTTATTTGTAAAGACATGGGAGGCATTATGTTTTGTAGAAAATAGAAATATTTAAAACGAAAAATAAAGAATAGTTGGGAATTTAGAGATGATTCATTTGACAGCGATTTTGTTTCTTTATATTTGGTAACGGTAGGTTTCAGTGTATGTTACAAAATTTATCTACTGAGTATCTTCAAAATGTTGGTGTTTGATGCTTATGTTTGATCAACGATTGTTTAAGGTTTAAATGAGAATAGATAGATATTTCTCTAAAACTAGGCACTATGGAAAGTGTTAAGCGAATTCGTATACGGATATTTTCGGCTGACTTGAAATTGCTACATATATCACCAGGACCAGGTACACATTGCAATTGGGATACTAAGCCGGTTTTAGGTTAACCTGAAAAGTTTGTTAAATTTTCTGCGTTTTGATTAAGCAAAAAATATTACTTCACATTATGCAATATTTTTACTGTCAATTTAACAAAACCAATATCAGCGTAGTTTCACGTTAGATATTGTTTTCAATGAAAACTGTAAACTAGCACTTGATACTGTATAGCACATTATTCAACAAGTTTCAGTGGTTTTTCAATTCAACAGATTTTTCACCACATGTTCTCCGTAAGAGCTTTGTCGATAAATCTATTAAACCACTTTTAAAACGTATTCGGTAATGGGATTAGGTTTTTAAAACTCAAATGAGTTGTCCAAAAAAAACAAAAATAATCTTGTTAAGCTCGACACTTTTTATCTCAAGTAGTTAAACAGAACAAAAGTAAACAGTTTCTGACAGTGTTAGTCATTCGCAAGAGATAATAATCTGCAAAAGAAGAGTCAGTTCCAACTTAAACATCCTTAACTCTTCGAAAGCTATTTTTATTTGAAGAAATATCTTGATAGAAAATTTAACATTTATTGTGAGAAGTTGAACCAATTGCAAAAAAACTAAAAGTCAAAAAACCTGAAATGGTTAATCAAAAAGGAGTAATCATTTTGCATATCATAATGTTAATTCTCGTAGGAAAAATAAAACGTGAACAAAGCCAAAACCAAGCCAACCAAGAGGTGAAATTGCATATTGTTGGATCCCTCTTTATGTTGAAAGTCACCTTTTGTACTTTCACTCAAAACAGGAATATGCTGTAGTGTATGTTGACCTAAAAATTTATCGAATAGTTGACTACGGATGGGATAAGATTTTAGAAAATAAGAGACATAACATTTTATCGATATCATCCGAGCCCAATTAGTCATAAATATTTGGATATTGGCTAATCATTTGTGCTGTATGGTTTATACTAAATTAATTTTTAAGGGAATTTGCATCCGTATATCACAGTTCTACTCCAATCAACAACAACCAAAAAATGAAACAGCAATAATATTCGGCAGTTCGGAAAGATAACAATTGTTTGGTGTAACTGACAACAAAATAAAAACAAACAGCAATTTTTTGCGTTCTTATATTATAAGTATTTAGAATTCCTTTTTTCATTAACAAATAGGGGTGTGTGTATAGACAAGCTCCTCGCGCTACACCCTGGATTACGCAAAAAGTCTTTTCAAATTTGGTAGCCAAATAATTCATTTCGAACTCTTGGCTGTGATACAAACAAATGAACATAAACCAAAATCAAAATCACAGTAAAAAGGGTACTTTTCAGCACCATAAGACAAAAAATATTGGACCCTCAGTTCGTATTTTGCAATTGAACATTGAAGGCATAAGCAAGTCAAAAACTGAACACTTACACAGAGTATTAAAAGATTTCGACATCGACGTTGTTAATTCTGCATGAAACGCGTGCAGCAGCTGCAGATGAAGTGCAACTTACCTCGAGAGGAAACATTGTTGGTTACAAACTAATTAGTGCTATTTACCATCAAGCATATGGATCTGCCGCGTATGTTATGTCAGAAATCATGAACTGCACCCATGTACTTACACAGACGGACAACGATATACATCTTATTGTTGTTGATATATCGGACACGAAGATTGTAAACGTGTACAAACCACCAAATACAGCATGGCCAGCTGCTACTCCACCGCTATTTCACCATCCAGCAATATATGTTGGAGACTTCAATAGCCATCACACTCGGTGGTCCTACTCATATAACAATCCCAATATCATACAACTGACTGACTGGGCGGATGGTAACAACATGTAACTGGTTGCGAAAGGCATAAAAACCTTTAGATCTGCTAGATGGCGATGTGATTACAATACCCACCTCTGTTTTTCCACGAACAACGTAACCCAATTAGAATATCGACGGCTTGTCTTACAAGGTTTTCCAAGGTCTCAACATCGTCCAGTAACTGTTGAGGTGGGTATCCAAATACCACTCGTTAACTCAACTCCTCAACCTACATGGAATTTTAACAAAGCTGACTGGGCTAAATATAGGTCGGAGTTGGATGCAGTGATTCGCTGGATTCAACCCATTCCTAAAAATTACGATAGGTTCGTTGGAATTATCATCTCAACTGCTAAGAAATGCATCCTACGACGCTTCCGTGAAGATAACATTCCTAGCTGGAGTAGAGAGAGAGCGATATATTATATGAAGAGTATCTTAGTAGTGGTGAGGAAGACGTGGCTGATGACCTAATATACTCACCGGACGCAGCGAGGCAACGAAAGTGGATTAACGCTGTTGAAAACATTGACTTTTCCCAATCAAGCAGGTAAGCTTGGTGTCTCCTTCGGAAGCTGGGTGGCTCAAACTCAATTACTCGTGCTAACAATAAAATAAATCCAGAGGACATTGCAAATCATATCGTAAACATGTCTCGTTCTTCTATTAATCGCATTCATAAGAGAACCATTAAACGTAAATTAAGAGAAATGATGCGCAATTGCTCGTCTCCATCGAAGTATGCGAACTCTTTTAATAACGAAGAACTAGATTCAGCTCTGTCCCAAATAAAAAACAGAAAAGCAGCTGGCTACGATGGTATTTTTCCAGAATTTCTTAGAAATGCTGGAAAAAATGTAAAACAATGGCTAACTAAATTTTTCTCGAATATCCTAGAAACCGGCAATCTTCCAAAACATTTTAAGACTACGAAAATGATAGCGATACTTAAGCCAGGTAAACTATCCAATGAACCAGGAAGCTATCACCCAATTGCCCTTTTGAGTACCTGCTATAAGTTGCTAGAACGACTCATATACAACCGTATCGCACCCATCTTAAATGACCAGATCCCGGGTCGAGCAAGCTGGTTTCCGTCCCAATCGCAGTTGCACTGGCCAACTACTCGCTTTAACATCCTATATCGAAGCCGGGTATGAAAACAATACAAAACAGGCGTAGTATTCATTTATCTCACTGCAGCAGTGCAGCATATGACACGGTCTGACGAATTGGGATTATATATAAGCTGTTCAATGCAATACCTTGCAGCACCATCTCACGTTTAATTACCAACATGCTGAGTAATCGTGTTTTTAAAGTTCATCTAAATAATTCCTGTAGTACGTCCAAAAAGCTTAACAATGGTTTACCACAGGGTTCTGTCCTGGCACCATTACTTTTTAATTTGTACATTCATGACATTCCTGACACAACATCAAAGAAATTTAGTTACGCTGATGATTTTACCCTGGCCACTCAAAACAAAGACATGGGTGGTCTTGGAAGATTTGCTCTCAACTGACCTCGAACGTGAAGCTTATTTCCTAATCTAAGTAAAACCGAGAGTTCTTGTTTTCACTTAAACAACAAACCGGCAAAATACGAACTGTCAGTGTTATTTAACGGCACTGTCATTAAATACAATCTACAGCCAAAGTACCTATGCACTACTCTCAATAGAACTCTTTCTTTTAAACTTCACCTAGAGAATACGTCAAAAAAACTTAAAACGAGAAACAATATATTGCACGAACTGGCAGCTACTCTCCGCACAACTGCTCTAAGTCTGGTTTACTTAGTGGCTGAGTACGGCGCACCAGTCTGGTTGAATAGCACATATTCTCAAAAAGTTGACTGCCAACTGCATGCCACTATGCGGACTATAAGTGGTACTATCAGTTCCCCTCCTTTATCTTGGCTCCCTGTGTTAAGCAATATCGCTCCACCTGCACTCAGACGCTCGCATGCGCATGCGCCAGCAACCTGCTGGCAACTAATTTTAATATCATGGATACCTGCGACACCTCCTGGAATCATTACAACACACCTGGAACACTATTCCCGAACACGTAAATGTGAATTTGGACAATATTGTTAAGTTTGTATTGCGTAACATTAAACGGTAACGGTAACGATTTTTCGAAAAACGAGTTTCACAACGTTGTCTTAATTGAATTTAGCAATATTGTGAAATTTGCTTTCGAAAATCGTTACCATTATCGTTTAATGTTATGCAATACAAACTTCACAATATTGTCAAAACTCACATTTATGTGTTCGGGAATAGGGCCCCTAAAATTTCTATTACTAACCTGACTTTAATCCAATCTGGTTTTGATCTTGCACGTCATACCTGGACTATACTAAACCGAATAAGAACGAATCGTAGACGTTGTGCTGATTCTTTCTACAAGTAGGGAATTTCAGAGTTCCCTCAATGTGACTGCGGAGCATCACAGCAAACCATAAACACATTGCAACTGTGTGTCCGATTCGACGATACAATGGCGACATCTCATACATCCATTTGGCAGCTCCCGATGTAGTAGCATAGATAGACTCACGCGATGTGAACGTCTAATGTTCAAATGCTCAAATATTTTACTTTTTAACCAAAAAACGCGCAATCAAATCGATTGTAAGCTCATTCAATGGGTATTCACGTTTTGGTTTAGGTAGATTTCATAGAAAAATCTACCTATTTTAAGTTTTATTTTTAATTTGTCACAAAAAAACCAAACGATAAAAAAAAAATTAACAAATATTCTTCGCAAAGTGCGGTTTCTTAGTGAAAAAATCACAACAAACGTAGTTTCTGGACCAATTTTATCAAATGATTAAATCATCTGTTTGTTTTTAACCTATATAATCTTTACTTATAACCCGATTCTTGGAAGGTGGCCAGCGTTCAACGATGAGTCGATGTAAAAATGTTTTTCAATCCCGTTCAAATTTTGATGATCTATAAATCCCTTATTCGTCCATGTATGGAATACTGCTGTCATGTTTTGGGAGGTGTTTGTCAATCAACAATAAGACTCGGTACAAAAGACTCTGTACAAGACTCTGTACTCTGTACAAAAGAGCAATACGGTTGATTAGTAACACCAATCTAACGGATCAGAATGATTCATTCTAGCACCGAAGAAATATGGCTGAATTCTCAATCTGCTATAAATATAACTTTAGCGAATTCTCCTCTAAAGAAATTCAAAATATCCTTCCATCGTGTGCGCATTACAATTGACAAACAAGAGCTTCCGAGATATCCCATCGATTTATTGGCCAAATACCTCGTTGTAGAACTGTGTCCTTGCATAACTAAATGCCCTCCTCCGTATTTCCCGTTGAGTTTGCCCCTCAGACATTTAAAGAAAATGTCCATCGTCATTTAAAACAATTAGTATAGTTATTCCCATATTCTCATTCCTTTCATTTTCCTCATCTCCTTCCTTTAAAGTGGACATGGTATGGTATCTTCAAAGAGTCTGAATTATGAATATTTCATATTTAGGGTGCCGTACGGCGTACATGTTCAACTAATTAATAAAAATAGTGTAAATTTGCATTAAATCCGATTAAACAAAAGAATCTGTTTAAAAATAAGCTATTTTAATTTTTTTACCGATAGGTGCTGTTGGTTCTCTTCGGTTTCATTAACTTTAAACATAAAGGATTCAGTATTGGTTACATCCAGCACCTAATTTACGCATGAGCCATGGCGTAGGACCGACACATTTTTGATTTAGCTGAAATTTGTGTATAAGTTTTATATAAAAAAAAAAGATATGTGTTCGAGGATTTTTTGTGGGCAAATAGAGCGGATCTTAATTTCGAGAATTTCGTATTATTTTTAAAAATTCATAACTTCGGTTCTGGTAAAGACACTTTTTTCTGTTTTATTTTAAAGTTAAAAAAAGGACTTTTGAAAAACTGTTGTCTTAACACTGTTTACTACAATTCGTTATTCTTTTTAAGGGGAAAAAGGAGGAAAAAGATCCATTTTCACAGAGGATTATGCCTGCTTGAACATAGACCTTTTATCTGCTATTATACAAAAAACATGTTTTTATAGAAAATTGAACGTAGAATACGATGGTTATATTAAACACTCTTTATTTTTGTAGGGCGATGACTAAAAATAATTTTAACATTTTATTTGTTTATAACAATAGGACTTTGTTTATAATTTTTATCGATTATATTATTTTTCAAATTTTATTTTTTATCTTTAAAATAAAACAAAACAAAAGTTTCTATCTTTAATAGAACCAAAGTTATGAGTCTTTGAAAATAAGTCTTTAATCCAAAACTCAGGAAATTCTTTTACAAAAAAATCCTCGAACACGTACATACTAGGGTGGAGTGAAAATGGCCAAAAAAATTTTTTTTGTTTTTTTAAATCTCCTATATTGTTAATCGATGACCCTATATAAGAGCTTAATTCATGCAAAAAATCAAATCCTTACTACTTTATTTGGAGGTGGCGCACGAAGGCTGAAGTTTGAAAAATATACAAGGTATTACTACTATGTACTTTTTAAGTTGTAGTTTAGTACCATTTAAAAATCGTTATTTTCTACCACTGTATACAGTGTTAGCAACACTTAAATTTATATGTATATACTTATATGTACTTTATATGTACTTAAATTTATATGTACGTAAAACGTAGTTGAATCCCCTTGTCGCCACAGAGAAAGTTCGCGACTTTCGTCTTCCAGAGCTTTAAGTAAATGCGACAAATTACTATGATTTGATAGATTAGATGAACGTGAAAGTAAGAGAACCTCCAATAACCATGAAATATACTAATGCAGAAATTTCACATTTGATCTGTTCGGAAAATAACTTCCTTGAATTTGAAAACTTTCCTTGCCATACTCAAACAGTAGAAAGGTGTGTCAAGCTCGTCACTGAAGCTTCAATTGCGGTCTGTGGATCAGAAGCAAGAGATGGTTTCATTCGCTCCAGAATTAAAGCTCGGCAAGATACACTATTGTTTGAAACCAAATCTCAATTTTTCCAACAATGAGACTGATAGTGGATAGCAAAATAAATTATATTTTTTTTAATAATACTTATTTATATGAATTATATTTTATGTGAATAAATAAAAGACTGAAACAACTTGAATTAACTTCATATAAAAATGTTTTATACCAAATTACTTTTATTTCAATAAGTGGTCTAGTTCAAAAATTAAAGTCCTCTGCGCCACCTCAAGACCTTGACCTAGGAAGCTAAAATTTTTTTTCAGTATGTTTAAGGCTATGGAGCATCGATTGGAGAAACTATGGAGCATGGTACAGGAGAAACAAAATTCAAAAAAAAAAAATTTCGCTCCACCCTAGTACATACATCTTTTTTCGATATAAAACCCGCAAATAAAATTTCAGCCAAATCAACAATGTGTCGGTCAGAAAGGTGTTCGGTTTGTAAAAGAATGACCCATATGCATTTCTAACCCAATATTTTGGCATCATATACATTTTTATTACAAATATTATGTTTTTGTAGAAGAACGTAAACAAGGCAATATTTACAAGCACACTATAGGGACTTGCATTGTTTGGCAATCTGTTATTTCTCGCATAATGGGGGCGGTCGAACTATATCATGTTTGTTTTAACTAAAAACAACACTATTATGACGTACAACGTAATGATGTAATGACGTTATGACGTATAATGTACTTATGACGTATATAGGCTTACTTTTATCTGTAGTTTGTAACCAAACGCAATCAAACAGAAATTTGAAAGTTATAATGTAATGAATATGTTAATGACAGACTTATTGTGAATTTATAAGATATATTACAATTATTTATATAAGGTGCGATCTGGTCTAACCTTAAGACGGCCAAGATTTTAAATCCGGCCCTGGTAACATCGTTGGTTTTGATTCAAACCGCACCAAATTTCCAATCATTTCAATGTAAATGCCCCACCATTGTCATCATGATTTCAAGTTGATGGAATTTGTAGTTTACGAGATAATCGACGGGAACAGATAGATACCATAGTAGCGCAAATAGGGTACAAATTTTAAGCAAACTAAGCCCAAAAACGGTAAAAGGACGTAAAAATATAAACAATGTTAAGATATTTTATTTCACAACAACACAAGATAGCCACATTAATCCCAGTGCTCGCTCGAGTAAATGTAATAAATAAATCATAAATCATTTTTATCAGTAGCATAGTAAACGCACTCTTTATCATGAAAGAATCAAATTTTTTAGGGTTCCGTTTTTTATACGGAACACTATTGGTGAGAGTAAAACGAGTTTTCATATTATATCGATTATCTCGTAAACTATAAATGCTATGAACTTGAAATTTGAGGTGCGTATAAAGCTAATCTGTCCACATAAAATGACGGATACAAATAAAACTAAAGTGGTTTTCGTTGTGTTTACAGGGGAACGATGTGAGACCTTTGAAAAATAAATTTTTTTGTAAATTCAAGTAGGGTGTCATATGAAAGGGCTTCATTTCAGTATTCCTTAAAAGTTTATTTTGGAATTTTACACCTCATCATTTTTTGTATAATTTTGAATAATGTGTTTTCTTATCTCGATTAGCTCCGAACCTAACTAAACGAAAATTTTCAAATGTATTTAGAATGATAGAATATTAAGTTTTTAATGAAAAATATATAAAATTGTTATATTTATTTAGGGGTTGAAAATGAGAAGGGATAAAAACACTATTTAAAATGTGGTCAAGTGGGGTGTCATTTGAAAGAGCACGTAATTTAGAAAACAAATCAATTTTTTTTTAGAATTTTGCGATGCACAGTTTTGAGTTATTGTTAAAAAAGTACGACTTTCAGACATCCCCCCCCCCCCTACGTTTCGACACTGATTGACAGAAAAATTTGTAAAAATTCACAGAGTTAGGATATTTGGTAAACTTTGTATGAAAACTATAGCGAAGTTTCAAATAATTATATTTCTGTTTGTTTAGGGGACCGGGATAAAGAGGGTAAAAAAAACCTTTTTTGACCCAAGCGAGTGGGGTGTCATTTGAAAGAGCACTTAATTTAGAATTCGTTGCAATTTTTTTTAGAATTTTTCGGTGCCCAGTTTTTGGGTTATATTCAAAAAAGTGCAAAATTCAGACCGTTCCCCCCAATGTTTCTACACTGATTGACAGAAAAATTTGAAAAAATTCACATAGTTAGGAAATTTGGTAAATTTTCTATGAAAACTATAGCGAAGTCTCAAATAATTATATTTCTGTGTGTTTAGACTTTAGGGGACCGGGGTAGAGAGGGTAAAAAACCTTTTTTTGACCCAAGCGAGTGGGGTGTCATTTGGAAGAGCACCTAATTTAAAATTCGTTGCAATTTTTTTAGAATTTTGCGATGCACAGTTTTTGAGTTATTGTCAAAAAAGTGCAAAATTCAGACCGTTCCCCCCCCCATACGTTTCGACACTGATTGACAGCAAAATTTGTAAAATTTCACAGAGTTAGGAAATTTGGTAAATTTGGTATGAAAACTATAGCGAAGTCTCAAATAATTATATTTCTATGTGTTTAGGATACGGGGGTAGAGAGGGTAAAAAAACCTTTTTTGACCCAAGCGAGTCATTTAAATAGAACACTTAATTTAAAAATTATTGCAATTTTTTTTAGAAATTTTGGGTGCACAGTTTTTGAGTTATGGACAAGAAAGTGCAAAATTCAGATCGTTCCGCCCCCTACGTTTTGACGATGATTGATAGAAAAATTTGAAAAAACTCATAGAAACAGGAGGATTGGTAAATTTTGAATGAAAATCATAGCGAAGACTCAAATAATTATATTTCTGTGTGTTTAGGGGATGGGTGTGGGGAAAGAAAAAAAACATTTTTGACCCAAATAAGTGGGGTGTCATATGAAGGAGTACATAATTTAAGAAACATTACAATTTTTTTAGAATTTTGCAATGCATAGTTTTTGTGTTATTGTAAAAAAAATATTTTTAGTACATATATAGCCTCTCCACCCCCTAATTTTAACACTTGATTGACCGAAAAAATAATCAAATCAAATCCATTTACAAGCTGGTGTAATTGAATCTTTCTTAAGTTACCAAAAACATCTATGGATAAGATTTAACCTGAATTAATATTTTTTTTGCCATTTTTGATCAATCTAGATTTGATTGTAATTTACAATTGACATTTACGATTAAACATTTATTTTGTTATGCGTCTATGGTCTGGAAAGTTAAGGACATTACAACACAACTTTTTGTCAATAATTTTTGATATTGTGTTCTTTTACATTCACGGAACCCTTGACGAGCGAATTTTATTCGCACTTGTCTGACTTTTTTTATTTTAAACCTCAAAATTTTTTGATTTTAGCTGTCAATTCAAATATTTTAATTTTTTTGTTTACACTTTTAATTTAATTTTATTTTGTTTACGTTTATATTTTCATGGTAACTATTCTTAATAAAATTGTTTTGTGGCTTTCGGGATAGGCTTCTTTATCTTTAGTGATAAAAATAATTGTAATTGTAAATTGATGTAAATAATTGTAAATTGATGTAAAAAGTTTGACGAATAAAATCAAAATAATTTATTTGTGCTTCTTGGAATTGTGACATTTCACCATTATTTTTAATAAACATCTAATTTTATTATATATTTTTGACAATGTCGTATCCAACATAGACTGCATGATAATTTTAAATATATTTGTTCTGTGTCAAAGTCGTCTTTTTCCATAAAAAAGTCTGGCTCTGTAGACTTTTTTTTATAGTGGTTCACTTTTTTACAGTATACCACTTTTTTTTAAATATACTATTATAAAAAAGTGTTCTGCTATAAACAAAAGTCTATAGAGCAAGACTTTTTTATGAAAAAAGACGACTTTTGCACTGAAAAAATATATTTAAAATTAGTATGCAGTCTATGTTGGATACGACATTGTTGAAAATATATAATAAAATTAGATGTTTATTAAAAATAATGGTGAAATGTCACAATTCCAATCCTATAAAATATTTTTTCCATGAAAAATTGTGATATTCGTCTTACTCTATCTTTAGAAAATTAATCATGGTTTCTCGTTCTATTTCGGCTAGAAAAAAAGATGAAAAAGACTAATGGACAGTCAGCTTAAAATATCGTGATATTTTTTATCAGTTTTCATGACCAAACACCAATGTAAACAATAGAAATTAAGTTGCTGTATTTGTAAATTTAAACTTTATTGCATAAATTGTAAACCTACAGATTTTATAAATTAAATTGAAAACTAGCTTTTAAAGATATATAATATGTTTTGTAAACAATTCTTTATAGTCCTAAAATTGAGAAAGGTCATTAATCAAAAACAGTCAATTTAAACACAAACAAAAAAAATTTCCTTTCTTATTTCAACATTATTAATTTCCCATGACTTGTAACATTTGGCGTAGTTTCAGTTATTCAAATCTCATAAACGTGTTAAGTAATTATTTAAATACAACAAATAAATAATAAATATTTTGAATTCAAAACTTAACATATATTTACAATATACATATATTCATTTATTTTTAATTATGAACTTTTGATTTTATATTTTGTTATAGTTTACTTCTTTTTGATAACTTTGTTTGGTTTTTAAAGAGTACATTTCCAGTTGATATTAATATGTGATATGGACTATGGAGTAAAATCTAAAGAAAACAGAAAGTAAAATTAAATGTTGAAACTGACGTTTCTCATTCTATTTTATTGGATAACAAACAATTATCTATAAATAATTATTATAACTTCTATTAATAACTAATAAACGACATTATACAAAATAAAATTAATTGATTATTTATGTTCTTCTATATATATAAAATTAAAAGTATGTGAGTTTGTCGTTTATGCATTAATACACCATTCATCCGATCTTCATAAAACTTTGGGAAGTTGTTGTGTATACTTGCGCATAGGTAATAGGCAACATTTTTTTGTAAATGGAACCCCAGGGCCGTTATAATTATCTTAAAGAGTTCTGCCTAAATGTTGATAATAGTTTAATTTGATTTTTCTTTAAATATCGTTTTATACGGATGGATTCCTTTGATCAATTTTTTTTGTTGAACATAATTTAATGAAATTGAAAAATGAATGTATAATCTGAAACAATTACATTTGTATATCAAAGCTTTGTGTGTTTGAATTAAACACATCATGACGTTACAAATATGTTATTGGTTTGCAATTGTATGTAATACATGTTTCTTCAACTAAGGAAGATAGTTGATAACATCGATTAAAAGCTCAAAATTACGAAATGGAATTCGCACAAATCCTATATACAAAGAAGCATAGCTTATGTATAATCAAACATGGATAGCAATTATGATAAACAAACTAATTAAAAATGTGGTCCTTAGCCGACAACACCTTTGCAATAGTGATTTGCAAACAGTTACAATGCATTAATACCAATGAATTTATAATATCTGCCTGCCCGCAGGAACATATGTAAAATTTAAAATTTTGGTTCTATGGGTGTGACAAAGCCGCGTACTTAAGTACCTGCTATTGGCAAATCAGTTAACGTGAGATATCGTATACTACCAACAATGGCAGTAAGATATCACTTATATTAAGGGGATATGTGATATTTTAGGGGTGCTGGCGGGTGCACTTTTTTCAATCAACGATAGTACCCTTAGTCTTAGTTATGGAATATTCTTTGACGGAAACGCTCTATTTTTTTGAACTTCTTTAGACGCGTTTTAAGAATTTTGCAACGGAATTACAAAAAACGAATATAATATTCGGCAAATATACGATACAATTCAATTATGACACACATATAAATGTCGGAAGTATAACCATATATATTCATCTCTATCATACTACAGTCTGATTTTGAATTTTCAACATATACATGCACACAATTCCAAAAAAAACGTAAGTAGAAATTTAAACACAATAAAATAAAAAAGAAATTAGAAGTAAAAAAGGCAAACGAATATTATGTTCGGCAAGTATGCGACAATTCGATTATGTGTATTGTATTTTTTATACACTTATTCAGTACCGTTTTAAATGTTATATGAGTTGGGCGTGTCGATCTTAGATTTAAATATCTAATAATATAATATTCGTAATATTTTATTGAGTTTCGTAATTTTTTAAATTTATATTTTGAATTGTTTTAGTTTTTTGAAGTTAAACTTCTTTAGGGCTGGTTATGGTAGTCATTGTGGTCATGGTGGCCATGGTGGTCATGGTGGTCATGGTAGTCATGGTGGTAATAGTGGTCATGGTGGTCATAGTGGTAATGATGATCACGGTGTTCACGGTGGTTATGGCGGTCATGGTGGTCACGGTGGTCATGGTGGTCATTGTGTTCATTATGGTCATGGTGGTCATAGTAGTCATAGTGGCTATGGTGGTTATGGTGGTCACGATGGTCATTGTGGTTACGGTGGTCATGGTGGTCATGGTGTTCACGGTGGTCATGTTAGTCATGGTGGTCATGGTGGTCATGGTGGGCATGGTGGTCATGGTGGTCATGGTGGTAATGGTGGTCATGGTGGTTATGGTGGTCATGTTGGTTACGGTGGTCACGGTGGTCATGGTGGTCACGGTGGTCATGGTTGTCACGGTGGTCATGGTGGTTATGGTGGTCATGGTGGTCATGGTGTTCACGGTGGTCATGATGGTCATGGTGTTCATGGTGGTCATGATGGTAATATTGTGCATGGCGGTCATGGTGGTCATGGTGGTAATGGTGGTCACGGTGGTCATGGTGTTCATGGTGGTCATGATGGTCGTGGTGGTGTCACGGTGGTCATGGTGGTCATGGTGTTTAGAGTTTGCATCCCGGGCTTTCCCGGGCGGGAAAAAATATTTGTGTTGATTGAATTTGTTTTGTTAAATAGAAAAACGACTGCTGTAATCTTTGCACGCGGTTGAAATAAATTTCTTTGGCTACTGTGGCAGGTATTAATAAAAAGATGAAATATAAAATAAATATGTCATATTGCAATTTAGAGTTGCATTTCTTGATAATATAATTTGCAGCATGTGTAATAAAAAGTAATATTTACATAATGTATTACAAAGTAAATTCAATAATTAACATAATTGAAATATGAAATTAGAGGTTCATGACAAATTTGCTAAATTTTTTGAAAAATGCATCAATTGTTGTACCAATTTTTAAATTAAGTGGACATGTATTCATCGTTAAATTTAATTTGTAATACGTTGTAAGACTTTGAAAAACATGTAAATATGGCTTTTTATTACACATTGTTGCAAATTATATTATCAAGAATATTAGAAAGAAACTCTAAATTTCAATATGACATATCTATTTTATTTTATATTTAATATTTTTAGTAATACCTGCTGCAGTGGCCAAAGAAGTTTTACTTCAACAGCGTGTAAAGATTACGCACTTCATTTTTTTAAATAAAATGTGTTGGGTAGTAGGTATTACAATGTGTGTTACAACAACAAATAAGAACCCTTTAAGAAAAACATGCATAACAACATGCTTTCTAAGGTGTTGATGGACGTAATTTTTTAAATAACTGACGGACGTAATTTATTTAAAGAATGAACTTTTTGCTTGCTCGAACAAATGAGCTTCCATATAACTATTATATATGCTGGCTTGAGGGAAACAATGCGTTACATGATCTTGGTATATGCTTCTAGCACTAGGATATATAGAAACCTAATTTTAGCTTTGTTCCTGCAAATTTGAAAAAAAAAAAAAGTATGTTATTTTTATTTCCTCCATCCTATCATGAAATATTGCACTATGTCGTACATTATTATGTGAAAGGATTTATTATTTAGTTTTCCATTCTTGAGGAAGAGTATAAAAACAAACAAAAATTTGCGTCCATCAACGTCTTAAAAAGCATTATGTTGTAGAACCTAGGTCTTAAGAGGTTTTAATATGTTGTTGCGACACATATTGTAATTTTAAATGTCACATATTTTGAAATTGCACAAACTTTTTTGAACTTCGGTGAAAAAGATGATGAACAATGTCATTGAAGCTACAATTTTGAATGGAAAATTCGAATAGAAAGATGTAGTGTTGCCACGACAGATAGGCCACATATTTTAATGATCCCAACAGATTCAAACGTTTAGTTTCCAGTGCAACTCGCTTTTGCAATTACCATCAACAAAGCACACGGACAGTTACTGCAAGTATGTAAACTAGATTTGGAGAATCCATTCTTCTCACATGGACAACTGTATATGGCTGGCGCGTTAGGAAAACCTTCTGATCTATTCGTGTACGCACCAGACGGAAAAACAAAAAATATAGTGTACCCACAAGTACTCGAATAAATAAATAGAATTAAAACGACTTTTGAAATTCGTTCCATATTAAAATAAATAAGTTGCAATAAAAATGACACAATGTAAATTGAATGTTATCTTTACGAGTTTTCTCGAGTTTTCTTTCTTATGAGATAGCGGCAATATGCGACCGATGTTAAATAAACAAAACTTTTACGCTATTTGTTGTAAAAAATAAAATTTTGAGAGATTTTATGAGTGATTAAGATCAAAGTAATTATTGTAATTCACTTGAATTTTTCAATATGACAGCATTTTTCATTTTCTCTCAGAAAAACTTCTTTAGAACAGTTTTTGTGTGTTTCGTACAAATACAATGCATGAACACTGTGAACATTTGTGAATTTATTTTTGTTCTGTATAATGTTCTATATAGAGATGACACACCTCTACTAATTCAACAAGTCATTTAAATTGTTATTGCTTACTTGAAAACTTATTTAATCGCTAATTTTTTATATATCCGAACCAACCGACCACCATAACTAATATTAAACGTGACTGCTCTTATGTCAAATCGTTTTTTTGTTTGTTTGTTTTCCTTTATTTCTCGCAGAGAGAAACAGGTTTGTCTTCCCAAAGACGTGCGTAAATTTTTCATTTGATTCAAAAGTGTACAATTATTGCGAGTTTCTTTTAAATCTATAAGAAAAAAACCTACCACAAAAAATAATAGTTTCTCCCTCCCTGCGACTATATAAAAAGAAATGAGTAAAATAACAGATTAAGAATTGATTCTAACCAAACATATAAATTTTGATCTTTATCTATTAAAAATAAACTAGCCAATAATGAAAAGTTGGTCGCCAGCTAGTTTTCATAATATACTTTCAGGATATATACATAACTTAACTATTTGCACATGGGCATTATAAAATAATAAAATATTCACTATTATAAAATCCCTGGAGCAATACATACATAACACAATACATAAATGTAAAATACTCTCGTAATTATTTTCATTCATTTATAAAAATTAGCACAACTAAAAATAATAGATTTTACTTTTTGTTTCGTTTTAAATTATTTAATTGTTTTTAATTTATAATTTAATACAATAGTTGATTGTTGTAAATAAACAGAAATGCAAATGGCGAAATTAGAAATTAAATATGACATATTAGTGAACACGATTTCTTATGTCTCTCTTCATACAATTTTAATGTTATGTTCTCTCTATATGTATTTATATATACTCTAAGATTCGAACAAATCAGCTAGAATGCTGATTATTTTTCATTCATATTTTTAAAAAGTAAAATTAAAAATTATGGTGCCATTTCTCATTACCACCTTTTGAAACCATTGCTACTACGTCAACATAATGTCTGCGCAAAAACTTTATTTATAAGCGTAGCAAAGCACGCCAGGTCCTGCTAGTAGATTATATAAAAATTTTAAAACCATTCTGTACATGGCGTCATAAGATATCTAAATATGTATATAAAAATAACATTTCACAAATCGCCCTCGTAATAATAACTCATAATATTATTCATAATATCATGTTATATGTTTTTTTATACAATTTTTTTAATAATAATTGAGGCACGTGTTTCGCCTTATGTATTACATTACATTTATAAAGGCTTTTGAGTAATAATAACACTACAAAATAATATATAGATATATCTAATAGATATATTTTTATTTGTATATCGTTTTACTTATAATGTAAAACGAAAAAGATTATTCGATTGAAGGCGATTACGAAACTATTAGAAATTTGCACCTTTTAATACATGTGATCTTAATTAAACTGATACAGGTGTCAATCTTTTTTTTTTTGTATATTACTTATTACTATATTAACAGTTCGTAGATTAAAAGTGTTGTTAGGTTTGTGTAAATGAAATAATCAATATAATTATTAATGTAGATTATAATCACCATATTCTTTTGGTTTCACTCTACACATTAAAATAGTTTTATTTATTTTTTAAAATAATCCGCAGATTATTCTTATTAATAAAAAAGCAAATAATTTTGGAGTTGAATGTAATGTTTAAATATAAATAGCTTATTGTAAATTACAATCAATCGCTGTGTAGAATTTCCCTATCGGTTTCGATACTATATCGTTCTCTTTTTCACTCAAACTAAATATCTTTATCCACGACTACTAAAGAATACATATATACTTTCCATGCGTATATCTCTCATTGTAATTGTATTCATTTCTTTCTATATATCAAATTCTTTTTTATTTATTTCATTCCTTTTTATTTATTCAAAATTACCCTAACAAATTAAAAACTTGATTTGTTGGTATAGTAATATAAACAGATAAAACACGAACAATACATATAAAATAATAAGGTGACCAGACGTCATCTTTTGAAGATGACAGTCATCTTTTACGAACGATTGCCATCTCTTAAAATAATGCCATCTTTTTGTCATCTTTTACAAAAATGAGCATCTTTGTCATCTTTTTATCATATCGCATACTTATGAATTAATGATTATCAATAGCTATCAATGGGGAATAAAAAACAATTTGAGCATGACCAATGACAGGTCAAAATATCCAATCATTTGGATAATTAATGCATTGCTTATTCCTAAACTTCAAAAGTTATTAGAATTCCTTTTTGGTCTACCAGGACCAAACGCATCAGTGGTAAGAGTATTTTCATTTATTAAGTAATGATATACGGACAGTTAAAAAGACAAAAATTCGATTAATAGCTATTTATTGTACAAGATGATAAAATTGCACTTTATCTTCGAGAGCGATTTTAGCGTCGAGGCGTTAGCCGAGACGCTAATAAGCATCGAGAAGATAATGAAATTTTATCATCATGTGGAATACAACATTTTATTCTATAGCAATTGTTAAGGAAGACCAAAAAATGAAGAAAAATCAATGATAAATTTAATTTAAAAGTGTCAGGAAAAAAACAGTTTCACGAAAAAATGAGTATAGGCGGCTTTGATAACTTTTTGAGTTTTATAAACAAAAAAAAAAAACTTTTGTTTGTTTTTTGCTTGAAACTTAAGAAAACTTGAAACTTGAAAATTATCTAGTTTGGGTTTGTAAATATGTGCGATATTACAGAAAGAAACTGCCTTCTGATGTGGAAGAGGAGGCTTCAGAGGCAATTTCATTGCCTGAAATTTTCAATTGCCTAAAAAATTACGGATGGTATATAAAAGAGAATATCTGTACTTTCAAAAATGGAAAAACTTGAAGAATATTAACAGCAAAATACTTATATCAAAATACTTTATCTACCCTTGCTGTTAAAGTACTACTTTATCTAACCTTGATTTTAAAGTGCTACTTTTCCCTCTAATTTTAGTTGATAATAGCACGTTTTAACAGTTACTATAGAAAAAATTTGTTTTATTTTAATAAACAAAAAAAATCAAGCGCAGAAATTTTATAAGAAAGCGCAGTGAAACCCTCTTGAAAAAAGTCCATAAGTCATCTAAATTTATGTATGAATAAGGAAATATGTCTTTTTTTGCGAAATAAATCATTTTCAATATTTTAATAAATAAAATTAATAATTTTTGAATAAATTTTATTTAAATTTTCTATGGAATTGTTATTTTACTAGATTGTTAAGGGTGAGGGGGGGAGGGGGGAGTTATATATTGACAAAAAACTGTCATCTTTTGGTTTGGAAATAATCTGGTCACCTTAAAATAAACAAACATGTTTTGTTTTGTTTTATGTTTCATAGATTTATTTCAATATGGCGATATAAACTTTTACAGGAAAACTTGGATGAAATTATTTGAAATATTTGTAGTCGTGGATAAAATAGTATCTTGTATTCGCTTAGGATGAAGGCAATTCTTCACTCGGATGATTCCCTCCACTCGCTACGCTCGTTCCGGGACACTTCATCCTCGTGAAGAATTGCCTTCATTCTAGCTCATACAAGAATCTACTATTAATATTGTTTTTTAAATTGAGTCATAAGTTGGTTTTGTTATTCTCAATATTATCATTGCTTTATATTTTTAAATATCTTATTCATCTTTCCTTTTTCATTTTTGGCCTTTCCTTATAAACAAGTTAAAATATATTTTATTACATTGTTTTTGCGAGACATTTTTCAAGTTTGAGTTCCGTATGAACTGTTTTTTCAGAAGTGTTAAGAAGGGTGAAGAGTTTGAAGTTTCTTCTTTTAGTGAAGACGCTCATTCTTATTGTTATAATTTGATGGATAAATCATTTTTCTTAGATAGCTGGCTGCTTAGATTTAACACAGGCTGTAAAACAAAGAGAGACAAATTTGATGACTAAATGCCTAATTGAACATCAAACAACCAGTCAGTTATCATGAAATTTTTGAAAAAATTCTAAAACGTAATATCAAAACACAAAAATGATCTGAGAAACGCACAAGCAGCCAAATCAGCCGTTCAAAAAACCCGAAAAAGGGGAAAAGTTAGCTCAGAAAATCATTGAGCACATTAAGTCATCTGAGTAATTATCCAAACATACTACCTATGTAGTCAAACAAATGTGGCGCCACAAAATTCTGCGTATATTATCGGTGAATGAATGAAGCGGCAAAAACACGAGTTGCAAAAAGATACAAAGATTATAATAGTGAATAAAACTTAAATGTAATACATAAAATCAGAAAAATATCATATTTGATTTGAAGACTGCAGACATGAGATTTGTAAATACAAAAATTATGTAAATTATCTTTGACTTAATTTTAAAACAATATTTTTTTTAAATAATTTTTAGCATCAAAGTTTTAAAAAATTAAAATTTGCAGATAAAAATGAAAATTTAGATTTTACTAAAATATAATTACATAAAATTTGATTTGAAAACTAGTCACACGATTCACCTAAAAACTTGTTGACCATTGCAAGTTCTAAATTACTATAACCTATATTATTAATAACCTTTATAAAAACAATACCCAAAACAAAGCATATTACTCACGAAACTAAGCCATTTTTGTGGAAAATCTTAAAATATTATTATTCGCCGGATGTCAATAACCATAAAAACCAATAAATTAAACTTTATTTTATATCTAACATTAATCTTATCAATCTTAAGTATTATGTATGATTTAAGAAATTTTAATTCTTAAAAATTTGAAATAATTTTAATCGATTAGATTAGAAAATTCTCCATTTTGTTTATGCACTGTCAATATTCATAACAAAATGCCGGATATATGATACATGAAATAATCTGATTTATATTTAAGTCATACAATTTATTTGAACACTATGAAAATATACCAATAAACAATAATCGAAACTATAATTGTTATTTCTAGAAAATATCAAATTCAAATTAATTATTATCATGAAAAAAATCACGTACGTTGTAAATGAACAAGAGGAAAGTAGATTTGTATTTCATATATTTAAACACGTTTTTGGATTCAATCCAATTTTTAATTCAGTTAAATTATTTTTCATATATATAATATAATGCACATATCGTGAACATAATAATAAATAAGATACCAACCTTCACATTTCAATGTATGTATATTGTTGATATTTTTAGATATTATAATTAAATCGTTTAACAACTTTATTTATTTATTTATTTATTTATTCATAAGATATTGTCCTTGAACCTGTAGGTTTTTGAGGACTGCATACAAAAATTGAATAGGAATATAAAGAAAAAAATTCTAATAGTGGAAAAAAGAAACAATTTAAAACAAAAATAATAATAACTTTAAATCGAAAATTTTGTTTTTAAATCCAATCCTATTGAAATATATAAAAAGACGAATGAATTTTAATCATATGGTTTTGGGATTAGATAATAAAAGTTAATTTACAGATTGTATTATTTGGAATTATTTTTGGCGAATTTTCTTATCTCGCTACACACGATTAAGAATTTTTAATGTAAATTTGTGGAAAGGTTTCTTGAAGGTTATTATTAAAAGACGTGAGCAATAAAATTTTATTCCAAAACTTTATTAGATTACTTAATGTTGAAGACAAAGCTCGAAAACGAACACTATGTAGTTTAATAACATTTGATTAAAATCAAGAGCGAAATTATTCAATTTCTCGAGCCCAAGTTAGTTTTTGTTATATGATATTTATATTAAATCTTTGGTCACATTGTTGATTTACGAATTAACATAACCAGAATCTAATGCTATTATGACTTGCGTCAATGATTACGTAGATAGTTAAAATAAGTTTGGAATATATAATAATAAACAAAACATTTGATAATAATAAAACAGGTTGATATGGCTTAGGCTATTTATAATAATCCAATGAAATAAAGTAACTGTCATGTGAAGGTTAACATATTATAAACGTGTTTTATCAATATATTCTTTAAACGGGCTTGTTTGGTTATTGGTAAGGGCATGTCAATTTTTGGGGTATATTGATACCAAGTTAATATTTTTCCCAACGAAGTTTTGATTAAGCACAACTTATGCCAATACGAATAATATTTTCTAAAATTTATTTAAACTAATTGGCAACAATTAAATATCACTTAAAAAAAGATTGTCATCGTAATAAAATAAATCAAATGATTAAAATTAATTTTAATTTAAACAACTTATCACAAAAGTACTTATATCAAATAATTCAAAAAAAAAATAATCGAAAGCAAAACAAAATTAATCATTTTGATTAAAAGTATGAAATAATCACGTGTTAGTAACAAAATAATCGCGTGGAATTATATCATGTTTTTAACGAAAAAAATATTATTAATTCAATTTCAGTTAATTAGAATTTTAGTTTTTTGTTATACAAAAGTCCAGTGCCGTCCCAATGTATTTGGGGGCCCCTGGCCCTCTATTTCTAGGGGGCCTTTTCGAAAATTAACAATAAGACTGCGTTCCAATTGATGCTTAATTGTACTAAACGTGCTAAATCAATGTAGTCAACTATTTTATTTGACTAAATTATATTTTGTTTCTAAATAATTTAGAAGAAATTCATACGTTAAACAATATCTGACAACTTGATTATATTAATTTGAATTAAAATTCGGTAATTTTGTAAAACTAAATTTAGATTTAGCAGTGTCGTACAATTTAGCAGCTAATTGGAACCCAGTCTAAATTAAATTTAAAAGCATAATTACTTACGGGCTTTTGAGGTTTATTATAATGTTTATTTTATTTAAATTTTTTTTCTTCTCACTTTTTTGTCAACAAATTTATCTACAACATCTTCAAATTCTATAGATTTTAATAAATCACTTTCTATGCACATCAACGCAAGGGAATTCAGTCGCTCCTGCGGCATGCTGTTTCGCAAATCATTTTTTATGTATTTCATCGCCTAAAAAGACTGTTCTCCTGTACAATTAGTGACCTTAATGGTTAAAAAAATTTTGAATGCTCTTTCTATGTTTGGAAACATATTTATTAAATCCTTTTGAATAATAAGTGTTATCCTCAATAAGAGATATAACGGGAAATATTTTCTAATATATTCAATATTGACAATACATCGAGTGCTTAAAACAACTAATTTAGCAACGTGTTTCATACAAGATTTTTTGTAACGAAGCTGCAAAATTAAATTTTTATAAAAAATACAACTAAACAAATTGCAATTGTATCTAGTACGTTTTGAGCAAACCAATTTTATCTTATAAGGAGTATGTAGCCTTAGTTTTCTTTTAGTTTTCATACTGCCAATTGTGAAAAATATCAAGATGAGTTCAAGTGATGATGATTTTGTATCGTCAGATATAGAAAAAGCAGCAAATGAAGCTATTTCTACAATCGTACCGGAAAAATTGGCGTACGAAACTTCATACAAAAATTTTGATGAGTGGTTCAAAGAATCAAAAACTACAACAATCAATGACATGGTCATGCTGGCCTATTTTGTAAGAAAGGATCCATGAAACCTTCAACATCGTGGTGCGAGTACTCTAAACTAAGAACTATGATTTATTTGAACGCCAGCGTGGATATGAAATCATTCACGAATTTGATAGCTTTATTTAAGCATTACTCTAGTAAATTTGGTCAGATTCATTAAAGTACTGATTGCAGTTGTTTAATAGTTTATTAACGCATTACTAATAATGGTTTAATGATTCATTAAAGTACTTATACTTTAATGAATCATTAAACCATTATTATTAATGCTTTAATAAAATATTAAACAACTACAATTAGTACTTTAATGAATCTGACCAATGTACTAGATTGATGCTTAAATAAAGCTCATTTAATTACTAAAATAACGCCCGAAAAAGCATAGATTTTGCAACTTAGTTACAAAAAATGAATTTTTGAAATTGGCATGGGCCCATTAAAAAAATTGCATTGTTGTTTTTGAAATTTAATTTGAAGTGTTCATTTTCATATTTTTATGAGTGTTTTATGGTGGGCCCCCGGCCCAGGGCCGGGTGGGCCGTACCGTAGTAACGGCACTGCAAAAGTCATACTATCCTTCTTAGTTTTAAGAGAGTTAAATAAACCATTTTAATAATATTAGAATTTAGTCTATTGACCAAATGTCACTGATTTCAAAGGTAATAAATAAGTACTACGCCCAAGAACAAATATATGTGACACTGATCTATAGACTGACTTTATCACCAATTCTGGGAATACTTCCATTAAATACTTCAAATGATGACTAAGCTCTTGTCATAGATTTTTGTAAGTTTTACAACATAACCCAGAAAACACATTTACGTCATTGTTACATCAAAATGACGCTAAGTCACATCTTATGTAAGATCTGGGTCATTTAT
Organism: Diogma glabrata; assembly: GCA_963693315.1. Lineage (NCBI taxonomy): Eukaryota > Metazoa > Arthropoda > Insecta > Diptera > Cylindrotomidae > Diogma > Diogma glabrata. Next base: position 221,730,810 of record OY856188.1, on the reverse strand, counting down.
AAGTTATATGTATGTCATTAATTCACACTTATTTACGTAATAACATCCCCCACTAGCAAACTTTCTTCTCAATGTTGAGTTATACAAGCTTAAGCTTCAATAAAGCTTCGCTAAAGCTTCTAAGTGGAAGCTAGTTATATTTTACTTCTCTAAAGTTTTGATAGAACTTCCACAAAGAATTTCGCCCACCACCGGAGTGAAAGCTTCCAAAATACTTCTATATTTAATATTAAAAGCTTTACACAACACTAAATAAAGCTTCCGAAAAAAGGTTATAGAAGTTATAGCTGTCATTAGGTTTGAAGTTGTTCGGTTGTAACTGTTTAAAGATCTTAATGAAGCACAGCTGTCATAGTCCAAAAATTGCTTCATTATCCAACCTTTAGAAGTTTTACGGAGACTGTTTTGCGAAAATGAAATGCATATGTCAAACTGACAGAAGCTATTACTTCTTTTATTTCAACTAGAGGGGCTTATACGAAATTGAAATCGTTTCGTTTTTGTCAGAAAAGTATTGTGCATAATTCGGTTTTTGTTTTTTTAAATGTCTTATTTAGACATATTTTGCACAATATAAAATATTCTTTATTTAGAGTCTTGAAATAGACAAAAAATCAATCAAAATCATAATCAGCTAAAGAGTCGGAATCAAAAATCAACTAGAGTAGATTAGAGAAAATTTAAAGATTATTTGGCTTAGTTTTATAAATAATGGTATATGAATTTTCTTTACATTTCTGAGACCCAAACTCGTCAGGAAGAACTGAGGCGATACAGAGTTTCATAATTTAGTCCCTCTATTAAAATAATTAACAGTAAATGGATGGTGTGATATGCATTGCTTGTATTGTTTAATATTTATGTAACATTTTTATAAATTAACTGCGTTGATCAGCACCTTAGTACGCATGTTGTTGTGATACCTATTAAAAATTCAATTACAAAACTTTTTATTTTAAAAAAAAAATTGTTCAAATAAAAGTGTAGGTACGCTAAAATTTAATGATTGAAAAATATAACCCCTTAATGTTGCTATACCCAAAATCTTTGAATTAATAAAACAAATAGAAAAAACATTTGTCAATATTCTCTTACGGCTATTAAAAAAACAAAATCTTTTAAGAACGTAAATCTCAGATTATGATTTCATTGTTAAAAAACCCATTAATGTTACAAGTCACATACCTTTATCCATAAAAAGTAAGCTCCTGAATTATACTATATTTTCTACATTTAAATTAAAAAACTAAATTCTATGGAAGTCTTATAGAAGCCATGATTATTGTAATTACTATCAAAAATATTTATTGTTTCTTAACATTTAAATTAACCGATTGGACAGCGCGCAGGACAAAATATCGAAGGGCTAGAGTTCGAAACTTGAAGCGACAAAAACTTAAATTTAAAAATTATATAATAACAAAGCAATAACAATAATTAAGTTAAAAAAGTGTTGATATACAAAAAACATTGTAATAATTTTGTCACATTTTTTAAAAGCTTCCATAAAACTTCTAAAGATTGCTTACAACAAGCTATTAGAAGCACTTTGCCGAAGCTATAACTTGTGCAACCATAAATTCTATTCAGCTTGCATAACTGCTTACAAAACACCATACCGAAGTTATTTCCAAAGTCTTTTAGAAATCATAGCTTCGTTAAAGGTGGGGAAATTTCTCCAAATGGCCTTTATCGAAACCGCTTAGAAGTTTTAAAGAAACTATGAAGGTGGGGAAGCTAGTTTTGGTAAGACTGTTTAGTGATTTTAAAGAAGTTGAAATGCTAGTTGGGATGACATAACAATAATGACATAAATGTGATGTCTGTAGAGATATTCGTGACGTTGTTATGATATAAGGTTGGGTTTATATTAATATAAAAAATGTTTTGTGGCGTATTATTTTTTACTTAAAAACACAAAATATAATAAAAAAACAATTACCCGTCAGTCATTTATTGCTCACTACTTACCCACTATCCTATAGCCTACTGGGAAGCAATAACTAACTTTACGCAAAGTTTTTCAAACTATATACAATTTAAATGGATGTACCTCTAGTGAAGTTTAACAAAATCATAATAAGGTCATATTTAAGTCCAAATTATGACATCATGTCAAAATCAAATTTCAAATCAGTATGATATCATGAAAGCATCATATAAATGATACCAGGTTATAGTCATGACGAGTGTCAGTTTTATGTCAAATTTACGTAACAACTACATCACATATATATGACATCTGTGTGATGTCATACTTATGTCTTGTGTTCACTGGGAAATCATTATGATAAACGGAACTGACAAACGAAAAGATGAAATGTTGCATTTTGTGAGACTTGCAAAAGACTTATTTAAAAAAACAATTTTCTTCAATCCACACCTCAAAACGCATGTTGTTGTGGCACCTAGGTCTTAAAAGGTGTTTATGTGTTGTTGTGACACACGAAATATGTTGTTGTACCACATTTCAATAAAATCGGTTATCACCGATTATCATTATGTTCTTGCCTATGTGTATGGCCATATTTTCTCAAAGTTTCATCAAAACTCATCAACGACGGCTGTAGTGTACGTGGTAAGAACATAAAAAACGTAGAGAAAAATTTTGATGAATTCACCCTAAAAGCTAAACAAATATTTCTCATGTTAACTGAAGTTTCATAAAACTCGATTCATGCTATAGTAGAGATAAAGTGCATCTACATAATTTCTATTTTTTTGTTGTTGCATGCCCTCGCTTTACTTTTTATTTTAGTTTTAGTTTTATTTATAAGTTTTATTATATTTCAGTTTTAAAAATTATTATAAATTTTAGTAATAATGAGTTGTTTGTTTTTTTAACTTACATTTACACTCAATGTAAGTCCACATAATCTTTCTTATCGGAATAAGTGAATTGCATTTCACTGTTAGAATTACTCAATAAGAGCAACTAAGGACCATCATAATGCATTCATCATATGAATTTGTTACCCCAATTCAATTGGACTAAGTAATTTTTGGGGCCAAATATTCTTCATACATTTCAGTCCTCACTGACAATAGACAAAAGGAAAACAAAGAAAAACTACGAAAACTAAATCATTACACTTTTTTTTGTTTTATTAAAATATAAGATCTCTTATTTTTAACCCATTTTTTCCAATGAATGCATACACCATGTATGCATACACAACAAGATTGTATTGATTGTACGAAAAGTATGCAGGCATACAAATACATTGATATGTATCTAGATATGTACATTTTCCGCCCATCCTCTTTGATAATGTAAGCTTATAATAGTGTATTGTATAAGCGCACATAGTAAAAATTTACAAGGGACCACTGAATCCTAATGCAAAACGAGTATAAAAGCTTAAAACACGAGTAAGTTTTAAATTACTTTTTCTACGACCAAACTACAAATAAATTTATGCATTTTCTATTCATTTGTTTTTTATTTAATTTATATTAAAAAAATTTGTCAACGTTTTTGAATGAAAACGTTATGATTTGAATCTCTTTGGTTTTTTGTTTGACAGACAGTTAACATGTTGTTATTTTTTATTGTTATTTTATGACTAAAGCCGTAATTAGAATATTGCAGAACTCTGCAATATTTGTGCAATATTCGTGCAATGGTAGTGTGTAAAATATTCATTGCAGAAAAGTTTGACAACGAGCTCATTGCAAAACATTGCAATGAGTCATTGGCGTCATTGCAATGTTTTGCAATGAGTTCATTGCCAAACTTTTCTGCAATGAATATTTTACACACTACCATTGCAGAAATATTGCAGAGTTCTGCAATAGTCTAATTGCGGCTTTAGCATCATATACACAGATCTTAAAAAAAAATCAAATAAATTAATTTGAAATAAGTGCAAGTTTTAAATTTATTGAATTATGATAGGTCTTTGTGACAAAACTTCATGACAGTGGCTTTGTGCGAATTCACGAAATAATGACAGAAGACAAATATTAACTGTCAAAATTTTGTCTTTTGGAATCTATATTCACCATAACGAAACGTCAAAATTTGGTATAGTTTTTTACCATCATCAAATTGTGACAGTAGGCATAACAAATTATTTCAGAAGGAACAACAATTTATTACAGAAGTTTTTTAAGTGCCAAAGTAATATTTATATTAGCATATATATTATATATATTTATTAACAGCAAACACAAAAAATAAAAAGTTTTTCACCTTATGTCAAAATTTTGTTTATACAAATTTCACCTTCACCAAAAACTTTGTTCTGTCAAATATTTGTGAGTTCGCACAAAGCCAATATTGAATTGTTCATTATTTCATTACACACTAGTGTGTAATCGGTTCATTACATTGCCGTTGCCTAGATAATTTTATCATAATAAATCATCAATAATAAAATTGAAATAATAAAAATCGTCTCATATATTAAATTACTCAAAACTGTACATTAGCGACATTTTACATTTACATTTACACCACAAACTAGCAATAATAAACTAGTAACAAACTAGCAATATTAGGCTTAGAAGCTTTTTAATTATGCCAACGTAAGTAGGAAAACGAAAGGTTTCACAATTTATTCAAAACTGCTTATTTTTAAAATACAAGAAATGTAATTTGATAATGTAAATTACAGCTTCTAAACTTCCTTGAACTCATTTTATTGTGTTGATTTTTAAATAATGTGCAATACAATGCAGATGTCCTCGAATATTTGCATTCACACGATTAAGTCTTAAAACAAATAATGAATAAAAATATAATCAAATACACCAACCAATAAAAAAACGTATTGTTCGTTAAACCTTATTTATTATAAATATTTCTCGAAAGTTTAAAAAACTTTAATGTACTTCAATTAATTATAGTTGTATAATTTATTAGTTTATACAATAGTTTTTTTTAAATACATATATTTGTTGTTCGTGTGGTATGTTGTTGTGTTATCAGTCAATATTCTATCTAATTTACCTTGATTTATACAATGTGTATTTTTCACTTTATGAAAATTAATCGAAAATTTACCAATTGATTTCAACGTTAAATCGAACAAAAAACTGCAAACCTGTTACTTGTTTGATAAATTAGTAGTTTTATAGAATTTTTAATGTCACTATTGAGTTCTTTTTATTTTTGTAAGAAAACGTGAAACTAACTGTATTTTTCTTAACACAAATAATTTCAAAGATAAGATACCACACAAAGAAAGAATCAAAGATTGTATTATACATAGATGTGTCACTGAAGTAATCATCATGAAAAAAACTGTTTCAGCGGATGTGATTTCTTTACCACTAATGATAGTTGACCTCCAACAATACCACATACGTTAAAACTTGAAAGCAATTTTCAACATTCTGAGCAGCTGATGCATCATTTTTATTAAATTGCAACATAATGACCATTGATTGGATGAAAGACATTCAAATAAAAACTTCTCGATTAAAAAACTGATGTAAGATGTCGACAATCTTTTATTTGCTTTGTGAATCATCGTATTGGAACTTCTTAATTGTTTGTATTTTTTTTTTGCTATATTTTAATTATTTTCGATTTATATTTTAATTTATTTCACCTTACCACTTAATTTTTTTAGTCTTAATACCAATATTCAAAAAAAAACCAAAATGTGCTTTTACAAAGAGAATGACGTGACTTTTATTTTAATTCGTTTGAATCACGTGTGTATAAAATAATTAAAAATCTCTTATATCATTGTAACGTTGAATAGGAAGATCGATTAAAATTTGTTTGTATTATTTGATCTACGTTTTCTTTTTCTTTATTTATTGAATACAAATAAAGACGTTCGTTTTGTCATGTACACCTATTCAATAATTCAAGGAAAAAAATTATAAAAACTACATAGTTATCTTATTATTAGTAGTTATTCTACAGCTTATGTGTCATTAAGTTTACAGCTAGTGATGGAATAAAAAATGTACGACAATACGAGAAATAAAAAACAGTCATCAAATGAGAGAGACTTTTGACTCGCGTTTAAACAAGATTAAGACTGTAAACAATGGTCTACAATGCAACACCAGTAAATTTTCAGCTTCTTAGATTAATTTAAGGTTTTCTGCTGTTGTAAAATATTGAGCGCCAAATGAAATTCTGTATTTTATTTTATGTGAAGCGTATTACAAGTTAAATAATGAATTGCGGTAAACAGGGTGAATAAATTTACTGCGAATATGGAATCTCAGCTGGTTTGCGATGACCCATTTACAAATAAATATCCATGCATATAGCAATAGATGAGATAGATGTAGTTTTTCTAAACAACAATAACAAATTGCCACTTGCAACTGTTAGGCAACAATATATTTGTCCTTTAAACTACTAACTCTTTACAACTCTATAAAATTAATTCAACAATAAACCCAATAAAATAAACAAAAAACAACACTAAAATTTGTTTTTTTCAAACGTTAAGATTTTATTCAAAAATACCCATTTTAGAAGATAAACTATTAAACCTTTATTTTAGCATTGAACTTACTTTTCTTCATTTTTAACTTTCATAAAATGACAATCAGTATATTATACATATTTAAATTTTTAATTATATGTACTCTTAACCACAAAAATAAATAAATTTATCTAAAAACATGCAACAAGCCATTTTTCTTATTATGTAACAATGTAGATTATATTGTTATGAAAATCAAATAGTACATTATGATGCTAGGACGTAAGGCTAAAGATTTTGGAGGTATGCGGGGTTTGCAAATCGAGGCGCTAGCCGAGATTTACACCCACATTAAGTCCAAAATAGCTTACGTCCGTGCGTCATATACTATTTTTTATTCGCCGCTAGCAAAATATTTTAAATTAAAAATTGTTTATTCTAAATCAAGTTATAATTTTGCATAAATTTTGAAATGAAAATATGTTGAACAATTAACCATTGACAAAATATTTGTTATTTTTTTCAAAATAATTGTATAACTATGACAACAAAATAATAACAATAATTTTAATTGGATTGTGAGATTTTGGATTTAAAAGTTGCTTTGATAAAAATTTCCATTTTTTATAGAATTTAAACAAATACAAATGTTTTTTACTTTTTTGGACGTAGCTATGACAACAAAACACATGGTTAAAAAGTGACACTTTACGGCCGCAAATCAAAGTAATAAAGTACCACTTTAATATGTAGTCGAATAAAATAGTACATTATTTAATTAGGAGCTAAAGTGATACTTTTTGTGTTGAGTTTATAGTTTGACGGCCGACCGCAGGGAGGGCGACAATTATAAACGATACACAAAAAGTCACTTTAGCTCCGAATTAAATACCTTATTTTTTCGGCAAACGTTTAAATTTTTTATAAATATGAAATTAATACATCAAACTTTTTATAAATATGAATTTTTTTCGTCATAATTACTTCCAAAAAAGAGAAAAAAACAAAAATTCAACGCAGCCTTTTCATAATCTAATTGAAATAGTTATACAATAATTCCTAATAATTCTAGTTTTCATAGTTATACAATAATTCCAAATTTCATTATCAGAAACTATTTGTTATGTTTTTCATTATCCAATGAAACTGTTTGTTATGTTTTGTTGTCATAGTAACATACAATAACTCAAAATATCATAATCGAATGAGAATCAACTATTTTTTGTTGTCATAGTTATACAATACGTTTGAAAAAATAACAAGCTAGCAAATACCAAATGCTACTTTACAGCCTCCGTAATATAAAATAAAAATGGCGTTACTTTTGCTGTCGCAGGCTAAAAAGTAAAACTTTAGCTAGCTCTCTAGCGGCAGTAAAGTTAAACTTTACAGTTGTTTTCCGAAAAAAGTATTACAACACACCCGACCAGGTCAAAAAACTGCTTTAGCCTATTCCTAGCTTAAGTTACGTATATGATATGTAAAACTTACCGATTTTGTTTAAATTGGTACTATATTTCTATTTTGTACTGTTTTTCTATTATTGTTAATTTTTTCAAAGCATTTGGTCCATTAAGCCGATATTACGGATGTGGACCAAAAAACCCGTTTCAATAGCATGTCAAAAACTAAAGTTTTGAAAACTACATAAAATATTGAGATGTCAACGAAAATTTCATTTTCAGCTATTTGTATTAATAAAATGTCACAAAGAACACAAAAAATGTAAACAAATATTGCGGCGTTACTTAAAATATCTTTTTATGTGATACCTATCTCAATGTTTAGTTTTAGTTTTAGTTTTTGATGTTCTTAAAAGCTCGGGCAAGCACTTTTTATAACCGATTTAAAACTGCCAGGCGTTAGGAGCTACCAAGAAAATCAAATGTGATGTTCAATCATATACCAAATCTAGACGAATTGGAAATAAGAAAAAATATGAACACACGAAGCAAGTACATTTATTTTAATCTTTTCTCAGAAAACTTCAAAAAACTTCTTATCATTTCACGTTCCTGTAAAATTGTACATTATTATTTTATTATTATTTTATCGTATGTAAACAAGCTAACAGTTGGTTTATGTTTTAAGTAAAAATAGATAACAAACAAGCATTAAGCAATAAAAAGATGTATATGTATAAATTAAATACATATTTGATTATTAAATATTTAGGATTTGAACTGAACATTTTAATGTCACATGTATATTTATTAAAAACAGATTCGTAAAACTATTTTTAATTTGAAGCATGTCGAAAGACGTCATGCAATAACAGGCAGTCATCTGGATGAAATGAGTCAAAGTTGATGACACAACGATATTTTCGGACGCTCTTCTGCGATACTTTTCAACTGCAAGAAAAACATTTTTACTGCCAAACTTAAACTTTTTAAGTTTATGATCTTGGAAAATGCTTTTGTGGCCATGAGCATATAATACTTCAAATCAGGGATAAAAATTCAAGTCATATTGATTGGCACCATGTAACAAGCCCCGCATCAGTAGCTCAGAAATTGACTGAAAAAAACATCCATCCATTGGCTTTAGCGAAAGTTATCTTATACGTCATCTGGAGATCAATGTAGAGGATTTATCTTATTGTCAAAGTATAAAAGGATATGACGCTCAGATCACTAGACTACATATAGACACGAATCAGACAGCCAACTTAATTACAGATGTAAAGACTAAAAACTAATGTTTTGCGCAATAAAATAGAAGAGATTTTACAACGCTACTTATTTACTATCATTTGCAGCTAAAACAACGATGCAAACTAAAGATTCCACTACCATTTTTACTGAATGGTTTGACATAACATCTGTAGTGTCTACTTCCGCTTTGTTTTATCCATCCTATAACATATACATTTGAACGAAGTAACTTTTTAAATTTTAAAAAATAAAACTATCAGGCAAAACTCACATAGGTAAGGATTCAAGGAATGACAAAGATAAGAAACTCCGTACAAAATCTCACATTCATTTATCTAGAAGTGTGAGACGAGACTCGAGTGTAATCACTGTTTATCCATAGAGCACAGTGTATGATTTTTTAAACGACAGTCATCGTAGTCCGTAGATCAATCTACATGAAATCGTTACATAATGATTAACGTTAAAAGTTATTTTCTAGGAAATGTATTTGCTACAGAACACATGTGTTTTAACACAAATTTTGTTATCAACATATCATCATGAAACTTGTTTATATATAAAGGAAAATCGTGTTTTTAAACTTTCTGCCTTTAGTCATCGTATACAAAATTGTTTTTATTTTTGCACGATTTTGTAGCGTTCCTATTTTAATTTTACAAAAAAATGTCGCTCTACTTTTGGTTTCATAAAAAACAGAATAAACAATTTTTGGCATGAATATACTCGTATTGTGTTGTAACAAATATTGAGCTCACTTAAGTTACATACATTTAGGAATAACTTAATGACTCGCATATTTTGTCATACAAGTGGTCTCACTTATAATTTTCGTAAAATGTGGTACCGTAACAATGTTAAGTAAAATGTTACTTATTCTGAGAGCTACAAATATATGTAGCGATCCAAGTTTTAACTATACCAAAAACTAAATAAATGAGAACTTTGTAGTACACACTACAGATTTCACCGCATCATTAAAATATTAAATGGCACAATATGTTTAGACAAGTAAACAAACAAAAACAAAAAATTTAATTTAACAATTAGTTTGATTTCTTTCATGAACTTCAAGTTTTAAATTTTTTATTACAAAAAAATACAGATATTTGGCGTTAACCAATCACAATCAGTCGTACAATTTAACAATTTGTAAGATTGCATTTTTTTAATCGATCATACAGCAAAAGAATGAAATCGAAACGTGAAAGTTACATATATTTTCTGAAAAACCACAAATAAAATCATTTTTCAGATTTCACTTTGACATTAAAATTTTCAAACGTTATTTTAACATAACAAATGTCACTTTGACATTTTATGAAAATTATAACAATAAAGATTCCATAATGTACAAATTTAAACCAGAATAACCCCATTACTAAGTTTAATTGTAAAAAAAATTGTTACGTCTTTATTCACGTTTGTATGGATATGAAACGACTTACTGCCGTATTTATAAGTCTTTGTTTATTATATTTACTTTAGTTTTAACTCGCGTGATTTATTTCATTTAATTTATTTACATTTTTTAATTATAAATGTGAAAATTATAGTAAACAGTAGATTTGTTTTATTATTATTGTTTATGTAAATGTCATATATTAATTTTCAATGTGTCATTTGATTATTATATTATTATAAGTTATAAGAATGAAACAAAAAGTATTGACTTTTGTCAGTTATTTTACCATGCAAGCCTGTCGTGTTTAGATGGATCGAAAAACTTCGCTTAATCGCCTGGATCACAGGCCGATGCTACCTTACCTGCATCACCAATACTTACGTGGTCATGTCCACCGAAGGATTAATCTGGTCGGGATAAAGTAGAGAGCATACAAACCTCTTCCCCTAATTGTTCAACTTCTAATAGGTTTGAATCAAGGCCTGTTGGTCACCTTAATTTCGGCCAAATTCGTGGGAGAAATATGACAAAAAATTCAATCACTGGATACTGACGCTTCGTGTAGTGTATAAAAAAGTTTATGTGGACTTATATACCAATCATTTAAATCAGAGTTTACAATTTTATTTCATTCGAGCACTCATTTCACTCCTGAAAATAGTATTCAAAAATTAAACTGTTTATACTTTCAATATCGTTCTCCCTCGAAGAGTAATATTTTTAGTTTTTCTATTTCACTCCTTTTGAGTTTTATTTTAATGCTTTTCTTTTTCTTTTCTTTTATTTCATGTGCAAAAGAATAAAATTAGTACCTTTTCGTCATCCTTTTTATCAAACATTCACAACAATTATTTATTTTTTACGTTAGAAAGCATCAATTTTTATTCTCAAACAATTAAAATTAATTGTTTGAGTATTTGAAAGAAAATATTTATTTCAATTTAGTCGTAAGAACGATATTTTATTTTTTTCACTCCTGAATTTAGGAGTAAAGCAGTAATATAAGCGTTTCAAAACTCTGATTTAAATAGAATTTAAAGTTTAAACATCGACCATGAAATCAACAGCTGTGTGTACAACACTATAGACCCATTTCGATTACAAAAAAATTAATCGTTTTTACAAATTCAAACAATTTTCATATGTATTGTTACGTTTTTCTAGCCTTACTTCGATTTGGCCTAACTCACAATTCGATAAACGTAATCCCCAATCTCTTCCTGAGTTCGATCACTGATTAGTAAGCACAAACACCAGGTTTTATTAAGTATTCAACAGCTTAACTGTTCCACAACAATAGGAAAAGAATACAGCAAACAATATTCGTAACTAGAATATTCTTTCAACAGCTTCAGAAACTCCAACGGTTTATTGTAAAAATTTCCAGTACACCACGTTCAAAATAATACACAAAATATTTCTGCTCAATAACACTTATAACTTTACAGAAAACTAATTTAAAAATCACTTTTATAATTTTAACTTCACTATCACAGGTTTAAAATAACACTAATTAAAAACTACAAGAGGCAATTTCCTTATATACATTCTGCTTAATCTCTAGAAAATCTAAATTAAAATTTAGATTTCTAAATCTTGGTTCTAATCTTTCCACACTCCTATTACCACTTCGTATAAAAAACAGTTTAAGGCATTTTAAAATATATAAATATCGCAAAGGCAATATTTTCAATTGTCTGAACAATGGCAAAGATCTTTCCAGTCTAGTTTTCCTTAAAATTATCCTAACACTATGTTTCTGGGAAAAAAATAATATGGTATAATGTAGACTTGTACATTCCTCCCCAACAAGTAATTCCATATTGAATTTTAGATTGAATCATTCCAAAATAAAACATTCTTAACACACCTGTCGGTAATAAAGCACACCACAAATACAATTTTCGGTTAACATTTATTATATATTTGTAGGGATTATTCAAATGACAATTAAAAATTAAAGTTTAATCGAGAGTCAACCCAAACACCAAGGCATTTGAAAGTATCAACATTTTGCAATAAGATGCAGTTATTTTAACACATTGAAAAGAGAAGACAATTAATACTAGAAATATAATTAGAGCAGGATGAACAATGATATACAATGTCAAAATTCGAAATTAAGCCACTAAGTTTAAAAAACATAGTTTTGGTTTTTGAACTCAACACCATATAATGTACATCAAACTACCGACGAATCAAAAGCAAATCATTCATGTCTTCAGCAATATCTCTAAACGAATTACCATTATAAGATATACCAATATCTCCAGCAAAAACTATCATACTCCCCTTGACAGATAAAGAGAAGATAGAATTAATGTAAACTAGAAACAACACTAGAAACAACACAATGTAAACTAGAAACAAGAACAGAGCATAACATAGACATCTTCTACACGTGCAGATTATTCTGATTTTAAACATTATGTGGGTCGGTTGAAAGACGAGATTTGTAATATAAAAGTCACGTGTCAAATTTACACTTGCAATTAATATTTATTTTAGTTATAAATTCCGACTTAAGAAATCTTACAATTTTTTTTTTTTCAAATAAAATGAAAGTCATTGTTTCGATAAAGAATTCAATCTTTGATGACCAATTAAACTGTTTAGAATAAAACAAAGACATTTTACAGAAATTATTTTGTCACACCTTCATGCATGTGATTATTATAATTGTCACAAAATAAAGCTTGACAGAGATCGGAAAAACAAGAGTTTTTTTACGCTTCAAATAAAATTTTTAATGTACTAGACAAAATCTATCTGCTTTTCGATGTTGAAAAATTTAAATTTATTTTATTAACACAAATCGGGAATAATTAATAATAAATGAACAAAAGAACACCTCCATCTTTCAATGTCATCTAATGAATTCTATTTTAATGGCAAATGCGTTTCTGCTTAGCGCTGATAAAATCGATTTAATTAAATGTCACATTTTTGCAACGTGCATTTATTAATATATATATTATATTCTTAGCATCGGTTTAAATATAATTATTTAAAAAGATAAAAAAACAAAATTTGGTACAGGTCTTGTTTGAGCCTGCAGAAATTTTATGAAAACTTTGGTTTAATGGACTAACACGACTTTTAATTGTCTGTTTTGACACAACAATTTACCGGGGTTTGGTGGATCGCGATTTCCAAAAAAAAACAACCAATTATTTCAATTTCATTCGAAAATCTATTTTGATCATTCTAATACAAGCCCAGACCATGTCTTCGAGATATAAACTAAAGTAAGTTTAGCAGATTAAATTCGAAATGTGGTTATCACGATTAAATTTGAAATGTGGTTACAAATAGTATTGGTATTCCGTTTTGAACAAATTATGAGCTAAAATTTTGAGACAACCGATCAAATCAAACAAAGCACAATCAATAATCAAATCAATCTTCGACTTGTCTTGCCTTTAATAATAAAAGAAAACAACTGAATACGTTGTAAAGGGAACAGGACACTTTCGGTTAGCCCAAAATGAAAGTTCAATCAGAAGCGTTCGGTACTCATATAAAAATTTAAAAGTCAGGCAAGTGCGAATATAATTTGCTCGCTGAGGATTCCGTGTATATAATATTTGAGAAAAAACAGTTTTTGTTAGTATGGTTTCACGTTTATTTGAAATTATAACTAGTAAAAATTTTTAGTATCGATTTAGCAAAATCCCTACACCCGTGAATTTTTTAAAACTTTTTCTTTTGTATTATTCGTAGATAGGACAAACAAAAATGTTACGTTTATTAAAATCAGTCGAAAACTGTGCTTTCGAAAATTACAAAAAAAAACTGTTTTGCACAACAACAAAAATTACCTTTCATATGACACCCCACATGCCATGATCAAAAATATTTTTTTTCAAAATTTCTCCTTTAAAGTTTAAACGCCCTCTAATGAACATTTGAAATTATAACAACCAAAAAAAATTTAGTTTCGATTTAGCAAAATCGCTGCATCCATGAATTTTTTTAAATATTTTCTTTTGTAATGTTCGAAAATAGGGACCAAAATAATTTTTACATTTTTGAAATTAAATCGAAAACTGTGCTTTCGGAAATTACAAAAAAAACTCTTTTGCACAACAAAAAAAATCACCTTTTATATGACACCCCACATGCCATGATCAAAAATAATTTTTTTTTCAAAATTTCTACTTTAAACAAAATTTCTACTTTAAACAAAATTTCTACTTTAAAAATGAACATTTGAAATTATAAGAACTAAAAAAAAATTTTGGTTTCGATTTAGCAAAATCCCTACATCCATGAATTTTTTAAATTTTTTCTTTTGTAATGTTTGAAGTTAAGGGGGGACAAAAATAATTTTTAAATTTTTGAAAATAAATCGAAAACTGTGCTTTCGAAAGGGACGAATTTATTTAAGGTAAATTGGATGGTTTCTGTAAAGTTTTGAGCAGAAACATTTACATTGTCAGTGTAAAAACAATGACGGTTGAACGGGAAACCATGGAAAACATTTTGAAGACTCTTATCCTTTTTTGAGTAGTGAAATATTTTACGGGGTTTGGGAGCTGTAGTTTTAAGTAAATCAGTTTTGATAACTGATGAAATTAAATAATGATCAGAATTTCCAATACTACCTTTCGCGACATCGACACTCGTAATATCTTGCATTGTGGTAAGATAGAGATCTTAAAGAAAACTGTTATCGCCGCCATTACGGGGAGTGAAAGTTGAGTTTTTAACAATTTGGGATAGTCTCTGAGACGCGGCAAAAATTTTAGCCAGCTTACCACTATTGTCAACATCGTCGGTCGATTTGGAGAATTCCAACCATGATTTGTGTGGACGTTGAAGTCACCGGTAACGATAACTTCACAATTAGGGGACTTTGCTCTAATCTCGTCCACAATTTTTGTCAGTAAATTAAAAAAATTTGGGTTACATTTGTTGGGGGACCGGCATAAAGCTATTGTAAAAAAAGGAATTTCTGGAAGACAAATCTTTAAAACCATTGTATTGAAGCCATCACCGTGTAGTTCAAAATTTGGAAAGCGTGTATACGCAACACTCTCATGAATGAATGCGCATACATGTTGATGGAGTTTGAAAGCTGATTCAAGCCTATATTTGAAATTGAGCGATTCTATAGAGAAAAATTTTCAGAAACTTGTTTTTCTGTAAGGAATAGAATGTTCGGTTTGTCGTACCTCAAGATGATGTTGCACGTGGTCATGGTTAGCATTCAATCCGCAGATGTTTTGAACATGTATTTTGTTTGATTCATATATGTGTTGTCCCTGCAAATACCGTATACATGCCGCTTTATGGTCGGGTGGAATGCACATACTTGCTTTACCACTCGCAGACTTATATCCTTTCTGTTGTACTCTTATATATGTATCAAAAGGCTTATATTTTTTTTTATGTTTTATTAAAGAATGCATAACTAAGCAAAAAATCTTATCATACAATAAAATATGACATATGCCAATATTTCATGATAAGATGAAGAAATAATAACAAAATAATAAGTGAAGAAACAAATTGTGAGAAATTTGCAGAAAACAAAACAAAACTAATTGCCAACAATCCAGCTGATGCAGCGCACCGCTCACCACCTCTATCGAGGCACAAAGCCCACACATGATTATATGTTGGTCTGATTCCTGGGAAGATCTAATGAGCGGTACTACTACGGAGCGCTGCCTAGCTAAGACTGTGAGTTCTGCCGTTGACTAATTAAAGTTCGTCCGCCAGCACCCTAAGATATCACCTTGGTTAATGATATCTTCTGCCATTGCCAGTGGTATGTGATATCTCACGCTAACTCATATGTCAATGGCAGGGACTGGAGTACGCGGGGTAGTCAGATCAGTAGATCAACATTGACCATAATCAATCAAAATCAATCACTCCTGTTTGGAAAAAAAAAGTCCTTTCAATTCTTCGATCTCAACACTTGAGCTGTTTGCACTAACCAACAGCAAAGAAAAAGATAGAAAAAGCCAAATCACTATAAGTTTGAAGTTGGATTTTAACATAATCTAGATTTAAAGCTTTATGCATCTTAAATACAGATAAATTTTGAAAAGTTGACAAAATGGTGAAAGCATGCCCTCTTAGTATACCTCTAACAATGTATCATAACTACTTTCAAACAGCAAATAATTTAAAATATAAAAATTTAATGTTCGTGTTTTTGTACAAATCAAAAAATGATCAATTTATAATAAAATTTCAGAAGCAACTTTTTCGTGAATTGATTTATAATTTTGTGATATCATATACATATATAGTCCCTGGGTCCACGCCGATTTCATGTGATGATTACCACATATTTTATAATTCGTGAGACGCCTGTCCTTGACGAGACCTAAATCTTTTGTTCTGCCATTTTTCTCGATTTGACCGCTTTTTCGTTCGGCATGCTCCGAAAAGTGCCGAACGGGCTCTTGAAAAATTTGTTTTTAACTATGAGGGTTGGAAGTTTATTTTAAAACACGAGGGTACCCTTGTCCGACAAAAATCTGTCTGGTTTTGTCTAGTCCGTCAGTCCAAACATACAAAATGTCAGCTGTCGGAATTGACAATATCATTGAAAAGAAATAGCTTGAAATAGCTGAAATAGCTTGATCCGGCACTGTTAATATGTTAATATGTCATATCAAGAGCTTACTAAAACTTTTTACTTTTAGGTATATAATTGTTATAAGCACAGATATCAAGAGATGAAGATCAATAATTTTAATTTGCAATACAATCATTACACAACACATATGCTTAATGCGAGTTAATTAGCTAATTCAAAGATTAAATAATAATTGTAGACTAAACAATTTTTTATAAATAAACTTTTATTAACAGTATAATATACACAGTTCACTTCTATTAGTCATCTTACAATCACTTGTAAATTGTAATCAAAATTGGTAGTTTATTTTAAATATATGTATATAGTTTTTTATTTAAGTTTAATTTTAATTTTTCTTCTGTTAAAAACTGTGCATTCATCAATACCTCACACGCATGCTGTTTTAGGACATATGTCTTGAAGGTTTTTTATGTGTTGTTGTGACACATATTGTTGTTCCTACTACACTACACATTTTATTTTAAAAAAGTCTTGAACTATAAGACATGAACAAATTACAACATGAATGAATCAAAACGAATTTTATATTTACAAACAACAAAAAATATATGTCTTTTAAATATTCAATAACATATATCAATTGTAATTAATAAAATATAACGGCTACTTGCTTCAATAGTAACAACCAATTTTAATGGTTTTGTTATTGATCACATTTAACATTTATTTTATACAAACACTTAAAAAGTATACACTTACGTATACAAAGTATACGTAGTTAAAAAGATAAACTTTTCAAGTATAAATTAAAACACTTATTCAAAATATTCTGAAAATTTTTTAGAAATGGATAAACAATAAGCAATAATTAACACTATCGTTATAGCCATACAACTATACCAAGAAGAAGTGGAAAATAGATTTCCTAAATCTTATATAGGGCAAACCGGAAGGTTGTTTACAAAACGTCGTAAGCTATCAACAAATTACCAAAAAAGAAGCAATTTGAAAATTGGTTTAGAATTTTAAATTTGTTTATTATGAAATGTTATTTTATTTAAGAAATACATTTTTTTTACTACCCATCATAAATAGGAGATTTTTATACAAGTGGTGAAAACTCTTTTTGCGTGACTGAACGGTTTGTCCACGAGACGTGATAGCGTCGGGTGGAATAAGTTCAGGAACGCAAAAACGTTTTTACCACGCGTAGAAAACGCTATTTTTTCTACGCTTGTAAATATAAATGATAATATTTACAAATTCATTTACTAAAAACTTACAAAACGACGTATCTAAATTTGACTGCGTAAAAAATAAACAATGTTGTATTTATATATAGCATTTTTACCAGTGTAAAATAATATTATTATTGTGTTCGCCTACAGATGGAATAATAACAGGCGAACACAATAATAACATTATTTTACACTGGTAAAAATGCTATATATAAATACAATCTTGTTTGTTTTTTACACAGTCAAATTTAGATATGTCGTTTTGTAAGTTTTTTGTAGGCCGTAGTGTGGATAAAGGCACTAAAAAAATTCAACAAATTGCAAAAAAAATAAAACCGAAAGTAGAGACGAAGAACTACTGTAAACCGTACTAAATGCTTATGTACCAAGTTTCATCCAATCCGATTATCAGGTACAGATGTTATTGAGGTTTCAAAAAGCAGCTGCTCGGGGGACCCTCTACCACTTTGTTCAATAGCGCTCAAAAACTAAACTAATCTATGCTCCCAACAAACATTAAAAACATAGTGAGGAAACCCACCTGTTGTATGGTGGACCGTCCAACCCTCTGTCCAATGTCCCCAAAAGCTAACCTTTTACCAACATTTTCATGAAAATCGATTTGACACTGTAGGCAACAGTAGGGATAAACTTTAAAAAAAACTTTTTAACTGGAAGCGACAAACTACTAGTTGATATGATATTGAAAACAGTACCAAAACCTTATATACCGAATTTCAATCAAATTAAAAGCCAGGAATAGAAGTATTGAAGATTCAAACTTAAAATTGTTCCCCGGGAAACCTCCCGTCATTTGTCCAAATTTGAAATGACTCCAGATCTTCCATTTTCGAGATATCCTGGATCATATTCCATAGTTTCATCAAGATCCTATGCAGGTTTGTCACACTTCACCATTCCCAGTTGAAATCAATCCCTCGAACGATAAAACTACGATAGCAATCAATACACAATAACTTTCAAACCACTAGAACACCGACCAACGCAATGGAAAAGAAACTATAATAATTATAATTTTTTATTAAATACATATGACCTTGAATATTTTTATTATGTTTTTTGTGCGTTTTATTTAGAAGTTTTGAGTTCATTTATTATTATTCTTTGTTGTAAATTTACGTCACGTTTATATCACGCGAGTTTAATATACATATTTTTCAATATTGAATTCATTTAGATGTGCGGGTACAACACAATAAGAAGAATTAAAAATAAAATCGAGAAAATAGAAAAATATATAAGTATAATAAGTATTTATAGACATTTTTTTCGTGGTATATTATGCGGCAAACTGCGGTGTTATTTGTTTTTAATATTCATATTTAATTAATCATTTTGTATTTCTGTTTTTTATTGTTATTTGCAAGTAATAATTGTTTGTATTTTATTTTTACTTTTAGGTAAGCTAAATACACTTCAATCATCAACCATTTATTTCTGTAGTACTGTAAACAAGGTAAACGCTCAACATTTTAATTTATAGTAAATCACTATAGTAATTTGCGATATGTGTATACTGACTTTTTCTACAACCTAGCCCAGTTCTTCTGGATGTTTTTTTAAAATTGGGTAATACAAATTAGAAAAATATAACGGACTATATTAAAATATACCAACTGTATCATAAGTGACAATTTCTAGTTTATTTGTAGAAAAAGATATATTTAATTATGTGTTATTTGTACGTTGATGGCCTTCATTTTGGTCGAATGATGATCATATCGTTATCATAAGCACCGGATATAATTAAAATAAAACAAAAACAATATATGACCATCACATCACGTTCATTATCACACGATTCATTAACAAAATACAAATTAACATAAGCACATAATGTTCCCTTTTCAAGAACAATGGCTGACTTGTGTTTTTGTTTCTTTATCATGGACACCTACTAAAATTCCTTGACCACTCATTATGGTAATTTGTTTAAATTTCAACTAATAATATAAGTAAATATTTTTTTGTTTGGTTAGATTTAGAATTTACGAATATTTTAAATTTGTACGTATACGGAATTTGTCATTTTCAAGAACTTAATTATGTTTCATCACTTAACCACAACGAGCAGGATACATGAATAATAATTTTTTTGTTTAAATATTTTTATAACTTTATAAGAATAATTAATTAACCATAAGATACAATTTGAAAAATTACTTTCTAATAATTCAATGTTAGGTTCAGCTAGATTGAGGTCACTTGTAATTTGTTTTGGATATAGATTAATTATTATTAGCTCATCGTTTTTTTGGAAATAAGCCAAATAGGGAGAATTTCAGTTAAAAGGTGTTAATTGTTTTATTAATCCACAATTCTGAATGTTGTCTGGTTTTTTTAAATTTTCTATCTAGTCGAAGATCAACATTTCTAAGGTTAACTAAAGCTTTGCATAGATCTTTATAGATCTAAATTGTGATTCTGTTTATTTTCAAAATATTCTTTTGAGAATTAGTTGTTAATTAACCATTAACATTGTATTTAGTCAAAGCTGGATAATTAAGTGGCATGTTAAAATTCTGAATATTTCAATTTACTTAATAACTTTAGCACATCCACAAAAATTATAAAAAGCTAACAAGTCAACTTTCAGTAAGCTAAAAGCACAAAGCTAACACTTCCCAAATTAAATTGAAATTGTTATATGAAGTAAGCGTTCCGTTCATCCTACAATAACTTATATAATGTTATTCAAACTTATTACTCGTAATCGACCACAAACAAAGTCAACATATTCGTTTGTATAATTGTATTTCTTTTTACTTTGCAACCAACAACTAAATGTTGTTCTTTAATCTAAATACTTTTTGTATTATTTTTTTATATGAAACACGACTATTTGGCAACACATGCCAAGCAACACGTTCTATGAAAATCTATTTTTACATCACACGTTTAATAACATGCGCCACAACGTTTTCTTTCTTTCTATTTATTATTTCATTTAAATTTTCCACAACTTTCTAAGAGTAAAATATAGAATAAAATCATTGATTTTATTTTAAATCAAATAGCTTTTAGAAATAGAAACGAAAACCCAACTTTGTAATGTAATAAATTCTATTACAAAAACACCCTGTGACAAATAATTTGAAATGACACCATTAATTAGCAACTATATAATTTTATTATAAACTTAAATATTCTATTTAAAACTAAAATTAAAATAATCAAAAATTAAATGTCGCAAATACAAAAACACTGGCGCCCAAAATAAAATAGTTTACACAATTTTTTTTCTTCTAATTTATATTTGTTTTTATGATTATATGAATGTATGTATGTATATATTAAAAGATTTATAATACGATTAAAAATGTTAAATTAAAATTTAAATTTTGATATTAAAAGAAAATTAGTAATCACAATCACCATACGATCCGTTTTTTTTAATTTAACACACAGTGAAATAATATTTTGCAGTCAGAAAGATATTTGGCTTTTAATCTACATCTTTTTTTGGGTTCCTCTTTTCTGTATAGAGGAATTTCACGTCATGGCAACAGCATTTGTTATAGCATCCGAACTGACCCCCTCCGATTTCAATGAATCATACACAGATAGCCAATGACAAAATAAAAATACCATTTCTTTCGAGAAATCAAATTTCGCTCTGGGGACGACACAGGGTGGCGGCAAAGTTTTACGGGTTGGCGAAACATTAGTATTTTTGGCTGACGATTGCTAACGATTGACTAAATCGATTTAAGTCATTTATAGCTCATTAGAAAGGTAATTGATAGACCTTATAAAAAAAATTTTTAGTAATTTTTTAAAACTGTGTTAAACTTAAATAATATTTTCAAAGATGGCGCTGTTAAAGGTACCCTCAAAGCTAACCACTTTAACCACATTCTTTTTCCAGAAAAGAAATGTTTAATTAGTTCGTAATCTAAAACGAAAGTTTCCCAATGGCATGATTTCTCATTTTGAAAATAAAATTCTTTCAAAATTTTAATTTCCGTTTTTTCAATATTTTGTTTTTTAAAAAATGCAATTTATTTAACTAAAACCGCCTGAATTCTTGTTTTATAGAAATTGAATTACTTTGAGGATACAAGTTAAGTATTTGAGGGTGTGGATGCTTTTTACATAATTGACTTTTTCTCCCATTTCCACCTGTCCGAAATTAATTATAAATGAATGCACCTGAAATATATTAAAACTGATGCTGAGAAGTAAATAGTGAGACAAATTATGTGAAATAAAATGCATGTTGTATAGAATTCATATAATAATTAACTTTTTATTTTTATTCTAAGTTGTGTGTGTAATAAAAACAATATACATTTATTAATAATATAAAATAATATAAAAGAAATTAAAAATATAAAATAAATTTACACTGCATATTAACAGCTTATCTGAAAATCCTAGTGCTGAATTAGAATATATTTTTGCGAGCAATGTTTTTTCATCTTTGATTATGAACGCATGAAATGAATGAGTACCTTTTATAGTTACAGTCTCTGTATCTTGCGGCTAGAACGTGACTAAAAATAATAAAATTTTTTTGTAAGGTCTATCAATTACCTTTCTAATGAGCTATAAATGACTTAAATCGGTTTAGTCAATCGTTAGCAATCGTCAGCCAAAGATACTAATGTTTCGCCAACCCGTATAACTAAAACCAGAGCAAAATTTCATTTTTCGAAAGAAATGACATTTTTATTTTGTCATTGGCTATCTGTGTATGAAATTTCATCGAAATCAGAGGGGGTCGGGAACATCGACATTGATATTAACCTTTCTTAATTTTAGTATTATATATTGATCGTAATTTTATTTCGTTACATCGTTTTTTATACTCTTAAATTTTATTAACGTGAAACATTATTGCAAATTACTTCGTGGATTTTGTGAACTCATTTATCCGTCATAAAAATTCAATATGATTTTCGTTTATCTTATTTTTATTTTTAATTAATTTCAATTTGTCATGGATTGTAGTTTGGAGCTTTAAGATATACATTTCAAACGAAATAAAATTATTTAAAGAATGTCTAAAGTATTATAGTGACACTTAAAATTTTTGTAAAACACATTGAGACAAATATAAAACAATTGCCTTAAGTACAGTTAAAGTGAAATATAGAATTACAATTATCATTGCAATTTCGATACTCGGGAATGTATAGAATTGGATAGGATTGGATAGGATTGGATAGGATTGGATAGGATTGGAAGGGATTGGATAGGATTGAATAGGATTGGATAAGATTGGATAGGATTGTATAGGATTGGATAGGATTGGAAAGGATTGGATAGGATTGGATAGGATTGGATAGGATTGGATAGGATTGGATAGGATTGGATAGGATTGGATAGGATTGGATACGATTGGATACGATTGGATAGGATTGGATAGGATTGGATAGGATTGGATAGGATTGGATAGGATTGGATAGGATTGGATAGGATTGGATAGGATTGGATAGGATTGGATAGGATTGGATAGGATTGGATAGGATTGGATAGGATTGGATAGGATTGGATAGGATTGGATAGGATTTAATAAGATTGGATAGGATTGGATAAAATTAGATATGATTGGATAGGATTGAATTGGAAAGATAGAAGAACTAGAGTGAAGTGTTCTATCATTGCAATCAGTTTATCACTAAAAAAATATATTTCTAAAACTGTTTGAATTCTAATTATAAAATATGGAGGGGCTGAAATCTCACAGCTCTGAGATATCAAGACTTCGGTCTGGGTTAAGGATTTTGATATAGTTTTCGGCAAAAAACTTGTATGAGGACATGGTTTTTAGTTTTGGGCAGCGATGTATATCAAACATAACTCTTTGTTAAAGTACAAGTATTAGGTAGATTTCATATAAAAATCTACCTATTGCAATGGGCTTCATCTCGGAATTTCGGAAAAATTTTTGTGCCAAACGACTATATATGATAAGCGGAGACAAAAAAACAAAAAAAAAAAAAATTTATATATATATATATATATATATATATATATATATATATATATATATATATATATATATATATATATATATATATATATATATATATATATATATATATATATATATATATATATATATATATATATATATATATATATATATATATATATATATATATATATATATATATATATATATATATATATATATATATATGTATATAAACGATATGAGATATAACGAAAACGACCGGCACTCTCACGGTCGCATTTGTTGAGGTAGATCAAAAAAATTTTCTGTACTTGTGTGTTTTAATAATATCTTGGACAAGTTCGTGAATCAGCAAAATCCGACACGTGGTTAAGAAACTAGAGGCTTTTTTCTGAAAAAAATTGATTTTTTAAAACCGTTATAACGGCCGTTTGGATACTAATATTTCAAAAAATTTAACAAATTTTTTATCAATTTGTTTTAAAACTAGACCTCTGCAGTTAGAGGTTCCTGAGTGAGCGGCTCCAACAAAAAAGTTTGCAAAAAAAAATTTTTTTTTGAAACAACCGGCACTCTCACGGTCGCATTTATAAGGCCAGATCAAAAAACCTTTTTTAAAAATGTGCGTTTTGTTAATATCTTGGACAAGTTCGTAAATCAGCCCAATCCAACACATGGTTAAGAAACTAGAGGCTTTATACTAGAAAAAAACTCTGTTTTTTAGATCCGTTATAACGGCCGTTTGGATTCTAATATTTTTAAAAACTTCATAAATTTAGAATTTTTAAAACCTTTTTAATCAGTTTCTTTCAAAAAAACGACCTCTGCAGTTGGAGGTTTCTGAGTGAACGGCTCCAACAAAAAAGCTTGTAAAACACAAAATGCGTTTGAATCAACCGGCGCTCTCATGGTTGCATTTGTGGAGCCAGTTAAAAAAACCTTTCTTAAAAATGTGTGTTTTATTAATATCTTGGACAAGCTCGTAAATCAGAAAAATCTGACACATGGTTAAGGAACTATAGGCTTTATACTAGAAAAAAAAGTGGTTTTTTTAATCCGTTATAACGGCCGTTTGGATACTAATATTTTTAAAATCTTCATAAATTTAGAATCTGTGGAAACATTTTAATTCGTTTCTTATAAATATAAACCTCTGCAGTTAGAGGTTTTTGACTTGTTAGCTTCAACAAAAAAGTTTGCAACAATCCCCAACTACAATTTCCAAAAACCTTATAACAGTCAATGTCAACCTTATAACAGTCAAAAAAATAAAAGATTTGAATAGAAGAAATTAATTTTTTTTTCTTAGAAATAAACTATTTTGATATTTTGCAGTAATTGCACAACATATGATATAGAGTAGGTTTGTGTCATAAATTATCACACACATGTTCTGTGGTAGATTTTATATTTGTTTGTTGCAAAATTGGATAGATATAATTTTGCTTTTAGGTAGCTAATTTTCTTTTTAAAATTTGTTCGATATCTGTTTTAAATTAGTTTGTTTTGTTTAAACTAATCTGATACATCAGATTCTACTGGCACACAAAACTGTCTGATCTCGAAATCTACCTATTTCTAGCGGATATACGTGCCGCTTGGACTCTTTTTTATCTCTGTTTAAAAATTTATTACAAAACTTACACGAAACATCAATACGTTGCCGGAAAATTATAATCAAAATTCCAAAAATATTGTTAAATTAAATAAAATCAAACTTTTTCAAAATTCCAAAAATATCCCAAAAATTAGAATAAAATCAAATATTTAAATTTTTTATAAATTCCAATAATATTTCAAAAATTCTTAAAAATTCAAACTTTTTCCAAAATTCTAAAAATATTGCAAAAATTATTACAAAATCAAAAATTGAAAATTTTTTCAAAATTCCAAAAATTATAATAATATCAAAAATTAAAAATTTTTCAACATTCTAAAAATATTCCAAAAATTCTTACAAAATCAAAAATTAAAACTTTTTCCGAAATTCTAAATATATTGCAAAATACAAAATCAAAAATAAAAACTTTTTCAAAATTCCAAAAATATTTCAAAAACTATAACAAATTCAAAAATTTCCATGTCCAATTTCATTTTAAATTACATTTACGTCATAAAAACAGCTACATTTTTTTTCCAAAAAATTGGCTAAAAAAATAAAAAAAATCTTTTTTTGACACACTTGACATTATTTTTTGACAAACTTATAATGCCATAATTCTCTATAATAATAATTAAATATCATGTCATACAAACTATAAATTTTATTTTTTTCTAAAAAAAAATTGGGTAAAAAATAAATAAAAACCTTTTTTTTGACACACTTGACAACATATTTTGACAAACTTATAATTCCATAATTCTCAATAATAATAATAAAATTTCATTTCAAAGAAACAATTTTATTTTTTTCCAAAAAATTGGGTAAAAAACTAAATAAAAATCTTTTGACACACTTGACACCTTTTTTTTGACAAACTTATAATGCCATAATTCTCAATAATAATAATAAAATTTCATTTCAAACAAACCATTTTGTTTTTTCCAAAAAATTGGGTAAAAAAATAAATAAAAATCTTTCTTTTGACACACTTGACAACATTTTTTTGACAAACTTATAATGCCATAATTCTCAATAATAATAATAAAACTTCATTTCAAACAAACAATTAACTTTATTTTTTTTCCAAAAAATTAGGTAGAAAAATAAATAAAAATCTTTCTTTTGACACACTTGACAACATTTTTTTGACAAACTTATAATGCAATAATCTAGTTTTTGATCTCACATACCAATCCCGACCATCAAGATTTCTCCAAATTTAATGTTCCTACTCGTAATCACTTAAAATGAACGTTTTTTAAGCCAAAAATATGAAAATTTGCTATTTTTGACACACATAATGATTTTTTTGACACACTTCCGGTACAGTTATCGAACACAGCGTCCTTTCAGACCTGTCCCTTGTGAATACCTATTTTTAGAAACAAAAATTTTTGAAATCCCTCCAGCGGTTTTCCCTGCAGCGTAGGTAATGACGGCGGACGGCCGGCCGGCCGGCCGGCAGACAGACATACATTTTTTTTTTTTGCTTTTTTAGAATCAGGAGGTCCTAAAACGTCGAGAAATGTCAAAAAAGTGGGGGTAAGAATTTCACTTTGAGCTCATGAATGTAATACTTAGGTCTTTCAGACCGAAGTAATTAGAATAAAATCAATCTTTTTTCAACATTCTAAAAATATTCAAAAAATTATAACAAAATCAAAAATTGAAACTTTTTTCAAAATTCCAAAAATTATAATAAAATAAAAAATTTAAAATTTTTCGAAATTCTAAAAATATTCCAGAAATTCTTACAAAATCGAAAATTAAAACTTTTTCCAAAATTCTAAAAATATTGCAAAAATTATTACAAAATCAAAAATATAAACTTTTTTCAAAATTCCAAAAATATTTCCAAAACTATAACAAATTAAAAAATTTCCTTTTTTAAATTACATTAACGTCATTTACGCTACATTTTTTTCCCGAAAAATTGGCTAAAAAATCAATGAAATCATTTTTTGACACGCTTGACTTTATTTTTTTGACAAACTTATAATGCCATAATTATCTATAATAATAATATATTTCCATGTCATACATATTATAAATTTTATTTTTCCAAAAAATTGGGTAAAAAAATAAATAAAAATCTTTCTTTTGACACACTTGACAACATTTTTTGACAAACTTATAATGCCATAGTTCTCAATAATAATAAAAAAAAATTTCATTTCAAACAAAATTTTAATTTAATTTTTTCCCAGAAAATTGGGTAAAAAAATCCAAAAAATTTTTCTTTTAACACACTTGACAACATTTTTTTGACAAACTTATAATGCAATAATCTAGATTTTGGTCTCACATACCAATCCCGACCATCAAGATTTCTCCAAATTCAATGTTTCTACTCGTAATCACTTAAAATGAACGTTTTTTAACCAAAAAATATGCAAATTTCCTTGTTTTGACACACTTGACGATTTTTTTGACACACTTCCGGTACAGTTATCAAACACATCGTCCTTTCGGCTCTTCCCATTGAGTAAACCTATTTTTAGAAAAAAAAAATTTTGAAATCCGTTCAGCGGTTTTCTAGATTTCGTCGGTTGTGACGGACGGCCGGCAGACAGACACACATTTTTTTTTTTTTGCTTTTTTAGAATCAGTAGGTCCTAAAACGTCGAGAAATGCCAAAAAAAGTGGGGGTAAGAATTTCACTTTGAGCTCATGAATGTAATACTTAGGTCTTTCAGACCGAAGTAATTTTAGTTGCAATAACTTCAGTTAAGTTAGATCACGGTATCAACCAAAATAACCATCAGAAATCAAAATTCACAATGACTGCTTCTTTAAATACTTCTTCTTTCGATCTATTATATATCACCTAAACAGATAAAAACCGATGTGCAAACCGTTCAGAGATCAATTATCGGTCATTATGAAACTATCGTAGCTTTTATATCACGCTCGTTGTGACAGGGAATGCGGCAAATTTGTAACAAAACAATAAAAGTTAGATTAATAATTTAATATCAAAAATATGGAGGGGCTGAAATCTCACAGCGAGATATCAAGACTTCGGTCTGGGTAAAGGATTTTGATATAGTTTTCGGCAAAAAACTTTTATGAGGACATGGTTTTTAGTTTTGGGCAGCGATGTATATCAAACATAATTTTTTGGTAAAGTACATGTATATTTTATCTCTGTTTAGATATGTGTTACAAAACTAACACGAATCAATACGTTGTCGGAAAATTATAACAGATCATAAATTGAACGGCTGAGTAGAAAAAGGATAATATTCCAAAAATACGAAAAATAAACTGAGATAGCTATTTTGTAGTTGAATGTCGAATTCGTTTAATGAGCGGATAAAGAATAACGCTGTGAATGGTAGGGGTCATTGATCCGCTGGGGTTCTGACTACCGGGAAAAGTTATATCGGTAAAAAAAAGTTATACGATTATAGTCCGATTTTACTGAAACAAATTTAGAAAAATTAAAAATTACAATTCCTTTAATCTACTAATACATTATTTCTTTACACAATCAACAGTTTCGCAGTTATAGATAAATTTATGAAGAAAAAAAATAATTTTTGCCTAAAAAATAAAAAAATTGTATTTTAAAAAATCATGAAAAATTCAAAACAGGAAAAAGTGTCAAGTCTTATTACTTTGACGTAAAGGCACATAATCTGTCCACAAAACGAGACATGGATCATGAAAATCGATGAACGCATTTCGCTTTTAATTCACAATTAAGTAAAGGTATCTCATTTTGACAAGAATATTGATTTTTCATAGAAATTTTTTTTAATATTTTTACTGGAATAAACTCCAAAATTTATTGTTTTAAATGTATTTGGACATGTGTCTTTGTGTATTAATTTTATTTTTTTTTACTTACTTATTTATTATTTTCTATTTTTTATTTTTTTATTTTTTATTTATTTATTTTATTTTATTATTTTTATTATAATTTTGTTTTATGTTTTTATTATATTTTATTATATTATTATTATTATTTATTATTATTATTATTATTGTTTATTATTATAATTATTTATTATTTTATTATTTATTATTATTATTTATTATTATTTATTACTATTATTATTACTATTTATTATTATTATTTATTATTTATTATTTGTTATTATTTATTATTATTTTTTATTGTTTATTTATTGTTTATTGATTATTTATTATTTATTTATTATTTATTTGTTATTTATTTATTATTTATTTATTATTTATTTATTATTTATTTATTATTTATTTATTATTTATTTATTATTTATTTATTATTTATTTTTTATTTATTTTTTATTTATTATTTATTATTTAATTATTATTTATTTATTATTTATTTTCTTTATTTATTAAATTTATTTTTTATTTTTTTATATTTTTATTACATTTTTATTTTATTATTTTTATTATTTTTTAATTTTACTTTATTATTTTTATTTTATTTTTTTGTATTTTAATTTATTTTAATTTTATTTTTTTATTTTATCGTTACTTTTTCAGTATAGTATATCAGTACATTAAAGGAATTGTAATTCTTAATTTCTAAATTTGTTTCAGCAAAATCGGACTAGTCGTTCTCGAGTTATGTCAAAAAAGAACCCCAAACGTGACAATTTCTCCTATATGATACTTACTAACTTAAAATCGATATATCTCGATTTCTAGACGTGACCCAGCGAAACGCCGGAACACGTATAACTTTTGTTTTACCGATATAACTTTTCCCGGTAGTCAGAACCCCAGCGGATTTTGCCTGTCGCACAGTGTAATATTCCATTTTTTGGGATATTATCCTTTTTCTACTCAGCCATTCAATTAACATAATTTAGTGAAAAGATTATACAATCAGCAAACTAGTAAAAAACCTCTCCATCAAACGTTTCGAGAAAATATTTCAAAATCACAAATTCATATTTCTTTCAAAATTCCAAAAATATTGTAAAAATTAAACAACATCAAAAAATCAAACTTTTTTCAAACAAAATTCTAAAAATATTTCAAAAATTATTACAAAATCAAAGGTTAAAACTTTTTTCAAAAATTCTAAAAATATTGCATAAATTATAACAAAATCAAAAATTGTAACTTTTTCCAAAATTATAATAAAATCAAAAATTTTACATTTTTCAAAATTCTAAAAATATTCCAAAAATTCTTACAAAATCAAAAATTGAAACTTTTTTAAAAATTCTATAAATACATATAAAATTCCAAAATTCTATTTTCTCTTCAAAAGTCTAAAAATATTCCAAAAATTAGAATAAAATCAAATATTTAAACTTTTTCTAAATTCTAATAATATTCCAAAAATTCTTAAATATTCAAACTTTTTCCAAAACTCGAAAAGTATTGCAAAAATTATAACAATATCAAAAATTGGAAGTTTTTCCAAAATTATAAAAATTATAATAAAATCAAAAATTTAAAATTTTTCAAAATTCTAAAAATATTCCAAAAATTCTTACAAAATCAAAAATTGAAACTTTTTCAAAATTCCAAAAATGTTTCAAAAACTATAAGAAATTCAAAAATTTCCATGTTCAATTATATTTACGTAAACAAACAAATTTTTTTTTGCCAAAAAAATAAATGAAATCATTTATTTGACACACTTGCAATATTTTTTTGACAAACTTATAATTCAATAAAATTCTCAATAATAATAATTTCATGTTCATTACACATTTCATTTCATACAAATAACTAATTTTATTTTATTCTAAAAAAATAAATGAAAATCATTCTTTTGACACACTTGACATTATTTTTTTGACTAACTTATAATCCTCAATAATAATAATAAAATTTCATGTCAAACAAATAATTAATTTTATTTTTTTCCAAAAAATTGGGTAAAAACATAAATAAAAATCTTTCTTTTGACACACTTGACAAATTTTTTTTGACAAACTTATGATGTCATAATTCTCAATAATAATAATAAAATTTCATGTCAAACAAATAGTTAATTTTATTTTTACCCAAAAAAGTGGGTAAAAAATAAATAAAAATCCTTCTTTTGACACACTTGACAACATTTTTAACATAAGTGACAAAATTATAATGCAATAATCTAGTTTTTGATCTCACATACCAATCCCGACCATCCAGATTTCTCCACATTCTTTGTTCCTACTCATTATCACTTAAAATGAACGTTTTTTTGACACACTTCTGGTACAGTTATCGAACACATCGTCCTTTCGGCTCTTACCATTGAGTGTACCTATTTTTAGAATCAAAAATTTTTCAAATCCCTTCAGCCGTTTTCTAGATTTTGTCGGTTGTGACGACCGGCCGGCAGACAGACATACATCTTTTTTTTGCTCTTTTAGAATCAGTAGGTCCTAAAACGTCGAAAAATGCCAAATAAAGTAGGGGTAAGAATTTCACTTTTAGCTCATGAATGTAATACTTAAGTCTTTCAGACCGAAGTAACAAGTTGTTCCAAAACAATCTAAGTATATTACAATTATCCTTCGATTTTCTGATTTTGAATGTGTTTTTTTTTTTATAAATATAAAATAAATAACGGTAACCACAAATAAATTAATTTCCTTAATTGTTTTGAATATTAGCAGGAAGTAGACTTAAAACAACAAAAAAATAACAACTTTTACTTCGAGGTTATTTCAACATCAACACAAGGTAGTTAGAATAAATTACTTATTTTGAATTTAATGAAGATTACAGTAATAGAAAAAAATTGTTAATGTTAGTTATCTTAATTGCTTATTTGTAGGTGTTATGATTGAATTATTTACTTGCTGTAAAATGACCTTGATAGTTTATTATATGTGTAATTCAAATTTTTTTAAAGCTTTTTAATGAGTTTCATTGTCAAAATAACATGGTAATTTAAATCAATGCCCTGCCCTATAGTAGCTGTTAGAAAAGGTTTTTCTTGTTCTCTTTATCTTAATTCATCAAAACTCTCAAACCTTGAGCCTAACTAAAATTAACTTTTTTATTAGTTTTTTTTTATAAAATGTGTTGTGTAGTAGGCATTACAACAACACATAAAAACCTTATAAGGCCTGCAAGATTCCACAACAACATGTGTTCTAAGGGGTTGATGGACGCTGATTTTCTTTAAAAAATTTGCACCATCAAAACTAAAATTGGGTGCCAATCATTCAGCTAGTCACTAGTGGCATATTCCTTGATCATGTTTTCCACTGTCTTCCACAATGGATATATATATATATATATATATATATATATATATATATATATATATATATATATATATATATATATATATATACATATATATATATATATATATATATATATATATATATATATATATATATATATATATATATATATATATATATATATATATATATATATATATATATATATATATATATATATATATATATATATATATATATATTTATATGAAGACACGTTTCTTCGAACTACCAATAGCGTGTCATCATCAAGAAAGGTTCAATAACTAAGATTAAGGGTGCTACCGTGGACTATATACAGTTCATCAGCTAACACTCCTGCGATATCACCTCTCACTGCTATTGCCAGTGGTATGTGATATCTCTCTTACGTTGTAACTCGTATGTCAATAGCTTAACATCAACAATAAAATAACGACATAGAAAACGTATAGAACTTCACACAATAAATACAAAACTAATTTCGTAATTTGTAATTGTGTCTGATGAAACAAACGAATAAAGTTAATAACGATTGACGAGTAAAGAAAGCTTAAATTAGTGGAGTTTGTAAATCGTGTAAAAAGTTTGTAGTCAATGATATTGTAGGTTCATAAATTTTACAAGTGGACCGTTTTGTTGATAACTTCTAGTTAGCCTGTTATTGAGATGATTGTGCAAACTACTGAAATGACAATTAAGTAATAGAGCTACTTCGCATTTGCATCGAAAAATCTGTAAACATACAATATTCACAAAAACTGTTACTGTTTTTAAGCACTAATAGCATAATATTGCCTTATACAAAATCCTTAGACTAAATTTATTTATTCATTCAGTTACATTATAGAGCATGTAACACAAATCGTTTATCGTTTACACAGCCCCGGGAATGGGTACAAAAAAATTCCATTTTGCATATTTTATAATCTGAAAAAAAAAAAAGATATAAACGGAAAAGTTATAATAAATTTTTAAACCAACCATGGTGACTTTTGGCCCACCCTGTATTTACACAAAATAGTAAAATATTTTTGGAGAAAATTGTTTAATCCAACTCCAAATAGTTTTGCTTTTGATATTTATTTTCCTAAATTTCTATACAACCAATTTATTTAATTTTAAATGTATATTAAATTACAAATAAATAAAAAAATGCTTACAATTTTCTCAAAACAAAACACATGTCTGTAAATACTTATTTTTTTTTTAAATTTTGAGTGTATGTTTTTTGAAATATTTACGCTTTAGGTCGTAAACTAGTAATTTTACGCATGTTTAGCCTGCTTTACACCCGATATTTGAATCGTAAAATTGAATCGCAAAATAGCTATTTAAGTACCAAGGGTGTTATGGAGGTTATTACAACCGAAAAACGACATAATCCAACCCGAAGGCCTCTGGCCCGAGGGATGGATGTCGCATAATGGACGTAACACTCAGTAACGCCAGTGATGCATACAAGATTGTATGCTTCACTTAATAAGCTTAAACTAAAATAATAGTACATTAGAGAAGTAGGCTATTATTGACCGAGAACTTTTAGATCCTGCGGCGCGTAGCGCCGAGGGATATAATGTTCGAGGTCTGTATTAGCCTTCTCAACCGAGGTATACATATAATTTTTTTAACTACTATTTTTTTAACTAATTTTTTTAACTACTTTTAACCACTATTTTTTTAACTACTACTTTTTTTAACTACTATCATATTTGCTTTGATTAGGTTTTGATATTAGTCATTTTCCATTTCACTTTTTAAACCAAGTAGCCTGGAAGTTTAGTTTCATACAAATAAAAGGAAACAAAGGAATGCAATCATTATTTGTTTGTGTTTTTTTGTTCATTTCAATTAAAAATAAAAGAAAATTTGTCATTATTAACCTAGGTAAATTTTTGTTATTATTATTGACCTAGGCTGAGAAAAATTACTTCTCATTGGGGAATTCCAGTAAATAATGACTCAAGTAAGTAGTTAAGAAAATCAATTTAATTTTTTTTCTCTATATAGTATATTGATATGTAAGAAATTCATAGGAATTCCAGTATGCCATGAAAATAAATATGTATGTAGTTTGATTGAAGTTAAAAATTAATTGGTTTATGTTTGTATGTTGTTATGTAAATAAATTCTCCAATATATGGTAACGTATAACAAAAACTAATCTGACATTTAAGTGGGCATTAAGAATTTATAACGGCTTTTCATAATGCCCCGGCTTCTGACAATAGCTATTTATATACCAAGAGCCTTACATATGCAGGTTTTTTGTTGGTTTGACAGCTAATTGTTGTTCGTTTCGCATGTCAGATAAAAAAAATCAATCTTCTTTTAATATGAAATCTTTTTTTCAGATCTGAGATTTTAGCAAGATTTACTAATACCAATACAAGTGAAATTTGACATATGTCAATCGCATGCGTTTTATTATTTAATATATGAGATTTCAAATTTTAAATGAGTTTATTATTTCTAAATTAAATTAAAGTAAATAAATAATTCTAAATTAAATAAAAGTGAGTGAAGTGTGTAAAAATGGTTTACTATTATCAAAGCATACGTCACAAATGCCATTTTTTTACCCATACAACAACAATTTTAAAAAACAGCTGATTTCATGTTCGTTTGGTCACCAAAATCTAGATCTTTTTCGATAAAATCTGACATACCAAAAGATTTTCACATAAAATAATTATTTATTGTTTGTGCGTTGCTATGTAAACAAATTTTCCTAAATTGTGTAGCTTATGACAAAAACATTGTATGACGTTTAAAATAGTTTGCTAAATTTGGAAAATCATATGAACATTTAATAACGAAAATGTTGCTAAAAATGTTTAAACAACTGTAATAGTATATTATACAACGATCATGTATTAATAACCATTACAAGAGAGTTGCATGCGCTATTTTTTCTACACCCGATAAATAATGAAGAACTATAAATATTATATTGTTACGATTACAGAAAAATCATAACAAACACAACAACAAATTAACGAAATGAATAGTGTTGTTGTTGTATTCTTAGAACTTAGGTCAACATTAAATTACTTTATGAATTAAATCATCATAACGTAAAATAATCAAATATTCTAGTGTTTTCTCAAGGTTTCTTAAAAGTGACCTCGAATGATCGAGAACTATGCAGAATTGTATATAAGGAAATTACCTCTTGTAGAATAGTTAGTTTTATTTTAAACCTGCGACGGTAAAGTTAAAATTATAAAAGTGATTTTTAAATTAGTGAATAAAGTCTTAAGTGTTATTGAATAGAAATATTTTGTGTATTATTTTGTGTTACTGGAAATTTCTACAATATACCGTTGGAGTTTCTGAAGGTGTTGAAAGAATATTCGAGTTAGGAATATTGTTTTCCTATTGTTGTGGAACAATTAAGGTGTTAAATACTTAATAAAACCTGGTGTGTTTGCTTACTAATCAGTGATCGAACTCAAAAGAAATTTAGGAATGGCGTTTATCGAATTGAGAGTAAGGCCAATTCGAAGTAAGCTTGGAAAAACGCAACAATATTACATCGGTTTTGAAAAAACCTAAGTATTCCATTCATGAGCCAAAAATGAAATTCTTACCCAAACTTTTTTTGGTATTTCTCGACGTTTTAGGACCTACTGATTCTAAAAAAGCAAAAAAAAACATGTATGTCTGTGTGTCGGCCGGCCGTCGGTTGTGACGAAATCTAGAAAACGGCTGGAGGGATTTCAAAAATTTTTGATTCTAAAAATAAGTATGATCAATGGTAAGAGCCGAAAGGACGATGTGTTCGATAGCTGTCCCGGAAGTATGTCAAAAAAATCGTCAAGTGTGTCAAAACAAGGAAATTTGCATATTTTTTGCTTCAAAAACGTTCATTTTAAGAGATTACGAGTAGGAACATTGAATTTGGAGAAATCTTGATGGTCGGGACCAAAATCTAGATTATTGCATTAGAAGTTTGACAAAAAAATGTCAAGTGTGTCAAAAGAATGATTTTCATTTTTTTTTTACACAATTTTTTGGGAAAAATGAAATTAATTATTTGTATGACATGAAATTTTGTTATTATTATTGAGAATTATGGCATTATAAGTTTGTCAAAACTGTTGCCATAAATACGATTTTGTAATAATTTTTGCAATATTTTTATAATTTTTGAAAAAGTTTTAATATTTGATTTTGTTATAAATTTTGCAATATTTTTAGAATTTTGAAAAAAAATAGAATTTCGGAATTTGTGAAATTTGAATTTTATATATTTTTTTAGAATTTTGACAAAAGTTTCAATTTTTGATTTTGTAAGAATATTTTTAGAATATTTGAAAACTTTTAAATTTTGGATTTTATTATAATTTTTGGAATTTTGAAAAAGTTTCAATTTTTGATATTGTTATAATTTTTGTAAAATCTTTAGAATTTTGAAAAAAGTTTGAATTGTTGATTTTATTTAAATTTTACAATATTTTTGGAATTTGAAAGAAATATGAATTTTTGATTTTGCAATATTTCCTCTAAACGCTAAATGGAGAGGTTTTTGAGTAGTTTGCTGATTGTATCTCTTTTCACTAAATTATGTTAATTTATGATCTTCTTATAATTTTGCGGCAACGTATTTATGTGTTAGTTTTGTGATAAATTTCTAAACAGAGATAAAAAATACATGTACTTTAACAACGAGTTTTAAGTTAGATATACATCGCTGCCCAAACTAAAAACAATGTCCTCATAAAAGTTTTATGCCGAAAACCATATCAAAATCTTTAACCAAAGCCGAAGTCTTGATATCTCAGAGCTTGAGATTTCAGCCCCTCCATATTTTATATTTGTATTGAACACAATAACAGTAATTACTCGTATTTCTATAAAAAATCTACAAAATTGTAAGTTATGGATATAGTTGATATAGTTTTTCATACACTTTCTTAGATTTTTGGGGTAAAATATTTTGTACTGCATTTTCTGCTTTCTCCGATATTTGGGGATGAGTCGAGGTAATTCTTCTATATCACTGATATCAGACTTTATGATAATATAATTATCGAAATGCAGCTATATTCTACGAAGATTTAATTCCTACTGATTTTGACAAATAAAAAAATTAGATAGGAATCTAGGACAAACGTCAAATGCACAGCGTGCTTGATTGAAAAATTATGGGTTTCTATTGATTAAAAATCTGTATCGTTATGAAAAATTTGTATCATAATGGATATCTTTATGAAACCGATTATGGGCATAAAAGTGTATTATTATAGTACGGGTGTAGAAAAAAAATTGAAATGGTTGTTTGGATTTGGTTTCGATGTAAATAAAATTTAATTCAAATGTTCAATATTTTAAAATTTTATTAAATAATGGTTGGAAAAGAAATTTAATGTTTTATAATGGAATAAAAATGGATTTTTTTTAATAAAATGTGTTGTGTAGTAGGAATTACAATATGTGTCACAACAACACATAAAAACTTTTTAAGACCAAGGTCCCACAACAACATTCGTTCTAAGGTGTTGATCAACGCACATTTTTTTATTTTTGTTT
The DNA here is from genome assembly GCA_963693315.1 of Diogma glabrata. Classification (NCBI taxonomy): domain Eukaryota; kingdom Metazoa; phylum Arthropoda; class Insecta; order Diptera; family Cylindrotomidae; genus Diogma; species Diogma glabrata. Next base: position 221,692,311 of record OY856188.1, on the reverse strand, counting down.
TTGTTATGTTTTTTTATAGAAGGGATAACTAAACAATAAATCCTATCACATATTAGATATGACATAGGCCAATATTTCATGATACGATAGAAAAAATAAAAATAAAATAATAATTAAACAGCAAATTTGTTTTAACAATTTGCAGGAACAAAACTAAAATGTGGTTGCCAATAATCCAGATAGTGGCATATTCCATCGATATAAAGTTCGTTAATTTATTTAGCTCATAATTTTCGAACATTTTACAATCTACAACTTCGACTTAGAACTCTTTAAAAATGGAGATTACACGTTTTTTCGATGTTGATTACGCGAAACTGATATGTAATAAATGGGTGGTAAAGTAGATGAAATAATGTTATTTAGTGAAAGAATCATTTCAAAAAAATTTTTAGAACTATTTTACTGAACTTTTTAAGAAATATATGAGCACATGTTGCAGTACCTACAGTTTGTCGAGTTTATGTTGCCTAATAAATTTCGATCACGTAGAACTGCTTGATGTATTTGAATTTCACAATCAACTAGTTTGAAACGAAAATGTAAATTGTTTCGATGTTTCCTCCATAATTTAGTTGTTTTTAGTCCTTGGGTCCACGCCGATTCATGTGATGATTACCACATATTTTATACTAAGTGAGGCGCTAGTCCTTGACGAGTCCGAAAACTTTTGTTCTGCCATTTTCCTCAAATCGGCCGCTTTTTCGTTCCGTAAGCGCCGAAAAATGCCGATTGCCCGCGATCTTGTAACTTTGCTACCACGTTTTTTTTAACTGTGGGGGTTGGAAATTTGCTGCAGAACATGAGGGTAAGCTTGTCCGACCAAAATGTGTTTGCTATTGTCGAGTCCGACAACTGACATTTTGGTCGGCTGTCGGACTAGACAATAGCAGACAAATTTTTGTCGGACAAGGTTACCCTCGTGTTCTAAAATAAATTTGCAACCCCCCTAGTTAAAAAAAAAACTACAAGAACCCAAGCAATCGGCATTTTTCGGAGCTTTCCGAACGAAAGAGCGGCCGAATCGAGGAAAATGGCAGAACAAAAGTTTTCGGACTCGTCAAGGACAGGCGCATCACATGAAATCGGCGTGGGCCCAGGGACTAGTTTTATTAACTTAAGGTTTTAAAGCTTATGACGTTGACTACGAACCAAAAAACAATAAATTTATATTTACATATATGAAAAAAACTTGTTTTAACCATAATTTATACTTTTTATTAGTTTTATGAATTAATTACTATTCATGACATAAATATATTTAAATATTTTGTTTTCGAAACGGTTAACATTAAACTACTAAACTTTTTTATGAAATCTTTTTTCACGTGATTTTAGTATAAAAAATTTAACTACTTTAATATGTAAATCAAAAAATATGATTAAAATTTGAAAGTTGAATTTCACTCAGAAAATTTTATTTATACATTATATTACATATATTTAAACACACATTTTTTAAACTCGTGATATTTTATTAATTATTATATTTATATTTACTTGAAAACTATTAATAAAATTGTTTGTTTGTATAATTTTGAAAAAATTAACATTATTGTTGAGGTCACGTTTAGGGGCATGTTGAAACTTTTCCAAGCTACACAATATAATATAGCATTGGCCGTCACAACCTTCGAAATCTAGAAAACCGCTGGACGGATTTGAAAAATTTTTTTTTCTAAAAATAGGTTTACTCAATGGGAAGAGCCGAAAGGACGATGTGTTCGAAAACTGTACCGGAAGTGTGTCAAAAAAATCGTCAAGTGTGTCAAAACAAGGAAATTTGCATATTTTTAGCTTAAAAACGTTCATTTTAAGTGATTACGTGCACGAACATTGAATTTGGAGAAATTTTGATGGTCGGGATTGGTATGTGAGACCAAAAGCTAGATTTTTGTATTATAAGTTTGTCAAAAAAAAGTTTTCAAGTGTGTCAAAAGAAAGATTTTTATTTATTTTTTTACCCAATTTTTTGGAAAAAAAATAAAATTAATTGTTTGTTTGAAATAAAATTTTATTTTATTATTGAGAATTATGGCATTATAAGTTTGTCAAAAAAATGTTGTCAAGTTTGTCAAAAGAAAGATTTTTATTTATTTTTTTACCAAATTTTTTGGAAAACAATAAAATTGTTTGTTTGAAATGAAATTTTATTATTATTATAGAAAATTATGACATTATAAGTTTGTCAATTAAATAATGTCAAGCGTGTCAAAAAATGATTTCATTTAATTTTTTAGCCAATTTTTTGGAAAAAAAAAATGTAGCTGTTTTTATGACGTAAATGTATTTGCAAATGAAATTGGACATGGAAATTTTAGATTTGTTATAGTTTTTGAAATATTTTTGGAATTTTGACAAATTTTGATTTTGTAATCATGTTTACAATATTTTTAGAATTTCGGAAAAAGTTTTAATTTTTGATGTTGTAAGAATTTTTGGAATATTTTTAGAATTTTGAAAAATTCTTAATTTTTTATTTTATTATGATTTTTGGAATTTTGAAAAAATTTTCAATTTTTGATTTTGTAATAATTTTTGCAATATTTTTAGAATTTTGGAAAAAATTTGAATTTTTAAGAATTTTTGGATTATTATTGGAATTTAGAAAAAATTTAAATATTTGATTTCATTCTAATTTTTGGAATATTTTTGGAATTTTGAAAAGAGTTTCAATTTTTGATTTTGTTATAATTTTTGCAATATTTTTAGAATTTTGAAAAGAAAATAGAATTTTTGAATTTTATATATATTTTTAGAATTTTTAAAAAAGTTTCAGTTTTTGATTTTTAAGAATTTTTGGAATATTTTTAGAATTTTGAAAAATTTTATATTTTGATTTTATTATAATTTTTGGAATTTTGAAAAAAGTTTTAATTTTTGATTTTGTAATAATTTTTGCAATATTTTTAGAATTTTAGAAAAGTTTAAATTTTTAAGAATTTTTGGAATATTACTGGAATTTAGAAAAAGTTTAAATATTTGATTTTATTCTAATTTTTGAATATTTTTGGAATTTTGAAAAAGTTTGATTTTATAAGTTTTGAATTTTGATTATAATTTTCCGGTAACGTATTGATGTTTCGTGTTAGTTTTGTAATAAATTTCTAAACAGAGATAAAAAATACTTGTACTTTAACAAAGAGTTATGTTTGATATACATCGCTGCCCAAAACTAAAAACCATGTCCTCATAAAAGTTTTTTGCCGAAAACTATATCAAAATCCTTAACCCAGACCGAAGTCTTGATATCTCAGAGCTGTGAGATTTCAGCCCCTCCATATTTTATAAATTGGTTTATCCATTTAAGTACAACTGTCAAATCAGAATCTAACTTAAATAATCGATATCACTGGAAAAATGAAATAGATAAGTCAAATGTTTCGTGAACAATATTGTCCTATAATTTTTACGATGATATACACATTCGTTCTGAATAAAACATTTTTTAGAGTATTGATGACCTTATTCAAACTGATTGCGGACTCCGTTTTGTGCAACAAAAAACATTAAAGCTGTTAAATTTATTTACTTCACATTCCAATTATTTTGTGTGTTTAAATTTAATTCTATTTAAATTTAAACATGCATGCATACACTTATAATATCGTCGTTTAAAAACAAAACAAACCAAATTTGAAAAAATGCCAACATTCTTAATAACAAAACGTGATTAATAATAAAAGAAATATATATGTACATATATATATATTGTATAACACAAAATATATAAAATCTTAAGATTATAGAAATTCTTGTTATCGTGATTGAATTATTGTTAAATCAACATAATAAAACATACAATAGTGAATTGATAATTATTCATCCTTACTGGTAGATGAATTCTTTTTGCAAAATATGCTTGATAGTTGTTATAAGTTGAATTATTTATCAAGTTGTCCTCGAATATAAATATAAAAATTGAAATGAATTTTAATTAAATATTAAAAATAGTTTGAATTGAAACCGACCTTTCATTTCCGTAAATCACGATTCTTGTTTCAAGTTTCAGTTTATTTTTGTTTATTTAAAAGAAACAATAATATAAATTATCATATTTCTTTATAGCAACAACACTCCAAACGGGTGGTAACAATATTTTTCCATTTAGCAACGAAATAATGTTGAATATTTTAAAAAAAATTTTAATTATTCATGGTCACGTGAATAGTTTCAAATTATTAATACGTCGACTCGAGTTTTATGATGAATAAACTAAAAATATATCACGATTATGTTTATTTTTGATATAGAAATTTCTCGTTCATATTTTGCAAGTACAAGTGTACGTGTAAATATTGTAAATATATTTACTTAAATGAATTTTATAGTTTTAGTTTCATGAATGGTTTTATAAAATTTATTTTTAACTCCAATATAGCTGATTTGCTCTTTAAAAAAAACTATAATTTTCTTTTTCTTTTTTAATTTATTACAGTGACGTGGCTGTAACAGGATTTACATATTGTGGAGAGACCGGATTAAATTTTTCAACAACGGCAGCAGCTTATAGTGAAGATGATGCTGAATATACACCAGGACGGAGAGGAAAGGCATCCAGAGTAAGTAATACTGTTTTGGTTTGATTGGGAAAAAAGAGATAATTAACCAGCAAGTTAATATTTTTATGAAAAAAAATTAGACACTAAATGCATCACATTGTGAACAGGTTCATATTGACTAACTGATAGATTTTTTCGATTTCCTCAAAATAACAAAACTGCTAACATATAACCATAAAATACAACTTTTTGAAATCAAATGAGCTTAACTCATTTACTCAAAAAAAAACAAGATAAACAAGCTTATAAGCAAAACGTCTTTCTCAACTTCAAAACTTATAGATCAAACTACAATCATGAAAAACAAAATCAAAATATGTATTTTCTTGAAATAATTATTTTTTATTTACATTAATTACACTGTATAAAAAATAACAACAGTTCATATCACTCACACTATTTTTAAATTTAATTAAGTGATAATAGTTATTGACCAATAAACGGTTGCTACGAGTCAACAAAAAAAATCTAAATGCTACAACCAATAAAACGTTTTGGTTTTTATAATTATTTTATTATAATGAATGCTTAAATGGAAATAGTTTTTGGAATACATATATGATTAAAACACACGACCATACTTTATTAACATTATACCTGTAATTGTTTAATTTAAAAATACAAATTTGAACTATGTATAATGCCAATGTCACCACTAGATGGAATATTTATGAGAAACTACTCCCGACGATTACAAGAGTCATTGACATTATGAATCGTTTTGACACTTACTCTCCTTTAATTTCAATTAAATTACTTAAAACAAAAATTAAAACAACAAATAGAAATATTTTAAGAGCTACGTCCACCAACAATGTGCATTCTTTTGAAAATTAAAAATTTTACACTTTTTTCTCTGTTCTTAGAATAATTTATATTTAATTAACAATTATAATAGATTGATAGATAGATAAATAGAAGTGGGTGGACAGGTTGCTCGAGGCGGAATTTGTCTTGGCACGCAGACTCTTCAGTCCATAACGCCGTGTCCGAGTTTGGCCTCATAGCAACTATTCCACAAACCTTTCTGTCTGGTTAATGAAATCCAAGACCGACTGTATTGGCGACAGTTTTATGGTGCTGGCCTTTATAGTATCAGAGCCAAAAATTGTAGCTCTGATACTAGAGAAGGCCAAGCATACACACAAAAAGTTCTCAGAGTTCTCCTCCTGTTCAAGATAACATCCACAGAGAGGACTATCTATAAGTCCCATCGTAAAAAGATGTTAATTTGGATCGGTGTCCTGTTAGGACACCAATCACAGAGCTGAGAGTTTTCCTCTTCAAGCTTAAAAGAAAATTAACATTTTTATCTGAAATGCTAAAAAACATCTTACTTTGTCTGCCTGTTGATGACGCATTCCACAGAGCATTCTTCATCCGCATCATCCTTTAATAATGACAAGGCAAACTTTTTGGATAACCCTAAGGCGGGTTCTGTTCTGGCCCAGAAAATTTCATGGCCGCTCCCGCCCTTGCAAGTTCTTCAGCTTTTACGTTGCCCGGAATGCCACTATGACATGCAACACAGCGCAGCGTGATGTTGTTGAGTTGCGCTATCCTACAGAGGTTTTTTCTACACTCATTGAAGAGTTTAGAAGTAGTCTTTGGGCTTACAAGTGCTTTAATAGCTGTTTGGCTATCCCAACAAATGCAAATTTGTTTACCCTGCAGATGCAAACGTGTTATTACGTGTGTGCATTCATTGATAGATTGATTGATTCATTGATTCATACAGCTCCGCTTGAAGGACTCCAGTTTTGTACCCGTCCAAGCGAAAGTTTATTGCACTTATTGCTACATTATTTAATTCAAAGTACAACCCAGCTCCTGCATTTTAACTCAACAGTGAGCCATCCGTATAGAAGACGTAGATCTCGCTGAAGGACCAAAATTCCCCACATTCCTCTCTAGAAGAGATTTCAGGACAAACTGTCAAGAAAGTGACCATGACCGCATGTTTTCACACTGTTTACCCACGTTCCTACCACATGTAGTCTGTAGACCAGCCCTTTTAGCCATGTACTCCACATGTAGATGTAGAGGAGCCAGACATGGCATCCAATGACAATGTAGGTGTGGTGCGCATTGAACCACTGATACCTATGCGCATGCCATTCTCTGGATTTTATTTAACTTAGCACGGATGTATTGTTTATCCGTTTTTGGCCACCAAACAACACATGCAAAAGCAAGTGTTGGTCTGATTATAGCTGTGTAGATCCATAAGTTGATTTTGGGACTAAGACCCCAATTACTTCCAAAGGATCAGCGGCATTACCAAAAGGCAATGATAGCCTTATCAATTTTTTTTTGTTAAATGACTATCCAATTCAACCTTTTGTGGAGAATAATGCCTAAAAACTTTACCTCATCTGAGTAGCTTAAATGGCATTCTGAAAAGATACGGACTTGGTGTTGCAGGAACTTTTCTCTTGTTGGTAAATAAGACTACCTGTGATTTGGAAGGATGGACTGAAAGTCCTTGCTCCCCACACCACTCTTCAACCAACTTCAGGGAATTTTGCATCAGATCCACCAGAGTGCGAAAGTCTTTCCCAATTGCCAGTATGGCAATATCGTCAGCGGAACCCTGAGAATAGGGTCCCAATTGATTCAGTCTATTAGGAATACTATCAACTACCAAGCTCCACAGAAGAGGTGCGAGAACACCACCTTGTAGACAACCTCGTTTGACAGAAACAGTTGTATTACCCATTTCCACAAAGGCAATGCGGCAACTCAGCATAGACACAATCCAGTTAGAGATCATGTGGTTGATGCCATGTTGTGATGCCGCAGTCCTGATTGACTTGAAGGTGGCATTATCAAAAACACCCAAAGCGAATTCTTTGGCATCAAGTGCTTTTTCAATTTTATTCACCAAATGATGCGCAGCTGTTTCCACTGATTTCCCAATCTGGTATGCATGCTGATTGGTACTTAGGGGAAGCTATATTAAGGCGGTGTTCCTTATATAACGATCAACCAGTCTTTCCAGAGTTTTGAGGACAAAGGAGTTGAGACTTATTGGCCGGAATGCTTTATAAATATTATGCATTGATTCAATGAGGCCATTTACATTTTTAAGAAGCATGCATGGATAGATTACATCAGGGCCGGGCGATTTGAACGGCTTGAAGGAATCTATGGCCCATCTCAGAGATCTGATCTTCACCACATTCCCAGCCAAGATCCAGCTATCTTTATTTGGAGAAACCCTTGGTTGTTCCTTCAAACCAGCAGTGGAACTGCTGCCTGGGAAACGTACAAAGCAGATGTTGCGCCGTTTTTTCCACAGATTCCATATACCAGTTGGCATAAACAGTAAACCTGATTGGTATTTGGGTTCCCTTGAGAGTGCTCTATAAAGCCTTGCTGCCACAGGATAGCTCTCAAAAACTTCTTCCAAACAATCTCTCTAGCACCCTGGATACTTTATTTATATTCCCTCCGACTGGTACGGTAAGCGATCCAGTCATCGGTATTATTTGTTCGCTTGGCTATCTTTAAAAGTTTTCTTTCTGTCAGCTTTTTCAGTTTTCTGTTCCAACAGAAGTTATAGAGCTTTCAAAAAAACAGGTGCTCCAGGGACCCCCCACCACTTTGTTCACTATCGCTCAAAAACTAATCAGTTCTTTGTCATACATGTTTGCGTCTTTTTCCAAAGTGTCATCAAAATTCATTCACGAATGAATGTTTTATGCTCCCAACAAACATAAAAACTTTGTGGAAAAAACCACCTGTTGTATGGTGGACCCCCCAACCCTTTATCCAATGTGCTCCAAAAGCTGATAAAATCTTTCTCATGTTATTTAAAAGCTTTTCGCAACGTTTCATGAAAATCGATCGGTAATTGTATGCTACAGTAGGGATAAACACCTGAAAAAAAAACTTTTTAACCGGAAGTGACAAACCGGAAGTTGGTATGCAGAAACATTGGAAACAGTACTTAAACCTTATATACTAAGTTTCAATAAGATCATAACCCGGGATCAGAAGTTATTCAAGATTTAAACTTAGAGGTGTTCGGGAGACCCCCCGCCATTTTGTCCAAATTTGAAATGAATCCAGATCTTCCATTTTCAAGTGAACCTGCATCATTTGCCAAAGTTTCATCAAGATCCTATGCAGAAAACTCACCCACCCACCCACCCACCCACCCACTTACCCACCCACGCACACACAGACGTACACCAAAATTTTTTTTGGCTATTTAGATAGAGGATGGTCCAAAACAAAAGATAAAATAAAATTTGGGGTATGTAAGATTTTTTTTTTTCACGATAGATTGCATTACTTCACACAATTTAAAATTGTGGTGAAGTAAAAAAGAAAACCAGAACCTGCACTTCAGCTTAGTCGTTAGACTTTGCCGTCGTGCTGTATACTGAGGATGGACCTCCACATAAAGCTGGTACCGCTTCAGCTTCGAGAAAAGACGTCACCGTCGTGGCACCAACCAGATTGACGGTCCCTCCATCACATAACATAATGGCCATAATTGCCCTGATTTGCATACCGATTTGAGGATTTACAACTCTCAGCTCCATTTTTTGACTTTACCGTAGTATCATGATCACCAGAGACACTCACCATTACTTCAAGTCAAGTTTGGGCTATGTCTTTCGACATTACCGTTTGGGAGCTCTTCGCATTGTGTGCTGTGTCTCCTGTAACCTTGCTGTCTAAAGTGAAATTGACCAGTTGCATGCCGTAGTATAGTCTCAGATCAATATCTTTGATATCCTGTGCCGATTTCTCGTCAACACCACAGATGAGTATACAAGCCATTGGTTTTTGTTTTTTTACTTCACTGTAGACTTTACATCGAGTCGTGTCTGTGCCAGGATTATATCTTTCCAGTCTAGAAAGAACTTTTGTAGGATCCTCTGGAAAGCCAGGAATATACTTCGTTGCTCTCACTGGTTTTGGAAGTTCTCTTTTCTTCTTTACCTGCAGATTGGCACACTCCCATACAAAGAGCTTAGGAATAGTTTCCTTAAGCCAGGTGACTGCCCGTTCGTTCTCACACACTACTAGAGAAAAAGTTCTCCAATAGGAAAAAGATGAGAAGCGAGGACACTCAGTTGAGCTAACAACCTCCTCATTCAACAGTAAAGTCAACGCAGCACGAAAAGTACTATGTTGATCTTCAGATAAAGCTCCACTAGCCTGTGAGCCGTCAATGATCGCATACTCTACCTCCGTCTCTGCTAAACCTTTGCATAAGACAGGGTTGCTGTTGTAGAGCCACGATGTCCCAGTTAAGGTTTGACCCGATCCTCAGCTGAGAAGATTCTGCTACCTGTGAATTTTTTTGCAGACTGCCTCATCTGTGGTGGAGTATCCCCACTGCGTTTTCTCTTCTTATCAAGATGTTCAGCCGTTGGTTTGTCTTTTAGACTTTACTGAGAATTCTTGTGCTCCACGAGCTTAATTTGTTTGTTTTTGTACTTTCCTCAACTTTTTACATTGGTTTTTCGTTAAAACATCTGCCCATTCACTTTTCTTTCGGCAAGTTGTTGATGTCTCACCAGTTTGTTGGGAGTATGTCGGACTCGGTGGTAGTTTGTCTATAAGCTCTCTCTGCTCTTCCGCTGGCCGTATAGATTCGTCGTCTGCATCTGAATTTTAAATCTTAGCAGAATCAAAAGCCAAAAACAGGCGAAAACGAGCCATACCAACAGAAAACACAAATGAATCAACGAAAATCAAAGATCATAATAAGATAATTCAAATTATTTAAACATATTGTGAATAATAAATAAATATTTTACTAAATTTAAAATTATTTTGGAAAATTTAAAAGCAAATTTGAATTTGTTTTTGAACAATTAATCAATTTATTTATGAATGTATTATATTAATTCATAATTTTTTTTATTATTACTAAATAAATTTACTGCACGTTTGCTGGTAAATAGACTGGTTTAAAAACGCAATTTATTTAATTTTCAACTTTACAAGTTCGTAGTTTTACTTTTTCAGTTTGTAAAATATTATTATTTACAATACTTTTCTTGAAAATAATTTTTAGAGAAAGAAGTGGAACATTGCGTTGTATTAAGAACTGGCAATAATAAAGGCATGTTTTTATCGATAAGCATATTTCAATTCAACTTAATTTATTACTCTCATATATTTACAATTTTAGTATATAAACATATTATATAATTATAGTGTTCAGTAATAGGAGATTCTTGTATGAGCTTAGAATGCAGGCAATTCTTCACGAGGATGAACGAGCGTAGCGAGTGGAGGGAATCATCCGAGTGAAGAATTGCCATCAACCTAAACGAATACAAGATGCTATCTTATCCACGACTGTAAAATATTTCGTTTAATTTCCAGTTTTCCTACAAAATTTTGTATCGCCATATTGAAATAAATGCATCAAAGATAGCGAAAAACAAAACAAAACAAGTTTGTTGTTTATTTTATATTTTATATATGTATTGTTCTTGTTTTAACTTATTTATATTACTTTACCAACAAATGAAGTTTTTAATTTGTTAGGGGAATATTTAATAAACTATAGAACTGTTAAAGAATTTTAATCAAATTCACTAGTTGTGGAATGAATACAATTACAATGGAAGACAAAAGCATGGAAAGCATATATTCTTTAGTAGTCGTGGATAATAGTACATTATGATGCTAGAAAGTAAAGCTAAAGATTTTGGACGTATGTGGAGTTTGCAAAGCGAGGCGCTAGCCGAGATTTGCACCCACATTAAGTCCAAAATAGCTTGCGTCCGTGCATCATATACTATTTTTTATTCGCCGCAAGCAAAATATTTGTTTATGTTGAAAAAAAAATGTTTATTCTAAATTAAAATTATAAATTTGCATAAATTTTGAAATAAAAATATGTAGAACAAGTTACCTTTGACAAAATATTTGTTATCTTTTCCAAATTATTGTATAACTATGACAACAAATGATAACAACTATTTTAATTGGATAATGAAATTTTGGATTTAAGGGTTGCTTTGATAAAAATTTCTATTTTTTGTAGAATTTAAACAAATACAAATGTTTTTTGCTTTTTTGGGCGTAGCTATGACAACAAAATATATGGTTAAAAAGTTACACTTAAGGCCGCAAACCACAGTATAATGTTATAAAAATTTGATTTCTCGATTTAAATGGATTATTTTAATTATTATGATGTTTTTATATATTGTAATACTAAGCCGAGAAAAAAAACAAGTTATGCAAAAAAGACCCTGTCTTAAACTATACTTAAACTAAATACTAAGACTTAAACTATACTTAAACTAAATACTAAATCTAAACTTAAAAACTAATTTTAAACATAGATATTATGTTAATATATAAAACAATGAACAAAATTTTAAAAAATTTTTAATTTTATATTTTTTTCCTAAAAAGTATGTGGAATTCTTAAAGCTTGTGAGAGAACTTGCGAACAATCAGAATCTGAGTTGGTTTATGAAGTTATTTTCTATTATTTGACACTTGCTTATGAATTTGGTTCTAATTTTACTGATGAAGTCAATCACAAGAGGTACATTAGACAGATTGGAGAGAGCTTGTGTTGAGAATAATCTAGGTCGATTATAAATTAGTTTGAGACATTTGTTTTGTGCTGTTTGTAGTTTTTTAAGATGAACATTGGAACTGGCAAACCAACACAAACACAGAATAATGCTAAGCCTACCACAATTTGTAAACTATTTGCATTTAATTTATAATTAGTAGTTCGTTTTTTCAAGTAATTATATGCGTTTGGGCATTAAAACAAAGTTGTAGAAAAAGTATATAACAAATCTCGAGTTGTAAAGCATTTTCATTGCTCGTGATTCGTGAAGATACTGCACTCGACGCTACGCGTCTCGTGCGCAGTATTTTCCCTCGCATGTCAAATGCTTTTTACAACTCTAGATATGTAATATACTATTTAATATCAGCCGTAAATACATTGTAATGTATACATAATACATTGTATTGTATTGTAATGTATTGTAAGTAATTTAAAAATGATACCTTTATGCCAAACTTTATCAAACGCTTTTTCAATATCAAAGGTTATTAAGGCAGTGGATTCTTTATTGTTTAACTTTGCTTTAATATTAATGCAAATTCTGTAAACTTTGTGAGAGGTGGAATGGTATTTTCGAAAGTCAAACAAATTAGGTTCAGGAGGAATAATTGCATTTTGTTCTACAAACTGCTCAAAACGCTTTAATATTGTACGTTCAAAGATTTTACCAAAGATATTTAGTAAACTAATAGGTCTATAGATATCAATATTTGTTTTAACTTTGCCCGGTTTCAAAACAGGAAGAACAAGATAAGTATATTACTTCGATCTGAAAGACCTAAGTATTACATTCATGAGCTAAAAGTGAAATTCTTATCCCCACTTTTTTGGCATTTCTCGACGTTTTAGGACCTACTGATTCTAAACAAGCAAAAAAACGTATGTCTGTCTGTCGGCCGGCCGGCCGGCCGTCACAACCTTCGAAACCTAGAAAACAGCTGGACGGATTTAAAAAATTTTTTCTTCTAAAAATAGGTTTACTCAATGGGAAGAAAGTACGATGTGTTCGATAACTGTACCAGAAGTGTGTCAAAAAAATCGTCAAGTGTGTCAAAACCAGGAAATTCGCATATTTTTTGTTAAAAAAAACTTTCATTTTAAGTGATTACGAGCAGGAGCATGGAATTTGGAGAAATCTTGATGGTCGGGATTGGTATGTGAGACCAAAATCTACATTATTGCATTATAACTTTGTCAAAAAACTGTTGTCAAGTGGGTCAAAAGTCAGATTTTTATTTATTTTTTACCCAATTTTTGGAAAAACATAAAATTAATTATTTGTTTGATATGAAATTTTATTATTACTATTGAGAATTATGGCATTATAAGTTTGTCAAAAAAAACGTTGTCAAGTGTGTCAAAAGAAAGATTTTTATTTATTTTTTTACCCAATTTTGTGGAAAAAAATAAAATTGATTATTTGTTTGACATGAAATTTTTATTATTATTATTGAGAATTGTGGAATTATAAGTTTGTCAAAAGAATATTGTCAAGTGTGTTTTTTATTAATTTTGAAAGCTGTTTGTTTACGTAAATATAATTGAACATGAATTTGTAATAGTTTTTGAAATATTTTTGGAATTTTGAAAAAGTTCCAATTTTTGATTTTGTAAAAATTTTTGGAATATTTTTGGAATTTTGAAAAATTTTAAATTTTTGATTTTATTATAATTTTTATAATTTTGGAAAAAGTTAAAATTTTTGATATTGTTATAATTTTTGCAATATTTTTAGAATTTTGGAAAAAGTTTGAATTTTTGAATTTTTAAGAATTTTCGGAATATATTTAGAATTTAGAAAAAGTTTAAATATTTGATTTTATTCTAATTTTTGGAATATTTTTAGAATTTTGAAAAAAAAATAGAATTTTTGAATTTTATATATATTTTTAGAATTTTGAAAAATGTTGTAACTTTTGATTTTGTAAGAATTTTTGGAATATTTTTAGAATTTTGAAAGATTTTAAATGTTTGATTTTATTATAACTTTTATGATTTTAGAAAAAGTTTCAATTTTTGATATTGTTATAGTTTTTGCAATATTTTTAGAATTTTGGAAAAAGTTTGAATTTTTGAATTTTTAAGAATTTTCGGAATATTTTTAGAATTTAGAAAAAGTTTAAATATTTGATTTTATTCTAATTTTTGGAATATTTTTAGAATTTTGAAAAAAAATTTTTTGAATTTTATATATATTTTTAGAATTTTCAAAAAAGTTTCAATTTTTGATTTTGTAAGAATTTTTGAAATGTTTTTAGAATTTTGAAAAATTTTTAATTTTTGATTTTATGATGATTTTGGAAAAAGTTTCAATTTTTGATATTGTTATAATTTTTGCAATATTTTTAGAATTTTGGAAAAAGTTTGAATTTCTGAATTTTTAAGAATTTTCGGAATATTATTAGAATTTAGAAAAAGTTTAAATTTTTGATTTTATTCTAATTTTTGGGATATTTTTAGAATTTCGAAAAGAAAATAGAATTTTTGAATTTTATATATATTTTTAGAATTTTGAAAAAAGTTTCAATTTTTGATTTTGTAAGAATTTTTGGAATATTTTTGGAATTTTAAAAAATTTTAAATTTTTGATTTTATTATAATTTTTATAATTTTGGAAAAAGTTACAACTTTTGATTTTGTTATAATTTTTGCAATATTTTTAGAATTTTTGAAAAAAGTTTTAATTTTTGATTTTGTAATTATTTTTGAAATATTTTTAGAATTTTGTTCGAAAAAAGTTTGAATTTTTTATTTTATTTAATTTTTACAATATTTTTGGAATTTTGAAAGAAATATGAATTTGTGATTTTTAAATATTTGCTCGGAGATAAATGGAGAGGTTTTTGAGTAGTTTGCTGATTGTATCATCTTTTCACTAAATTATGTTAATATATGATCTGTTATAATTTTCCGACAACGTATTGATGTTTCGTGTTAGTTTTGTAATACATATCTAAACAGTGATAAAAAATACATGTACTTTAACAAAAAGTTATGTTTGATATACATCGCTGCCCAAAATTAAAAACCATAAAAGTTTTTTGCCGAAAACTATATCAAAATCCTTAACCCAGACCGAAGTCTTGATATCTCAGAGCTTGAGATTTCAGCCCCTCCATATTTTCTTATTATTGTTATTTCGGTCTGAAAGACCTAAGTATTACTTTCATGAGCTAAAAATGAAATTCTCACCCCCACATTTTTGGCATTTCTCGACGTTTTAGGACCTACTGATTCAAAAAAAGCAAAAAAAAATGTTTTTCTCCGATAGACAGCAAATATAAATTTTGCAGACTTATTTCAGTCAGCAGAGTGGCACTTTTCCTGCCTAGGCAGCAAAATAATTAGACTTCATAGAAATAAACAGATATTGCGATTAAAAAAAAAATTTTTTTAATCGATTTTTTTTTTTTCATTTTTAAAATTTTGCTTTATTTTTAAAGTAATAATTATTAAATTACATATCATTGTAATTAATCGGAGAAAAAATTATATGTTCAACTCGGCAGCAAGGTAGATTGACTGCCTTGGCTGAATTCCTAGCCTCGCTCGCTCGGCTATGAACTATCAGCCGCGGCAGTCAATCTACTACTTTGCTGCCTAGTTAAACAAATAACTATTGTCTGTCTGCCGGTCGGCCGTCACAACCGACGAAATCTAGAAAACGCCTTAAGGGATTTGAAAAATTTTGAATTCTCAAAATAGATACACTCAATGGTAAGAGCCGAAAGGGCGATAACTGTCCCGGAAGTGTGTCAAAACAATCGTCAAGTGTGTAAAAACAAGGAAATATGCATATTTTTTGCTTAAAAAACGTTCATTTTAAGTGATAATGAGTAGGAACAAAGAATGTGGAGAAATCTGGATGGTCGGGATTGGTATGTGAGATCAAAAACTAGATTATTGCATTAAAGGCTTGTCCAAAAATGTTGTCAAGTGTGTCAAAAGAAAGATTTTTATTTGTTTTTTTTCCCAATTTTTTGGACAAAAATTAAATTAAATATTTGTTTGACATCAAATTTGATTATTATTATTGAGAATTATGGCATTATAAGTTTGTCAAAAAAATATTGTCAAAAGTGTCAAAAAAATAAATCATTTATTTTTTTAAATAATTTTTATTTTTATTTAACGTAAATATAATTGAACATGGAAATTTTTGAATTTGTTATAGTTACTTCGGTCTGAAAGACCTAATAGTCCAGTCATTTTAGCGATTAACCTCGGAATGAGAGATAATAAGCTGAATTTTTGTATATATATACCTTCATTTTGGCGATCTAAAAGTTATCTCAAAAATCTCATAAAATCTCGTGTCTGTGTCGTAAGTTATTCAAGGTCAAAGGTTAAAAAAAACTGTTTTTCACGATTATCTCGGTATCGATTGCTCCAATGATATGTACATATACTATAAAAATTGTAGAGCATATAATTTGCGACAAATTTTATTTGAAACATTTTTTCATGTGCTCAACCGTTTTTGCGATAGAAGCACTTTCTATTTTTCTTGACTTTGCTGCTGCATTAGCTGTTTGACAACAAAGTAAACACAGTTTTTTTACATCAAACACTTCTTTTCCTTTTTTACGAGGCACATTTGGTGATGGTAAAGGTTGATTTTCTTCTACTTCGTTTCGAGGCAGCTATGGAATTTTTACTGATGTAAACATTTCGACACTCAAAATGCAGATTGACAGAAGTTAAAATATTTTAGAAGTGTATGTGACCGTCATTTCTTTCAATACTAGCAGTTTTTTTAATTTTAAAGCCACGCACTACATTAACAAAATCACCTTTTGAAAGTGGCTTTTCACAAATAAAACACGTAAATCAGCCATAATTTTCAAAATTGTACGTTCGTCGTTGCCGAGATTGGAAACGAGAATTATTCAAAATTAAAGGTAATATTCACAGTTGACCTTGGCTTACAGAACGTATGGCAGAGCGCTGAGCGTTCACCGCCCTCTATCACAATAATGGTTGAGCGCATGGGAAAATGTTTCAAATAAAATTTGTCGCAAATTTTATGCTCTACAATTTTTATAGTATATGTTAACATCATTGGAGCAATAGAAACCGAGATAATAGCGAAAAATTGTTTTTTTGTACCTTTGACCTTGAATAACTTACGACGCAGACACGAGATTTTATGAGACTTTTGAGACAACTTTTAGAACGTCAAAATGAAGGTATATACAAATATTCAGCTTATTATCTCTCATTCCGAGGTTGACCTCTTTTTATGCTAAAATGACTGGACTATAAGTATTACATTCATGAGCCAAAAATGAAATTCGTACCCCCACTTTTTTGGCATTTCTCACCGTTTTAAGACCTACTGATTCTAAAAAAGCAAAAAAAAATGTTTGTTTCTGCCGGCCGGCCGGCCGTCACAACCGACGAAATCTAGAAAACCGCTGGACGGATTTCAAAAATTTTTTTTTCTAAAAATAGGTTTACTCAATAGGAAGAGCCGAAAGGAAGATGTGTTCGATAACTGTACCGAAAGTGTGTCAAAAAAATCGTCAAGTGTGTCAAAACAAGGATATATGCATATTTTTTGCTCAAAAAACGTTCATTTTTAGTGATAATGAGTGAATCTCCACACAGAATGTGGAGAAATCTGGATGGTCGGGATTGGTATGTGAGATCAAAAACTAGATTATTGCATTATAAGATTGTCAAAAAATGTTGTCAAGTGTGTCAAAAGTAAGATTTTTATTTATTTTTTTAACCAATTTTTTGGAAAAAAATAAAATTAATTATTTGTTTGACATGAAATTTTATTATTACTATTGAGGATTATCGCATCATTAGTCAAAAAAATGTTGTCAAGTGTGGCAAAAGAAAGATTTTTATTTATTTTTTACCCAATTTTTTGGAAAAAAATAAAATTAATTATTTGCTTGACATGAAATTTAAGTATTATTATTGAGAATTATGGCATCATAAGTTTGTCAAAAAAATGTTGTCAAAAGAAAGATTTTACTTCGGTCTGAAAGACCTAAGTATTACATTCATGAGCTAAAAGTGAAATTCTCACTCCCACTTTTTTGGCATTTCTCGACGTTTTAAGACCTACTGATTCTAAAAAAGCAAAAAAGTATTACATTCATGAGCTAAGTTTGAGAAATAAGTTTGTCAAGTGTGTCAAAAGAAAGATTTTTATTTATTTTTTACCCAATTTTTTGGAAAAAATAAAATTGATAATTTGAATAACATGAAAATTTCTTATTATTATAGAGAATTTTGGCATTATAAGTTTGTCAAAAAAATAATGTCAAGCGTGTCAAAAAATGATTTCGTATATTTTTTAGCCAATTTTTTGAAAAAAAATGTAGCTGTTTTTATGACGTAAATGTAATTGAAAATGAAATTGGACATGGAAATTTTTAATATGTCATAGTTTTTGAAATATTTTTGGAATTTTGAAAAAAGTTTGTATTTTTGATTTTGTAATAATTTTTGCAATATTTTTAGAATTTTAGAAAAAGTTTTAATTTTTGATTTTGTAAGAACTTTTGGAATATTTTTGGAATTTTGAAAAATTTTAAATTTTTGATTTTATTATAATTTTTGGAATGTTGAACAAAGTTTTAATTTTTGGAATTTTGTAATAATTTTTGAAATATTTTTAGAATTTTGAAAAAAGTTTGATTTTATTATAATTTTTACAATATTTTTGGAATTTTGAAAGAAATATGAATTTGTTATTTTGTAATATTTTCTCGAATCGCTATATGGAAGGTTTTCGTTTGCTGAAAATGTAATTGACAATGAAATTGGACATAGACATTATTAAATTTGTTATAGTTTTTGAAATATTTTTGGAATTTTAAAAAAGTTTCAATTATTGATTTTGTAAGAATATTTGGAATATTTTTAGAATATTGAAAAATTTTGAATTTTTGATTTTATTATAAATTTTATAATTTTGGCAAAAGTTTCAATTTTTGATATTGTTATAATTTTTGCAATAATTTTAAAGTTTTGGAAAAAGCTTGAATTTTTAAGAGTTTTTGGAATATTATTAGAATTTAGAAAAAGTTTAAATTTTTGATTTTATTCTAATTTTTGGAATATTTTTAGAATTTTGACAACCAATAGAATTTTTGAATTTTATTTTTATTTTATTTTATTTTTTTTTTAGTTTTTATTTTATTTTTTACATATTTTTAGAGTTTTGAAAAAAGTTTGTATTTTTGATTTTGTAAGAATTTTTGGAATATTTTTAGAATTTTGAAAAATTTAAAATTTTTGATTTTATTATAATTTTTATAATTTTGGTAAAAGTATTTTTTGCAATATTTCTAGAATTTTTGAAAAAAGTTTTAATCTGTGATTTTGTAATAATTTTTGAAATATTTTTAGAATTTTGTTTGAAAAAAGTTTGAATTTTTTATTTTACAATATTTTTGGAATTTTGAAAGAAATATGAATTTGTGATTTTGATATATTTTCTCGAAACGC
The DNA here is from genome assembly GCA_963693315.1 of Diogma glabrata. NCBI lineage: Eukaryota > Metazoa > Arthropoda > Insecta > Diptera > Cylindrotomidae > Diogma > Diogma glabrata. Next base: position 221,672,709 of record OY856188.1, on the reverse strand, counting down.
TAAATGGAGAGGTTTTTGAGTAGTTTGCTGATTGTATAATCTTTTCACTGAATTATGTTATTATATCATCTGTTATAATTTTCCAACAACGTATTGATGTTTCGTATTAGTTTTGTAATACATATCTAAACAGAGATAAAAAATACATGTACTTTAACAAAAAAATATGTTTGATATACATCGCTGCCCAAAACTAAAAACTATGTTCTCATAAAAGTTTTTTGCCGAAAACTATATCAAAATCCTTAACCCAGACCGAAGTCATCATATCTCAGAGCTTGAGATTTCAGCCCCTCCATATTTTGGTATTTGATTTAGTGCAACGTCTGGGGATAGCTTTCAGAATATTTTCTGCTAGAAAAAGAATTTGCGTTTTATTATGCTCGAGATGATGTTGCACGGCGGCACGGTTGGTGTTCAATTTACAAATATTTTTGATTTGAAGGTTAAATTTTGAATCAAATATATATATGCAATGTTTTTTTGTCATAGTGATCAGAATTTTTTTCATAAAATGGATGACCAAACAAAAACTTTTATCATAAATTAAAATATAACATATGCCAATATTTTATAATTTGATGTAAAAAATAAAAATAGAACTGGTGAAAACTTAGCTTTTAAAAAACATTTAGCTTTTAAAAAACTTAAAAACATGGGTTGAAGATCTTGGGTGGAAAATTTTTATCAGATTCCGTGCATTGGCAAAGCACTCTTTTGAATTTCCATTAGCCACAGGTTAGTTGATGTTTTCGATACAACTCTTCAGGTGTTAGCATTTCTTTTTCCGTAGAAGTATTGCTGAGGCTTTTCTGGCGCATAGATAATCAGTTTGGGAGCTTCTGGTGTTTCTTGTAAACCATTTTTCTCGCAGTTTTGTTTGTGCTCAGCGCTTTCGCGGCAATCGTCATCAAACTATTCGTTACTTAATTTCGGTGGTCGTTTTTCGGTTGTAGTTTGAGCTGCGGAGATAATGGTTGATTGAAGCGTTTTACATTCTTCTTGTATGTTTAATGGCATATTATATGGGATGTCATGCTCTTCTATGCTTTGCATTTCAATTTCCTGATATCTATTCACCGTTTCCGGGTGTTTAAATGCGTCGACATTCCAATGCGTGGTCTTTTTTGCTTGTCTATTAAATGTAGATGACAACTTGCACTTGTACTTGATGACAAGCATATGATCTTTGTAAATATCAGAACCTCTGTATGATCGCACGTTAGTTACACTTGTAGAGTGTCTCTTAGAAATCATGACATGATCGATCTATCGATCTAATTTTCAGTTCTTGCACCGTTTGGTTTCCACACTGCTTTGTGGATTTTATTATGAGTAAAGAAAGTGTTGGAAATTACTAGATCATACATCGTAGCCAGTTCAGCTGCGCGAAAGCCGTTATTGTTACTGGTATTATGCAAGCTGTTAAGGCTTTAACTGTGTTTCAAGTTCATGCACTTCTACCAATTTGAGCATTGAAGTCACCTACCACGATTTTTATATCGTGCCGCCAGATGTCATTGATGACTTCTTCGAGTTCAAGGAAGAACAGGTCTTTAATGTCATCTGCTTTGTCTTCAGTAGGTGCATGAACATTAATGATCGTTACGTTAAATTTTTGCGTGTGGATTCTCATTGTGCATATCTGCATAAAAATTGAGCAGAAGTCAATAACATGTTGATTCACGCAACGATGTATCAGAAAGTCAACTCCTTTGCTGTTTCATGAATTCCACTCTCTGGCCATCTAAGTTTTTGTAATGCCTCTATATCTCCTGTGTAGCTATCGACTTGGTTAGTAAGTTTTAGTAAATCTCCTGTTCTTCGAAGGCTTAGCGCGTTTCAGGTTCCCATTTTCAAATCGTAGTCCGGGTACTGTTTCCAAGATCGTTCTTAAAATGAGTCCGAGATAATCTGTGGCCAGTTTACAGAATTTTTTTTACGAAAATGGGGGTTAGCCCTTCGACCAGCCTAAATTTTTGTACCAGCAACAACCTTTTTACACGTTTATATAGCGATCTAAAATAGACGTCCGCTCCAATCCATCCCTAACATGGAGAACAGACACTTTGGTTCCATTGGTTTTATGGTGCCAATAACTCGCGCTGGTGCAGAATCATTGAGTATAAGCAGTATTTACTCTGCTCCTCTCAACTACTAAAGGGGTAAACCTGACGAGAATTTCAGTCAACATGACTGTTAAATTGGAATGCCACTCTAAGAGCTGATCACCCATATAGATAATAATCGATTATCTTCAATCTTCAAGGGATACTCAACCAGAAAATGGAATGAATTATTAAAATTTAAGCAGTCTAGTGACACTTGACGACATCCTATGGAGCATCAACAACACAAAAAATATTATATAGTGGCAAATATTTACACTAAGCATGTCTTTTTCAAAAAAAAATTCGATTATATTCTGTCCGCTATATCCGAAGTCCGTTATATCGGGGTCCGTTATATCGAGGGTTTACTGTATTACTATAGAGAATTATGGTTTCATAAGTTTGAAAAAAAAATGTTGTCAAGTTTGTCAAAAAAAGTTCAAAAGAAAGATTTTTATTTATTTTTTTACCATTTTTTGGAAAAAAAAATAAAATTACTTTTTTGTATGACATGAAATATATTGTATGACATGAAATTTTATTATTATTATAGAGGATTATGGTATTATAAGTTTGTCAAAAAAATGTTGTCAAGTGTGTCAAAAGAAAGATTTTTATTTATTTTTTTACCCAATTTTTTAGAAAAAAATAAAATTAATTGTTTGTATGACATGAAATATTATTATTGTTATAGAGAATTATGGCATTATAAGTTTGTCAAAAAAATAATGTCAAGCGTGTCAAAAAATGTTTTCATTTATTTTTTAGCCAATTTTTTGGGAAAAAAAATGTAGCTGTTTTTATGACGTAAATGTAATTGAAAATGAAATTGGACATGGAAATTTTTTAATTTGTTATAGTTTTTGAAATATTTTTGGAATTTTGAAAAAAGTTTGTATATTTGATTTTGTAATAATTTTTGCAATATTTTTAGAATTCTGGAAAAAGTTTTAATTTTTGATTTTATTCTAATTTTTGGAATATTTTTGGAATTTTGAAAAATTTTAAATTTTTGATTTTATTAAAATTTTTTGAATTTTGAAAAAAGTTTCAATTTTTGATTTTGTAATGATTTTTGCAATATTTTTAGAATGTTGGAAAAGTTTGAATTTTTAAGAAGTTTTGGAATATTATTGGAATTTAGAAAAAGTTTAAATATTTGATTTTATTCTAATTTTTGGAATATTTTTGGAATTTTGAAAAAAGTTTCTATTTTATTTAATTTTTACAATATTTTTGGAATTTTGAAAGAAATATGAAATTGTGATTTTGTAATATTTTCTCGAAACGCTAAATGGAGAGGTTTTTGAGTAGTTTGCTGAGTGTATCATCTTTTCCCTAAATTATGTTAATATATGATCTGTTATAATTTTCCGGTAACGTATTGATGTTTCGTATTAGTTTTGTAATAAATTTCTAAACAGTGATAAAAAAATACTTTAACAAAGAGTTATGTTTGATATACACCGCTGCCCAAAACTAAAAACCATGTCCTCATAAAAGTTTTTTGCCGAAAACCATATCAAAAACCTTAACCCAGACCGAAGTCTTGATATCTCAGAGCTGTGAGATTTCAGCCCCTCCATATTTTTGTATATATATTTTCAACCAATTTGTAATTCAATTTGTTAATTAATCTATCTGCAACTGAAATCACAAACAATGATTTATTTCAAATTTTTTCAAAATATAAATATTGTGACTAACAAATATATTGCCTACACGTGTCTGCAAATATCTCGATTAAACTAGTTCGACAGTTGTTATTGTTTACGATTACCAATTCAATACCAAAAATTTAAAAACACAATTCTTCATTCTCTCGTTTATAAATTCTTAGCCGACCAATAATTAATACAACTATATGTAAATATTGTTTCTGAATCATGATTCAATTATAAAACAAAATTAATTGAATGTAATAATTGAAGTTAACAAAATTTGATGAAAAAGTAACGAAAGATATGTTACTAATCTTAGACTTCGTACTAAGTCAAAAATCAAACAAAATCCTAAATTCTAATCTAATTTTTATCCTTCACAAAATGTTATTGTTGAAAGTCTTGAACTATTTTTTATTTTTAAATATTTTAATTCAATTTTAATTTCACACAATTTATTTCAAATTTATTTTTTTACATTGTAGTTTGTTTGGGTTAGTAATATGAATGTCGTGTTAAGGGGTCTAACAGAGTACACTGTTAATAATCATTGAGATGATAATCATTTTATTTTAGTTTTTTCTAATGCTTACTTTTCTGCCGATCTCTGTGTAGGTCATTGTTGGTTATCTTTGGTTTAAACCCATTTTATGGCACGGCCTACGCAACCTAAAAATAATTTTCTTTTAAACTTCAACAAGATATTTAGAATTTCAACACACTTGTTTTTTCTGTGTTAAATTAAATCATTATAAAAATAATAAAAAACCTAAAAACTAAATAAATAAATATCATTTTACATCGTGTCTTATTAGATTTTGTAAAATAATTTTTTTTGTATAAATGTCAGACAAATTAGGTCATTGTAGTTTAATTATAAAAATAAATTAATAAAATAATTTATGTACACAAACAAAAAATGGAACGTGACGATAGTTTCATGAGATTATTTATTTTAAGTATTAAATTAAACTGAATTTGTCAATCATGTATTGATGTTATATTTAAATATATGGTTTTAGAATATGAATAAATAAGAGATAATACTGTATTGTACAGCGATCACAGAACAATACTATATACCACGAGCATGAAAGTTTAAAGCGCACATGTTAGTATAACGAAGCATTATGTATAAAAAAGCTGTTTTGTGTAATCATGACGAACTGAATGAATCGAATGAATTGAACGAATCAAACAAATTGAATGAATTGAATGAATGGAATGAATTGAATGAATTTAATAAATTGAATGAATTGAATGAATTGAATGAATTGAATGAATTGAATGAATTGAATGAATTGAATGAATTGAATGAATTGAATGAATTGAATGAATTGAATGAATTGAATGAATTGAATGAATTGAATGAATTGAATGAATTGAATGAATTGAATGAATTGAATGAATTGAATGAATTGAATGAATTGAATGAATTGAATGAATTGAATGAATTGAATGAATTGAATGAATTGAATGAATTGAATGAATTGAATGAATTGAATGAATTGAATGAATTGAATGAATTGAATGAATTGAATGAATTGAATGAATTGAATGAATTGAATGAATTGAATGAATTGAATGAATTGCATAAATTCAATAAATTCAATCACTTGAAATTATTGAATACCTCATAGGTTAGTTTCATAAACTTTATTGTCATCTATTTATGCTACTATAAATTCAACTTTTTATTTAACGTCGACTTGTCGTAATCAAATAATTGAAGCTCGTGACTTTCCATCGTGAAATGTTATATGTTTTATAAAAAAAACATTTTTTTTCTTCATGTTGTTTTGCTTTGAAATTTCATCCATAAAAATTGAATGAAATGATATTTGAATTAGCAATAATGCTTTGTAGGCAAAATGACATACATCACGTTTTAAATACCGTGGTAAAGAACCACATTTTTTACGTAAGTTTTTTTTTGTCTAGTTTTTTCTCTTAATCATTTTGAAATATCGAATTTTTTAAAAACTAATTTTTTTATTAATAAGGAAACTATAATTAATTTATTTCAAGAGCAGTCAGTGAGCAATATAATTTTATGATTGCAATAAGCGTTTCGTATATTTTCAATTAATTTATTGTTGCAATAAATATGTGTAGGAGGATATAATATTGTTTAAATCCTTGAAAGGCCATATAGACTAACAGTCTAAGCCAATAAATAAAACTAAAAAAAAAAAAAAAAAAAAAAAAATCCTTGAAAAAATACTAATGTTGGCACAACAAGTTGTTAATGTTATTTGGTATGAATCAACCGTGGATGTAAATTATGTTAGCATAATGACAATGAAATTACTACCAACCGGTTTGCCAGTTAGCACATACTAAACAAAACAATGATTCAAAATAGTTTATGAGATCAAGAAATTTAATATTATTTTTAATCGTACAATAAATAACAATATGCATTTTTGTTTTCTTTACAGCAGGATCCATTATCACATCGTATAATTGAAAAAAGACGACGCGATCGAATGAATTCATGCCTAGCAGATTTATCCCGCTTAATACCACCACAGTACTTAAGAAAAGGTAGAGGCCGTGTTGAAAAAACAGAAATTATTGAAATGGCAATAAGACACATGAAGCATTTACAAAATCAAGAGTTTCCAAATAAAGAAACAATATTTGCTGAACAATATAAATTAGGATATCAAGAATGTTTAGCCGAGGCAGCTAAATTTCTGTTAAGTGGACATTTAAAGGATATTTGCTGTCAAATGGTGGAACATTTAAAAGATCATTGTAATGAAATTATGAAAGGTGGGCAAACGTTTTTTGAAGAAACTTAACCGTTCAATACAATTTTATTACAAGTTCGAGTTGAAACGTAGGAAAACGATTTAAAATAATACAAAACTTTGAAAGATTAAATTCCGCACCAAAAGTGCACTTAATTTTATTCATTTCATTGCTATTCAATTGTTACTTCGTTCTGTTATTTGATTTTATTTTTATAATTTTTAATACGTTGTTACGGCATGCGAATAATTTGGATCTTCTTTGTCGCATCCCTAATTTACTCCTTACTTAATTTTAATTTATTCATTTTCCTTGTTGTAATAAGATAAACGAATATCAATTTATTACGACTACTGATAACAAAAATAAAATTTAAATATTTTTATTATTTTAGGCGATCCAACAAAATGTCGTTCAGGCACAGATACAATAAGCGCATCTAGTGAAAGTCCTAACGGATATCATCACTCAGCTCCATTAACACAATTACGAGATATGGTCGCATCGGATATAGAACATAGTAATAGTGCTGATCATCATGATATAAAAGACTTAAGTTTTCGTACACAACCGCAACAAGCAGCTGTTATTACATCTACAGCACCAGTAATACATTTAGAAAAGAACAGTATTATTGATTTAGATAATAGTAGAACATCATCAATTCATCAAGACCAAAATATTCATGAAAGTGTTCTCCGTACTGTACGTATGAGAAAACTATCAGAAACCTCGACCGATATAGAACACAATAACAATAATTACAAATTTAAAAATTATATCCAACAAAGATTTTCACAAGATAATCATTTACATCATGATGATATATCAAATATGAATGGTTGCCAATATATTGGTGAAAATTTATCGATTAACGAAAAAATTATGTGCAATCCTTTAAAACGCAAAATGCAGTCTGATTCAATAGAATATAGTAGTTGTGATGAAAAGCCAACGACAAATGGCATTACAGAAATTAAAAGTGAAATTTTAACAACAGCGCCACATATAACATCACAACGCGTGAGGATGAATGGCACGCATGGTTTTGCTGTACCAATTTTTGCATTACACGCTCAAGGAACGTATTATGTTCCATTAAATATAGAATATGAAACGCTTTTACCATATCTTACCGGAATTGATCTACTAGATAAGAATTTTACACAAATTCCGCCACTACATCCTGTTAGTATAAATGTATGTTTTAGTCATTCAAATGTCAAAAGTACAACACGCCCAAAAAGTGAGCATATCACAAATGGATGGTAGTAGCATTATATAAATACGTTTTTTTTTATTATTATTATTTTTCAATTTTCGTTCCACCTATCTCAGTGTTTCAAAAGTTTCAGTCATTAAATATTAAACAAACAAAAATTTATATAATAAATTAATTTAATTTTAAGGATCGGACTGTAACATATTTTGAGCATGTGCCATATATGGCTCAATTCCCTTTCCTAATTCAATTATTATAGAATTAGGAAAAATTAAATGGAATGAACAAGCTTCAACCTACTATACTCGTATGTAATTTTAAATAGGTAAAAACACAAAAATATGCATTTAAATCTTTATTTGATTGTTTTGTTTAGTTCTTAATATCAACCGTTTACTTTTAAGTTTTAATTACATTTGAAAAATTATTTATAGTTGTTTGTTGTTCAAGCATAAAAAAAATTATTTGAGTGCAGTTAAAAATTAGTTCATAAATTTAATAAAAAACTTAAAAAGGATTTACCGTAAGCGTTTAAACAAGGGAAGATTAAATAATAATATTGATACAGAAACAGAATCAGAAGCGCCGAAAAACGTTAATTAAATAATTCTCATTCATTCTTGTTATGCTAAGTTTTAATATAATTCGTAATCTGTTTACATTATCGTAGTGCAACTTAAGAATATCGAGGTCCCAACCCAACCAGTTAATCAATAAGATTACTGAACGTAACGATGCAATATATTAATGGACTGAGTTTCCAAATAATTGAATAGCGAAAATTGTTTGGTTTAATTGATTTGCCAAATTAATTTTACTATATAAGTATCTGTTTTTTGATTTTTGTTTTTAAACAATCACTAACATAAATTCGTAACCCCTACCTCTTTAAATTTTGCACGAAACCGAAAGTAGTCCAAATTTTGTATCGAGACACTTCATTTATTTTGTCTTAAACGGCATCTACCTTCTACATATCACATTTTCGTTGCTATGATTTTTTCATGTAATTTTATAAAGTTTTTAAATCAAAGCCACCATGAAAAAATACAATACAAATTTCATATATTATGTTGTCGCTTCCTTACCACTTGGTACGCTAAACGAAAATGTTTTTCGTTCGTAAACTTGCCACACTCTACGCTAGCGCGCCTCGTAATCGTGAATAAAGGTTCACTTACGAAAAAATAGTGCTTTCATCTCTTGTAGGAAAATATACTAGTTTTTTAAAACTTATGTTTTGTACAATTTTTAACTGATTTGTCAAATTTTTAAATAACACTTCTGCTAATCATTCTTACACTGCCATTCAAATTAGTTCAACTAAACAGTTTTACTTTACCAATTTTTGCAATTTATTATTATTATTTTACATATTCATGACATTTATTTTGATAACAAATATGGTTCGTTTACTTAATGGTGTATTTACATTAAGTGGATGTTTTGGTTGCCAATAGTTCTAAGATCATCAATTCACAGTTTACAAATAAATTCAAAATTCAAAGTAGAACCAAAAGTATTATCTCATCACTTAAACTTAGGCCAAGATTAAAGCACACGTCCTAACAGTACATCAAAAAAAATTGGAGCATTGACACTTGATTTAAATTAAATATGGAAACATATTTTTTATTAAAACATTTATTTACCCAAAACAAATAATAATCATTTGAAAATTTATACACATAAATTGTTCGTATTCGATTGTTTAATATATTTATAACAATTCAAATATACGATCTCAAATTATATATATATTATTTATATAAAAACATTTAAAAATTAAATAAATAATTAAGAGTGAAAGGCAGACAAATTAGTTGTTTTGTACATAACATACAGTTATGGTTCTTAACAAAAACGAAATGCTCAGGAAATTCTTATGTTAATTTTTTAAATAATTAGTAGCAAAATAAATATTTAAGGCATCCCCACGATTTGTACTCAATGTGAAACTAAAGTATGCTTCGTATACAATTCAAATATCAAATAGATGGCAGTTTATAGCTTCATATATTTAGAAATTCCAACGAACTTAAAACTATAGAAAGCTAACATTCATTCTTAACATTGCCAGCTAACAAAACAACAACAAAAATTTTAGGTTTTTAAGTTTTACAGATCTCAACTTTACGTAAGGTTTTACGTAAGAAAGACACAAACATTATTTTGAAGTGAAACTTTTATAGTCACGATTCACGAATGCAGATCTTTAGAATGCGGAATGAAACAAATGTAACAAAAATGTGTCGGTCGCCACTTTTGAGAGAAAAATGGGATGAATAATTTTAACTACATTTTTATTATATGTAAAACTTGGTAATAACTAATTTTTTGAAATAAATACTAAACATATTATTATTATTTCTTTTACCAAAACAATTATTAAAAATTTGAGTGAAAAAAACGAGTGATTTTCAGTTGTAATTTCCTAAGGGCGGTGATAATTCGAAATAATTTTTTGCTAAAAATTTCGAAAGCAAGTATACCACTTGCTTGAGGAATTTTCCAAAAAATTATGAGAATTTATCAACGAACAAGGGGAATTCGTTTATAAATTTTTAAAAAAATGGCAACATTTTTCATTTCTTTATATATTTTTTATGAATTATACGTTAGCCTCTGTGATATCAGTTAATTATTTCAAAATTAGACTGATAATTTTTAATATCCCAGTAGGCCAGACGTATAAATATTTGTTATTAGTATAATTCAAATTTTATTGGTGAAATTGAATGATGTCATTACATTTTAGAGAATTTCATTGGTTTAAATTAAAATAAAACTAAGGCATTTTCCAAAAAATTATGAGAATTTGTCACCGAACGAGGGAAATTTAGAATTTTAGAAAAATGTTTTGTGATTTTTCATTTTTTTATATATTTTTTATGAATTATACGTCTGCCTCCTGCGATATCAGCTAATTCTTTCATAATTATTTGATAATTAACTGATATCGCAGTAGGCCAGACGTATAATTATTCGTTATTACTTATTAATATAATTCAAATGTGATTGGTTATTTTGAATGATGTCATTACATTTTAGAGGATTTCATTGGGTTAAATTAAAATACAAATAAAGCAAAAAATTTTCTAGTTTCACTTTTGCCGAGAGTTTCAAGACCTTCCGGTTTTTGTTGTTGACATCATATATTACATAAACGCTTATGTTTTATACCAAAAAATTGTATAAACGTAAACCGTTTTTATTTAAATTAAAAAAAAAACATATCGCAATAACTTCACAACGATTGTAATATATCTCCGAGATTTATATTGGATGGTAATGGAGATATGTTTCGATCACAAACGTATCTAACATAAGCAAACAAATATATTAGTGCAATTTGCATTGGTAAAAGGAAATTATATTAAATTAGAATTTTTATTACAAAAAAAAACAAAAATAAATAATAATAATAATAATAAAAATAGATATATTAGTTTGTTATATTTTTGTGGTTCAATCTGTGATAAGAAGAAAAAAATTATATTTGAAGGAAGCAAAATGAATTTCAATAAACAGAAAAAAATGCATAATATACATATATATTACATATTAAATAAATAATTGAAATTTGTCTATTTTCAAAATAATCAAATAATATGAAATTAAATGTAAATTTTCAATTGTAAATAAATTGATGTAAAAAAAATAAAAATTATTAAACATTATATTACACAAAATTATTTTTTAAAAATAAAAATAAAAAATATATATATAATAAGCATGTATTATGGTTTTATTTAAACAACGTGAAACCTCTAGCAATCAAAGAACAACTATGTTTACTTTGATGAGAACAAATATTTTTTGACGATCCTAAAGTTAATAAATATTAAACTAGAGATCAGTAATTAATCAACTAGAGATCAGTAATTAATATTTTTTAAACACAGCTTCTACGATATTCCATATAACAATGAAATAATTTTAAAATAGCCAAACCTATTCTTTTTTACATGTGGTGGAAAATCGAATTAAGACACGCCACGCCGTTGATGTAAATCCAACCATTTTCGATCTCCTTGAAACTTCGATAATCGTTTGTATTGTAACGTTTCTTTTTATCCGAGTTACTAATATTTGATTTTATGACTAGATCAGGAAATTAAAACAATGGGTTTTCTATACGTTATAATATTATTCGTTCAAGATTCTATCTTCTTATAAAAATATTTCTCCTATTATTACTCTCCTTAATTGGTCTTATACTCACAACAATTGTTTACTTATAATAATCCCTTATATTATTTATTGATTATTCAACTTGAATAACTTATGTCACCGCTAATTTATGACTAACTTGTATTGCTGTTACAATTCAAAACTGTTTGTATCACTTTCAATTTATAACTATACCGTATCGCTGCCTAATACTGAACATTACACTACCTCTTATATAAACTAGACGAAATAATACCGATATCTCTACAAACTTGCACAACCTCAACCGACCTTTATCAACAAAAACATAATAACACGATCATCACACATCGGTGTGATATCTTTTGAAACCTATTCTCTTTAATTTGTTTATTTACCTATTCTCTAATAGACTGCGTGTTTTTGCTAAAAAGATCAACAACCGTTTCTTGTTCCATGTTATTTTGTTTTTGTCAACTTCGTGTTTATTCAGGCGTTTTATATTCTTTTAGTGGATTTGTTTTTTCTAAAGAGCATTTTCCAGAACTATGTTCTTTTGTACATCGGAATCAATAATCATAGCAGCATAATAAAAAAATTAATACGTGTTTTTTTTTATTTTTTCAATAGTTTTGACATAATGTAGCTCGAAATTCTTTATGAAATTTAATAACAAGCAAAAATTAAAGATAAATTGCGCTCGAACGGGTTTGCTGATTTCATTAATTTTTTTTTGTCTGGAAGGTTCTTAGTGAGGCTTTATAAAAATATTACATTGTAAAATTAAAATTACAAAAAGTCTTCTAAAATATAAATTTTTTTTTCAGTGTAATATTTTTATAAAGCCTCAGCTTGATATAAAAAGAAAGTTATTAAACCAGTTCGAGTTCAATTTAACTTGAATACTAAATTTCTTAACAAATTTTTAGCCGCCCTGTGTCAAAAGTCAAAACTAGTGAAAAAAATACTAACACGTTTTAATTTTGTATTGTATTTACTAACGATTACCGAAGTTTCAAGAAAATCGGCGCCTTGATTCGATTTTCCATCGTGTATTCTAGTTCTGTAAGGTTCCTTTATACTACAGTTCTTCTCGGAAATTTCCGATGAGTTAAAGATCGCTTGCATCCATAAAATCGTGAGGTCCAAAACAAACAATAGTTGCGTTTGTTTGAGAGGTCTGTGATTTGATGTCGTTATAAAATGGACAAAATTTACCGAGCGAAATATAACAATTTAGAACGCTAATCGCCAGCTCAAAATTCTTTTGAAATTATTTTTGAATCTTATGTATACCGTTTTTCCTATAATTTCGAAAATGTGCACTTTTACATGACTTCTTAACCACATAATTACGAACTTTATGGATTGAAAAACTAGAACAAAAAAATAAATTTAAATAACGAAAATTTAACACAAAAGATTCATCTTTTCTTTCGAGTCAATTATGAGTACGTCATTTAGATCTAATGATGGAATAGGAGATCGGGTAAAATTGCATTAAACTAACTTAACTACCCAAAAAATTTGGGCCATGCAGATGGGTGTTCGTGTATTTTTTAACCAAATCTACTATATATTGCCAGATAGTTCTAGCTTTCGTATATGAATTAAGGAGTTTTACTTGAATTATAAGCCCTAAATGTTTTGCGTTTATTCCTCATCACTTTAGCGTGTAATTCAGATGCAGATACAGATTTTGGAATGATTAACTGATTTTGAATAAACTTGAAGTATTCCATACATACATGTATTATTTTTATGTACACATAAAAACCTTTTAAAACCAGAGTCACACAACAACATGCGTTCTAAGGTGTTGATGGACGCAAATATGTTTTTTTGTTTTTTTTTTTATTTTTTTTTGTAGAAGGAATAACTAAACAATTAATCCTATCACATAAAAGTTGACATAGGCCAATATTTCATGATTAGATAGAAAAAATAAAAATAAAATAAAAGATAAACAGTAAATTTGTTTCTAATAATTTGCTGGAACAAAACTAAAACGTGGTTGCCAATAATCCAGCTAGTGGCATATTTTTTTTTATATTTCGGGTTAATCACTTAGGTTATACACCTCTAATGCTTTATGCACGTGTTAACGATAGGAGAGGAAAGTTAAAAGGTTGGAATTCGAGTTTAAGGACTTGGGATAGGACTGGAGCGATAGTATCGATGTATTGCGGATTTAAAAGCTTGAGGGTGGTATGAAGCGGGGAAAACATTTTTTGGTAATCGATTCCACCAGTATACGGAACGTAAAAGGAAGGAGTTATTATAGCTAGATGTTTTCACATATGAGACCTTCAAGGTATGGCAATGGGAAGATTGTACTTGTAGCTCGGAACGATCTATTTAATGGAGAGATTAAGTTAATAATTTCCTTAGAGCATTAACCCTAGTAGTATCTGTAAAACAATGTAGGAGCTCCAACCACTATTCTATGATGCAGCGAATCCATACCCGATGTTATCATTTAATCATCAAACAGCATCAATGCACGCCTGTGAGCTCTGTCGACAAAATCTAAAGAGGTTTCTGGTTCTGCACAAAATAAATGGGAGTCGTATTCGAGGATCGGTCGTATATATGCTTTATAGATTGTAGCAATTTCCAATGAAGAGAAAAAGCTTTTGCAGCAACGTAGGAAACCAAGTCGTTGTGATCCCAATTTTGCCACGGAAAGAATATGATAATGCCATTTTAGTTTGTGATTAATATTAGTACCCAATAGTTTAAATGTAGGTGAGTTTAATAATGGTTGCCTGGAAAACGTTGCATTGTCGCTATACAGTGATGTTTTATGGGACAAAACGCAGGACTTCGTCTTCATAGAATTAAATATCACAAGATTTCGTTTACCCCAAACCAGGATTAATTCAAGATCTACGTCCAAGCATTCAACCATTTTTCTACGATAACAATTAGAAGTTAGACTAGATGGTTGTTTTTTTTTTAAGAATAGGAATGGAAGATAGTACTGTCGTCGGCAAAGCTATATATTGGATTTGTGGTTGTTGTAGTTGTTGTAACGACGAGTTGTGGTGCTATTCTTCCGGCTCCTAGTCCAGATTCAGGAACTCTGCTACTGTCCTTGGGCGGCACCACAGATCTTCCTTCGTCAGGTCGGTTGGATTCTCTGGACAATTGAAAAGGTGGTTAGCATCATGTGGCGTGCCCTCACATATGGGACACTTGTCTACAATTTCATGGTCAATTCTACTCATGTAGTTATTTAAGATGCGTGACTAACCGGATCTTAACTGCGCTAGGATGGTTCTGGTAGTTTGGCTGCCTGGCTGTGTGGTAGTTTTACCTCTTCGGCAGCGATTTGTGGTGGTTTGCTATTAAGAACTCGATTCGGGGCGTAGTTCTTTATTGTGTCTTCAACGGTTTTTGTATGTATATTTTTCAACCTCCTCTTATACGTAGGCTCGTCGATGTTATTTATGTCTTCATTGTTTTCAACATCTTGTTGAAGCATTTCGCAGTCCTTCTTATGTCTCTAGGTGGTGTTGTCATGGATAAGGTGTCATGGCAGGGATGCTGCTCTCTATGACAGGACCAAAGATATTGTTTGGTAAGCATTTCGTTGTGTTCACGGACCGGCAATATGTTACATTCCTCGTGTGGGTGATCCCGGTGGGCCATCAGGTGACATTCCGTTTACTGTACGCAAGGCTGCGGTCTGTGTTATCTTTAACTTATTCCAGAGGGTGTCAGCGACTTGAGGTGTCCATATGGGAGCAGCGTAATTTATGAAAGGCCTTCCTATTGCTTTATATGCCGTTAGTATTGTGTTTTTATCCTTACCCCACGAACTGCCCGCTAGAGCTTTCAGTGCGTTATTCCTGTTTTTAAGTTTTGTATTTACTTGTTGAGCATGAGCGTTGAATTTAAGTAGTGGATCGAATGTTACCCCCAGCAGTATTGGATTTTTGACAGTAGGAATTAGTATGTTGTCAATGCAGATATTGAGTGTTGTATTTACCTCCTTCGTCCATGTGGTGAAAAGTGTGGAAGTGGACTTTTCAGTGGACAATTTCAATTTTTTGGTTTTAAACCATTCATTCAAGGTGTTGAGGTAGGTGTTTAGGACATTGGTGAGTTGTTCCAGGTTGTTTCCTGTTGCAAGCACCTTGCAGTCGTCTGCATATGACGTGATAGTTATTCCTTCCGGTGGTGCAGGTAAACTACTTAAGTAAAGGTTGAATAATGAAGGCGAGAGAACTCCACCTTGTGGCACTCCTTGTCTGAGCACTCTCATCTTAGATCTAGAGTTACGGGACTCAACGTATGTTTGGCGGCCTCTTAGATAGTTGCACAACCAGCTCTTTATTAGACCTGGCAGATTGGTGTTGAATACGTCGTTCAGTAGTGCAGCATGTGACACTGTGTCGAAAACTTTTGACAGGTCAAGTGCAACTAAAATTGTTCTAGCACAGGGTTGTTTTTGGTTTAGACCATTCTGCCTTACGGATGTCATCTCTTTGGGAGGAAAGTACACAAGCTTCCTGTGGGAAGTTTGGTTTAATATTTTGTATTCTACCGGCTGGAATAAAGCGAGATCTAGCTTTGTTAAAACTTTCTCTGAATTTTCTTTCCCCAGAGAGGGCGTCATTGGGCGTCATTGGTAAAATTTGCTTACTGAATTCCAATTCAGTAAAATTGGTAAAATTAACCCAGTTTGTTTTGTTAAAATTAATGTATGTCTTCTTCTCGGATTTCATTTCGTTTAAGGAACGGCTTAAGGTGGTTATGATAGGCACATGGTCTGATCCCAATGCAATTTCTGTTCTCCATTCAGCGATTAGTGACATGCTGGCAAGTGAAACATCTGGAGACGAGTATGAGTTATTTGTTACTCTTGTTGGTTGTGGTTCATTGAGGACTCCAAAGTTGGAGCCGTCAATTTCATCAGCAATATTTTCACCTCTTGAGTCGGTGTTCAAGTTTGAGTGCCATAGATCGTGGTGAGCATTTATGTCACCGAGAATTCGACAGTCTTTGGTATAAAATAAATGTCCTATGGACGATTCATAACCTATATCACAGCTGCTTACTGGTGGAATATAAATATTGACTAGATTTATCTCCGTATTTCCGGATTTTATTGTAATGCCTAGTTGTTATAGGTGTTTATCGGTTCCCGATACTGCTGGTAATGTGGTTGTACGGTAGATAATGGTTTTGTGTATGATAAAGGCAAGGCCACCACCTTTGTCCTTCCCTCTATCCAGTCTTATAATTCTATAATCACATATACTATTATTAATCGTAGATCTAACATTTAATTTTGTTTCTTGTAAAGCCGCGACTAGAATATTGTTTTTATACATAAAGTTGATAATATCAACGATTTTTGTTTAAGAGACCGTTACAATTTAGCTGCATTATTATCACATCACCTGGGGTTTCCGGATGTGTGCTCATTCGCATTGTGTTCTGTTGCGAGCTCGTATTTACATGTTGACTTGATGCATAGCAACATGGCGCTATGTAGTTTTTGGTCCATTGCTTATGTGTTGCAAGGCCTGATTTGTGGTGATAGATAACACATCGTTGATAAAGATCAGAAAAAGGGTTTGGTGACAGAAATGAACCCTGGGGAACACCGGCTTGAATTGGGAATTTAGCCGACATAGCACCATCCACCACTACTCTGATCGATCTCTGGCATAAAAAATCTTCTAACCAACAGATCAAGGTCTTACAAACTCCAAATGAAACTAATTTGTTGTTAAGAGCACGATGCTGTCAAGGGAAATGATATGAGACTCACCAAAGTGCAATGGGACAATAGTTTAATGGGTCAGACTTGTTGTCTTTTTCGGGGCTGGTTGGACATTAGTCAGTTTCCACATTGGTGGAAAAAGACCCGAGCTTAGGGATAAATGAAAGACTAATAAGTTGGTAAACCAGGGTATCCGCGCAACGTTTTAGTACAATAGGCGATATACCGTCCGGAACAGCAGATTTGCTAAGATCTAGATTAAGCAATGTTGACCGCAAAATTCATGGGCGACAGTAAATTTTGTTCATTGATGATTGGATAGGAATGATCGTCGGATATATACCAGAATCATCCACGACAAAGCTGGCAGCAAAACTTGCCGCTAATAGATCTGCTTTCGCTTTAAGTTCGGTTACAGGGTTATCCAAAAGTGGTGGAATAGAAGATTTAAAAACGTTATTGCCAACCTATCAGATAAAGTTCCAGTATGGCCGGCTGCCTTTAGTTAAAAAAATAGCGTAAAATTTTACTCTTTTCATAGGAGTTAAAAAAAATTAGGCTTTTTTAAATATATTATGAGTGCCTTATTAGCCCTGATATAAAGAGATCTACTGCTGGATAATTTATCGCTTTGGTATTTGTCAAACGCCAACCTTTTTGTTAATTTTTACTATCTTTTTGTTAATTTTTACTATATTGCATTCGTCAGAAAACCAGGATTTTGACCCAGTTCTACTTTTCATAATGGCAGCCTTACTCTCACATTCGATAGCCTTCGTTTTAAAAACGATAGTTCTTTTCGACCAAACTAAAATTTCATACTCTAGCATTCGATAAGTCAAGAAAATTTTTGCTACAATTTTAGCAAGTGTTGTCAACAGTAAAAAATAGAAAATCTATTACATTTTGTTTTAAATATGTCAAATGTCAGTTTTTAATTAAGTTTTTTATTAGTAAATAATGTCAATTGATGATTGGAGGAAACTTCTGGTGGTAAGAATCAGAACTAGTGCACTCATATAAATTTTGACATTTAGTTCATTTTTGGATAGATTCTCAAATTTGTGTTTACATTAGTAAGTTTTCAAGCCGAAAAATAATAATTTAAACTAAATCTAAGTGAAATATACATTTATAAAATTTGTGTTTTTCCAGGTATTTTGTTAAAATTAGAGAAAAGTTACCAGAATTGTAAATAAAAGGAATATAAACAGCCATCACGGCAACACGAAATTCAGTTCACAATGTAATAACTACACATCGAGTACAATATCGATGCATCAAATACCAAAAAGTATTCTAAGCGTTCCCTCAGAAGTTTTAAAATTGAAAGTAGCTGTAGAATTCGTTGGTTCCATATTCTCCTGTGGATGAATCTTCGTTGTCCCGGTATGTATTTTTCCCTGTGAAAATATTGATCTTAATTAAATTCACTTTATAGTTTAAAAATTAAGTAAAATTTATGTTTCAGGGCAAAATAATGGTATGACTATATACTAAACATCTATCTAAAATATTATATTTTTTTTTGGAATTTTAACAATAAGTTTCACTAACTTCTTTAACATTTCGAAAGTTTAATGTTTTATTGTTTATTTTTAGTAAGTCATTGTATTTTTAAATTATTATGAAATTAAAAATATTGTACTTACTTTAATTGAAATTTAATTTTGCCCTCAAATACACAGAAAATTATACTTCTGTCAAAATCTTATATGGGTGCACTAGTTACAAAACCTGCCACCAGCAGCGCGATTTTTTAGATTCCAATCGTCAATAGTGTCAATCTTGTTGATTAATTTGAAAATATTTGGTTTTTAATTTCTAAAATTTCCACTAAAAATGCAATATAACAATAAAAAAATAATGTGCAAATTCATAAAATGTTTTTTTTTTCTAATAATATGTAAACAACTTTTATTATATATTATACTCAATATTTATAGTCCAGTAACTTTGTCGCCTGAGAGTATGGGGTAGTATGCGTCAAATCCGGTAGTTCTGATTTTTTGCAGACTAATGAATAATCCAAGTTTGTGACCTCGAGCGCCGAACGCAACTTCGTCAAAAATCGAAAAAACCGAGAAAAAATCGTTATTTTTTCATTTGGCAATTTTAACCCTAAAGGACTAGTTTTTTCTTTAATCTTTCTTAGGACGTTTTTAAAGTAGACTAAATTTGCTACAATATGATACTAGAACTGTCTCTGTTGACCCAATATTTTCCGAGATTAAGCCTTTCAAAGTTTATCACTTTTTTCGAACTTCGCAATTGTTTGCAATATACCTTTGTAGAGTTTTCTAAATCCCTGTCCTAATAATTGTATTAATAAATATATGTGTGTGGCGGCCGATGAGAAAAGAAGATTATGTAACTGTACCTGATCATTTTTGTGGTAACAGTAGCAGATATCCCAGAAGGTGACGATCACTCCGATGTCGAAATGGAGGGTGACTTGTGGGCACAAGACGTCGACGATTCATCACCATCCCCTGATGGGGATATGCTATCCCAATACGTCGATCCAGATGCGGACGAACCTCAAGCGGGACCTTCCAAGAGTAGTCCAGGAATATTAGGGTTTCACCTCGGAATGAGAGATAGTCGGCTATAAACTTGTATAAACCTTTATTTTGGCACCCTAAATCTTGTCTCAAAACCTACTTATCGTAGGGTGTCCGCGACTACAGAAATTCCAAGGTCAAAATTCAAAAATCGATTTTTTACATATTTATTGCAAATATCTCGTTTCCTATGGGCTTTATGCTATTTGTATATGTAATAAATATTGTAGAGGATTAAATTCTCTACAACTTTTGTCTAAACATTTTTTTATATATTGAACCATTATCAAGATAGAGGGCAGAGCGCGCGCAGTGTCTGACTATTTAGAGTATCATTCGAGGTTAACCTGTAGTCCCGATTCAAAACATGCCGTATAAAGTTTATAAATTATTGATAAATATATAATTCTAAATAATTTGCAATTAATATTTTTTTTCAATAATTCAGTATCTATTCACTTAATAACACTTACCTACTCGTGTAATTATAAAGTTATTAAGGGTATAATACTTTAATTATTTTATAATTTTTAATTAATGTTTTTAGTTAAAAATACCATTCCATACATTGATGAACGTTGAAATTTAAAAAATTGAATAATAATAATAAGAACTACAAATTCTAATTTCAATTTTCTTCTTCTTCTTCATCATTGTCTTCCAGTCGCTGTAAAATTTCAAATTCCTCTGTGTTCTCGTCTTCAACATCATTTGTCTGTTATTCCAGGATTTCGGTATCAAAAGTACCGTCTTCATTGATATCACTCTGATATGGTAAAGCATTAAGACAAGCATGCCCATTACACTGGCCGCAAGCTAAAGAGCACTGTAACCTTGCTTTCCTACATCCACAACGCGAACCACAACCATTCTTGCAGTTGCAGAATATTGTGTTAAGCAATTCCTCTGGAGCTGGTGAATTGTCATAACAGGTTCCAGAAATTCATCACGCATTATCCAACCCCAATTCTGGGGTTCTAAATCATGCCCTAACCAAGTCTGAACTTGATAATAAACACGGTTGAAATGTTGGTGAGCTGCTGCACTCTTTGGTGGAAGATTTGATAACTGCACAGGTTTATGCAGTTTTGTTAACTTGATGAACTGTGCATAGTCCTCACAGTCCTCAGATTTTGGAGCATTATAGATTGCCAACAAGGTTCGCACTCCATTCTTAAATAATGATTCAACCGGGCAGTTTTCTTCTTCAAATGCCGCAGCAATTTGACCCAAATTCGGAAGTTTCTCGAGTGTTTTTACAAAAGTTTTTTTTCCTTTTCTAAAGAGCGCAGAAGCCGTGTCACAACCACTTATTGCGTGCAGAAACAAAATGTGTTTTATAGAACGAGGATATTTATCAAAATTTTTGGAAGAGTATATTTCAGTATTTACATTTCCTTTGCCAACTTTTTTAAAGAAAATTTCTTGTTGATGAGATATGGTACGCTCAATTAAAATGACAAGTAAATCTATATCTTCTCTTATTATAACAGCAGTTTTTTTACGTTTAGATTCAGCAATAGATGTTTCAAAAATCAATCATCTCAATAACTCTAAATAGTTAAACACTGCGTGCGCTCTGCCCTCTATCTCGAAAATAGCTCAATAAATAAAAAAATGTTTAAATAAAAGTTGTAGAGAATTTAATCCTCTACAATATTTATTATATATACAAATAGCATAAAGCCCATAGGAAACGAGATATTTGCAATAAATATGTAAAAAATCGATTTTTGACTTTTGACCTTGGAATTTCTTAGTCGCGGACACCCTACGACAGGCATGTCAAAGTCGCGGCCCGCTACACGAATTTTTGTGGCCCGCAACACTTTTTCTCGTTTCGTGTTTTAATTAAAAAATTCAAAAAAATGAATTTATTAAAAATACAAACAAAATATGTACAGACAGTTCAAAAAATAAATACAGTTTTAAGAACGTTCGTTGTATTATTATGTGAGTTCCATTTATCATATTTTCCCTTACTTTTGTACTAAATTTTGTTTTCAAGTTAAGCATATCGAATGATGGTAAAGCTACATTACATGGCAAACATATGCCTCCATTCACCACCATAGTTTTTGTCAGTTAAGAGAATCATGTCTAATATGTTGGCACACAATTTCAATTTTTGGAAATCCTTTACCATTGAATTCATTTTCTGAAATGTAACAAATTTCAAAATAATATTTAAATGTAAAATTTTACCTCACTAATAATTTTCTTTTAAATTTTTAGTAATATTGACAAACATATTTTTGGTCAAAACGTATACGAACGTAAAAAAGAAATTGAGTTGTAGTAGAAAAAAAATCTAGGACGCCTCACATTTTTGTCGCTCTATTTAAAATTTTAATTTAAAAATATTTAATTTACCTAAAAGGGGCACGGGTATTATTCAAAACAAAAATTTTTTAATTTCTGAAAATCTTAACGAAGGAAAATTAAAATATTTTCAGTCACATGTTTTGAATTCAAACGGATTTGTGGCGTGAATTTCACTTAAACTTTTTGATTTGTTTCTTCGCAAGTCGTAACTATTATTGGTTTCTATTCAGCAAAATCTTCTATCGAAAATTTCTGCGATTCTACTATATTTTGATGAAATTTTATTTTCCCGTTATAAAATTTCATAAAGAAATAGCAGAAACTATTACGATTTTACTAAATAAATCTTTAAATAAATAAATTATATAGTTAACATTAGCGAGCGCGATATCCTGTCAGTATGTTGGCAGACTATTGCGGTGTGCAAGGAATACAATACAAAAAGACATTACGATACCATTCACAATGAAGAATACAAAAACATCGTTGGAAAAATGCGGGAGAATAAGTTATTCGAATTAAAGACAGCTCTTCGAAAACAACAAAACATTTTCATTAGGCCAATCGCAGAAAATGTTGCCGCTGTTAAAGCTAGTTATCGTTATCGCATGCAATTGCAAAAAATCAAAACCTTTTATGGAAGGCGAATTCTTTATTGAATGTTTAGTAATAGCAGTGGAAGAGTTATGCCCAGATATGATAAAAAAATTTAAAGGCATAAATTTATCGCGAAATACAGTTGCGAATAGAATCACCGATATTGCTTCTAATTCAAGCGGTCAACTTCGCTCAGTTGTATTGAATTTTGAAATGTTTTCAATTGCAATCGACGAGAGTACTGATTTATTAGATATGGCTCAGTTAGCCATTTTTATTCGAGGATGTGATACTAATATGACAATAGCCGAAGAACTTTTAGAAGTAATTTCAATGACTGGTACAACAACTGGATATGATATTTTCGATGTACTTATGATTGCTATTAAAAAATATGATCTTCCAATGCGGAAGCTGTTGTCTTTGGTAACTGATGGGACCCCTTCTATGAAAGGATCTTCACGTGGTGTCATCGGCAGACTAAAAGGTTATGTAAAAACCTAACATAATACATCTTTTCAATTCAACACTTCCATTGCATTATCCACCAGCAAGTTTTATGTTCAAAAGTAATCAAAATTGATCATGTATTTAAAAAAGTTAATAAAATCGTTAATTTTATTCGAGCACGTGCCTTATATCATTGGGAATTTACGTCATTGCTAAAAGATGTGGAATGTGATTACGAAGATTTGCCATATTATACTGAAGTCCGTTGGCTTTCGAGTCATAAGGTTTTAAGAAGATTTTTATAGCTGTTGGACGAAATCGTACTCTTCTTAGAAATTAAAGATTATGACTGCACTGAACTGAAAAAAGTTGATTGGATACAAGATTTGGCTTTTTCGGTTGACATTACTGGCCATCTCAGTCAACTCAATCTTAATCTTCAGGGTAAAAACATGCTCATAACCTTGTTGTATGACCAAATAAATTCATTCAAACAAAAGATACACTTGTGGAAAATACAATTGAAAGAAGAAAATTTATACAATTTTTCTAGTTATAAGACTCTTTTGCTTAAACATCCATAGTTAAAATTTGAAAAATATGAAAAACAACTGAAAATGTTGGCAGACCATTTCGAAAAGAGGTTTCCAGATTTTCAAAATAGTGAGTCTCATTTCAATATTTTTTGCTCTCCGATGTCTGTTGGCATTGACAATATTGAGGAAAATTTGCAAATGGAGTTTATAGAACTACGATGCGACACGTTATTGAACCAAAAATATAAGGAAATTGGTATTCCAGAGTTTTATGAGTATGTACCTACCGGCCGTTGCCCGGGTATTCGAAATTTTGCTATGCGCATATTATCCATGTTTGGTAGCACGTATATTTGTGAACAACTTTTTTCACAAATGAAGATAAATCAAACTTCGCAGCGAACCAGATTGACTGAAGAACATTTAGCATCAATATTAAAAATTACATCAAGGCAAAAACTAATACCAGATTTTGTTGAATTGAAAACTGAAAAGCGGTGCATTCTATCAACCCAAAAAACCTGAATTAAAAGAATTAATAAATATATTTCTAAGAATTAATAAATTTCTATATAAACATTTTGTTTTGTTTTCTTTATGGTCGATTATATTCAATCAACCCACAAAATTAAAATTTTTAAAAAAACCAAATCCATTGTGGCCCGCTTAAGGATTTGGAAAACAATTTTCGAAAAATTTGGTCCGAATACCGAAATGAGTTTGACATGCCTGCCCTACGATAAGTAGGTTTTGAGACAAGATTTAGGGTGCCAAAATAAAGGTTTATACAAGTTTATAGCCGACTATCTCTCATTCCGAGATACTTGCCCTTATTTGACTAATTTTCCTGGACTAGAGGGCTAAATTAATATAATTTTTTGATGTTGAATATTACTCAATTTCCTAACAAATAAACTTTCTAACTTTTGTTGTACTTATCTTTTTTACTTCATTATTCGTAGTTTAGATTAAACATCATCGTTCACACTTCTCATTTTCTTTTTTAACATCCTATTATAAAAGTACAGGGCTTCGAAAGTATATTCAGGGTCAAAATTCATTTGGAACGAAAGAATTGCAAAAAGTTGCGAAGCTCGAAAAAATGATAAACTTTGAAAGGCTTAATCTCGGAAACTATTAGGTCTACAGAGACAGTTCTCCTATCATATTGTAGCAAATTTAGTCTACTTTAACGTCCTAAGAAAAAACTAGGTTAAAGAAAAAACTAGTCCTTTAGGGTTATAATCGCCAAAATTTGAAAAAATAACGATTTTTTCGCGGTTTTTTCGATTTTTGATGAAGTTGCGTTCGGCGCTCGAGGTCACAAGCTTGGATTATTCATTAGGACAACATCATAAACAAGTCTGCAAAAAATCAGAACTACCGGATTTGACGCATACTGCTATGTATAAAGTTACTGGACTATTAGGAAGAAAAAATATTAACTTCTTTTCGAATTTATAAACGACAAGAAAATATGGGCGAATACAAAAACGATACAAAAAATTCAAACACAATATCGTTATAAAATAATTTAGAAAAATATTGTTGCGCTATCTAAACTTTTATATGTCAAATAAAATATTCGATAGCGTTTATTCGCCTTCGAATTTCATAGTACCAAATAAACGAAGGCTATCTCGAAATTGGGTGTAAAACGAAGGCAATCGAATGTCAGAGTAAGGCTGCTGAATTCATAAATACTACTTGTTTCATACTGAAGGAACCTTGTATATTTAACATCATTGCGTACATATATCAATCCAACACGGTGTTCAAAAAATGCAAATTCGAGAATAATTGTTGCAACCGAATCGAGCATTATCAATATTCGAAACTTGTGTTTCACCTAACGTTAGTAAATGTGGTTTATTTTGGTTGATATGGTATTGGATGCTAAGAAAGTTTTTTGAGAGACCTTGGATGTTAGTGAAATCGATTACGATTTGTTGTATTATATGTATTGAGAAATAATAATTAATAATGGTAAAATAATAAGTGGGAAATAATAAAAACCAAAGCCAGAAGGAAACAGATAGAGTAACACCATAAAAGCCACAAAGATAAAATTGGCATAGGCAATAAAAAATTTTGCGGTCTTGTGAATTCTTGTTATCCCACGGGCATTGATAGACTAAAAACAAGAGATAATTAACCAGAGATAACACCGGTCAACAAAATAAATATTTTTTTTTGGTTTCTGTTCTCATGCTTAAATTCTGATTCTAGACATTGAAAAACACTTAAATATTTCATATTTAGTTCGTAAAGTTTGCTTTGGTCTTTTGGGGTTTAATACGAGAGAGCTCATACGATTACGATACCATATTCACTTTTAGACATTAATTTCTAGTTATTTTACATCTATATGTTATTGTTCATCACAAATCTTGAATAAAAAAGACTCTTGTATCTAAAAAAATGTTTGCTAATTATAATTTACGGAAGCATAGAAAAAATATAAAAATCGGTAATTTTTGCCGAAAAATTGAAAAATTGCTCTAGTTTCTACAAAAACAAACTTTAATCGGAAAAAAAAAATTTTTCCCTATATTTGTCGTAAGAGAAACCAAAATTTAACATGTAGCCAAAATTTAAGAGACCCAAAATTTAACAGACCCAAAAATCTTGTTGACCGGTGTAATTAACAAGAGATGATTAACCAAGAGACAAGAAACTTATAATTGGAGGTTGCATGTTAGTTAAATTTAAATAATAAATACAAGAGATTAAATAAATTTTAAAAAGAATTTATTGAATTGAATTGAAAAATTTCATTGTATATGTCATAAATATTGAAAAATTAATTAAATTTGACTATAAAATAAAAAATTGAACAAAGAAGAAAAACTTGAAAGACAAATGTACATGAGAATTGTGTGTTGTTGTGGTAAGTGTACATAATATAATGTAGATGTATTACGTAGTATTTTTTACCAGCGAATACAAAAATTGGTCGCTGTATGCATATTCGTATGCGCATGTGCGTATATTCAGTGTCTCAGATTGAAATATTAAAAAAAAACTGTTGGGGTTCCATTGAAATGGACAAAAAAAACGCATAAAATTAATAAATTACTATTGAAATTCAACCACTTATAATAGAAAACCAAAAACAAGCAAAAATATTAATGATGTAGGTTGTATAACAAAATTTTGTTAATTAAAAATAATTGTAATAAAAATAATGATGCCTATATGTAAACAAATGTCACCACAAACAAATGGTACGAACTAGTAGTAGAAATTTAACTAATGTAATTGTTTTCAAAACAAATTTATCCCAAAATAAATAATACATCTCTGTTTTACTTTTTGTCTCATCTTTTATCTCTTGCTGCGTGCTATCTGTCAAAAATTCATTGGTAAAAAAATACTACTATACCAAAAGGAATACCGTAACAAATTCAATTTTATATGGATTATTTAAAATAAAGTTTTTGCTCGAAATATTTTATGATTTATATTAAAAACTTTATCACAAACACTTATATTAAAATTTTAAATTACGATACACTTTTAGCACAGCACTGAAACTAACTATTGAATAAAACAAAGGTTATATTCTTGTCTTAAAAATAAAATATATTTAGTACAGCATAAGGTTGTACTCTTCCAAAAAGTAAAATGTATTCCTTGATCATGCGACGCTTTTAGTTCCTCAATGATTAAAACCGATGCATAGCTATATAAAAGCTCGATTCTTCGAGTAAGCAATAACGTGGCATCATCAAGGAATACTCGTTACCGTTGACTAAATAGTCTGATCAGAGCCTGAATAGAGACATTAAACGATTTATCAGTTGTCGTACAACAACGGCATGATATAATTTCAAACCAGTAATAAAAATCAAAACAAACAAGATCAAAGAA
Source organism: Diogma glabrata (assembly GCA_963693315.1). NCBI lineage: Eukaryota > Metazoa > Arthropoda > Insecta > Diptera > Cylindrotomidae > Diogma > Diogma glabrata. Next base: position 221,644,724 of record OY856188.1, on the reverse strand, counting down.
AATTAGAGATATCAATTAAATAATTTAGTTTTTGCACGATCAGGCGATTTTGCATGTTTACTGATTCGTAAATAAACATAGTAAGTTTGGTTTACAAATCACAGCTCGGTAAGTAATAATTACTTACCGATCATACAGGCGGTAAGTAATTACTTACCGGTAAGGGAGACCTCAGGGTGTGAATAAAAATGATTTTTTGTTAAATAATTATGTACATCTATTTACTAGCTTCAAATTTAAATAATATTCTTTTAAAAATATTGCAATTTAAAAGTAATTTATTTTGAAAAAATATTCGATGAAATTAAGTTTCGCAACAAAAAAACCTATAGAATTATGATGAAACGCAAAGCATACTATTTTGAAATGACATTTTAAGAAATTTTCTTTAAAGCATTAAAACTTGAATTTTGTGAATGAATTTTATTATTTAAATAATTTTAATTGAATTTTTATTGATCGTGCAAAAAATGTAATAAGCATTTTGGACATTAAGAGTATTACCGATTTCGGATATATTAGAGATCTCAACTTCGTCTCGATCTCAAAACATATATCCTCAATCGGTAAAACACTCTTACTGCCCTTAATACTTAAATAACTATTTTGCACGATCAAGCGAGTTTGCATGTTTACTGATTGGTAAATAAACATAGTAAGCTTTGTTTACAAATCACAGGTCGGTAAGTAATTACTTACCGATCATGCAGGAGGTAAGTAATTACTTAAGGGAGACGACATAAGGGTGTGAATAAAAGCGATATTTTTTAGATAATCATGCATGTCAATTTTACTAGTTTTTACTTTAACTAATAGTCTTTTTAAAACATTTTTTTTACAATATTTAAAAGCAATTTATTTTGAAAAAACTTTCGAAGAAAATAAGTTTTGCAACAAAAAACCAATATAGTTATGATGAAAAGCAGAGCTTACTATTTTGAAACGAAATTATAAGAAATTTTTTTTAAAACATTAAAACTTAAAATGAATTTCATAATTTCATTATTTAATAAATATTAATTGAATTTTTATTGATCATGCAAAAAATATAATAAGCATTTTGGGCATTAAGAGTATTACCGATTTCGGATATATTAGAGATCTTGACTTCGTCTCGATCTCAAAACATATATCCTCAATCGGTAAAACACTCTTACTGCCCTTAATACTTAAATAACTGTTTTATAGAAAGAAAAGGAATTATGACGGAAAATAAAAAAAAGAATATAACAAATCGCATACCTTTTTGTTGAAACAGTTGAAACAGTTAATACTAATGAAGGTTAAGATTGAAGACGTTCACTTTTTTATTTTTTATGTTTCTTAACATATTATATTTATGTTTGTAGTCAGTAACACAATTTCACTTTTCACTATCACAATTTAATATTTTTTTGATTTACTTAGAGTTACACTTTAGGTTTTTTTGGATTTCATAGAAACGAAATGTTGTTTTGTATTTTCTTCACAGCCATACTGTTTGAAGTACAAATAGTGCTGGGTTATTTGACATCCAATTATCAACTATTTATTAATTATTGAAAATAAAATCTATGAAAACAAATATTTACAACCGCAATAAAATTTCTACCTAGGTGCTAAAAAGGAATATTTCATTCATCAGTACTATAATAGCTGTGTTTAATATTTCATTTCGATAAATAATATGGTCTGAACTGTGATAATTCTTGAAAAAAGAACGTTATCTTATCGAATTATAAAATAAATTAATAATATTTTGTTCTCTATTTGAATAGGGAGCCATAAGGTTAACCAGATGCTAGCAAAAATTAGTCTGCAATTTGTCCATCATTGTTGATCCCAAAAACTACAAATCATTGTAAAATATTTAATATGCATATAAAACAATAAATATCCTCATTAACTTAAAGAACACATTCAATAAAAATCAAAACTATTTCATTTTTTTGTTTATTCAATATTACATATAAGATCACAATAAAATTATTTATTTCGTGAATATTTAATTTCAATTTTGTTATTTAAAATTAAAGTTTTTCATTTAAGCTTTAGCTTTTTAGTTATTTTATAATAAAAATAAAAGATAGTTTTTTTTCAAAAACTATTAAAAAAAACTTATAAAGTTTACAAATTAATTAGTTAACAAATGATTTTTTTTGTCGTTTCAATTTTAATTCGGAAAAATAAATTAACATTTTTTACTATTTTTTTGTATAACTTTTTTTTTGTTATACTTATGCCAAGTTACACCATTTTTCACCAGTTTCACCATAGTTAAGTGAAATTTAGTAAATCTGTTAATTAGTGAGAAAATTCTAATGCTCCGTTTCCACAGGTTTTGATTAACTTTATATGTAAGCTATATTTTCAAAGACATATATGTTAAGTTAATAAGATTTTTATTGGAGAGGAGCCCATTGTTCACCCTTAAATAATAGATTTCCAAAACTTAACCTTATTTTAATTGAACTGACAATGGTGAAACTTAATCTTAAAATACATATATATTTTAACATTTTTGAATTTTTATAATGTTTGATTTAAAAGAAAGACAAGTGTTACGCCCGATTTATAGTCGCTAACTTTAACTTAACAATAACTTAACGTAAAGTACAAATGTATGAAAATGCACTAGAGCAATTATAGTCGTTAACGCAAACTTAACGTTAACTTAACGTAAAGTTCATTTCATTCTATCTTAAAGATTTTGTAGTATTTATTTGAGGTTATTGAGGTTACTGTTGGCACTTGGCGAAACATTATTAATAATAAATTTATTAATATATTAATTTATTTATTTATTTATTAAAAAATTTATTAACAAGTGTTTCTTTTATTAAAATTAAAAATAAATTTATTATTAAAGATTCTAAAAACTGAATAAAACGTAAATTTAATTGCAAGTGCAAAAAATGCAAAGGATATAAAAAGCGACTTTAAAGCTAAATATCAGCATAAAATTAATATGAAAACGAAATTTTTTATTTTAAAATTTTGTATCAATCAATCAATTGTATTTCGAATTTTATTATTTTAAATTTTGGTTTTAAAATCAGTTTGTTACTTTTAAAGAATTGATTGATTTATAAAATTGATTACAAGTTACGGTTAAGTTAAAGTTAACGTTACCGACTACAAATCGGGCATTATTGTTGAATTGATTGGTAACGATCATTTAATTATTATTATTAATTTTTTTAATCGTGTATCATTGAATTTAACCTATCACATATCAATTACACTAATAATAAGGCAATTATAATGAATAGAACAATTGTGAACAGCCTATAGGACAATTTTCACGAATATTATATATAATTTCTTTTAACAGAAATATAAATTAATACAATTATAAATTCAAAAATGTCTGTAAATTAATAAATGTGTTTAGTTAAAAGATTGTTTAAATTATTTAGTTATGTTGGCGAAAACTTTTCTAAATGTATTTCCCTCGACCGGTGATGAATACTCATAATTTTTTGGAAAACGCCTCAAGCAAGTAGCATTGATAATAACCACACAACTTGCTTTTGCAATTTTCGCAAACAACTATTTTGAATTATCACCGCTTTTGGGAAATGACTACTGAAAATAGTTTTTGCATTTCGGTCATTAGAAAAATAAAAAATTCAAATATGTTAAATTATAAGCAAGCCTTAGCATGAGAAGGTGTTTTGAAATTAATTTTTTTTTGTACGTCTTCGAGTTGAGTTAACTGGTGGTTGTTGATTAGGAACACCATATAAGTTATTTAGGAAATCATCTAAATTAGGTTCGCTGGAATAAAAAATGTAGTAGTTAAATTTCAACACACAAAAATGTAAAGTTTGTAATATGTATATCAGAAACGTAGCTAAAGGAGAAATATTTAAGTATGTATTATGAAGACAAATGTAATACATACACCAAAGGTTTAAGAGAACACTGTGTCTAGCGTAACCGAGTCAGTTACGACGGACATTTATTAAAATCAGTTATCATCGTTTGAAGCAAAACCTTCATTGGTCGCCAAATGCAAGAAACAATGAACTTTCAAAGATGTATGTTAAACCGCGTTCCAATTCATGCTAAATTGTACTAAACGTGCTAATTCGATTTTTATTTGACTGAGACTGTGTTCCAATCCATGCTATTGAGCACCAAAAATTCTAAATTGTACTAAAACTGTCAAATTCGCAATTTCATCGTTCCAATTCAAATATATTCTAAATTGACATTATATACGGTCTGTTCGGCGAGGAGATTGCATTATAAAATATTGAGTTGCTATATTACACACATAGCCAAACCGCGGCTCGCGAGCCGCATGCGGCTCTTTGAATGAATAAATGCGGCTCTCGTAAAGAAACGAATAAATTAAATAATATTTAATAATTCATAAAATTGTAACAAAATTAGAAGTAATACATATATGTATTTTGTAATGCTGTTTAATATAATATGATTTAATACAATCATATGATTATATTTAGGTCCGTCCTGTCGAATTTACTACTGTTGTAGTTTTTTGCAGCTTTGTTCTAGTTCGATACTACTTTACTTCGCGAATCAAGTTTATAATCCGCTGTTATACATAAATTTAACTAATTTTATTATTTAAGGTTATACGTTTAACATATTCTAGTGGACTAAAAATAAAATCACCTGTATTTTTCTCAAATTAATGCACAAAAATTTTTCTCAAAATCAAAAGTCTTTCCTTTTGGATTCGTTTATTTTTCTATGATTATCGTTTTCTGCAATTTTTTTATAAACAATATTTTTGATTTTTTATCTTTAGGCAATTTGCCAACGTTAAATTTAATGTATCCTTTAATATTCCAATTAAAAAATGAATAAGTTCATAATTAAATAGAATTAAAATACACGTGCAAATCCGACATATGCTACCTCAACCGCTTCTACATCTACGACATTCAAATGATTATGAGTTTTATTAAAAAAATTCAATTTTTTCAACGAGATTTTACAACAAAAGTGTTCAACCGTTAAATTTAATGATAACAAAATTAATGATAACAAACTGAGTGAATACGACATAGTAAATTAGCAGAATTATTAAAAAACTTTCATTTGCGATTTAATGATCTGAATAATTTAAATATTTCTTTTAATTTACTTGTAAATCCATTCGAGATTGACATTATTAACGAGGGCTTATCGATTCCTTGTTATATTTTGAATGACAGTGCCTCAGGAGAAATGGAATTACTAGAGCTACAGGAAGATCACATTATTAAAATGCATCACAAAGCCGCATAATCTCCAAATGAGTTTTGGAAACTAGTGTCTCAATCAAAGAACCCCAATTTGCAAAAAGCTGCTGCCAGATTACTGTCCATATTCGGTACAACATATTGTTGTGAATCATTTTTTTCAACAATGAAGTTTATAAAATCAAACCACCGTTCACAACTTACAAATGAGCATTTAACGGAATTAATTCGTACTGCGCTAACAAACTATGAACTAGATTTCAGAAAATTCACGGCCAAGTTACAAACAAACATGCCATCTACCAGCAAGCATGTCATGTAACAAAATTTAAATATGTATTTGTATGGATTTATAACCATAAATACATATTTGTTTTTTCAATAAAATATATATTTCCAAACAACTGATACTTTTGAAATTTTTTATTTTTTATGTTGGCTCTCGTAACGAGAGATTATTGTACTGCGGCTCCACGTGTAGTGTAGCTTGGCCATCTCTGCTATATTATATGATATAAGGCATGTAAAAACACAAAAAATTACAAATTGAAGTCTCGTCGAAGACTGTTTATGTTGTTTATCATAATAAACATGAAATTGACACTATGTGCCAAGTTAGTAGAAAATAACAAAAAAAATAATAGAAGCAGTTCTGCAATATATTTAAAATGTGTCAAAAACAAATATATTTTCAAAAATTTAGAATTAAATGGCGGAAATAGTCAACTAAATTTTTGACTATTTCAATTTAGAAATTTAGTACTAAATAGCATGGATTAGAACACAGTTTTAGACTGTTTCCGAGTTTCATAATATTGTAATTTTTTGACTTTTGTGTTGTTTAAAATTTCCCCTTCACTTTAATTCTAATGGGGTGCGTTTCTAAATTAACCATGGTTTTTTTTTTTTTTTTTTTTTTAGATTATCATTTTATTTGGTTTAGGCATAGGCCCATATCACCAAAGATGTATAAAATTAGACGCCCGATCTGTAGGTAGATGAATTAATGCTATGTCTCTATGATTAATTAAGAACCCAATTAGGCTATTGGTCTCAATTAATTCACTGAAGATAACATGAATTTATCCTCCTACCATCGGGCTTACATGGTTATGATTATATAATATAATAACTAAATGTATTAATAGCCATGACATTGTAACACTTAAGTTAAACCCTTTTATAGTCGTGGTAGGACTAGAACAATTGCATCGCGATGACCTGATTGGCCAATTGAGAGACTTGTCCTTCAGTGGTGTCATGTACAAGACCAATACATAAATGCATTGTATCTGCCATGCCGCCAAGGAAAAAGAATCTCTCACTTGACCAAGCACCTCACGATGCAACTGTTGTAATGTTGAACTGACCTTGTACAATTATGTGTTTAATTTTATCTTTAGTCATGTATTTTGCATTTTATTATTATGTTTAATTTAATTTTTAGTTATATTTTTGGATATTATGTTTTGGTTATTTATATATTAATTTGAAATTAATGATAATGAACTTAAAAAACTAATTACAGTGAGTGAACAATTATCGGTTCTATTTCATATATTCAATATTTGATTATTTGATTGGTATTTAGTATTAAAATAACAAATGTATCTACTATAATTCATTACACTATTTTCTTTATATCTAACTAGAATTAATATTCATTTCTTATGATAAAAATTGTAAATATATAGTATTATGATGTATATGAATTCTAATGTGATTTAGGTATATGAAAAGTACTTCAATAATTATATAATTGTACAATTAATTGGAGTACATATTTTAAAATTTGTAAATCAGAACAATACTAAAAATGGACAGTATATACTGTTTTATTTCTAACAACGATATTATCATTTCTTATAATATAAATAATGAATAACAAATTTATGTGTAATTTGAGTATTGTAATAATGCTTATATCTATATAAGTTACATAAAATATAATGAATGAGACTTGATATTAATGTTTACTATAAATGATTCTTTTAGACTTGATATTAATGTTTGCTATAAATGATTCATTTCTTATAAATAATTCTATAAATGATTCTTTACTTTAATGGTCCTTTACTTCTTACTATAAATGATAATGTTTACTATAAATGATTCTTATGATTCTTCTTATTATACCGAAATGGATAATAGAATCGCAGATGGAATTGACTATTCTATGGGAAATAAAACTAGGTTTCTTGACCATCACTTCACCGAGTGTAAGGATGCATATCATTTGAATTTACAATTTGGTCGTTGTGAAATTGTGGAAGAACATTCCAGTCACCACCCGATTTAATATCCAATTTAGGAATGCTATAATTAATTGGTTAACTATTCATATTTCCATATTGATTTCTTTGAAGAATTCAATAATGTCTTTCAAGTAGGAGACGTTGTGGGACATAAAGATGTCATTTAAATTTAGATTATTCAAACAGGAGTATTTGGATCTTGTGAAGGAGTATTTGGGACAAATCATGAGAGAATGAGCCGAACTCTCTATAGTATTACATATTTCACAGTTATCATCATCTATAACCTTTATTAATTTATAATATTTCTTATCATAGCAGTGACCTGTTCTTAACCTATTAATTTTCCTTATAAGGTTAGAGTTTAATTTTAGTTTGTGAAACCATGGCTTCTTACTTATTATGTAGTTTATGTTGAAACCATGAGTAATGCCTTTAGTTTTGGTTTTTTCAATAAAATTGATTTGCCATTGATTGTAAAGAAGGTTATTATGAAGTTTGACTGATTCATCTGGAGGTGTTTTTATCTTCATGATATTGTTGGATGAAGTCCCCAGTTTGGCAGCCGCGTCTGCATAATCATTGCCTTGAATGTTAGAGTGACTAGGGATCCAACATATTATAATGTTAATATGATTGGTTAAGATCAGTGAAGCTATGAGTTTTTCATAATATTTGTTTTCAAAGTTGGAGAGTTTGGATAATGATATACAAGAACTCAGAGAGTCTGTAAAGATGGTTAGATGAGATATATTAGAATTTAGGGCTAGATTAATAGATTCAAGAATGGCCAAGATTTCAAGTGATTTAATTGAAATTTTTTCAACAATTGATAAAGAGACAGTTGATTTGTCATATTCATTGTATATACCGATGCCATTACCTATCTCGTTTTGAGATCCGTCAGTGAAACAACTGTTAGTGTGTGAATAGTTATCGATAAAAGAATTGCATATCCTATTTTTATTATACAAGTCAAAAAAATCTTTTTTTTTAAACAATTCATGTAGTGATGTGTCTATCTTCAAACTTAAAGGAAGAGAATGAAGATCAATATTTAAGTGAGATAATGATGGGACTTTATTTATAAGAAATCTATATTTATTATAGATAAGATTGAAAAATTTTAAATGACAGTTTGATGTGATTAGTTTACCGATTGGTGTGTCATTATAGATTTGATTAGAAATATACTTGTATATATAGCTTTCGATTTTTAAATTGATTGGAAGGTCTCCTGCTTCTGCTATTATAGCCGTGATAGGCGTACTATTTAGGAGTCCCAAACATATTCTTAAGCTGCTATTTACAATTATTTGTAGTATGTTGAAATGTGAGGGATTGAATGAGATAAAAGCACTATACATTATTCTATTTATTATTAAGCATTTATGGATGTTTATTAATGAGGATGGATGAGCTCCATATTTTTTATTGGAGAATATCTTAATGGTATTGAGAATGGTTTTGCATTTCTCTTTCATTATTGTGTGGTGCTTTTTGAAATTCAAATTTCTATCGAAATAAAAACCCAAAATCCTCAAGACATTTACCTCAGCTATTGGAGTGTTGTTGATTAATAATTTAGTTATAGGGCGAGAACGTTTATTGTGTATGTAGATATAATTAGTCTTGTTTGCGTTAATATGTAATTTAATCCTTTTTAATTGGTTTGTAAAATCGTTTAAAAATGAATTGGCCTTTTTCTCGGCTAGCAGATGGTTAATATCTTTAATAAGAAAGAAAAAATCATCCGCATATTGGAATATTAGAGCGTGATTATCTGAGCATTTATGAAGTTCATGTGTGTAAATATTAAATAACGTGGGACTCATGGGGTCTCCTTGGGGTACACCTATGTTGATTATTCTGTGTATACCGTGAGAGTCATCACTCAATATTATTTTTCTATTGGCGAGATGTTCATAGATCCATTGAATATAGACAGCTGGAATATTTATATTTTTCATAATTTCAATCAACACTTCCAAATCCACATTGTCAAAAGCACCAGATATATCCAGGCCAATCAAAAAAATACAAAATTTCCTGTCTACAAATGACATTAGATCGTTCAGCAGGCAAAAAATTAAGTCACGAGAGGATTTCTTTTTTCTAAAGCCGAATGAAAGTTCCGGAAGTAGAGAATTATCGGTTAGGTGTTTATTAATTCTGGTGATTACCAATTTGGCCATAATTTTGTAAAATACAGGAAGGAGAGCTATTGGGCGGTAGCTTTCTGGTTTAGTTCTGTCTTTATTAGGTTTAATTATAGGAATAATACTAGAGATTTTCCAGTTGTTCGGAAATTTAAAGTGATCTGTTAGTTTTTTTAGGTGATCCATGTTTAAGTTTTTTAATATTTTATATGATATCATATCCGAACCTGGTAATGTGTTTTTGGAATTTTTTAGAATATCTACAATTTCTTCTAGTTTGAATTCGTTCATACTAATGGTTGAATGTGGGCAAAAGCGATCATTAAGGACAATGGGGTTATTCTCGAAGTATAAGTTCATGAATTTTTCGGCATTCTCTTTTAGATTGAAAATATTTGAGTTTTTATGTTTGTTGAAGAAGCAGTTTATCTTTTTCCAAATATACGACGGGTTAGAGTTGGGGTCAATATTGTTGATGAATTCGCTCCATGACAATTTTTTGGCTATTTTGATTTCTCTTTTTAGTTTGCATGTGGCTCTTTTTAGCCCATAATAAGTGAAAATGTTTGAATGAACGTTATATAGTTTTAATTTTGATTTTTTGATAGTCCATAGCCTTTTTATTTTTTGGTTCCACCAAGGTTTGGCTTTGAATTTGTTTTCTTTATGTATTGTTTTCGAGTTTTGTTTGATGATTTTTTTTATTTCTTCTTCATAGCCTATCAAATCGAAGGACTGATTAGGGTTGAAGTTTGATATATCTTCGATGATCTTAACCATGTTGAGTTTTTTTTTATTGAATTGGCACTTAGTGAAAGTGTCGGTATATCTAATTAATATTGGTAAATGGTCGGAAGTTCCAATGTTATTATGGATAATATCCCAGGAAAACTTATTAACTAGATTTTGAGAAACCAGTGAAATGTCGATGGCAGAAGAGAAATTCAAGCTACCTAATCTGGTGTGACTTCCATCATTTAGGATGACAAAGCTAGAATTGGATATTATGTCAGCCACGAATATGCCTTTTGAATCAGGATTACTGCAATTTTCCCATAAGTAGTGGTGGGCATTGATGTCCCCCAGGATAATAGAATTGTAGCAGCTGTTTAGATTAAGTAACTGACTGAATTTAGATTTCAGGATCTGATTATTTATGTTAGGAGGTGCATAAAAGGTAGTGAAAGAAAAGGTATTGTCATTGAGATCAGATATTTTAATGTTTAATACTTCGAGAGTGTCATAATTCCATTGCTTGTTAATTTCTTTTATAATAATGTTGTTCTTAATTATGAAACCAACTCCCCCGTATCCATCACTTCTATGTTTTAGGATGTAAGTGTATCCTTTCATTTTGTTTTTGTCATTTGAATGGGACCAGGTTTCAGATAAAAAGGCTACATCTATGTTCTCAATTAGTAAAAAATGTTCTAGTTCAGTTCTATTCCTCTTCAAACTTCTAATATTAATTTGTATAATGTTTAAAGGCATTATCTGATATGTAAAAAATAGTGAAACATAAAAAGACAATTGATAGATTGGATTAGAGGAAATCAGTAGACTGTTTCATATATCGATGGTTGTGGAAGTTATATTAAATAGGGTTGTTATTCGAGTAGCAGTTAATGTTCTAGATGCCAATTATGGTGTTTATTGAGTCTACGGTGTGTAAGGACAACAAGTTTTCCAATTTCTTTAGATTATCAAACAAATTTGTAGTTGTTAAGTCTTTGTTGGGGTCATCATAACTAAGGTTGACAAAGTTATTTCCTATATCTAGTGTATCTTTTACCAGTAACAATACTTCTATGTGTTTATTTTTAATTTCATCAATTTCCGCTCTTAAGGAGTCATTTTCCTTCCTATGTATTTCCTTGAAAGTCTTCCAATCATTGATCGTTTCACTATATTCGCTTAGCATATTTTTCAACTTTGCATTTTCTATTTTAAGTTTTTCATTATCTCTGAAAATAGTAGTCATGTATTGTTTTTGTTTTTTTGAATAGTTGATTAGTGAATTGGAGTATTCAATTTTATTGGTAGTCTTATTGAGAATAGAAGACGGTGATGAGTTCGAGTTATGTTCAGGTATTATAGAAGATATTGAAAGTCTGGCTTCTTTGTATGTCATTTTTTTAGTTATCATCAATTCCTTGATTTTTTTTTGAGATTCATACTCAATGCAATCAGGATGATTTGTTTTGTATTGCTTATTGCAGTACAAGCATAGAGCTTTATTAGAGCAGTCATCTATTAGATGGTCTTGTTCAGTACAGTTAGCACATCTAGTTTTCCCTCTGCAGTAAGTAGCAGCGTGACCATATATAAGACAGTTATAGCACAATAATGGTTTGAAGATGTAAGGAAAAACTGTTCTTTTAACATTTGAGATGAATATGTGTTCTGGGAGAAAACTTTTCCGAAAAGTTATAACTAATGAGGATGTGTTTTCAGCAGTTCCGAGTTCTGAATTCCATTTAGTGAGTCTGTTGATTTTACAAATTCTGTCTAATGGGTTGAGTTCCTTCAATAAGTTATCAATTGATAAGTTTTGAGATATAAATCTAACTATACCTTTAGTTTCTATGAAGGAAGAAGGTATGTAAGTGTTGTATTCTTTATTGTCTTTAAAATGTTCGATTATGTTGTTAGCAGTGATCCAGTCTCTGGTTGTCACTCTGATTCTTGTTTTGTTCATTTGATAAATTTCCGATATATATCCGAGATTTAATTTTTTGAGGAATATGGACATGGATATGTCATCAATCGAGTTGCCCTCCATAAACAGGGCATAGGGCCCGGTATCACCTGGAAAGTATTTGTTGGTGTTGACAGCCTCGGCATTATCCGGAATTTTTGAATTAATGTAGTCATTCAGGGTGTTATCATTAACAGAATGAACATCTATAGGTCCTAGGTGTTTTTCTATTGTTTGGTCTGTCTCTGAAGAGCTGTCATTATCCATAAACTCTGGTAGGTCATAACAATCATTATTGTCGGTTATTATAATGGATTCCATAGAAGAAGAAATCTCATTTTCATCTTTATCATTTACTTTAATTTTTTTATTAGATACTTTTTTCATGTCGTATCTTTTGCTTTTCCTGATTTTATCCATCAAGTGTTTTATACAGGTAAGTTATAATATTAGATAGATCGGCCAACAAAGAATTAGTGTATTGTTAAGGAGGTGAATATTTCAATATTAACAAATCTTCAAATCATTCAATTAATGGAGGGAAGAGTATTGAAAGTGGCTTTAGAAATTCGAAAACACTTAAGTTCTTAATTAAAAGAAAAGGTGTTAAAGGAATTATGATATATCAATACATTAAAAAGCTTAATAAGCTGTGTTGCTGTGGAGTAGTTAGATCTATCTGAGTTGTATTTTAGAATGAGAGTTATCTTAAGACATGAGAGGATAGTTGGTAAATTGATGAAATAATACCCTATATATTTTATAAAAATGTTTTGATGTAATATTTATATAATTTGTTTAATTATATATAAAATATATTTTGAAACAATTACATTGCAGTTATTATTTCAATAATTTAAACCAGGGCACTAATTCACTTAGTGCGGGCTACAGATTGACAACTTAAAAAAAAACTAGAACGATATGCACCCTATAATGTATATAAGTTAATTATGGATCATCTGTTTATATTATTATTAGAATCATTTTAAGTAATATGAAAAAACTCTGTGAACAATATTATATAATTATAAGTTATTGAGTTACAATTAAAAAGCTTAATAAGCTGTGTTGCTGTGGAGTAGTTAGATCTATCTAGTTGTGTTTTAGAATGAGAGTTATCTTAAGACATGAAAGGATAGTTGGTAAATTGATGAAATAATACCCTATATATTTTAGAAAAATGTTTTGATGTAATATTTATATAATTTGTTTAATTATATATAAAATATATTTTGAAACAATCACATTGCAGTTATTATTTCAATAATTTAAACCAGGGCACTAATTCACTTAGTGCGGACTACAGATTGACAACTTAAAAGAAATTAGAACGATATGCACCCTATAATGTATATAAGTTAATTATGGATCATCTGTTTATATTATTATTAGAATCATTTTAAGTAATATAAAAAAAGTCCGTGAACAATATTATATAATTATAAGTTATTGAGTTGCAATGTCCTAAGGACAATTAAGAATACCTGATATTCAATTGTTGACATCCAAAAATAATCAACATTCAAAGATAATTTATTATCATCCGAAGATAAAATAATGTGTTCTGTTGTATATTGATTATTAGATGGCGATTCTTGATTAATATAAAACTTGCTGCTATATAATAAAATCATCTATATCCCGAATTGATAGATTTGATCCAGAAATGATGAAAAATATAGGTTGATATAGGTTTAGGTTGATATTGATGTTGTTGACTCTGATACTTCAATTATTAACATCCAAATGGTTGTGATAGATTGATGATTATATGTAGAAAATTTATTCATGAACCAGAGCACAATTCAAAATAAAATAATGTGATCTGTTGTATTTGAATGATTATTGGAAGACAATTCTTGATTAATATAGAACTTGTGCTATATAATAAAATCATCTATATCCCAAATTGATAAATTTGATCCAGAGTTGATGAAACGTATAGGTTGATATAGGTATAGATTGATATTGATGTTGTTGACACTGATACTTCAATTATTAACATCCAAATGGTTGTGGTAGATTGATGATTATATGTAGAAAATTTATTCATGAACCAGAGCACAATTTAAAATAAAATAATGTGTTCTGTTGTATTTGATTGATTATTGGGAGACAATTCTTGATTAATATAAAACTTGCTATGAAATGCAATCATCGATATTACGAATTAATATATTTTGATCTTTTTGTTGGCTGTATGGAGATTCTATTAGACCTTTGACGTAGGTGTATGTTGGTATTATTATAGTATGTGCTATAGCCGTATGTTGAGTGTCCTCCTTTTTTGTATTATCGAATATTACTGATGAGATGATCTGGCTTGATGTTTGTTACCATCTGTAAGTTAACGTGAATTGTATTTTGTATAATCCTGCTTATCTCAAAGTTATGTGTTGTTATTATTTCCCAAAGTTGTACAGTGAAGTTGTGTGCAAAAGTGGTACAGTGCAAATGTAATCGCGAAGTTTCTGTATTCCTTTATTTTTTCTTCTTATTATTTTTAAATATTTCCAGTATAGTTTTTAGTTTGATATAGTTTGCAAAAATAATAGATTTATGTGGAAACTCTGCGATGTTTGAGATTATTGAGAATATTCACAAAAATGATGAGGCTGCATGTATTGTGTATGATTACTGTCAGCAAATTTTTCGGCGGATATTTGATTCCAGGTGGTTATGTTTGGCTTTAACTTTGGTTTAAGATACAGTGTATATGATTAATACACCTGCAGTCATGCATACTTGACTATAATCGCGATGATTGCTTAATTTTAAGGATTTCTAAAATTCGCCCGCCATTTGTCACGTTGTTTTGTAATATTTTTCTCTTTATTGCGTTAATCGGATACACCATGAATAATATTTAATAATATTATTTCTTTTTATTTTCTTTTAATCTTTAATACTTAATTAGATTTCACAAAATTATTTACTTTAATTAACTTTATTATTTTAGTTACATTTTATAGGCTTGCAATTGTCGTAACCATGGTTAACCATAAGGTAATAATATCACCAATGTCATAGTTAAAATAGTGACGTCAAGTATTGAATTAAAACTTTTTGGTTAATTATGGAACGACATTTGGTAAAGTTACTTACGGTTAAGAGTAAAGTTACTTACGGTTAACCATAGTTAATAATTAATTTCGAAACGCACCCCTGCAAAAGTAGAATTAAATTTGACGTTTCAAAAATTTAACAATTCACAATTTTTGAAAAATCATCAAGTATGCATCGAAAAAAAACAAACCGAAATGCATTTGTTTTTTTTTTGGTTTCGTAGAACAGAATGACAGAAGTGAAACTTCAAAAAATAATAACAGAATTTGTATGGCAAAATGACATTTTTTTAAGAGAGCGTATGATTTTTCAAAAATTATAATTTTGGTTCGGAGTGCAGTGGAATCTCAAGTTATTTGTTAATTTAATGTTGGCAAACGGCCTTATTGATTCCACACAATTTTCAAAAAAATATCGTCACTTCAACTCTATACAACAAAAACAAACACAAACACTGATATGAATTGAGATTTCTTTTATTGTAAAAACAATTCAACAATCAATTTTTTTTTTGTTAAAATCAAAGACAATTATTTCGATAAGTCACAATTTAGATTTAGCCAATTGACACAGCAAAATTTGGTAATAAATTCAATTTTATTTAAAATAATCTTTACTACATGTTTCGAAATTCAAAATTTCATCGACAGGTATTTTCGTACAATTGAACGAAATCAATCAATTGTACGAAAATACCCATTAAAAATATTTTGAGTGAATTTGGATTTTACAATTATAAATAAAAAAATAAAATATTATGTTCCACTCAAGTCGCTCCGGAGAAAGTTTTATTTTAATAAATTCAACATAGTCTAATTTTTTTTTACCATATGGTAAGAAAATTTTGATTTTAGATTTAGCTGTATTGACACACGGCCTTAGCAACTAATTGTAACTCAGGGTTAGTGAATGATTTTAAAGACTTTACAGTGTAAATTGAATAAAAATTTTTGTTTTCTTGCCTACTATGAAAGTTTAATCACGTTTAATTCTTCAAAATGATGGTTATAGTCCATGGGCGCACGCCGATTTCATGTGATGATTAACAAATATTTTATACTTCGTGAGGCGCCTGTCCTTGACGAGTCTGAAAACCTTCGTTCTGCCATTTTTCTCGATTCGGCCGCTTTTTCGTTCGGCAAGCTCCGAAAAATGCCGATTGCTCGGATCTTGTAATTTTTTTTTAACTATGGGAGTTGGAAATTTGATTTAGAACACGAGGGTAGCCTTGTCCGACAAAAATTTGTCTGTTGTCTAGTCCGACAACCCAAACATACCAATATGTCAATTGTCGGACTCGACAAAAGCAGACACATTATGGTCGGACAAGCTTACCTTCGTGTTCTAAAACAAATTTCCAACCCCCACAGTTATAAAAAAAAATGTGGTAACAAATTTACAAAATCGCGGGCAATCGGCATTTTTCGGAGCTTGCCGAACGAAAAAGCGGTCGATTTGAGGAAAATCGCAGAACAAAAGTTTTCGGGCTCGTCAAGGACAGGCGCCTCACGAAGTATAAAATATGTGGTAATCATCACATGAAATCGGCGTGGGCCCAGGGACTATTATGAGTTTATAAGTAATTTCTGAATCGAAAATTATTTAGTTAATTCGGGAGATTGTTTGGCACTAATATCAATTTATTGCACTACGCGTTGCACTAGGTTGCGTAATTTTTCGTTTTATCATCATTTGTATATATAAACAAACATGAAAAATACACTTTTCGTAACTCTTACTATGCTACAAACGAACAAATACTCTAAAACGAGATAGTACTAGCAAAAGTTTAATATTTTTGCAAAATGACGTTGCTTTTTAACAAGTTAAAACACGTGAAATTTCTATAACAGCAAGAACGTATCTATACTTTCCGTTTCGTTTAAAATGACGAGTCGTTGGCCGTTGCTATACAATGTGATAACACATAAAAATTATTGTTTATACATTTTTATGTTAAACATGGCAAGAAATTCATGTTGTTAACACTATATTTGTAATTTGTGTAACTAATGTTTTGAAATAATTATACAAAACATGGAGAATTTTATTTAGTGTTATTTATTTTACTTCCACGAGGTTCTCATATCCCACGCATTGTTATGATTAGGGCAACTAAAAATATGCACTATAAAAACCATTTTAAACGCTATAAATATGCTCTAAAAACTAAAAAAACATGTTTTTAAATTTTTGTTTTTTAATTCGGTTCTTAAAAGGTCACATTGTTTTGATTATAGTCACAGGACTACCTAGCTTACTGAGATATCTGAACTATAGATCTGGACCCCGATTATGGAATGCGATATACGTTGAAAGCACGGTGCTTTTAAAAAATATTGTGTATAAACACAAAATTTTTCTTAATTGTATTACTAATTAAAATAAAAAGTAATGAAATGACAGTAGACCAATATTTTGTGGATATTTTTATGTGGGCATTAATTTTCACTGTGATATGTCAAATAAACATTACCTTTTGAGGTAATGTTTTCATATTGCTTATGAGTCGAAAGTGCATAAGAAGGTACAATTCTTGAAGAATTTGTTAATTTATTGTAGGTTTATAACTTTTAGGTCAAATGAAACCAAAATTAATTTTAATTTATTTGTCGCATGTAAATTGTTTCTTTTTGTAAATTGTTACGACTTTAAATGATATCGTAGAAGATGTTAATAGCAATGGAATGGGCAGTGAGAAGGGTTACTGCGTCAAAGAAGATTAAATAATGGTATTGGTTAATGAAATAAGTTGAGATTTATTTAGTTTTGATGGCAAATGAGTTTTTAAAGTTAAAGATGTTTGAAGAAATGTGTTTGAGAATCTTGGATAGAAATGTGAACAGTGGATTGTTTTAATTTGTAGTTAGTATGTCACGTTTTAAAATTTTAGACCTGCTAAAATCACTGAGTAAGAGGTTTAAGTTATTAATATATACTCAGTCTTTGACATGGTTACTGTTGTTTTGGTTGCCGGCAGATACATTGATCACATTGGTTGATAATGTTAGTTGCGGTGAATTGGTGATTAAGGTGGAAGAGTTGATAGTGCTTGATAAGGTTTGATTCTAAAACAAATGATGTCTCTTGCTTTTAGTTGAGTTTGCAGATATGGATTGCTTGTTTTGTGTTCGCTATTAGATTGAAACCATAAAGATTTTTAGATGAGTAAGAAATAGAGAATTAAGTTTTGTTTTGAAAAATGAAGTTGTTTGCTTGAATTTGGTGGATTATAGCAAAAAAAAAGAGGGCGTACTTGACTGTTTTGTTCAAACGAACAGTAGCGAATAATTCGCTAAATATTTCAACCCTTAATTTTATTGCTAAGTACATATGTTACTTTTGCAATAAATTTAAAGTTTTCCGTAATAGTACGTTCATATTACGATGAAATCAAGCTCGAAATCACCTAAAATCCAAGTTTTCAAAAAACCGTTCACATTATTATTAATATGATTAAGTATGACAGTTATTTGTAAATTATCAAAAAATGAGCAAAATTTTTAAATAAATATGTTATGTTAGAAATATCCAAACCAATTTGTCTGTTTTTCTATTATTTTTGAGTCAAAACTTTCAATCACCAAAAAAAAAAATTCTTTTGTATGACTCAAAATATTATTAAAATTTTACAATAGCCATGTTTTTATTTGGATTCAAAACAAAATACTTGCTTTATTAAATGTCACTTTAGAAATAGGAATGCAATTTTTTTCGAATATCGAATATTCAGGGGTGCTTAGTGTGATTTTAAATAGATTTCGTTGAAATCATCTTTCATGGATTTTGTATAAAGAAATTAACCAAAACAAGCTGATAATCCAGCTCAAATCATAAATTGTTTGAAATTATGGTAATGTGAACGTAGTATAATACATGAAATACATGGGGAGCTTGTGTTTGATAGCATTTCATGTTGTGGCAATATTCATAGATGAAATTTATAGATGTGTTCATGAGCTTAACATTAATCACTTTTTTATTACATCGATTTGCCACATATTTTTGATTTACTTGAAATAGCGAAACATTGTTTAATAAAGAATTTAGATGTGTGGCATTATTATTAAATGTAACTATATCTACATTCACAAATTAACACAACTAACAATTCAAATAATAATTAACAAAAACAAATCATTATTCACTTTTATTGTAAACGAGATTATAATCGAATAAAATTTTTGCATAATGGTTGAACAAAAACTATTTGGACTTATTAAAACAATAAAAAGAATCCTATTTGTAGAACAATAACAAACAATTTTCTTGAACCGTCAAACGAATTTTTGTTTCAAAATAATTTAAACAAACGTAGTAGTTTTACAAAAAAGTAATTGATTTTAGACCAATATCATTACTAATACACTAACGCCAAAAATTGAGCTATTATCGCTTTCGCATTCCATAATCGGGGTCCTGAGCTTTTGTTTGCTATTATATACTGTAGACTCGAGATATTAGGAGTGTCAGTAATGGTAGTACATGGAAATTGACCACTTTTAATTATTATTAATTGAATCAGTTATCAAAATTTATTTACTACAAGTGCCCAAATCCAACGATTTAAATGTTTCTGCTCAAAACATTAAAGAAAAATTTCAATTCGTAGATAATAAATTCGTTCCCTTTACAATAATGAAACCCCAAAAAAATATTTGCATTATACTGACGGTAATATAATCGTCACTGATCCTGAAAGGAAAGATAATTTGTTCACAAAACTTCTAAAGAAGTACTCTAAATTCTGTCTTCCTGCAATAATATGAAATAATTTCTTTCAAATCCAAAATTATTAAAAATTTTTTAAGGTGGTTTAACATCAACAAAGCTACCGTTCCAACATGCCACATATATTCTAAAAACATTTTCAAACAAATTTAGAACAAATTTAACCAAAATTCCACAAATCTTATAAATCTGGTATTTTTCTAGGAATGGAATGTAATATTTCAAATTATACATAAATAGTCCAAGGCTCAATTTTGTCAACGAATTTATATTAACAAACTGTTTAAAATCACCAGTAACCCAATAAATAATTTTGCAGACAATAGTACACTGCACAAGTAATTTGTTCTCCTATTTTTAAAGGCAACTGCATGAACAAATAAATGGTCCTCGGTGAAACGCTGCCGTAAATGAAACGAGAACCTTAGAAACGTCGTCGATTGTAGTGACCAAAATTTGGTCAATTACAATTGCACCAAAACACTGCTATTCATTTTTTGCAGACCAAATGCCGAGTTCACCAACGATATTTCAATTAGTATGTGTGGCGGATAAATAGACGGATACGTAAGCATTTGTTCATTGAAAGTAACAATTTAGAATGAATGCCCTGTAACAATCTTAAAACGGCGGTGGTGCCTAGAAAAATTGACCTCCTTACTTAAAAGACGTAAAAATTATTACAAGTTGTCAAGTTTGGTCCACTGTAACTGTATCCCGTTTCAATTTGAATTCTTTAAAATAATAAACCATACTTGACACTTAAACGAGTCCAAATAAACCAATAAACCAAAATTTCGTTTTTGAATTTCACTTATAGTACGTCAAAACACAGGCAAAACATTTCAGAGAGATCACAACTCACAGTAGTTTTCGTTTAAAATTCAGTTTAATTTCAGTGTAAATTTTATAAAATCGATTGGTGAATTACGATCTGAGTTGAATCTGGTACAGGATAATAAACACACATTTTCAGTAATATACCAACCCCAAGGGTTATAAAAATTATATAAAAGAATTGCAATCTTTCTTAAAAAATTCTACCTTCCATATGACATGCCGCTCGACCGGTTCCAAAAAAAATCTTTTTACATTTCTATTACTTACCCCTCAAAACACAGAGTTCCAGTTACAATTTTTAAGAGCTTGTTATAGTTTTTTTTAAAGATGAGTTTGCTAGTATATTTATTAAGTTTTCTACATTTCTGAAATTTACCAAATTTATTTATCGGCCACTTTCTAAATTAAGGTGATGGGTGATTCGATAATATGCCAACACCCAAGAACTCAAAAATTAAGAAAAGAATACAATCTTCTTAAAAAAACTCAACCTCTCATATAACATCTATCTGAATGCCATAAAAAGCGGCAAGATTGTCTCAAACGATTTTTAAACTGCTTAAAATGGGACAACACAGAATTAGGATTAACAACTACAGGCAAGCATTTTTTATGGCCAATCCAAGACCTAAAGTCAATAGGACTTATATATGCGCAAAAATGTGAAGGTCGGGCGAACACCAAAGTTTCAGCACTAGTGTTCCATTTTCAAAATACGGAAACCTAAACATTACTGCCGCGATACTTTTCGAAGTTCATATTTTTGTTCATATGGTCGCCATCAAATCTAGAAAAAACTCATGATTATGTGAAAATATGGAAATATATGGACTTTTGGTGAAATATGCACTAATAAGCTTTTTGGAGTGAAATATGCAAAAATATGCTCTAAAATTATGTATTAAATCTAAAAAAACTCAGAATTTTGCAAAAATATGCACAAATATGCACTTTTGGTAATATATGCACTTATATGCATTTTGGAGTAAAATATGCTCTAACAAATAGGGCTTAAGGCGCGCTATACACCTGAGCTAAACTATGCGAAATATGCGAACTATGTTTTTAAAAAATAATGTATATAACGTAATTATAGAAAAAAACATTTAAAAAAAAAAAGAAAAACGGCAACATTACATTTTTTTTAAAAAATTTTCTTTATTCGCATTAAAACATTACTCTTTTAAAAACATAGTTCGCATATTTCGCATAGTTTAGCTTAGGTGTATAGCACGCCTAAAAGTCGTAGTTTTATCTGAAACGGATTTCTAGCTTAATCATTTTTGAATTAAGTAAAGTGCTGTAAAAAAACATGCTAGTGCATATTTTTGGTTGCCCTAGTTATGATTATTATATGCTAAAAAAAGGAATGCATACTCCATCTGTGGCATCATTATACAATACACTATTTCATTTCGTTTTTTTGCAATATTTTCTCAATTTTGTTTTCTAATGAACGATGTAAAACCATTTTAAAATTAGAACTACTCAGTCAATCGTAAAGTAATGGGAAAACAAACAAATTTTTTAATCATATTTGAGACAGTAAAATTCTTTAGAAAGCATATCCAAGAGTAAAACTTCATGTAAAATCCTAACGCTAAAAATAAAATACTTACGTTGAAGATATATTTTTTTTAAGTTTTTCTTTGTCGCTTTGTTGTTGCTGTTGTCCACCCAAAACAATTCTATATTGTACAATATGAGAATTGGGTTGTAAATGAGATAACGCTCCTTTTTGGCAATTTGCCCATTCAGTTATATCATAAACTGTACCTTCCATTAAAGCTAAATATTTCCAACGTAATCCAAAGAATGTAGTTTCAGCCCATATATCACCCTGAAAAACACATAAATATTAATTATCATTATCACTAATTAATAAGAGCATTTTTGTATATTTGTAAACTTACTTCTCTGGCTGAGTGTCGTATTTTACAAGAATTGCATTCTCTTGCAGCATAATGAGGTCTACCTGTCGGTTTTCTAGGATGTCTAAGTCCACAACTACTACACCTATATATATAAAAAAAGATTAAATCAATTTTAGTTAATTAAATAATTTAATTAATTACAAACCGAATAGTATTTGCAGCTTCTGCTATTTTTGTATGCAATTGTGTTAATAAGTCGTTTAACTCTGACCAAGCTTTTTCAGCATTTAATGCTTCTGCCACACTTTGATCGTACGAATTTCTATTTTCTGGTTCGCCTATTAACTCAAACGCCCGTTGTAAAATTTTAAAAGCTTCTTCAGCACCAGGCTGTTTATTTTTATCAGGATGAACAAGAACTGCAATCTTTTTATAGTGTTTTCGAATTTGTTCTTGTGTACAATCAGGTGATACACCCAGAATACTGCAAAGAAATAACATAAGGAATGATTCATATATTTGTCTATCATCTGTGTTTTTATTTATTAACCAATGATAACGGCGGTATCCCACGGATTCATAAGATGTCAACCACAATAAAAAGATTGTGGACGAACACAATCTAAATGAACGGAGGCAACAACTACAACAGACTAGCTTCAACGCATGCAAAAGAAATCTAACAATTTAATCAAAAGATTGATTGATGGTGTAACAAAGATGGTGAAGAAAATGGTGTAACAAACAGCGCAAAACTGGACACGTTTTGATTTCGTTTAACTATATTCCAACGACTAATAGGAGGTGCGCTATTGAATTTAAAAAACAGTTCTCCCCACATCCCGGACATAGAACATCTGAAGAGCTGAATAATGAAACCTACACAAACGAATTACGAGAAAAACATAGTCCTTGACGTTAAGTCAACAACGGTGGACACGTAAGAAAAGTTTACCAGGATCAACAAGGACGAACATTTCTATACTTAGGGCGGGTCTGCTTTATAGTTGTAAGAGTAAAAGTGTTTGATGAATGATGAGAAATGAAGTATGCCTAACGTCCCATTATATTATAAATGAACGACCTCGACTACTATTTTTATCATTATCTTTAGGAAATATTGTGCGGGAGGAGCAATATATTGTTTGGAAAAGCGGCTTACTGTATGTGCGTTACCGTCGTGAAGATTAATATAGATTTATCGGACTAGGTATTTTTTTTTTTATAATAGTTAATTATCAATATAATAGTATGTAGGAGCGTTGCCAGGCTAATCAGCTTTGAATATTCACCACGGTCATTCGCAACAGCGACATAATTACCATGGCAGCCGATTTTTTTACGGTCGTTTATTACGTCAGTCTCCTATTGTAGTCGTGGTGTACCTCGCGGTCGTCCACTCCCTGGGGTACTAACGTACATTTTTCTAATCATTCCAGACTGTGAATCGGCTCGTAGAACATGCCCAAGCCAAGCAATCCTATTAGAACGGATACAGCCTATTATACCCGTAAAACAATTTTGGGAAAAATGCATGAAATGTGCACTAACTGCACTTATGTCTGTGCGACACAATATGTCTGTGCACAAAATTATTTACAACACATGTCATGTACATGATGTGCGCCATACCATGCACATGTCGTAAAACGCCTTAGCACATATATGCACAGACATTTCAGACTCATTTGCATCAAATGTGCACTAAAATGTTCACAATATATTCATTCACCGCTTTGCAGCAATGTATGGGACATGTTGACGGCATGTGCATCACCAGATTTACAGAAAAATTGTATTTTGTTCAGGAAATGTTCAGGTTCATTTTAAACACAAATGCACCACTTGTGCATTTACATGTTCACGATGAGTTTACAAAAGATACATAAATTTTCTGTATACTTCCTAGAAACATGTTTATGACTTACAAAATATCAAATAAATTCGTTAATAGAAATATCATAACCTTATACTAATCAATGTGTAGTCATAACAGAGCCGCTGTTATCATAGTCTTTAAGCCGAGAAGCGATAACTACAGTATATAATTTTTTAAACTATGTATATCTTAAATGGTTAGAACTCTAGTGAATTTTAACCAACTGAAATTTATGTATTTCGTACACAAGTATATGCGCATTTCGTCTACATGTATATCATTTCGGTCATTTCGTAAACATGTTTCATGCGAGTTTTATAAACAAATACACAACTATAAAATTACACGGTGAACATTTGTATAAAGTAAACATGTATACATGTATACAAAATGAGCATAAAACATTTTGTTTAAAGTTCTATGCCCATTTTGTAAACATGTTTACATGATTTAAAAATGTTAAATTAAAACACATTTGTATGACGTTAGTACTCAAATATATTTATACTTCAACTAAATTTTAAATATGCACTAGAATATTTCCAAAAAAGTACAAAATTAGTCAAAATAAAATGTGCATGAAATGTGCACCTACTCGTGCACCATGCACATGATGTTTGTCGGGATATCAGGACCCTCAAGAAAGTCTCTGATCTCAAAGTTATACCGGGTTCTATACTCTCCATCGTCTGTCTTAAGTAGACCAAAAATGTAGCGTAGGATCTTACGCTCAAATACAGATAATTGCGATTCGTCATTTTGTGTAAGGGTCCACGTTTGTAACCCATACATCACAACCGGTCTAATCAATGTCTTGTATAACTTGAGCTTGGTGTTAGTTGATACATACGGTGATCCAAGGAGAGGTTTAATTGAGTAGAAAGTTCGATTACCTGCAGCGATTCGAGCTTTTATATCTGTAAGTATGCTGTTGTTTAAGTCAATCATTGATCCCAAATATTTAAAAGATTCAACTCCCTCAATTCGTTCATCGCCGCACATCAAATCTTTCTTTTCAGCCTCTCTTGAAACATTCATATGTTTGGTTTTATTGTAGTTAATTTGCAGACCAATTTTCCTAGCACCACTCTCAAGCGACTTGAAAGTCTCACTCATAACAGCTTCACTTCGGCCGAGGATGACAACATCATCAGCGTAAGCAATCATCTGTACTGAGTTTATTGACAAGATATTGTTATTAGTCGGTAGTTTCTTTTGACGGCACACATATTCCAAGGCTAGATTAAAAAGTATAGGAGAGATAGCATCACCTTGTCTTAAACCAAAGTCGACTTTAAAAATCTTTGATATTTCGTTCTCTACTCGTACACAGCATTGAGAGTTCTGTACTGTCAGTTTGCATAGTGATACCAGTTTACCAGGAATTCCCATTGACACCAGAGCAGACCATAGAGTCTCTCGTTCGAGGGAGTCATAGGCCTGCCTGAAATCAATGAAAAGTTGGTGCACAGGTATGTTGAACTCTCGACACTTTTCCAAAATCATCCTTATCGAGAAAAGTGCATCGGTAGTACCTCGGCCCCGCCGGAAACCACACTGATATTCTCCAAACAGTTGTTCAGCAAAAGGATTGATTTTAGATAGCCAAATGTATGAAAATATCTTATGTACTGTGCAAAGGAGAGCGATTCCTCTGTAGTTTGCACATTGTAGGCGATTACATTTTTTTATGGATTGGTATTGGTTCCAGTCCTGTGGCATGGTTTCAGTCCTCCAGATCATTTGAACAAATTCAAACAATCTTAAGGATAAAGTTTCGCCACCATGTTCAATCATTTCGGATGTTATATCGTCGATACCAGGTGCTTTATTGCGTTTTAATTTTGACAGCGCCGCGTCGAATTCCTCTTTGGTTGGTTCGTCTACATGTACCTTTGACGCACGAATAAGCTTTCCTCATCGCCCGACTTGTTGCTGGTCACTTAAGTTGAGAAGATTCTCAAAATAAGCGGCCCAAGTATCTAAAATATTTTTAAGGTCTACTTGTAGCTCCCCATCTTCGTTTTGAATAGCAGTCGATCTAGTTTGAGGGCCCTTCTTTAAGGTTTTAACCTGTTGAAAGAAGTTACGCGATTGATGTTCCTTATTGAAGCTTTCAACCTCCTCACACTGTCTCTTCCACCATTCTCTCTTCGTTCGTCTACATAGCTTTGTAACGGCTTGTCTTGCCAGTTTATAGTTCTCCTTCGTAGACCTGGTGTTGCGTCGTTGTAGACACTCAGATAGCAATCTCTTTTGTATTGAATAGCGTCAAGGCATGCTTGATCCATCCATGGCTTCTGGGAGTGGTTCTGTGGTCGTCCAAGTATTCCCTCAGCAGCGCTTAAAACAACATCTTTGAGCAAATACCACGACTTATCGACGTCTCCATTAATGGTTTCTGATTTCTCCAATGTTTCGGCAATATGGATTTGATATCTCTCTTCTGTTTCAGCATTCTTTAATGATGAGATGTTAAAACGTTTCCGTTGATTGAATTTTGGAATGCCTGGATTTGGGAAGTGGAACCTTATCGTTGCACATACAAGGAAGTGGTGACTTTCAATGTATGCACCTCTTAAGGATCGCACATCCAGAACGCTCGAAAAGAAACGTGCTGTTACTAGAACGTGATCAATTTGATTTCGAGTGTTTCCATTCGGTGAGACCCAAGTCTGTTTATGAATCGATCGATGCGGAAAGAACGTACTGGCAATTCTCAAATTATTTGATAATGCAAACTCAGTCATTCCCTCACCATTATCATTCGAATTCAAATGCAGGCTGTTAGGACCCACCACATTTCCATAAGAGATATCTCTTCCAACCTGCCCATTAAAGTCACCAAGAACCATAATAAAGTCGCGTGTTGAAGAGTAGAAATTATCCTTCTCGTCGACGGTCTTAGCTTCAGTATGTGCATGTACGGCAATAAGAGAAATATTGTTATATGTACCGCGTACACGTAGGTAGCAGTCCTCTCACTGACCGGGATGAATTTCATCACGGCTTTTTGTATGCGTGCACCAACAAGAAAGCCAGTTCCAAATTCTCTTCGAGAAGGATGAACACTACAGTATAAAGTGACTATCCAAATCTTGTTTTCCGATTATCGGCTGTCTAATTTCTTGTAGAGCAATAATATTCATCCTATACCTCTCAGCCTCTGTTTCTAGACTTATAAGAGCATCAGGGTCGCTCAGGCTGCGCACGTTCCACGTTCCGATTCGGTAGTCTGGTCCTTTTTCACGTCAAGGTAAAATTCTGTTTTTTGGCCGGGGTTGTTATTCTTTTTCTGATTACCAAATTTAACATATTAGTTTTTTTTCCGGGGTTAGGGTGTTAACCTTGGGCCCAACCCAAATTGTCGTGAATGGGTCCGTTCTGCATATTAAGGTCACCAGAAACAACCTTTTTACGTTTATATAGCGAGCCGCTTGATTCAAGACAGACGCCCGCTCCAAGCCGCCCCTGACATGGAGAACAGACGCTTGAGTCGCATTGGTTGTAAGGCGCCAATTCGCCGTGATGTAGCGTCATTGACTAAGCAGTTTTTACTCTGCTTGTCTCCAATACACATGAAGTGAGACTCATTTTCTAATACTCGCGCATTACAATAAATTTAGATATTTTATCCTTATAGAGAAAAATTATTTAGGAAGCGTCTTACTAGGTTTTAGAAATAGGTTGAAAGGCCATAAGAAATGTTAAGCAAATCTTCATGGGAATAAGAAGAACTTAGATTAGAGGAGTTCGATTAATTTAATTCTAGCAATATAATAAAATCACTTGCCATAATAATGAATTTTTTTATAGACACTAGTAATAAATGTAAACCATTATTTATTTTTACCTGTAAGCATCTTTCCCTTTACAATTTAACAGAGAGTACATAGCTTCATCGCCAGTTTGTGGTAATCTACCGTTTTTATAAAAATCTGAAACAGGTTCAACAACTTTTTTCTTTATGTAAATTTTTCTCCAAAACGCCCATTTAGAATTCTTTGCGAATCTCATGTCAAACCTTTTACACAGAAGCTTAAACCAATTCAATGAAAAATACGTATGACTATGCCTTAATTCATTACGTAACGAACGAAGTGAGTTCATCACATATTGACCAACATGATTTACGTGATCCCAAACAATACCAAAACTTAATAAGATAACATCTGACACAAGAGATAAAAGCCATGTCAATAATTTCATCATGTACTCCATCCATTTCTCTAATAACTTTGCAACAAACACATATTTCCGATTTCGACGAATTTTCTGACCGCGTTTATTTGATGTATTATTACATCCAAATTTATCGGCTTTATTCGAAACAAATCGACCAGGATTTATGAGATTGTTTTTGGTACGAGAACGGGTACCAAACTTATTCGTTTGTTGAATTTTTTCAATGTTATGATTGTTCTCGTTATTCACATTCGTTTTCGCTACATTGTAGAAGCTATTATTCATATAATACTCATTCCTTTCATCATCCTCTTCAATGTCATCTTCATCGTCATCATCAATATCTTCATCATTGTTAATGTTATTATTATTGAATGAACTCCTTTTAATATTTTGGTTATCCGAGTTATTATTTGTTTTATTGAACTTATTTATCTTGATTGAATTACTATTTTTCAATAATTTTTTCTTGTTTTTATTCAAATCATTTTCATTGATTAAAATATTTTCATTTTTAAGTTCATCATAGGAAGTTATAGAACTTTTTTTCATATTTTCCTTGTCAGTCGAGGATGTAGACGAAGATGATGATGAAAGAATTTGGTTAATGTTAATATCATTAACAGACTTTTTGATAGCAACTCCACTACTTGAAGATTTGATTGCCTGATTGCCACGAATATTTGTTTCGTCTAACTTTTTATCATAAACAAAACTATTTGTTTTATTATTATTCGACGGTTTATTATTATTAATAGCAGTAATATTATTTGTTGTGGATTTTGTTGGTGTATTTCCTGAATTAATAGTACCATTTTCATTTGAGTTTATAGACACATTTTGACTCAAAACATCGGAGTACGACATTCTCATTGGTTTCACTTCCGCTACGATTCGTGGTTTTTTTATTGTTGCTTCTTGTGTTTTTAATTTAATTTTATGAACATTATTATTTTCAATATTTCTAATATTTTCAAATTGTGTAGTTGATCGAGATAAATTTTTATCGTATTTCGAATATTTATGTGGGGTTATTGGTGGTGTTGCTGTAATATTATGGTTTTCTTGAAGAATATTTTGATTTTGTTGATTTAATATAATAACATTATGAGGTTGGTGGTCATCATTCGTATGATTATTATTATTGGTGTATTGAATATTGTTTGGAATAGTCATAGACTCACCAAACGGTGAATATGTTCCGGATATATTCTGGGAACCTAAATTACCAACCAATTGATTTAAAAATAAACTTGTACTTGATGAAACACCATCATTTTGTGTATCATATTGAATTGGGTTTTGATTTATCGTATGCGATGGTATAACTGTTTTACTTGAAAATAATTCATATTTATTGAAATCTTCACGTTCATCTGTGTTATGATAAACTTTCAAATAATTTCCATGGCCAACTGATAGCATTGTATAATTTCCTGTTGAACCTGACGTTGTTGTTTGTGGTATTTGTAAATTTTGATTTATATATTGATGTTCCGGATTTACAAATAAATTTGCATTTTGATGTGGAAGTTGTGTTGAATTATTATGAAACGAATTGGTTTGGAGCCCATCATTATTCCATACATCACGATTATTTTCTCCGCCTGCTTCAGACATTTTATATCAAAAAAACTTTTATTAGATATTTTCTTTTCTTCACACGTAATTATCCTATTCTGACGTCTACTAAAATTATATTTTTTGAACACATTCAATTATATAAATATATTTCTAGCACAAAAATGATTTATACGAATACGATATAAAATTAATTATATAAAACCTGCTGTTATATATCCATTTGTTTTTAATTATATTAACATTCAAACAAATTATCCAAATCCAAACTTTATATTTTTACTTTTATTCTGTCGAAAGCAGTGTCATTGGACTATTATACTACGATATCATTCGAACAGAATGAAGACAGATGAGATTGTTTTATTTTTGAAAATGCGTTATAACAGTTTGTGTGTGACAGTTCCCAGTTGAAAAATTATCATCGATAACTTTAATATAAAAAAATATGTTGTAAACTTCAAAAATCACACCTGAAAAAAGATTTCAAAACAAAACTAGCTAGAATGTTTTATTTTTTTTTAAAGTTAATTTCTTATTATATTTTTGAATAAAGAAAAAGAAAGAAGAGATAAAGATCGCAAGTTCTTCAATAGAACAAAACGTCGAAACCAATTTTAGCAAAAAAATCACACAGCTTCTGTGCATATCTATAACAGCGCATCGGGTTGATGGAGTTACCCAGTCTCTTCGCGTGCCAAATATGGATAGATAGAAATACGAGAAATATCAAAGATGGCTTTTGCTGTTACAAAATATCATAATGATATGGGAATATGTTTGAGAATAAGTTTTAAAGTTTAAGTAACTGTTATGATTTCATATTAAGTACATTATATTTCTTAGTTGCTCGTAGGGTTTGTACATTGTCATAACCGAAATGTCAAACCAAAATGTTGTAGTAGCATCACCCGCGTATAAGCGACATCAACTGGTAAATATAAATTAATGTTAACAAACTAATATATGTTCTACCAAAGTGTTTTTACTTACAATAAACTAACGATACAATTACTACAATTACAACAGATTGGCGACGAGGATGCTAGGTATACAAATTACAATTTTACAAGTATCACTGGATGAAACATAAATTCTCAAAACCACGTTTGGATTTTTTGGTTAGAACAAAATTTTTAGAGCTACAAATACAGGTGGTATACAAAATACATAAAATATTTTACAAAATCTGATTACAACAGATTACCACGCTACTCATAAAATATTTAAAATCAACAAAAAGTTACAAATAAAGTTGATTCAACAAGATTCCAAAATCATTACAAGCCGATTTATATGGATTACAAAAAGTGAGGTTAGTCAAATTACAATTGCTACATCTTACAAATTACAAATCACAAGTACTACAAATTGTGAATTACAAGTTGTACAAAATTACAAATTAAAGGTAATAAATTACAAATTATAAATTACAAATATACATATACAAAAAAAAAGATATTAAAATGGAAAAGTTACAACCAGCTTCAATCAGTTCAAATGAACTCTTTTAATAGGTTATATTTCGTTCGTCAAACGTCAAAGTATAAAGAGCTATTTTCCAAGATAAAAACATTTTTAATTATTTTCTGTGCATTATTTTATTTGCTTATGTTTCTTTTTTTTGCTATGTTCGATGCAGAAAAATAATGTTTTTATTCTCTCAGTTTTAAACATACATTTTAATTCGTAATAAACTGTAATAGTGGTATTATCTATTGTTTTAACCGGAATTAAGATCTGTGCACCAGTGTTTTTAAAGTTATAATAATGAGTGCCACTAGATTCGCAAGGATAAATACCGCAAAGATACAATTTCCAGCAGGTTCGAGCCAACCAACAGACAAGGAGATGATCGATTTTGTTATTCAACATAAGTTAACCAGGACAGAAATACATTCCGTATACAAAGATACAACTGACTTTTGTATTTATATAAAGTTTCATGCAGAAAATTTTTTGGCGGCTTTTCTGTCAAAAATAGCGTCTGAAAACATAACCTTTAAGTATTGTAATAACACAGATGTCACCGTCATAATAACCGATGCTAATGTTGAGTACCTCTACGTTCGTATATTTAATCTCCCTCCAGAAATTGAAGATAGGGATATTGGAGACGTGCTAAGAAAATACGGTACAATTAAATCATTAACCAGAGAAAAATATCCCATAAATTTGGGTTTAGATGTTTTTACTGGAGTAAGAGGAGCATTTATAGAAATGAAGCATACAGTTCCCAATTTCATCTATATTCAGCGTTTTCGAGCTAGGATTCACTATAATGGATTGAAAGAGTGTTGTTTTCTGTGCAAATCAGATTCACACAAAAAAAGTGAGTGTCCAAAAAACATTATAACAGCTCCTAGAACTCTGTCTACTAGTAATATTACATACTCTAGTGTTGCCAGCCAGTCTTTACAGACTCTCAGTACAAAACCATTTAGGTTATTAAATAAGCCTACAAATGTGACAGGAACCACTAATGTTAACGAAACAGTCGCTCTGCCATGTAGCTCTGGATCAGCTTTTCGTAGTACAGCGAACGCAAACCCAACATCTAATGAGTTGCCGACTAATGTACAGCCTGCAGTTACAACAACACCTGAAAATGACAGTTTACTTCAAACGGAAGATTTTTTGGGATTTCCATCACCGGTCCCATCACTTACAACAGTTCTGTTGAAAACAACACCTAAGTTGGACAAAACGTCGAGAAGAGCACCTCAAACGAGCAATCTGGCTCCAACCGTTAAAAAAGCCTAATAGTCAACCTACCTAAGAGTTAGTTTATTAATTTTATTAATTAAGTTTATTAATTTTTTTAATTTTTAATTTATTTTTATAAGTGACTATGTCTAGTCTTTTAACAGGTAATTTTGTGGAGGTATATAGCGATGATTCTGTGTTGATAAATACTAATAATCAGAACAGTATTATGGCGGTGCATCAGAACATACGCAGTATACGGGAAAATTTTGATCTCTTCATCACCAATTTCTCTGTCTCGTGTAAGTTACCAGATATAATTTTCCTATCTGAAATCTGGATATATGACCATGAAGTCCCAACATATGATGTCCTGCAGAATCACAAGTTATACGCCAACTGTAACAATAATTATGGTGCAGGGGGAGTTGCTTTATTTGTTAATAATGATTTACAGTATTCTGTAATCGTTGACCAAATGGAAAGCGCTGATGTTATTAGAGTCGAGCTTGTGGTGAATTCTGATAAGATAACCTTTATATGCATCTACAGGCTCCATGGTCGCAGTCAAGGTATGTTTACTAATGAATTATCTCAATACCTAAGTAGAATCAAATCCAAAAACTTGATAGTTTTGGGTGACATAAACATAAATATCCTAAACCAGCCAGAATCATCCTCTGAGTATCTTTTTATGATGTCATCCTTTGGACTCGACTCGTTGATTAATGAAACCACCAGACCTGCAAGTGGTACTTGTATCGACCACATTTTTAATCGTCAATCGTTGGACTGTGGATTTACCCTATCTACTGAAGTTCTGAATTTAAACGTAACTGATCACGCTTGTCTTTGCTTAAACATCCAGTACAATACCAACGTTTCGGATACGAAGGATGACTTGTCTTGTCGCACTTTCAAAGAGGTGATTGATTATAATAAACTAAATAGGGTGCTTGCTAAAGAAAATTGGTCTATAGTGTATGCGGAGGGTAATCCTTCATTTGCGTTTGATGAGTTCATGAAAATTCTAACTGCGAACATAAACAATTGTCGTAAGAAACTTAAAGTTAAGCATAAAACTAAAAAACTACAGCCTTGGCTCTCTGATGACTTATATACGAAAATTCAAAGAAAAAAAGTTCTCCAAAAAAAAATTAAGAAAACCGGCTGTTCTTTTTGCTTACAAAATGAATATTTGGTTCTAACAAAAGAAATTAAAAAGCTAGTGAAAATTGAAAAAGATAATTATTACCGAAACAAATTCATTAAATGTGGGAAAGACATCACGGCTCAATGGAGATTGGTCGACAACATCCTGGGTAGTTCCAAAACTAAAAAGGAACCAATCACAAAGATAGATTGTAATAATGGCTTAATCACAGAACCCGCAGAAATTGCGCAATGCTTTAATGACTTCTTTCTTAATACGACATATGATCTTAGAACTAAAACTAATAGGCGCACAGGTATACAGTTTTTTGAACAGGAGATGTTTAACCCAAAAACCTTCTTTTTCATCCCTGCTACATCAACTGAATTGCTTTCAAGCATATCCCAGCTCAAAAACAAACCCTCACGTGGATGTGATGGACTTGATAACATTACTATTAAATGTATAGCACCTTTGATTGTGGATGTTTTAAAACATATTTTTAACACAAGTATGGAATATGGTATTTTCCCAGATAGTTTAAAAAAGGCTTTAATTGTTCCCATTCACAAAAAAGGTGATAAGGCACTGATGCAAAATTATCGCCCAATCTCATTGCTGTCTTCTATTAGTAAAATTTTTGAAAAAACTCTTAAATCAAGACTAGTAACATTTTTAAATATGTCAGGCTTCTTTAGTGGGGCTCAGTTTGGGTTTAGGGAAAATTATGATACAGAAAATGCGCTGATAACATTTCTAAATCGAATTTTTGCCAGTATAAATAAGAACAAGTTCACGGCTAGCCTGTTTATCGATATCACTAAGGCGTTTGATATGGTTGACCATGAACTTCTTCTTGATAAATTGCACAGAATTGGGTTTCGTGGTTGCATCAATTCCTGGTTTCGTTCATACCTCTCTAATAGACAACAAGCTGAAAGAATTGGTTCACGCGTTAGTTCTTTTGGCAACCTATCAACTGGAGTTCCACAAGGCTCAGTACTGGGGCCTATATTATTTTTAATATATATAAACTCAATCTTCAACATTGTTCTCCATGGAAAAGTCACAGGTTTTGCTGACGATCTAGCCTACACATATGAAGGTTCGAGCCAGGATATACTCGTAGCCTATATAAACAGCGACTTAAAAAAAATAAGAACTTGGTTTGATTTTCATTCCATGTCACTAAGTAGCAAATCCAAAGTCATGTTTTTTAAAAGTAGTAACATCGCTAACACCGTGGTCTACCACCACCACTTATGTGATGGGATTGCATGCAATGATTCCTGCACAGTTATTGAAGCAGTTAACACCTTCAAGTATTTGGGTATCACGATTGATAATCAGCTCAAATGGAAATCTCATATTGATCACATCAAAGGTTATTTGCTCTGTGCAATCAGAAAAATGTATCTTTTAAGATCAGTTTGCTCATCCACCATTTTAAAAATGTGCTACCATGCACTAATAGGCTCAAAACTGCAATACTGTCTAACGGCATGGGGCTCAGCATATATTAATCATCTCTATCCGATTATTAGAGCTCAAAAGCATGCAGTCCGACTTATATATGGCAAAAACAAAACACACCCGTCTTTATCTCTTTTTCGACTAGCGAATATTTTGCCTTTTCGGCATTTGTACATATTTCTGGTGCTGAAATTATTTTTTACATTCAGCAACAACAGAAACCTTAGACTGGTTACAGCATACAGTATGAGACAAAGAAATTTCTCCGAAGTACCTAGAGCGAACTCTGAACTATGTAGAAAATACTTCACTACTATGGCGCCGTTTCTTTTTAACTCTCTGCCATCTGAGTTAAGGGCAGTAACGTCTCTGGCTATATTTTTAGTATCTCTTAAAAAGTTTCTCATTACAACTGATAATGTGGAACAATTTTTTATAGGTAGGGCGTAACCCACTTGTATCTCTTTTTTGTCTGCTAAGTTGTTCTGATGCAGCTGTATAATAACTGACTATGAACTAATGGGGATGATATTGTTTAATGTTAACTTGCGTATAATTCGCCACTAGCTCGGATTTTCGAATTCGAACTACAGAACTATACATAAACAGAAATTTTAAATCTCCTCCTTAAAAACAAAAACCAAAACAAAAACAATTAATTATAAATTAAGCCTCGAAATTATCAATTTTAAATAGTTTTGTTGTTGAATGTTTGGTTACTTTGAGAGTTTTAAAATATGTAATACGAACAATGTATATAAATAAATAAATAAATAAATAAATATATAGCTTTTACAATTGATAAGTTCGATAAAACCCAAACTAAGTGGGATCGCTGGCGTCTCCGTTTTGAAGGTGCTTTAGAATTATTTGAAGTAAAACCTAAAAATAAAGTAAATTTACTACTTCATTATATAAGTCAAGACTCATTTGATTTAGTCTGTGACAAATTAGGTCCTACATCACCGTACAAAAAAACATATGATGATATTTTAAAATTATTGGACGAATTTTACAATCCAAAACCTTTGGAAATTATGGAAACATAGAATGCATTTGCGAATACAAAAGGAAGGAGAAAATATACAACAATTTATACTAGCATTACGAAAATTAGCCATTAATTGCAACTTCGAAAACTACTTGCAGACAGCATTACGAAACTACTTTGTATTTGGATTACGGCGCGAAATAATACAAAGTCGTTTATTGGAACAAAAGGATTTGACGTTAGAAAAAGCAGTGGAGTTAGCAACCACCATGGAAATTTCAACAAAGGATGCAGCTCAACTTCATCAAGGAAATTGTACGCGCTCTTCTTCAGAGCCACTTGGACTTTTTATACAACTAATAATTTACCCTTAATCCAGAAGGGATTGAACTAGGAAACGGAGTAAACGGATTGCCTCCACACAAGAAGTCTTAAATTTGGAAATCTCTTAACACTTATTATTCTAATTGCTCATTTTAAACTTCTACCTACAAATAATTATATACAAAAAAAAGACAATAATAATAATAATATATAAAGAAATAGTATAACCTGTTTGTTATTTTGTTGTTGACTGTAGATCCTCAATCCAGTTTATATTTATATCCATCAAAGTAATAGGTGTCTAACATATTCCCAGCGGTGTTAATTGTTAAACACATCCATAGCACGACCATGCAACTGCCTCACATATCTTTGGGTGTTCTTTTTCCCTCCTTCAAAATTTATGTGGAATTAATTGTGACCCACACTATAATTTCTTTAACTTCCAGGACTAATTATGCTTGCTACAAATTAGTATAGCAGTATTAGTATAGTTTTCAATAAAAAAAACTGACAACAACCACATCACTTGTTTAATGATTAAATTCCTATCTCATCAATGAACGAAAATAACATAACATATTATTTCCAAGAATGCCAATATGGAGATTTTCTGACATTCCATACTTAGATCTTAATTTAAACTGTATCGTTCTGTTTTGTTTGTTTATAGACCAATTCTGTTGTTTCATATATCAAAACGAAACTTTTTAATTTGTAAT
Source organism: Diogma glabrata (assembly GCA_963693315.1). Classification (NCBI taxonomy): domain Eukaryota; kingdom Metazoa; phylum Arthropoda; class Insecta; order Diptera; family Cylindrotomidae; genus Diogma; species Diogma glabrata. The sequence goes on along the minus strand of OY856188.1, from coordinate 221,606,886 downwards.
AATTTCTTTTTATACAATAGACAAATTTTATTTTTTTAGTTTAACTCTTACACTTTTAATTTTATCAAGAAAGATCGAACTTTGTTCGTTTTAAATTTAAACAAGTTAATATTTTTTTTCGTTTTAAGAACAATTTTGGAATATTTTTTTCCTAGAGAATATCAATATTCGTTTTGAAAGTCAAGCACAGAATGAATTGAACAAAAAAAAACAAAAGTGATTTTTCTGTTCCAGTTAAAAACGAATTGACCTTCAAATCAATGTGATTTTTTTTCTTTGACATCTTCTAAATGTCATCGTGTAATACTCAAGATTAAACAAAATTGAGTAACGACATCTGTTCGTTAGAATTGAAATAAAATTGGGTACGTTCGTTTGTTTTTATAATTGTTATTCGAAGTTGAACTGACCGTTGGAAAATTTGAAATTATTATTAATGTAAAAATGAACTGAAATTATGGAAATAAATTTTTATTGAATTGGAAAAAGAAGAGGAATTGGTTTTATTATTGTTTAGGCGAATATAACGGACGTTACACCATGAATTCAAGGTAAAAACCAAGATATTTACCCTTGAATTCACAAAAACATCGTCACCCCCTCTACGTCAGAAACCATCGAACTACTTCCCACAACTAATCTGTATCTGGGATCGAGTTATCAATGGTAACCAACGTCAGGGTCGATGATCAACTTCAATACTCATGAAGTTCCTAGGAACTATCAGTGAGTACCGAAATCGATCATCCATCCATCTAACGTCAGCACCATTGAACCCTCGATACAACCAGTAAAATATGACACTGAAGATCTGAACCCCAGAGACGACAACCAGCCAGAGGAACTACCCTACCTAACGAAAAGACATCATTCCCTGATGTCTTTCGCGTGATGTACTCCAAGATTCTTACCGCTCATATCTATGCACTCATAAAGTACATTTCCAATCTTAGTCTTAATCATTGCAGGTAAGAACTTTGGAGCCAATTTTGCCGAGAATTTTTTGGTAGCGTCACTCAAATGATGTTGCCGTACAAACACACGTTGTTGTGGTTGAAAAGTCCGTAGTTTAGATCGCAGGTTATACTGATGTTGCGATTTCTTGAAAGCTGCTTTTAAATTTTCCTGAACCCGGTTCCTGAGCATAGTCAAATGATCAGAGCGTTCTAATTCCTCACCAGCATCTTCACCAAGCTGGTGTAGTGATCTCAACAAATGGTAAGTATTTCCATCCGAGATTGGATGTTGACCAAATAATAGATAGTACGGTGAGTACTTGGTAGCTGAATGTACTGCAGCCCGCAGTGCATAAGCGATTTCACCAATCTGTGAATCCCACTTGGTATGTTGACCTTTTATGAACGCTCGAATTGCTGCTAGAACTGACCTATTGACCCGCTCTGACGCGTTGCTTTGAGGACTATAGACACCGGTCCTAATGTGTTTAATGCCGAAATCTGACAAAAGACTCTGAAAGTTCCTACTAGTGAACTGTTTGCCATTGTCACTGTGTAGAAACTCTGGTACCCCATATGTAAGAAACACTTCGTTCTGTAGAAAAGCATTCACCTTCGGTGAAGTTGCGTTTCTAAGTAGTTTCAGTAGTACAAACTTCGTAGCATGATCCAGAACTATCAATAACACCGTATTCCCAAGTGTAGAACGAGGGTACGGTCCCAAAAAATCTATATAGACTCTCTGCCATGGACGTGCTGTTTCGAATTGATATTGCATCGGAGGACGCAATATCTGATTCGTGGCTTTTGTTTGTTTACATGTGTCGCAGGACACAACATAGTTGTGTACCTGTGACGCCATGCCCGGCCAATAATAAAGACGTCGAAGTAATTCTAAAGTCTTTTTAACACCTCCATGAGCAGCAGTACTATCATCATGATGTTTCTGAATCATGTTGGAAGTCATCGGTTTTGGTACCCAGAGTTTCCACACAGGAACATCGTTGGGTATTGCATCAGGTCTTGGCTCAATACGTATGTATAGCTTATCATCCACGACTTTAACTGAAGGAAAGTCCTTGGGTGATGATTGAACTTTAGCTATCATATCCGTATATTCGTTGTGCCGATAACCTTCATTGTCGAGTTTAATGTCGTTAATGTGATGTGTTAATGCTTCCGTCAATTCCTCGTGTGTATCGTCATAAAGACGAGATAGAGCATCAGGGACTATATTTTGGGTACCTTTTTGGTGGACAATGGTAAAATCCATATGTTGGAGTTTTAGGCTCCACCTAGCCAGACGACCACTCAAGTCTTTCTGTGACATAAGCCACTTCAGACTTGAGTGATCAGTCACGATAGTAAATCGGTGACCTTCAACATAGCCCCTGAATTTCTTCACACTCAGAATTGCCGCAAGACATTCCAGCTCAGAAACCGAATAATTTCTCTGAGCTTTGTTAAGTTTCTTCGACATGAAGGCTATCGGATACTCTTGTCCGTTCTCGTCGATCTGATACAGTACACTACCTATCCCTGTCAGACTCGCATCGCATCTAATAAAAAACTCTTTATTATAATCAGGGTTAATTAATACCGGTGCTGTAGTCAGCAATCGTTTTAAATTTTCGAAAGCAGCTTGCGCTTCCAATGTCCATTTCAATTTCCCAGAACTTTTCTTTAATAAGTCCGTAATCGGTGATACCACGCTTGCATAATTTGGTATGAAACGTTGGTACCAACCAGCCATTCCTAAAAGACGTCGTATTTGTTTCACTGTTGACGGAGCTGGATACTCTGCTACAGCTCTTACCTTGTCAGGGTCTGTTCGAAGACCATCTTCACCAACCAAAAATCCCAAGTATTTCACCTCTCTCAGAACAAATTTACTTTTCTTGAGGTTTATTGTTAACCCAGCCGCTCTTAACAATGAAGAGACTTTGGACAGCAATTCCATATGTTCCTGGAACGTGGAAGAGACTACCAATAGATCATCTAAATAAACAAAGACATTTTCGTGATATTGATGTGGTATCACTTTGTGCATTAGCCGACACATTGTCTGGGGAGCATTGCACAATCCAAAGGGCATAACCCGGAATTGATACAATGGACGACCAGGCACTGTGAAGGCTGTCTTGTCTCTAGATGCTTCTGCCAGAGGAATCTGCCAGAAAGCATCTTTGAGATCAATACTTGAAATGTACTTTGTGCTATTTAGACGACCTAATAAGCCATCAATCAAGGGAAGTGGGTAAGCGTCCTTTTTAGTTAGTGAATTGACACGACGGCTATCAATACATAATCTGTTTTTACCAGATTCTTTTTGTACCAAAACCACTGGCGAGCACCAAGAACTGTTACTCTCTTCGATCACGCCCATTTGAAGCATTCGGTCAAGTTCGGCATAGACCTTTAGTTGAACAGCCGGCGATGTGGGATAATGCCTCTGTTTAACAGGTGCACTATCACCAACATCGATGACATGTTCAACCAAAGAAGTCTTTCCGAGTCCAGACACTTCAAATGACGGGAAAGAATCCTTGATCATATCCAGTTCTCGTTGCTGGTCAGTGGTGAGGTTGTGTGTATTTAAAGTTATTGGCTCTGTACGAGTCAGTTCACTAACAAAAGAAGGAACAATACCAAATTTCTCCCAGAAATCTATGCCCAGGTAGAGCTCTTCTCGTAATCCAGGGACTATATGGAACCGCATTGGTTTAGTGGAGCCATTCACAGTTATTGGAATTTCGATGTAACCAAAAATTTTTGTTGCAGTACCATCCGCCGTACGAATACACGAAGTGTATTTACGGTAGGTTGTACCTGATGATTCCAATAATTCCAAGGAACTTCTTCCAAGTATTGTGATTGACGCTCCACTATCCAATAGTCCTGAAATATGTTTGTCCAAAATCCTTATTGTTAGTCGCGGCCGAGGATCCTTTGTTTCTGAAAGGATAGATGAAATACAAGCTTTACGAAATAATTTCCTCATCCTCCAATATCTGATGTTACGTTCAAGACGTCTAAAATACGTTCGATGTAATGATGGGAAATTAAATGTATTCGATGATTTTATTCGGGTTTCGTTGGTGGTGGAAGATCGTTCTGCGTTCCTACATCTCTCGTCGATTTCTTCGGGCTCATTGGATGTTGAACCGAGGGTACCATCCCCGAAGCATGTACTCTCGGACGGTAGTTTACCGACGGGGGACAATATGAACAATTTGCATAAATTACATCCGGTTTATTACATTTCCAGCAATATAATTTTATCCGATTCTTAGAGCACTCAGGAGCTCGATGACCATTTACTCCACAGCTAAAACATACTATTGGTTGTCTGGATATTGATGGACCAGGTTGAATGTTATCCGATGTTATGCCAGGTCGCTGCAATATCCGTCTCGGTGCTGACTCCATCGCTTCAATATATCCATGTTGTTCTGGTTCAGCATCCACCTCATAATCATCCACTTGCTGTAGCTCGCTAATTCTTAAGTTTGATGTTCTGGTCGGAACTGGTGTGGACCACAAACGTTCAAACTTCTGACATAAAGTTCGAAGTTCATCAATAGAATGTATTGTTGCTGCAAGTGTAGCATTTTTGAGCTCCACACTCAGTCCCTCCCGAGCAATCTCTAGCATCTCACGGTCAGCAAATGGACGTGCTAAGCGACGGTTTAACGAACCAATCTCCACCAGATACTCGTATACGCTCTCCTTTGATTTCTGTTTGCGGTTCAGAAGAACTCGCAAGATCGCCTTATCATCAGTGAGCGTACCGAAGGTCTGTAGGAGTCCCTCCCTTAGCACTGGGTAAGTCACCACCTCATATTCATGAGTTAAATTCAAATAGTATCTGTCGGCCGCTGCTTTCAGATACCGTGGTATGATAGACCTAGTCGTCCCATGACACACGGTCTCTTCTGGCAGCCGCCTCCACTCTATGAATAAACTCATGAACATCAGGAGAGTGACCATCCCCTGTGAAGGTTGGAACCCAATTTGAGTCATACCAACTCAAATTGTTCCCACGAACCCCTCGGTACTCCACTGGTGCTAACGCTGGAGCCGCGTCACGCCATACCTGAGGAGGTTGGTTGTATGGTGGTGGTGCTGTTAGTGGAGCTGGTGGATATATTGGTAGTGGTTGTACCTGTGGTACTGATGGATAATTTAATTGTGGTTGTACCAATGCTGGATTATTGTATGTGTGTTCAGATGGGAGTGATGGACCCAATTGTGGTATTGCAAAGTCCTCGGCTATCAAACCCGATTGCTGGAAATAAGCCGGTGGTGCTTGATCTGACCGTCTCTGTTGTTGCTGGTTTGGACGATTCAGACTATGTATTGTTTCCGATATTGGCCGTACTGGGATCGGTGTGGATCTCTCATCTGGTTGAAAGGCAGGTGAAGCAGAAGGAGCAGATGACACTCCTGGTTTACTCTGCATAATTGGACGTGTTGATAATGATCCTATTATACTCCAAGCGCGTGACAATTGTGAGATAGCGTAGGTGCGGGCTTCTTGCAAGTCATTGCGAGGACCCAACCTATTCATCCTACCCGTATAATGTAACACTCGATTCGCCAAACCATCCAAGAGGGTCTGATCAATCGGTGACTGAAGTCGTCGTACTTGATTTAAAATAAGTTGTGCTGCCTGCACCACCATTTGAGATTCCTCTATCAAATCTCTCGCATGAGACACTGTTATTGGAACTGACCCATGATCTACATGGTTTCGCAGTTCCTCTGCCCAATCGGCCCCTCCGAAGTTCACACCCCGAACCAAACATTCGACCAGTAGTTCGCTGGGTTCCAGACCATAGAACGGATGGTCAACGTCTATTTGGTTTGACATTTTGATGGTAAAACCCGAAAAATTATTTACTCGCAAACGACAACAATGTAAAAACAAATTCCCCCCAAAAAAAATGTAGTTAGTACGATGGAAAATGAAAAACGCAAAAACGGAAAAAAAAACAAAGAACGCCCAATTCAAAAAAAAAACCACAAAAAATATTGTAAAAACCAAATTTTACTAAAAGAACGAACGAACTTATGGTTGTTCTCAATGTTGCTTAACCTTTCACAAAAATTCCTAAAATATTGTATATGTAAAATATAATTTATTTATTAAATTTCAGATATGCTGAAATTCAGAATGATAAGTACCTAAAATTATTTATTGACGATAGCACCCCTAGGGGAAAATATTTATTTATTTAAATTTAAAAAATAAAAATATTTAAAAAAAATGCTTATTTATTGGATGCACCGTCTTACCTTCAGAATATTTATTTATTTTTTAAAAAAAAAATAAAAAATATTTATTTAAGTCTTGATGTATTTGCTTATTTACGAAAAATTTGTATTTACTTAAAATTATTTATTCCTAAAAATTTAATTTATTTAATAAAAATTTTTATTTATTCTCAAAAATTTATTGTTTTGATTTAATTTATTTTTTTATTTAATATATAGATAAGAGATTCCCAAATTCAGATTCGTCTGGAGACAACATAAAAGTAAGTATGGCTACAATATCCATTTTATTTAGTAATTGAATTCCCGCGTTCGCGAGCCCACTTCAACAATGCATGTGAGAACCGACTAGAAAAGCCCCTAACGACCAGATTCTACAGAACAGTTTCTCCCCAACCTAACAAAAACAATCGCAACTGTCACAATTAGACCCTAGGCCCATTTCTACTGACCCAGCTGCGGTTGTTCTACCTAAAAATAAATTACCATTAAACTAATGCCAAAGTTGAAGAAAGCTCCCGAACACCAGACTTCAAATCCCAAATTCCATGAAAATTGTCTATTGCAAGCTAAATGTAAAAGTGGAAAAATTTTGAAGTTGTGTGAGGTGAAGCCTCGATCTTGATAAAAACAATAAATTGGTTCTCCTCTTCATTTCGTTAAAGAAGCTTCTGTGCAGGGAATGGTACTACTGGTTTGCACCTAAGTACAGACCAGCAGTAGTCATCCCCTTATCACCAGAAAACTCCTTCTGAAATGAAGAGAAGAAACCAATGAACTTCGATCGCATATCCATAATGGACAGAGGCGATCTAAGAACATAATTATGTTAAGGGGATAAGCCCCATGGATGGCTTTTTAGGCCTACCGCTGGGAAAATTTATTAATTACACACTTGTAATCATTATACAACAACAAAAAAAATTAACAACCAAAAAAAACATTCAATTAATTCTAACAAACGCTCAACTGTAGTGGAATGTACAATATTTTCATCGAAATTAAAAATAGTTCGAATCTACCACAACCAAAACAAGATTTTCACCGATTATAGCCATTAGTGGTAAAGAAATTAAAATCATGTATGTATTTCACGCAGGCCAAAATGCATCGTTAAAACGAGCATCAGATTCGAGATCTAATTTATTAATGTATAAATATTTGCCACCGCTACACACAAAAAGTTCAAATGGCTAAATCGTTTCATCGGTTTGGTTTCTCAATTTCATCTCACCAAGAGATAAAATATTTCGATATTGTAACATAACATTCTACTCAGACCGCTACAACCGCTACCTATATACAAAAATATGAACAAATATGTACAATTCTACAACAATTAACCTACTATATACAACTATATACAATTAAAACTACAATAGTACCACCAAAAAAAAATTTTAAAAAAAAATGTGGACCCAAATCGGTTTTTTTTTTCAAATACAAAAAAAAATACATCTCAAATATGCACACAATTTCCCGGGGCCACTTGCGGTCCCAACCACCGTCGAGGGTTCTCTTCCCTGTGGTTGGATTCGAAGATGGCGCTCTCCTCAGCCAATGTCTCCGCATAAGCGTGCATGACTGAAGAGAACTCCACCTCCTCTTTCAACCACGCCGCCTTCTATAACTTCCTCCTACTCTTTTTCTCTCTCCACCTTCTCCTGTCCCTCTCCAGCCTCCTTAGCCGATATGTCTCTCGCGCATCCATCACTTCATTCGCTATCTCCTTTATCAATTCATCAATCATCTCTTCACACTGCTCATTCATTATATCATTCATCCATTCCACAAACGTTGCCTTTCTCCTCTCATTCATCTCATTCACTCCCTCCACTCCATCCACCAAGTCATTCACTTCCTCAGCTACCACTTTTCCTACCAACTCCTCATTCACAATCTCACTTATTATTACATCCATCATCAGTTCATACTGCTCATACATTATATCATTCATCAATTCCAAATATATTTCATTCCTTTTCTCATTCAGTTCTGCCTTCATTTTTTCCTTCTCCCTCTCATTCACCACATTCATTACTAAACTTACAATCTCATGCATCACTTCATGCACCTCATTCACCCCTGGCCCGACCGCTGCCTGACCCAACTCTCCTGGCCCCGGACGACGTTTGCTCCTAATCGAGCCAAAATTCCTGATTGTGTGCATTGTAATCGAAGTATTGTAAACTAAATTGAGTATACGAAATATACTGCTGATCTAAATAATTGAAATAATTACTATTGCTGAACTAATTTATTTATTTATTCAGAATTAAATGTACATGAGCAACATTTAACAGTCATTTGAATTCGTTATTACAACACCCATTGAATTCTCAAAAATTCCTTTTAAATTTATTTCATACAGCATACAGCATCCTAAGTACTTATAGAATGTTTTGTTGTTTATCAAATAGTGAAAATTTTTTAAAAAAATTATTAGAATTAATGACACAATTCCAACAATAACAGCAATATTTAGTATATTTAATTATAAAAAAACTTGTAAATCCAAAAAAACTGGTTTTATCTAAACCACTGAAACAAAAAAACCATACTGGTTTTTTTCCCACCAAAAATTAAAATACCAATCCAGGACTAGTTGGCAACACCCAAACCGGTTGACAACGCCCTGAAGAAAAGCAAAAAAAATTATATTTTCGCGCCGACAATAAGCTCCTATTCATCCAAAAAATACACAAAGCCCCAAGGTCTTTAGTTTCGGCCCAACTCTGTACGCGCTCTTCTTCAGAGCCACTTGGACTTTTTATACAACTAATAATTTACCCTTAATCCAGAAGGGATTGAACTAGGAAACGGAGTAAACGGATTGCCTCCACACAAGAAGTCTTAAATTTGGAAATCTCTTAACACTTATTATTCTAATTGCTCATTTTAAACTTCTACCTACAAATAATTATATACAAAAAAAGACAATAATAATAATAATATATAAAGAAATAGTATAACCTGTTTGTTATTTTGTTGTTGACTGTAGATCCTCAATCCAGTTTATATTTATATCCATCAAAGTAATAGGTGTCTAACATATTCCCAGCGGTGTTAATTGTTAAACACATCCATAGCACGACCATGCAACTGCCTCACATATCTTTGGGTGTTCTTTTTCCCTCCTTCAAAATTTATGTGGAATTAATTGTGACCCACACTATAATTTCTTTAACTTCCAGGACTAATTATGCTTGCTACAAATTAGTATAGCTTTGTTTTCAATAAAAAAAACTGACAACAACCACATCACTTGTTTAATGATTAAATTCCTATCTCATCAATGAACGAAAATAACATAACATATTATTTCCAAGAATGCCAATATGGAGATTTTCTGACATTCCATACTTAGATCTTAATTTAAACTGTATCGTTCTGTTTTGTTTGTTTATAGACCAATTCTGTTGTTTCATATATCAAAACGAAACTTTTTAATTTGTAATAATTTCTTTTTATACAATAGACAAATTTTATTTTTTTAGTTTAACTCTTACACTTTTAATTTTATCAAGAAAGATCGAACTTTGTTCGTTTTAAATTTAAACAAGTTAATATTTTTTTTCGTTTTAAGAACAATTTTGGAATATTTTTTTCCTAGAGAATATCAATATTCGTTTTGAAAGTCAAGCACAGAATGAATTGAACAAAAAAAAACAAAAGTGATTTTTCTGTTCCAGTTAAAAACGAATTGACCTTCAAATCAATGTGATTTTTTTTCTTTGACATCTTCTAAATGTCATCGTGTAATACTCAAGATTAAACAAAATTGAGTAACGACATCTGTTCGTTAGAATTGAAATAAAATTGGGTACGTTCGTTTGTTTTTATAATTGTTATTCGAAGTTGAACTGACCGTTGGAAAATTTGAAATTATTATTAATGTAAAAATGAACTGAAATTATGGAAATAAATTTTTATTGAATTGGAAAAAGAAGAGGAATTGGTTTTATTATTGTTTAGGCGAATATAACGGACGTTACAAAATTTTAAATCCTCAGTAAGTGCTATTCACACTAATAAATTTAAAAATATTGCAAATAAAAATACAAATGTTTTAAATAAAATTAAATTTTCAAATAATAGAAATAATTTTCCTAGAAATAATTTTAAAAATACAAATCATTCAAGATGGTGTTTTAGATGTGGTTCTAAATACCATTTAGCAAATAGTTGCAAATATGTAAATTCCTTTTGTGAATTTTGTAAAGTTAAAGGTCATTTAAAAATTGTGTGTACAAAATTTAAAAATACGTATAAAAATTCCACACATTTAATCGAAGAAAGGGAAACTGAGTTTCTCAATAACCCGAATATTCAAATACAATAACCCATAAATTCAAATACGCGAAAGTTTTGATGAGGAGGAGGAAGTAAATAATTTTAATAAATTAGAAATTTGTAAAATAGATTCTGATTATCACGGCAAAATTTGGCTTGATATTCTGGTAAATGAACATAAAATTAAATTTGAAGTGGATACGGGAAGTCCAGTTTCGATTCTTAGTCTAAAAGAAAAAAATGAATTATTTTCTAATACAAAATTAAATTATACAAATTTAGAACTAGTTAGTTATTGCGGTACTGACATTAAAGTTATTGGATTTATCAGTGTTACAGTGTCGTACAATGACAAAATACAAAAATTACCAATATATATATAGAAGATTCTCCATACAAAAGCAAACATGCTTTATTAGGACGCGAGTGGATACAAAAATTACAATTAGATTGGACGAATATTTTAAATAAAAGTACGAAAGACATAAATTCTCTAAACATTCCATTAAATGACGTTCGAATTACCTCCCTTATTGATAAATATTAGGAAGTTTTTAGTGAATCGAGAGGGAAAATAGAAGGGATGGAAGCTTCTATTACGCTTAAATCCAATTCTTCTCCGGTATTTTGCAAAGCAAGAACAATACCTTTTGCAATACAGGAAAAAGTCGAATCTGAAATCGACAGTTTAGTGAAGGACGGTGTTTTAGAGAAAATTAATAATAGCCAATGGGCAACACCACTAGTACCTGTGCTTAAGGCTAACGGTACCATACGATTATGTGGTGACTTTAAAATTACGGTAAATCCAAACATACTTATTGACGATCATCCCCTTCCTACAATGGAAAAACTTTTTGCTTCTATGGCTGGAGGTGAAAAATTTACAAAATTGGACTTGAGCCAAGCATACTTACAACTACCGGTTATTTATTTAGCGTATGGTTTTTTTTTGTGATACATTAAAAATTAAACTTAAAAATAGGTAGACTCTTCTATGAAATCTACCTAAAACAAAACATGGATACACATTAAATGAACTTACAATCGATTTGATTGCGCGTCTTTTAAGTAAAAAATTAAAAAGTAAAATATTTGAACATTGGGCAGTACATTTGAACATTAGATGTTTACATCGAGCGAGTCTATCCATGCTACTACATCGGGAGTTGCCAAATGGATGTCTGAGATGTTGCCATTGTAACGTCGAGTTGGACACACAGTTGCAATGTGTTTTATAGTTTGTTGTGGAGCGCCGCAGTCACACTCAGGGCACTCTGAAATGCCCCACTTGTAGAAAGAATCAGCACAACGTCCATGATTCGTTCTTATTCGGTTTAATGTGGTCCAGGTATGACGAGGCAAATCGAAACCAGGTTGGGTAGAAGTCGGGTTAGTAATAGAAAGGCCAGTTGTGTTGTAATGTTGCCAGGAGGTGTCCCAGGCACCCAAGATATTAAAATCAGTTGCCAGCAGGTTGCTAGCAGTTTTATGTGGAGGCTTTCTTGACTTCAATCGGCAACGAGTGTGGTCACCGTAATATTCGTGAAAGGGTAAGGTGATGTTGTTGGTTACCTTTTTATGTTCACGCATGAGAGCATGCGAGCGTCTGAGTGCAGGTGGAGCGATATTGCTTAACACAGGGAGCCAAGGTAAAGGTGGATCTGATAGTACCACTTATAGTACGCATCGTGGCATGCAGCTGGCAGTCAACTTTTTGAGTATGTGTGCTATTCAACCAGACTGGTGCGCCATACTCAGCCACTGAGTAAACCAGACTTAGAGCAGTTGTTCGGAGGGTAGCTGGAGTAGCACCCCATGTAGAGCCTGCCAGTTTGTGCAATATATTGTTTCTCGTTTTAAGTTTTTGTGACGTATTTTCTAGGTGGAGTTTAAAAGAATGAATTCTATCGAGAGTAATGCCCAGGTACTTTGGCTGTTGATTGTATTTAATGACAGTGCCGTTAATTAACACTCATAGTTCGTGTTTTGCCAGTTTGTTGTTTAAGTGGAAACAGGAGCTCTCGGTTTTACTTAAATTGGGAAATAAGCTCCACGTTCGAAAATAGTCATTCATTATCGCTAGGTCAGTTGAGAGCAAATCCTCCAAGACACCCATGTCTTTGTTTTGAGTGGCCAGGGTCCAATCATCAGCGTAACCAAATTTCTTTGATGTTGTGTCAGGAATGTCATGAATGTACAGATTAAAAAGTAATGGCACCAGGACGGAACCCTGTGGTAAACCATTGTTAAGCATTTTAGACCTACTACAGGAATTATTTAGATGAACTTTGAATACACGATTACTCAGCATGTTGTTAATTAAACGCGAGATGGTGCTACAAGGTATTGCATTAAACAGCTTATATATAATCCCAATTCGCCAGACCGTGTCATACGCTGCAGTAAGATCGATGAATACTGCGCCTGTTTTTAGTTGTTTTTGATACCCAGCTTCGATATAGGATGTTAGAGCGAGCAGTTGGTCAGTGCAACTGCGATTGGGACGAAAACCAGCTTGTTCGACTGGGATCTGGTCATTCAATATCGGTGCGATACGATTGTATATGAGCCGTTCTAGCAATTTATAGCAGGTGCTCAAAAGGGCAATCGGGCGATAGCTTCCTGGCTCATTGGATGGTTTACCTGGCTTATGTATCGCTATCACTTTCGTAGTCTTAAAATGTTTTGGTAGATTGCCGGTTTCTAGGACATTCGAGAAAAATTTAGTTAGCCACTGTTTTACATTTTTTCCAGCATTTTTAAGAAATTCTGGAAAAATGCCATCGTAGCCTGCTGCTTTTCCGTTTTTTGTTTGGGTTAAAACCGGTTAAAACCGAAGATCAACATTTATTGACGTTGAATACACATTAAGGTTTATACAAACCAACCAGACTCATGTATGGAATAGCTTCAGCGCCTGCGATTTGGCAGCGGCAAATTGAGATTGTATTACAAGGAATACCAGGCGGGACAGTATTTATTGATGATATTAAAATAACGGGTCCAAATGATGAAACACATTTACAGAGATTAGAACAAGTTTTACTACGGTTTAAAAATCATAATATGCGAGTAAACTTGTATAAATGTGAATTTTTTAAAAATAATATACAATATTGCGGTTATAAAATTGATAAATATGGTATACACAAGCTTCGAAATAAAAAAGAAGCAATTCAAAATATGAAGAGACCAGAAAACGTTGACGATGTGAGAGCATTCGTCGGTCTAATCAATTATTACGGGAGATTTGTAAAAAACCTTAGTACAATAATATATCCAATTAACAACTTACTAAAGCAGAACGTTGAGTTTAATTGGGATACACATTGCGAAACGGCATTTAAGAAAGTAAAATCAGAAATGCAATCGGACAACGTGATCCGAACATGATCCGACATTACCACTTATACTGGCAACAGATGCATCGAGTTTTGGAGTTGGAGCAGTATTGAGCCATATCTATCCAAATGGTTCTGAAAGAGCAATACAATATGCTTCTCAAACGTTGAACAATACACAACAAAAATACCCCCAAATTGACAAAGAAGCTTACGCTATTATCTTTGGAATAAAAAAATTTTCACAATTTCTTCTAGGAAGAAAAATTTTATTAGTTGACAATAAACCATTAATTCAAATTTTATCTCCAAATAAAGGACTACTTACTTTTACCGCTATGATAATGCAACATTATGAATTATTTTTACGAACTTTTCAATTCGACATAAAGTATCGAAATACAAAAGATCACGGAAATGCAGACGCTATGTCTCGACTTCCAATACGATAAACAGTAGATTATAAATATGAAGAAGCCGATGTAGTGGAAATGAACTTAATTGAAACCTTACCAGTGAGTGTAAAGGAAAGCGAGACAAATTTTTAAATAATTTGATACAAGGCTTAAGAACAGGAAGAGAAGTTCCAGGTCGCGATCCATTCGGAATCAAGCAAATAGAGTTCTCATTTCAAGGAGACTGTTTGATGCGAGGATTAAGAGTATACGTACCATCAGTATTACGAAATGGTATTTTAAATTAACTACATTCCACTCACTTTGGAATAAGTCGCATGAAATCACTAGCACGTAGTTATTGTTGGTGGGAAGGAATCGATAAAGACATTGAAAATATGGCGAAAGATTGCTCAAAATGTCAATTACTACAATCGGATCCAATTAAAGTTCCATTTCATTGTTGGGAAACACCAACCAAACCTTTTGAACGTGTACATGCGGATTTTGCGGGACCATTCATGGGAGTCTGTTTTTTTATAATAGTCGATGCATACTCCAAATGGCCCGAAGTTCACATTTTAAAAAACATTACTACACAAAATACTATTGAAATTTGTAGGAAAATATTTTCATGTTTTGACATACTTTCAATTTTTGTTTCAGATCATGGATCACAATTCACATCTAGTGAATTCCAAAATTTACGGTTAAATGGTATTACGCATTTTTACATTCGCATTTTAAATGGTATTACGCATAAAATGGGCGCACCATACCACCCTGCTACAAATGGACAAGCGGAACGTTACGTAAGGACAATTAAACAGAGACTTAAAACTTTAAATTGTTCACGCGATGATTTCAAAGCACAATTGTGTCATACTTACTGAATTATAGAAAGACGGTTCATCCTGCAACAGGCAATGAACAGACTAATTTTACTCCAAACTTACGGAGATCCTCAAGAATAATAAAACAATTAAAAAGATTGGATCTATAAAAATAGGTAACTTTGAAATAAAAACAATAAAACTAAAATTACATACAAATTTATATTTAAATAGGGTTTTTATTTTTTTTTTGTGGGAAGAGGGTATTACAGTACAATTATTGAATTAAAATTTTTATAAGCTCACAAAAGGAATACTTTTCTTTAAATTTATTCATGTAATTAATTACAACTCTTCTTTTAAGTAATACTATTTTGAAATCTTATTTAGAGGGGAAGAGCTGTTATGATTTCATATTAAGTACATTATATTTCTTAGTTGCTCGTATGGTTTGTACATTGTCATAATCGAAATGTCAAACCAAAATGTTGTAGTAGCATCACCCGCGTATAAGCGACATCAACCTGTAAATATAAATTAATGTTAATAAACTAATATATGTTCTACCAAAGTGTTTTTACTTACAATAAACTTACGATACAATTACTAAAATTACAACAGTAACAATTACAATTCACTTGAATTTCGCAATTTGAAATCATTGTTCATTTTCTTTTAGAAAAACTTCTTCAGAAAAATTTTTATGTGTTTCGTGTCGGGATTGAAATCACACTCAGACACTCTAGTTCAATTCCTGGTGTCTTACACACGCAGTCACTGCAGTGACGATAATGAAACATACTTTAATTGCCATGTTTAGATGATTTCTAAATTGAATCTTCATCATATCATATTTACTTAAGTTGAATTCTTCATCTGTGAGTATACAATTTTTTTTAAATTGTATTTCTTTTGGGAGCTTTTGTTTTTGTATTAAATTTCTAGACATTACTATGTGTGAATTCATAGAGGATGAGAATATTTTTATTTAGTTAACATCCTATGTCACGAGTGTAGAGTCATTATTAATTATTGCCAATCAATGCAAAACTAATATCTGACACACGGTCAATTCATTGCCATATATAATTCATTAACATTAAGGAAATATTAATTTGGGAAGATTTTTGTGAGTAATAAAAATTATCAAAATTATATATTTTGACAAATATCAAACATTGTTTTTCATTGTCAAATTTTATTATAAAAACAGTTGATATTTTTGATGTGAAACATCTATTGGCGCGCATTAAAAAAAAACAAATGATTTTGCATTACGAAAAACGGCATAACAATTTTTGGTCCTCAGTCCTACTGAAAAATAATAAATATTTTGAACAGTATGTATATTTCTTCAAAAAAAATAAATTTTATAAGAATGAAAATTATTTTGATTTTATTCATAATTCTGTGTTCTTGTATTTACAAAAAAGACAAAATGTGTACGTCTTTTTTTATTTACATAAGAAGATAAAAGTTTTAAAAACACTTGAAACCCGACTTTCCAAGCGTGAATTACCGGGCTGTTGTTGTTGTTGTAGCGATGCGTGCGGTGCTACTCCTCCGGCTTCATGTCCAGATCCAGGAACTCTTTAACTGCCCTTGGGCGGTACTACAAATCTTCCTTCGTCGGCGTGGTTGGTTTTTCTGGACAATTGATAAGGTGGTCTGCATCATATGGCGTTCCCTCACAAACAGGTCATCAATTTTCTGGTCAATTTTATTCATGTAGTTATTTAAGACGCGTGACCAGCCGGTTCATAACTGCGCTAGAATAGGTCTGCTGCTGCGCGGTAGTTTGACCTCTTCTGCAGCGACCTATGGTGGTTTGGTATGGACAACTCGATTTGGGGCGTAGTTCCTTATTATGTCCTCAACATTTTGGTGTGAATTGTTTCTAAGCCCGTTTTATACATAAAACTCGTCAATGTTACCAGTGGCGTGGTTGTTTCTGGCACCATTTAAGAAGTACTTCGCGGTTCTCCTTATGTCTCTAGGTGGTGTAATCGTGGGTATTGTGTCATTGCAGGAATGTTGCTCTTTGTGACAGGCCCATAGATATTGTTTTATGAGCATTTCATTATGTTGACGGACCGGCAAATAACATGGAACCTCTCTCATGCAGGTGATCTCGGTGAGACATCAAATGACATCCTGTTGCTGTTCGCACGACTGCGTTTGGTGTTTTTTTTTAATTTATTCCAGTGTGTGTCAGCTACTTGAGGTGTCCGTATCGGTGCAGTGTAATTTAATATAGGTTTTTTACCTATTGCTTTGTGTGTTGTAATGATTGAGTTTTTATCTTTGCCCCATGAACTACGCGCTAGTGCTTGCAATGCGTTGTTCCTGTTTTTCAATCTCGAGTTACCGGCTGAGCATGAGCAATAAATTTAAGTAGTGGGCCGAATGTGACCCCAACAGTCCCGGATTTTTTACCGTGGGAATAAGTATGTTGTCATTGCAGATGTTAAGTGTTGTATTCACCTCCTACATCCATGTGGTGAAAAGGGTAGAATTGGACTTTTTAGTGGACAGTTTCCATTTTCTGGTTCTAAGCCATTCATTCAGGGTGTTGAGGTAGATGTTCAGAACATTAGTGAGTTGTTTCCTGTTGCAAGCAATGTTCACTCGTCTGCATATGACGGGATGGTTATTCCTACTGGTGGGGCAGGGGACAAGGGATTACCGGGTAAACCCACCTCCCTTGCTCGTGATCCTGTTGTATACTTGCTGTACCACCAATTAATTCATTCTTTCATTCTTTCCGGAATGGATAGGATTCTATAGGAAATGTATATAAATAGGAATTGATTGGAAATTTCCATTGCAGAATTCCGATTAATCCTATTCATTCCTATTAAATCCTGTTAAATTCATAAGATTGTTTAATTTTTTTCCAAGTTCTTTTTTCCTATTGAATCTCTTAATTTCCGATTGAAATTCAATTGGAAATTTCCATTAGAATCCTACAGAACCTCTTTTCCTGTTGAATCCCATTCATTCCAATTGAATTTTAATTGGTAGATCGAAGTTTTCCTATTAAACCAATTCAATCCGATTTAATCCTATTGAAATTATATTGGATTTAATAGGATTGAATTGGAATGTTTAACCAGGGGAAACCGAAACTGAAACTGAAAATTTTCCGTTTCTGTTTCTAATTTGGTTGACGGTGGTGAATAATAAAACAGAAACGGAAACCGAATTTTGTTTGAGTTTGTGAATTTGTTATCCATTATGAATAATAAAATTGAAGAATAACAAAAACAAATAATTTTTATTTATTAAAATTAAACCTATTTATTAATTAAAAATTCAAAGCTTTTGTTACCACAATTCAAAATAATAATTAATATTATGTGACAGTTTCTGGTCATGTGACAGTTTCGGTACTTAAACAATTCAATTTTGATTGTTTCCGTTTCAGACAAAACAGACGAAGTTTACGTTTCTGTTACGTTTCTAAATTCGGTTTCTGTTTCCGTTGCTGTCAAATTTGTATGAAATTCGGTTTCTGTTTCTGTTTCCGTTGTATGTGAATACGCGGCTTAACAGCATGCATTTTCCAGTGAACACAAGACGTAAATATGACATCACACTATTATGGTTGGACCTTTGTTACAAAATAAGAAAATGATACTACGGGATAACGTTTGCCCCCACACGAACCTTAAAAATTTTGGGAATCTCTTAGTTTTTATACAATTAGCCTGTCATCAAACACCTTATTTAGATCACATAAAAGATATAAATTTAATACTAAAAAGAAAATTTAGACAAATACCTTATTTTAAATTGTTGATTGGTGGATCTCATTCACTTCCAGTATGATTTCTTAATTTTCAAAGTTTAATTTCCAAAAACCTCAGCAGCATCTGATGTTGTTATACGCAGATTGATCACCAGCAAAAAAAATCCATGTGGGAATATAGCTCTTAATTCACTTCCTTTTCGTACGTCACACATTAAACACTTGAACGCTTCTGCGGTATTTCGATATGTCCAGACACTACAGTCCCAATGATTATCATCCAAAACTTTTGATTGACGTTTAGCACGACGTATTGGCGATTTCTTGTGATCCCTTTCTTATAAAAATCGCGTTTTTATTGACTAACTCGCGATGCCCTGACATTTTTAGTCGGTCATTTTGTATTTGTTTCCTAATTCATTTGTTGTTTTTTCTATTACTAAAAAAATTATATTATACTTTTCGTGTTTGAAACATTAATATATGAATTCACGGTTTCTGCGAAAACTTAAAACAAAATTGTATCCAAACTTAAAGTTGTTTTTAATAAACTTTAACAACAATATAAAATAATATTTATTTCTTCTTTTTAGTACAAAAAAATTGTGTGGTTATTGATACAAAGCTGAATTGTTTTTTTATTCATTTAATGACAAAATCGGAAAGATTTACATTAAAATGTTTTCAAAGTTAAAAACTGAATGACTGAATAAATGTTGGAAAAATCGAACAATGTGATTTTTCCTTTCTTACATCTTCCGATGTCAAAATAAATCGTGTAATACTCAAAATTCAGCAAAGATTAGTAACGACATCTGTTCGTTAGAATTGGAAATAAAATTGAGTACGTTCGTTTGCTTTTTATAGTATATTCGAAATTTAACTAGCAGTTAAGTATTAGAAAATTTTAAAATTATTATTAATGTAAAAATGAACCGAAACTAATGAAATATATTTTTATTGAATTAGAAAACGAAGATGAATTTGGTTTTATTATTGTTTTGCGAATATTGCGGACGTTACACCATGAATTCAAGGTAAAAACCAAGGTATTTACCCTTGAAATCACAAAAACGTCGTCACCCCCTCTACGTCAGAAACCACCGAACTACTTCCCACAACTAATCTGTATCTGGGATCGAGATACCCACAGTCACTGGCGTCAAGACCGATGACCGGTTCCAACACTCATGAGGTTCTTAGGAACTTCACTGAGTATTAAGACCGACCATCCATCCGAACGTCAGCACCATGGACACCCCGATACAACCAGTAAGTATGACCTGAAGATGTGAACCCCAGAGACGACAATCAGCCAGAGGAACGACCCTACCTAACGAAAAGACATCATTCCCTGATGTCTTTCGCGTGATGGACTCCAAGATTCTTACCGCTTATATCTATGCACTCGTAGAGTACATTTCCAATCTTAGTCTTAATCATTGCAGGTAAGAACTTTGGAGCCAATTTTGCCGAGAATTTTTTTGTAGCGTTACTCAAATGATGTTGCCGTACAAACACAAGTTGTTGTGGTTGAAAAGTCCGTAGTTTAGATCGCAGGTTATACTGATGTTGCGATTTCTTGAAAGCTGCTTTTAAATTTTCCTGAACCCGGTTCCTGAGCATAGTCAAATGATCAGAGCGTTCTAATTCCTCACCAGCATCTTCACCAAGCTGGTGTAGTGATCTCAACAATTGGTAAGTATTCCCATCCGAAACTGGATGTTGACCAAATAATAAATAGTACGGTGAGTACTTGGTAGCTGAATGTACTGCAGTCCGCAGTGCATATGCGATTTCACCAATTTGTGAGTCCCACTTGGTATGTTGACCTTTAATGAACGCTCGAATTGCTGCTAGAACTGACCTATTGACCCGCTCTGACGCGTTACTTTGAGGACTATAGACACCGGTCCTAATGTGTTTAATGCCGAAATCTGACAACAGACTTTGAAAGTTCCTACTAGTGAACTGTTTGCCATTGTCACTGTGTAGAAACTCTGGTACCCCATATGTAAGAAACACTTCGTTCTTTAAAAAAGCATTCACCTTCGGTGAAGTTGCGTTTCTAAGTAGTTTCAGTAGTACAAACTTCGTAGCATGATCTAGAACTATCAATAACACCGTAGTCCCAAGTGTAGAACGAGGGTACGGTCCCAAAAATCTATATAGACTCTCTGCCATGGACGTGCTGTTTCGAATTGATATTGCATCGGAGGACGCAATATCTGATTCGTGGCTTTTGTTTGTTTACATGTGTCGCAGGACACAACATGGTTGTGTACCTGTGACGCCATGCCCGGCCAATAATAAAGACGTCGAAGTAATTCTAAAGTCTTTTTAACACCTCCATGAGCAGCAGTACTATCATCATGATGTTTCTGAATCATGTTTGAAGTCATCGGTTTTGGTACCCAGAGTTTCCACACAGGAACATCGTTAGGTATTGCATCAGGTCTTGGCTCAATACGTATGTATAGCTTATCATCCACGACTTTAACTGAAGGAAAGTCCTTGGGTGATGATTGAACTTTAGCTATCATATCCGTATATTCGTTGTGCCGATAACCTTCATTGTCGATTTTAATGTCGTTAATGTGATGTTTTAATGCTTCCGTCAATTCTTCGTGTGTATCGTCATAAAGACGAGATAGAGCATCAGGGACTATATTTTGGGTACCTTTTTGGTGGACAATGGTAAAATCCATATGTTGGAGTTTTAGGCTCCACCTAGCCAGACGACCACTCAAGTCTTTCTGTGACATAAGCCACTTCAGACTTGAGTGATCAGTTACAATTTTAAATCGGTGACCTTCAACATAGCCCCTGAATTTCTTCACACTCAGAATCGCCGCAAGACATTCAAGCTCAGAAACTGAGTAATTTCTCTGAGCTTTGTTCAGTTTTTTCGACATGAAGGCTATCGGACACTCTTGTCCGTCCTCGTCGATCTGATACAGTACACTACCTATCCCTGTCAGACTCGCATCGCATCTAATAAAAAACTCTTTATTATAATCAGGGTTAATTAATACCGGTGCTGTAGTCAGCAATCGTTTTAAATTTTCGAAAGCAGCTTGCGCTTCCAATGTCCATTTCAATTTCCCAGAACTTTTCTTTAATAAGTCCGTAATCGGTGATACCACGCTTGCATAATTTGGTATAAAACGTTGGTACCAACCAGCCATTCCTAAAAGACGTCGTATTTGTTTTACTGTAGATGGAGCTGGATACTCTGCTACAGCTCTTACCTTGTCAGGGTCTGTTCGAAGACCATCTTCACCAACCAAAAATCCCAAATATTTCACCTCTCTCAGAACAAATTTACTTTTCTTGAAGTTTATTGTTAACCCAGCCGCTCTTAACAATGAAGAGACTTTGGACAGCAATTCCATATGTTCCTGGAACGTGGAAGAGACTACCAATAGATCATCTAAATAAACAAAGACATTTTCGTGATATTGATGTGGTATCACTTTGTGCATTAGCCGACACATTGTCTGGGGAGCATTGCACAATCCAAAGGGCATAACCCGGAATTGATACAATGGACGACCAGGCACTGTGAAGGCTGTCTTGTCTCTAGATGCTTCTGCCAGAGGAATCTGCCAGAAAGCATCTTTGAGATCAATACTGGAAATGTACTTTGTGCTATTTAGACGACCTAGTAAGCCATCAATCAAGGGAAGTGGGTAAGCGTCCTTTTTCGTTAGTGAATTGACACGACGGCTATCAATACATAATCTGTTTTTACCAGATTCTTTTTGTACCAAAACCACTGGCGAGCACCAAGAACTGTTACTCTCTTCGATCACGCCCATTTGAAGCATTCGGTCGAGTTCGGCATAAACCTTTAGTTGAACAGCCGGCGATGTGGGATAGTGCCTCTGTTTAACAGGTGCACTATCACCAACATCGATGACATGTTCAACCAAAGAAGTTTTTCCGAGCCCAGACACTTCAAATGACGGGAAAGAATCCTTGATCATATCCAGTTCATGTTGCTGATCAGTGGTGAGGTTATGTATATTTAAAGTTATTGGCTCTGTACGAGTCAGTTCACTAACAAAAGAATGAACAATACCGAATTTCTCCCAGAAATCTATGCCCAGGTAGAGCTCTTCTCGTAATCCAGGGACAATATGAAACCGCATTGGTTTAGTGGAGCCATTCACGGTTATTGGAACTTCTATGTAACCCAAAATTTTATTTGCAGTACCATCCGCCGTACGAATACACGAAGTGTATTTACGGTAGGTTGTACCTGCTGATTCCAATAATTCCAAGGAATTTCTTCCAAGTATTGTGATTGACGCTCCACTATCCAATAGTCCTGAAATATGTTTGTCCAAAATTCTTATTGTCAATCGCGGCCGAGGATCCTTTGTTTCTGAAAGGATAGATGAAATACATGCTTTACGAAATAATTTCCTCATCCTCCAATATCTGATGTTACGTTCAAGACGTCTAAAATACGTTCGATGTAATGATGGGAAATTAAATGTATTCGATGATTTTATTCGGGTTTCGTTGGTGGTTGCCGATCGTCCTGCGTCGCTACATCTCTCGTCGCCTTCTTCGTGCTGTTGTTTGGGCTGTTTTGAATCCATCGTTTCAATATATCCATCTCGATCTAGTTCCACATCCACCTCATAATCATCCACCTGCTGTAGCTTGCTAATTCTTAAATTTGATGTTCTGGTCGGAACTGGTGTGGACCACAACCGTTCAAACTTCTGACATAAAGTCCGAAGTTCATCAATTGAATGTATTGTTGCAGCTAGAGTAGCGTTTTGGAGCTCCACACTCAGTCCCTCCCGAGCAATTTCTAGCATTTCACGGTCAGCAAATGGACGTGCTAAACGACGATTTAACGAACCAATCTCCACCAGATACTCGTACACGCTCTCCTTTGACTTTTGTTTGCGGTTCAGAAGAACACGCAAGATCGCCTTATCATCAGTGAGCGTACCGAAGGTTTGTAGGAGTCCCTCCCTTAACACTGGATAGGTCACCACCTCATATTCATGAGTTAAGTTCAAATAGTATCTGTCGGCAGCCCCCTTGAGATACCGTGGAACGATAGACCTAAGGTCGTCCCAATTCACACGGTCCCTCCTGGCAGCCGCCTCAACTCTGTGAACAAACTCATGAACATCAGGAGAGTGACCATCTCCTGTGAAGGTTGGAACCCAATTTGAGTCATAACGACTCAAATTGTTCCCACGAACCCCTCGGTACTCCACTGGTGCTAACGCTGGAGCCGCGTCACGCCATACCTGAGGAGGTTGGTTGTATGGTGGTGGTGCTGTAAGTGGAGCTTGTGGATATACTGGAAGTGGTTGTACCTGTGGTACTGATGGATAATTTAATTGTAGTTGCGGTTGTGCTAATGCTGGACTATTGTGTATGTGTTCAGCTTGGAAAGATGGACCCAATTGTGGTATTGCAAGGTCCTCAGCTCTCAAACCCGATTGCTGAAAATAAGCCGGTGGTAATTGTTCCGACCGTCTCTGTTGTTGATGGTCTGTACGATTCAGACTATTTATTGTCTCAGTTATTGGCTGTACTGGGATCGGTGTGGATCTCTCACCTGGTTGAAAAGCAGGTGAAGCAGATGGAGCAGATGATACTCCTGGTTTACTCTGCAATATTGGACGTGTTGACAACGATCCTATTATATTCCAAGCGCGTGACAATTGTGAGATGGCGTAGGTGCGGGCTTCTTGCAAGTCATTGCGAGGACCCAACCTATTCATCCTACCTGTGTAATGCAACACTCGATTCGCCAAACCATCTAAGAAGGTCTGATTAATCGGTGGCCGAAGTCGACGTACCTGATCTAAAACAAGTTGTGCTGCCTGCACCACCATTTGAGATTCCTCGATCAAATCTCTCGCATGAGACACTGTTATTGGAACTGACCCATGATCTCCATGGTTTCGCAGTTCCTCTGCCCAATTGACCCCCCTAAAGTCCACACCCCGAATCAAACATTCGACTTGCAGTTCGGTGGGTTCCAAACCATAGAACGGATGGTCAACGTCTAACTGGCTTGACATTTCGAAGGTAAAATTTATAAAGTCCAGAATTCGAAAAAAAACACGTCAATAATAATAACAAAACCAATTCCAAGAAAAAAAATGTAGCTAGTACGCTGTAAAAGTGAAAATAATAAAAAACGCAAAACGAAAAAAATAACGAACGCCCAAAAAAAAAAATTTTGTAAAAACAAACTTGTAAAGGAACAAAAAAAACCACTGTCGCCGCTAATCTTTGCTTCACCTTTCACAAAAATTCCTATGATAGTGTATATAAAAATATAATTTATTTATTTAATTTCAGATATACTGAAATATATATATATATACCTAAAATTAGTTATTGACGATAGCACCCCTAAAATATATTTATTTATTTTTTAAAAAAAAAATTGAGAAATAAAAAATATTCAAAAGAATGCTTATTTATCGGATGCACCGTCTTAACTTTGATTTATTTATTTTTTTTTAAAAAAAAAAAAACAAAATATTTATTTATATCTTGACGTAAAGCTTAATTAAGAAAATTTATTTTATTTAGCTACCTAAAATTAACTTAAATTTAAAAAAATTATTTATTTAATAAAAATTTTATTTAATTAATTTTCAAAAAATTTGTTTTATTTATTTTATCTTTATTTAATAATATAAGAGATTCCCAAAATCAAGATTCGTCTGGAGACAATTTAAAAAGTAAGTATGGTACAATATCCATTTCATTTAAATTCGAAATATCGCGTTCGCGAGCCCACTCCAACAATGCATGTGAGAACTGACTAGAAAAGCCCCTAACGACCAGATTCTACAGAACAGATTCTCCCCAACCTAATAAAACAATCACAACTGTCACGATTAGACCCTAGGTCCACTTCTACTGACCCAGTTGTGCTTGTTTACCCTAAAAATAAATTACAAATAAACCTAATGCGAAAGTTGAAGAACGCTCCCGAGCACCAGACTTCAAATCCCAAACTCTATGAAAAAATTGTTTTATTGCAAAGTTAAATGGAAAAAATGGTAAGTTTTTGAATTTGTATGAGGTTAAGCCTCTGATCCTGAAAGCAAAGTATAATTGGTTCTTCTCTTCATTACACCGAAGAAGCCTCTGAGCAAAGAATGGTACTACTGGTTTGCACCTAAGTACAAACACAGCAACACCACTCCTCGTCCCTGAGGACTTCCTCGCCGAATGAAGAGAAGAAACCAATGTTCTTCGATCGCATAACCCCGGTGGCCATAGGCGATCTAAGAACAACATCAATGTTAAAGAGTGAAGCTCTATGGATGGCTTTTTAGGCCTACCGCTGTGAAAAATTATATTAATTACAACCTAGTACCCGAAAAAAATTCCAAAAACTATTTATAAAAAAAATATGTACAATGAAAATATGTACAATATTATTCCAAAAAATATATGTACAATGAAAATATGTACAATGAAAATATGTACAATAAAAATATGTACAATATTATTCCAAAAAAAAAAATGTACAATGAAAATTACATTGGAACTATATACAAAAAAATTATTTACAAAAATATTTACAAATATGTACAATATGTACAAAAACAAATTCGAATGACAGCACAAAAAAAACAATCTCCAAAAAAAAATTGCTGTCCCAAAACGGTTTTTTTTTCAAACAAGCAAAAATAATTAATTTTAATTAATCATACAATGAGGAACAGGGGCCTCCTGTGGACCAGACCACTCCTCTACCTGTCGCATGGTCGGTGAGATGGGAACCACCTCAACCAGCTCCTCTATTTGAGTACTCTTGGTCGAGGAAGCTCCCAGCTCCACGACCAAGCGACTCTCCTTCTCCTTCTTCCTCCTCTCCTTCCTCTTCAAGTGAGAGCTCCTATTTCTTTTTACCCGTCTCCTCTCACGCCAGCCCACATTCACTTCCTCATTCCCCTCCTCATACACTCCATTCAACTCCTCATTCACTATCTCAGCCACCATCCCATCCAATATCTCATCATACTGTTCTACACAAATGTCATCCATTAAATCCAAAAAAATCCCATTCTTCACCTCATTCATAATCACCTTCATCATCCATTCCACCACATTCATTGCCTCATCCATTCTCTCCTTTCTCTCTACATGCTCTCTCTCCTCCACCTCATTCATCCACGGCTCAAACCCCCCTGGCCGACTCCTACTTATCCCCCCCTGAAACCTCCTGATTGAGTTGTACATGTTTGAAATAAAAGAAATAAAAATCAAACGATTTGGACACCCCAAATACACAATTCGTATGTATCTCAAACAAAAGTAGTATATATGAAATATATATAAAAACACTATATATATATAAAACAATATATATATATAACCTATGCGATAACCAAAAACCAAATCTGGTTACCACACCTAAGAAAAAGAATTTAATTTATAATTATGAAACTGGTTTTATTTTTCCAAAAAACAAATTAAAAAATATACCGGTTGGCAACACCCAAACCGGTTGACAACGCCCTATATAAAAAAAATATATACCTACAAAACCCCAGGTCCCTGTTTCGGCGCCAGTTATGATGGTTGGACCTTTGTTACAAAATAAGAAAATGATACTACGGGATAACGTTTGCCCCCACACGAACCTTAAAAATTTTGGGAATCTCTTAGTTTTTATACAATTAGCCTGTCATCAAACACCTTATTTAGATCACATAAAAGATATAAATTTAATACTAAAAAGAAAATTTAGACAAATACCTTATTTTAAATTGTTGATTGGTGGATCTCATTCACTTCCAGTATGATTTCTTAATTTTCAAAGTTTAATTTCCAAAAACCTCAGCAGCATCTGATGTTGTTATACGCAGATTGATCACCAGCAAAAAAAATCCATGTGGGAATATAGCTCTTAATTCACTTCCTTTTCGTACGTCACACATTAAACACTTGAACGCTTCTGCGGTATTTCGATATGTCCAGACACTACAGTCCCAATGATTATCATCCAAAACTTTTGATTGACGTTTAGCACGACGTATTGGCGATTTCTTGTGATCCCTTTCTTATAAAAATCGCGTTTTTATTGACTAACTCGCGATGCCCTGACATTTTTAGTCGGTCATTTTGTATTTGTTTCCTAATACATTTGTTGTTTTTTCTATTACTAAAAAAATTATATTATACTTTTCTTGTTTGAAACATTAATATATGAATTCACGGTTTCTGCGAAAACTTAAAACAAAATTGTATCCAAACTTAAAGTTGTTTTGAATAAACTTTAACAACAATATAAAATAATATTTATTTCTTCTTTTTAGTACAAAAAAATTGTGTGGTTATTGATACAAAGCTGAATTGTTTTTTTATTCATTTAATGACAAAATCGGAAAGATTTACATTAAAATGTTTTCAAAGTTAAAAACTGAATGACTGAATAAATGTTGGAAAAATCGAACAATGTGATTTTTCCTTTCTTACATCTTCCGATGTCAAAATAAATCGTGTAATACTCAAAATTCAGCAAAGATTAGTAACGACATCTGTTCGTTAGAATTGGAAATAAAATTGAGTACGTTCGTTTGCTTTTTATAGTATATTCGAAATTTAACTAGCAGTTAAGTATTAGAAAATTTTAAAATTATTATTAATGTAAAAATGAACGGAAACTAATGAAATATATTTTTATTGAATTAGAAAACGAAGATGAATTTGGTTTTATTATTGTTTTGCGAATATTGCGGACGTTACAACACGAACGTCATATATATGTGATGTAGTTGTTACGTAAATTTGATATAAAACTGACACTCGTCATGACTATATCCTGGTATCATTTATATGATGCTTTCATGACATCACACTGATCTTAAATTTGACTTTGATATGATGTCATAATTTGGACTTAAATATGACCTTATTATGATTTCGTTAAATTTCACTAGAGGTATATCCATTTTAATTGTATATAGTTTGAAAAATTTTGCGTATAGTTAATTATTGCTTCCTAGAAGGCTATAAAACAATAGGTAAGTAGTGACCAATGAATGCGGGTAAGAGACTGACGGGTAAGTGTTTTTGATTAATTGTTATTAAATTTATTTTTTTAAGCAATCAATAAAAGTGGTCTTTTCTGGGTTTTTTCTACAAGAATTGTACATTAATAAAAGTGGTCTTCACGTTTGCATTTCTTGTATACCTTTAATGTAGGTGTTACGTGAAGACCCAGGTTTAATCTGGAAATCAGATAGTAACTACATCATGAAAGAATTGCTAAGATACCATAGATACGTTTCTTCAACTCCTCTTCTTGGACTCAACGGAAAGGAGCACGAACGATAAGGGCAACAAAAACTTAAAAGATTGCTAAACTATTGCATCCGTTGTAAGCTTAAATATTGAAATGATTTAATAAAGAATAAAAACTGTTAATAGGGTAAACATGAATATACCGATATGGTATATTGGGTAGAAATAATAACGTAACAGGCAACACAGTTTGTCTCTGCTGTCATATCCGCCGAAGTAATAAGACGTGTTTTGTAAAGATTAATATTTTATATTTAAATAAAGTTAATTATATTTTATGTGCCGTGTATGTTTTATTCGCTACATCCTGACAAGTGTGGAATTTAAACATAATCTGTTTAATTCAATTAAACGACTACAAAATTTTAGAAGTGGGATATGATTAGATTGGATTAGATAAATATATGTATGTATCCGTAACATATAAGCCGCATTATTAATAACGTGCTTTGGAAATCTGTGCCGTAGAAATCCATCGCCATCGTGTTGTTAGAAATAAATAATAATTTATTTGTGCCGAAAGAATATTCATTACAGCCGATATATTGAATATTCACCATTATTTTTGGGGATATATATGCCGAATTATCAATAACATGTTTTGGAAATCTGTGCCGTAGAAAGCCATCGTCATCGTGTTGTTAGAGATAAATCATAATTTATTTGTGCCGAAAACGTATTCAATACAGCCGATATATTGAATATTCACCATTATTTTTGGGTTAAATTGCCGATAAAAGATTCAACATGCCGCCGAAAAGGAATAATGACGACGATAAATTTGAAATTCCTGTAAGAATGGAGCAGAATCGTTTACATCCAGAAGAGGTAAAGTTATTAATACCGGAATTTGATAATAAAACAATCCGAGTCGAAAAATGGATTGCAAAAATCGAGCATTATCAAGATATATATAAATGGAGTGACACAGCCATGTTGTTATATGCCGTGCAGCGGTTAAAGGATATTCCGAAGTTATGGTACTCTGCCGTAGATGATAGTATTCCCAATTGGAATCAGTTTAAAAGAAAAATAGTAGTTAAATTTACAAAGTGCATTAATGAAACCGAACTTCATTTTGAGATGAGTAAAATGAAAAAAAATCATGAAGAATCCTACGAGCACTATGCAATGAGAGTTTTTGCAGCCGGAAGTATAGGAGATTTAAGTGAAAAAGCGATTATAAGATACGTGATCCGAGGATTGTCAAATGATAAAATATATGAAAACATTGCAAATACACCTTTCAATAGTGTACAAGCAATAATTGATAACCTCAATTGGATTGAAAGTAACCATCAGATTAAAATTACGACAGTAAAAAATAATGTACAGCCGAATTTTAGCCGAGAATATAAACCTCAATCACAACCAAATCAAGTTAAATGTGTAAATTGTAACCAATATGGACATCGAGGTTTTCAGTGTAAGGATAGATTAAAGTGTTTTAATTGTGATGGGATGGATCACAAATCCATTGACTGTAAACAACCGCCAATCAAACCACGATGTAAATTCTGTGGAAAAGCCGGACATACCGAAGATAATTGTTTTGCAAAAAATAATAAGAAATTTCATCGATCGTATTATGTCAACAAAAGTGATAATGAGAGTGAGAAGGATGATCCTGCCATAATTGAAGTAGATGCCGATGGAATGAAAATAATTCATTTATCTGTTGGAAATCAAAATTTAAAATTAAATGCATTAATAGATGTGGGAAGCAGGGTGAGTTTTATTAAATGTAACAAATTAAATTTAAGAGATATTTCATTGAATAATTGTAAATTTAAAGCTCATAGTATAAATAATTCATTTTTAAATATTATTGGAACGTTTACAGCTAATATTATAATCGATAAAAAGTCTTATCCAGGTTCAATTCTTGTTGTTCCTCCGAATACAATGGTTCCTGATATCATATTAGGTATAGATTTTTTGAAGGAAAATGGGTTAACGACAGTGAAAATAGTTTCAGGAAACAGAAGTGAAAACAGTAGGGAGTTGAGTTTAGACGTTAATGTAGAATCGTTTTCACCGTATAATAATAAATTAATTTTTGAAGATAGAAACATAAGTTGCGTAGAGAAAAATACAGTTTATGATGCCAATTTAATGCAAGAAGTTTGTGAATATAGTGAATTTGAAAATGATGCCGACAAATTAGATATCGGAGATTCTAGAGAAACAGTCGAAATGAGTGACCAAGTTATTCAAATATATAACGATAATTATAAAAATAAAATACAACCGGATAAACCGAAAGTGACTTTAGAAGTTGAAATTAAATTGAAAAAGGATCAGATGTACAGTGCGAGACCGAGAAGATTGAGTGTGTACGAAAGAGACGAATTGAATAAAATTGTTCAGGATTTATTAAGTAAGGGAGTTATTAGGGAAAGCGAATCATGCTATTCGAGCCGCGTAGTATTGACAAAGAAAAAAAATAACTCGTTACGTATGTGTGTTAATTACAAGCCGTTAAATCAATTGGTTGAGCGAGATCATTTTCCTCTTCCAGTCATAGAAGATCTGTTGTCAAAATTATATGACAAAAAATATTTTACGACTTTAGACTTAAGAAACGGGTTTTACCATGTAGATATAGCCGAATCATCAAAAAAATATACTGCCTTTGTTACAGAAGACGGTTTATATGAATTTAATAAACTACCGTTTGGTTTTACCAATTCACCGCCAGCATTTGTAAGGTATATTTATCGGGTTTTTAAAGATTTTATCAAAGATTCATCAATCATAATATTTATAGATGATATTTTAATCAGTAGTAAAACGATAGAAGAACATTTGAAATTAATAAAAAAATTATTTTTGGTTATGTCAGATAATCACATTAAGTTAAATTTACAAAAATGTCAGTTTTTAAAAACGAATATAGAGTATTTAGGACATAGTTTATCTTTAAATCAGATAACACTTACTAAGAGACATATGGAAGCTATTAAGTTTTATCCTGTGCCGAACGATCAAAAAAGTCTTCAAAGATTTATAGGTTTAATCAGCTATTTCCGTAAATTCGCATTAAATTTTAATACAATTGCAGCGCCGTTGTATGACATTTTAAAGAAGGATAAAGAATTTATTTTTAATGAAAAGCATTTAGAAGCTTTTGAACAATTAAAGAATTGTTTAATTTCCGAACCGATTTTAAGCATTTATTCCTCAACAGCCGAGACGCAGCTGCATACTGATGCATTTTCATCAGGTTTTGGTGGCATATTGCTACAAAAGCAAAAGGATGGTAAATTTCATCCTGTTATGTACTATAGCCGTAAGTTACATTCTTTTCAGTTAGAAACGTTAGCAGAATGGATTTTGTTTTAGTTACCGATTGCAATGCATTACGGTATACTTTAGAGAAAAAAGACTTGAATTCAAAAATTGCCAGATGGGCTATGTTTATTGATGAGTTTAGTTATACAATAGAACACCGAAGTAGTGACCGTATAAAGCATGTAGACGCATTGACGAGAGTTAATATTTATGTTGTTGATTCAGACAATGAGCAAAGTAATTTTTTAAAATGTATTTATGTTAATCAGATTAGAGATGAGAAATTAAAATTAACAAAGAGTAAAATTGAAGAAGACAATATAAAGGGCTACGAAATTCGTGATAATATTTTATATAAGACGGAAGGTGATAAATTGTTATTATATATTCCGGACAATATGATTGAGTCAGTTTTATATAAATTTCATAATGATTTTGGACATTTTGGTGTGGATAAAGTAGCCGAGTTAATTAAAAGAAATTTTTATTTTCCGAAAATGACAGAAAAAGTAGGGAAACATATTAAAAATTGTATCCAGTGTATTGTTTATAACCTTAAGTTTAAAAAAGATAATGAATTGTTAAGAATTATAGAAAAGGGAGATAAGCCATTTAGAGTTCTCCATTTAGATCACGTAGGACCTCTAGATTTCACAAGAGGTAAAAATTATTTTATACTGGGAATTATCGACGGTTTTACCAAATTTATTAAATTATACGCGACGAAAACCACGAATACTCGAGAAGTGTTAAGTAAATTAAAATCATATTTTTTAAATTATTCGGTGCCGGTTAAAATTGTAGCTGATAGAGGTGCAGCTTTCACCTCAAATTCATTTAAATCATTTGTTAAGGATTATGGAATTACGCATAACTTAATAGCTACAGCATGTCCACAGGCAAACGGACAAATCGAACGTTATAATAGAACGTTGATACCATTACTAGCTAAATTATCGGACGAAAAGAAAATGGATTGGGATAACGTTTTGTGTGAAGCCGAATAGCTTTTAAATAATACGTTGAATAGATCGGTGGGAGATATTCCAGCGAAGTTGTTATTTGGCGTTGTTCAAAAAAACATAATTGAGCCGAGTATATTGCTTTTTATGGAGGAATTGAATAATAATGAGAAGTCATACGAATTAGAAGTAGCTAGAAACAGAGCTAGTGAGAATATAAAGAAATTACAAAATTATAATAAGATGAAGTATGATGAAAAATGTAAAAAGAAAGTTAGTTACAAAGAAGGAGAATTAGTAATGATAAAAAATTTTCATGGTGGAAAATTAGGAGAGAAGTTTAAAGGACCGTATGTAGTTACTAAAGTTTTAGATTTAGATAGGTACGTAGTTAGGGATATAGAAGGATATCAAGTCGGAAGAAATAAATTTGAAGGGATATTTGATTGCCGTAATATGAAAAAACACGTAGAAGGAAAGGAAAATTGTATAAGAGAGAATGAAATAGAGTTTAATTTGGACGAGACTGATGATATTGAATATTTAGAAGATTCTGAATACGAAACATATGAAGACATTGAGTATTTAGAAGAAGAATTTTAAGAATGAATCTGTTTATGAAAAAAAAAAAATTTAAATAATAATTTTCCTTTGTATTTGTATTAAGTATTAAATAGTAAATTAATATAGTAAAAGAGAACAGAAATATTAACGAAGAAATATTGAGGTAATAATTAATATTTTGGTTTGTATAACGTAAAATTTAAATTGATTTAAATTCAATTCTATAATGTAATTGTTATTGTATAATTCTATGTTTTGAACTAATCTATCGAGTCGCTAGATGGTCAGGTAGGCCGAGCTGTAAGCTTAAATATTGAAATGATTTAATAAAGAATAAAAACTGTTAATAGGGTAAACATGAATATACCGATATGGTATATTGGGTAGAAATAATAACGTAACAGGCAACACAGTTTGTCTCTGCTGTCATATCCGCCGAAGTAATAAGACGTGTTTTGTAAAGATTAATATTTTATATTTAAATAAAGTTAATTATATTTTATGTGCCGTGTATGTTTTATTCGCTACATCCTGACAAGTGTGGAATATAAACATAATCTGTTTAATTCAATTAAACGACTACACCGTCATGCATGCATAAAGCTCTATAAAAATTGTTTAAAAATTAAAAGAAAATTTTTCAAATCTTTTTCTTGAATGCGACATAAAAAATATCGACACAAAAATATCGACAATAGTTTAATCTTCCTACTGGGTAAAAATATCGTTAATAAATATTCCGATCATGAACGATTTATTGTTCAAGGAATTTAACCCTAAATTAAATGTCAAAGTTACACAACGTGTATTTATAATGTTTACAAAATAAAAGCTTATAATTTTAAATTGAAGATTTTTTAATTATTATTTTTTTTTAGGCATGTCCAAGCCAAAAAAATAAAGTAAAATTAATTAATTAAAAAAAAAAATTATTATTTTTGATAATGACATTACCGTGGAGGAAGTATGTTCTTTGGTTTGCTCAAGAACATATTGAATTTCGAAAGGCTGTAAGCTGTAATAAAACTAGTATTTATAAATTTACTTTATATTTTTATTTTTTCATAGGAAATTGAATCAATATTAAAATTAAAAAATATTTGCATGAATTTTGTAGTCGATGTTAAAGAAAATGAACCATTTTGGATTGTTGAATTACCAAATGATGAAGCGGCCAAAAAATTAGCATCGCGATCGGTTTCATTACGTTGTATTTTAGAATATTGGACTCATTCAACACAATATGATCAATTTCATAAAAATGTTGATACGTATATTAAAAATAATTTTAAAAGCATATCAAATTTATTTAATGAAACTAAAACATTTAAGATTACTATGGAAACATTCAATAAACATTTTACTCAAAAGGAGAAGGTTGAGAAAATTGAATTATTCGATTATTTGC
The DNA here is from genome assembly GCA_963693315.1 of Diogma glabrata. NCBI lineage: Eukaryota > Metazoa > Arthropoda > Insecta > Diptera > Cylindrotomidae > Diogma > Diogma glabrata. The sequence goes on along the minus strand of OY856188.1, from coordinate 221,571,495 downwards.
CCGTGAAAGGGAATGTTGATTTGAAACAACCGGATATAGATTGGTGGTATATTGAGTATTACGGTATTGATCCAGTGAACGTTCCATCGGAACCGTTGTACACATTTTTCGGGAGATGGATTGCAGACGGACAGCGAGCTTTAATAAAAGAGATATCTTTAAAGCGAAGGAAATTTATTGGTAATACAACCATGGATCCACAGTTATCGTTGTTAATGGCCAATCAAGCGATGGCTAAAAATGGAGATATTGTTTTGGATCCATTCGTTGGTACTGGATCTCTGTTAGTAGCGGCCGCTAAATTTGGAGGTGAGTATCTCAAATTTTTATATGTTGAATTCTTTTTAAAATCCTATTCTATTTCAGCCTTTGTCATCGGAGCGGATATTGATTTCTTAATGTTACACGGGCGCACAAAACCAAGTCGAATATCACAAAAAATTCGCGAAAAAGATGAGTGTGTTGAAGCAAATTTGAAACAATATCAATGCGAAAGTCAATATATTGATGTATTAGTTTCAGATTTTTCTTTAGAAATATGGAATGAACGTTTTAAGCTAGATAGTATTGTAACGGATCCACCTTACGGCATAAGAGAAGCAACTGAAAAAGTTGAAACAAAAGTCAAAACGAAGAGAAAAGATAAAAAATTAATGGCATCTAAAATAAAAATTGAACAAATGCATCATACCGGGGAAGAAAACAGTACAGTTATTCCACACTTCCCATCAACTTCATCGTATAACTTGGACGAACTATTTTACGATCTTCTTAAATTTTCAGCAAAACATTTAACACTGAGTGGAAGATTAGTTTGCTGGATTCCCGTGTTTCGTGATGATTATTGTGAAAATGATCTACCAAAACATAAATGTTTGAAAATTATTTCAAATTCAGAACAAATACTCAGTGGATTTGCATCCCGTCGTTTATTAACATATGAAAAAGTTTTAGATTATACAAAGGAAATTGAGTTGACTGATAGTCTGGAGAGAAACGGAATGGATTTTCGTGCAAAATATTTTTATCATGGTGAAGAGACACGAAAGGAAAGACGAGTTCGACGGGCACAATTGAAAGAAATCGGACGTCAAGAAGCTTTAAAACGTGGTAAAGTAATAAGTCAAGATGGAAAAGTTGTAAAAACATTAATTGTAGAAAATGATAAGAAATAAAAGAGATTTAAGTAATGTTAGATTTTTTACAATATCAGACATAAATCGCAAGAACCTTCTGATCTGAAAACTTTTTAGAATACACCTGCAGTAAAGATCGGTTAATTCCCAACAAACTTCCAGCATTAAGATTTCGCATTGATTGGAAACAATGAATAATAAATATACCAGTGAATTAAGATGATACAGATTAAAACATCTTACATATTTGGGAGTTTTGTAAGCAATTAAACTCTAAGGAAGTAATTTGAATTTGTTCAATTCAAAGGTATGGTTGGAAATATTTCAGGAAAAAACTCTGTTTTTCTCTTTTACGTGTTTCGGTTGGGATACGAACTCGTAAGCTCATCAGTGCCAGAGTCAGTTCAAATCCTTTGGCATACACTATTTGTTTAAGTGAAAATTAGTTAAAATTAAAAATTTGAATACCATATAAATTTCATAATAGTTCAGCGATTAATTTTTTGTTAATTGTGGAGTTATTACGTACTTTTCAAAGTCTAATTTTCATTTTTTTTACCATAATTTGCCAAAATTAAAAAAAAATGGAGTTTATTTAGCAAATAAAATTAATTTCAAGCTAGAACTCAAAAATCTGAACACTTCATATGTTTTAGTTTTTAAAAACCTATCAAACGTAGGTTTTCATTTTAAATAAAAATGGTTTGTTAAGCTTAAAAAGCCTTAACCTAAAAAGCCTTCTTTCGATATTTACGACAAAATCGCGCTTTTCGGCTGTCAAAACCGATAAACCCCTCTTAAGTTGAATTCTCAACTGCCATTCTTTCAACTGACTCCTATTTTTTGGAAGTGTTTTTATTTTAGTGTTATAATTTTGGGGATTTTTCCATTATAATTTCTAGACTATTCATAGGATGTGTAATATCTAGTGAATTCATAGGATGTGTAATATTTTTATTATAGTCCACATTTTAAGGCACGAGTGTATATAGTCAAATAAGCTACCATTAGTCAATTATTGTCATATATGCGCGCTTGCATATTAGATAATATTATGGGGAATCTTACATATTTCACACATACTAATGTCAGAAAATTAAATAATTACAAAGAAAAAACCTAGTGTTTCGAAATTCGTTCAGAAGCTGTTTGTTAACATTGGAATATTTCATATCTTGGAATGGGAGTTTAGAAATTCTTTCTGGTCAAAGTTATATATTATATATGGGTCAGTCACGAACATGGGATTGTCAAATTGCTTTCGGGTAGGTTAAATATTGTTGATCGAAATTTGCAGATCTTATTTCATAGAGTTTACGATAGATATTAGGATTAGGAAGACCCTTTGTCTTGAGGAACGAGCTGATGATGACTGAATTGACAAACGACAGGACGAATCTCATTACCGTTGAAAGCCGAAACAGTTCTTTAGGAGCTACAATTCAGTAAGTTATTGCTTTTGAATCAAAAGGGCTGCTAGCAATGTTTTGTACCTCACTTTATTTTACGAAAACGCACATTTAATCCATCATGTTGAAATGTTCTGATAGGATCTGTGTTCCGAGCGCTACTAATTTTTCCTTTATAAATTGTCTCAGACTCAGTTCAACCTATTTTAGTATTTAAACGAAAAGTTATACACTTCACTTAATTATTTAATACAAATTTTAAAACATAAAACACATAATAAGGGTCAAAATTATACTTTTAAGAAATGTGGTGAATATAAAGACACCAAAATATTGATTTTTTATTAATATGGAATACTCAACACAAGAAAATAATTAAAATTTTATCGAGTCCACTCCTGCTTATAGTTGTTTTTGTCTTTTTTTCATAGACACATTGCACCTGTTAAACTAAATTAATCCGCGAAGAACCTTCCAGATTCTTGACATTTATTGTTAAAAATAACCATATATTTATAGAAGACTAGTTATTATTACATTAAATAATCGAAATTCCAAGAATTTTGAATATATTTAGGAAACCACTTGTCTAAAAAATAAAAACGATTACAAGAACTATTTTTTACACAACGCGGAGTAATACTTATTCGTTATATTTTTTGGGTATAAATAGATGTGAGTTGGCTTCGTTTCTTTCATTGAGTAGAAAGCTATCGGTAAAATCAGTAACTGTAAATTTAGTGATATTCAAACTGTTCAACAAAGCAGCATAAAATGTGAAAATAAAATTATGTATTAAATTAGTGACTACCTAGTTATCAAAGTTTAAGAACAGGTTAGTTTATATTACGTTATTAGTATTTATAGAAACTTTTTTTTGCTAAATTTTATTGCGCATTTGTTATCGATGTCGAGGTCGCCTTGAACAAATTAAACTAGGCTATCGTCTTTTCAATAGTAATACATTATACACTAGTATCTTATAGATCTTAATTACGTTATTAGTATTTAAAACTTTTTTTGCTAAATTTTATTACGCATTTGCTATCGATGTCGAGGTCACCTTGAACAAATTTAACTAGGCTATCGTCTTTTCAATAGTAATACATTACTAGTATCTTATAGATCTTAATTCCATGTTATACCTTGTACAAACGCACTATATTCATAATTTTTAACTAGGCCCAATTTATTTTGAGTTTTAAAGGTTTTCCCTTTGTCACAAAATTTGTGCAATATGACGTCATCGATTTCTAGAAAATCAATTTTTTTTTCTCAAATTTAGTTTTCGAATATGTTCTTTGTTTTACGTTAATTTTTATTATTCCATTTGTTAACTGTTATTATAAATCATTTCAAATCTTCGATGATTCTACGTTAGGCAGACCTCTTGTTTTTCGGAAAATTTTATATTAATAAAATAAAATTAATATATAATTTCGAATATTTTTTGACATCGTAGAAAAATTTCTACTTCCTCTTTAGTAAATCTAAATGGCACACATTTCTTATAATTTAGATCAGTGGATTTTTTTTTAACTTTCTGTCACGCTTTTAAGCTGTTGAAAGAATGAAACCAAGTCTAATCCTTCAGGTTGGACAAACTAAGTTATAAAATAGCATCACTGGGTATGTTAATCATTAATCGCCACGAGATTGGGGATAAAAACGAGCACTTTTAAATCTTTGGACTGAAATAAACTGTTATACAAAGACAAATGTTTTAGACATATTTCCGTCCGCTAATTGATGGTCTATCACACAACTGTCTTAAAAGTTTAAACTTGTAACAGTCACGAACAGAAAAGTATAAGATTAAAATTAATAGGGCATTCTTTTCGACTGTAAAGAACAAGGTTGGCATGATATATATCAATGATATATATCCAATATATATCATTGATATATATATCACGATATTTATTCCCTGATATATATCATGATATTTATAAAAGAATGCTTAACTGTTCCTATCTTAAAGTTGGATAAACTGTAACAGTGGTAACACTCTGCGCACAAAATACATACCTATCATAGAACAACGTCTTTATTCATGTAATTCTTCGAATTCCTTTCGAGTTATTTTACAAACAAAATCGAATGAATGTTTAGTTCAATATTTCTTCAGTAGATTGGGCATTAATTGTCGATTTAAAATTTGAATGGGCGTTGAGTTGAGTTGTTAATATTATATCGTTGGTTTGTTGTAATAAAATGCCAAACGGGACCGGGTTATGTCGTTTTGAGTAAACGCCAGATTGGAGGACCTATTTTGAACAAAGTTTATTCCGAAACAATGATTGAATGTTAAAATAAATATGATGGAGAAATTATATTATTTGGATGGAATGGAGTAACATACATAACGAAAAAATAATATATGAACATATTTTGAAACTCAGTCTCGTGAATTTGCACTTATTGATACTGTTGATGCATCTGGTAAAAATCATATATATATCAGAATACCTTAAAGAAAATGCCTTGTAATCAATTTCTAACGCCACTAAAAAATTTGGAGTTATAGATAATAGTAGTAATGTTGCTAAAATGAGAAGATACGCAGAGGGTGACAACTTAAAACAATATGGATGCTCAGCACATATATTAAACCTATTGACATTGGACTGGGACAATTCTGCATTTACTGGTCACGTTTTACGAGTAATAAAATTTTATCGAAATAAACATTTACCTACCCATACTCCCTTTGCAGAAGAAATACTCGGGAAGAAACTAATTTTATCCCATGGAACACGATGACCAGTAACAGTCATTTTTAAAAAATTGAGGTAATCTGGTTCAACTATGCCAAGACTACAAACAAAGATGGCAGAGATCCTGACATAACTAAAATTATAAATGACGTTTGCAATGGCGCTTTTAACTGAATCTACCTGAATCTACACCATTTCCAAAATATGTATTTGGATCTCAGTTTAGAAATACATCACCAATGGAATAATGGAAAGTAATTACTATTGATGATGCAAATTGGCCAAACAAACAGACTTTTTATCGGTTTCATCTTTTGAACTTGTGCAATCGAAGGTAAGTGATAGACTTGCGGAAACAAAAATGCTAGCAAATTGACGATTTTATTCTTCTTCGTTTCTTTGGGTTCTTCAATTTTATCTTATTTTTCCTGGGGAGATTTTAAAAATCTTACGTAAGATAAAAAGATTGTACAACTTTTTGCTTATACATAGGGGTTCAAAATCATAGAAAGATTGCTTGCGTAAAACTAGAACGCCCTCTACTGCATATTGTATAATATAGATAAACAAATAATTCAAAAATAAATATCAGAACTTGATATATATCAGATATATATCGGATATTTTGATATTTATATAAATATCATGATATTTGCCAACCTTGGTAAAGAACAAATTCCGAAACCGTATTACCTAGATGTGTATTATTTTGAATTGCATTGCAATACAAAAGAATACAAATTTCGATATGCCAGTTTCTGAATTTGTTCGGTACAGTCTAAAAGAATACCCTATAAGTCTTCGAGTGAAACTCGACCAGAAAATAGATTGAATTGTTAAAATTAATACAGGTGGAGTGAAAGAGAGAGAGAGAGAGAGAAGAGCTTACACTTTTACATGAAGTGATTAAAAAATGCATATAAAACTTAGATTTTAAACCAAATCAACTATGCGTATTTCAAAATTCTTGTGCAAGACTAAACAGATTTGCATATACTATGCAATACATTTAAACAAATCTACCGATTCCGATACCGACATTCGGAGCACAAAACATTGAAAAACTCGAAGAGCAGGCTAGAGACGCCTTCAGAAATATGTCTCGTGTTTTGCAAAAACGAAATAAACTTAAACCTAAAGAACAAAATGTTAAAAGTGCTACATATGGCCAACGTTACTTTACGTTACGACGCAGAAACTTTGACAGTTACGAAAGACATGGTGAAAAAAATTGATGCATTCGAATGTGGATTTATCGAAAAATCTCAAATTCACTGGAAAGACCACATGTCGAATGAAATAGTTCTAAATAGAATGGGGACAACAAAGTACGTAACGCCGGCCATAAAAGAAAGAAAACTAAACTATCTGGGTCCTAACTACAAAACTTATCAGAATGGTGCAACACTGACAGTAGGATTATTGAACATTGTTAAATCAAAACACCAACTGAAACTGATGATGACCAACGTCCGAATCGGATTAGGAACTTGAGGAAGAAGCACATATCTCATTGGTTTGAACCCCCGTTGATTTAAATAAGATTAGGGAATTTTCGAACGCTTGTGTGACGAACAAATAGGTGAATGTTAAAGCATTCTTTTATTGGTGCAATTTCGCTGGTGCAACCCAAGGCTGTCTGCGCACTCTATTTTTAATTTATATCAACTAATCCTTGAAAATCACCGGTAAACAAAATGAAGTTTTGCGAACGTACACCAATTTTTCCCCATATCTATCTATCTTCAAAAAGTAATCTACTGGAATGAATAAATCCCAACCGAAGACTCTGCCATAAGACAAACACGTGTTAATGAAAATGTTTTAGAATTGATTTTTGTTTTATAATTTGTGAATTTGATTCTGTTAAGTTAATGTTTTACACCCCGATTACCGAAGGCAAGTCATGTCACTTTAAATGACTAAAGTCACATCGTATCAATTTTCGCATTGTTGAAGTCGTTTTTCATGCCTCAAGTCATTTTATACGATAGATGTCACTTTAAATGACATTTTAGTCGCCTTAATTTTTGATGTAACAATAATTTTTTTCAAATGTCGTTAGTTGTTTTTGTGAAATTGAAGCACGTAAAATGTAAGTTTTTTTTAGTTTGAGTTTTTTCGTTTCAGTATTTTTAATTTTAGTCGTGACCGTTTTTTCGACTTCAATAATACCAATTTTTAAGCGACGTGACATGACTATAGTCATGTCATCTGATGTGACACGACTTCAGTAATCGGGGTGTTAATTTTGAAGAAATGTTCTCCAGCCCTTATGATACATTGTAAATTCTATTACATACCTCCCTTTTATCAAAAAAATATATCGTTGTCCGAGTTTCACACAACTTCTTATTCATATTGTCTATCAGCTCAAACCCGACTGTCAGTTTGATCGTTAGTGAGATATCCCTACTAGCATTCCGTGCCATAAAAATCCTTTGTATAGATTTTGTCAGATTTCCACATTTTATAATTGCCTTATCTACATTTAAAGTATATTTGGCTTATGCTCGGTTGCTTGAACATTTGCTAAATGAGAGTTAGAAATATTGCTGTTATGTTTTTTTTGACAAATTTTAACTAAACAAAGATTTAACTAAATTATAATATAATAACTTATTGAATCTTTATGATGATTTAGACTTTAGAGGTTCAATCGCGATAAAAAACTCAAAACTAGTTAAATGAAGAATTAAAATAGTTAAAGGTTTAAATGTTCATGCAACCTAGCATTAAGGTAATTGTAGTTTTTTCTATCACTAGCTCATTCCTTCATAAAACAACACACAAATTCAATTTTTTTTTTATACATTTCTTTTTATTTGTTTTTAGTTGGAAATGAAAGGCGCTAGCACAACAATTCAAGGAAAGTGAGCGTTAGGGCAAAAGCTTCGCGATCGTCATTAGCATGGTTTGTTCAAGTTTACTATTAACATTATTAGAGACAGATTTTAAAATGCAGTCGCGGTCTCGCGGCTTTAAAACTGTATTTTGAACTTTGACTAGAGGTGCATTCGATTTGACTGAAATAACTGAAGAAATAACAATTTTTCAGTTTCTTCAGTGCAAATCGAACACGACTATATTTACTATTTTAGAAAATTAATTTTTATTTCAGTGCTGACTTAATGATTAATAAAAAAAATTGTTTCAGTTATTCTGTGTTATAGCTAACCATTAAAATGGTGACTTCTTCCTTTCACAATTAATGACATTAAGACGTTCATATACGATGACAATTCATATATATCAATGATACAAAACGTTATTGCTGAACACGAATATAACAACCCTACGACCTAACAGTTGTGCGGTTTTTAATAGTTTTAGTTCATACAACAAAGCTTAGTTATACTGATAAAATTTAATCGTTCTTTATGTAAACAGATCATTGGGATCTATTGTTTTTGTAATTTCTTGCATGTTGGGATATACCTAAAGTTACGTTTTGGCAGTTTAGAGAACATTCCGGCATCTTTCTAGTTGTTTGGAAATAATATGCTATAAATCAAATATTCTAAATTCTTATTTAAAAATGTTAATATTAATCTAATTGATCTAAGAGGATTGAAGATCGTTAAATAATTACCAAATATTTTGTTTGGAAACATTTCATGTATTTTGTTCGTAGCTTTACATTAGTAATGTATGTTCTCGTATATTAATATTCGATTTTCTAGAAAACGTTTATATAATTTCTTAAATTATGTATCTTAGCTATATGTTATTTATATATATCTTACATTAATTTATGGATTTTCGCATAAATGTAAAACAAAGTAATACTTTAATGTTAAAATGGTCTACTGTAAAAGATTTTTAAATATCTTATTGTAAAAATTCATGTAAATTTATAAGAATTGCAACTTACGTTGGTTGATCCCTTGGAGATCCAACGTCATTTATTTTATATTCCATTTGATAATTTCAGTTTTTAGCCTACGCAAGATGAGCTAAACGAAGGGCTTTATCAAATCCATTAGAGGGCAGACCCGCATAATCGTGAACCCAAATAAACACTTATTCCTGTGATAATTCTATCAAATGTGAAGAGGAATACGTTTTTCTAATGCTCTAAAAAAATTAATTTAGATTTAGAGGAAAGTCAAAATGCAGGGCATCACTAAGAGTAACATAATTGTATTATATCGGAGAAGTAACTTATGTTAAATCATTAGCATTCTGGGGACATAATGTTTTTGGGAGGGGGTTTAAACTCTATCTCTAATTTCAGTAAATGTTTAAGCAACAAATATGTGTTAATTTATAAATTCAGAGGATACGTGTTCATACAGCGACTTTGCCGATAAACAATTTCCACTGATCTACATAGATGGTAGATGTTACTAGCCAAATAGGACTTCGTATAGGAGACAATCTTTTTTTTTTTCTTTAAAATTTTTTTCGTCTGTAGATTATTAGATCACCCTTCTTTAGCCACATCTCCAGTACTAACATTTTTCTCATCGATTTCAACTATCAACAATTAACTATCAACAATTGAACACTACTATCAACCATTAAAATTTACAATTCAATTAACTATGATTTTCAAAAGGCAACTATATTATTGGTAACGCAATGAAGATGACATCACGAAATAATCTATAACCCAGATCGCTAAGTAATCTTTATCTAATAAATTTAAACTTTGAGTATACGTCGTAAAGGGGAAGGACTAAGTAAACTATATTTAATTTCATACAGTAAATCTATCTAAATAACAAATATTAAATTGATGAAAAACAACTAAGGCAAGGGACTTATAGATTTGTTACTGTTAATTTTGCCATGCTTCTTTGGGTTGAGTTATGTCTTTCAGATATCACATGGAGAATTTGTGCTACATAAAAACCATACATCTTGTCATCAAAGTTTATGCTAATTTACTGGATGTCATATGCTTGTCAGAGTAAAAATTTAACAAAGGAAATATTCAACAATCAAAATATTATTCCGGTAGCTATTAAAACAAACGAAGCTTTCGATTTTCTACGACTAAATACAAACTAAAATGCGACCGCTATGCACAAGATCTATTGTTTATAACTGAGAAGTAACCTTTTAACTCTTTAAAATTTGGGGACTTTAAAAACGTTTATGGGAGGGGGTCTAAACAATATTTCTAATTTCAGTAAAACCTGTGCAACAAACATTTTTGAAAACAAAAGATATTAACATACTTAACAACTTCAAAATCGTTAGGAAATTCCAATTAATTAAACCGAAGAACAAATTTAATTTAAATTCTCTATGGAATTACCGTTATTTGCTATACTATTGTTTTTTCATGTCATCGATTCAAGCAACAAGTGAACTAATTCATTACTCATTTATTTCATCAAAATACAACTATAATTTGGTTTTGTAAAACTGGCATAAACGATGTCCTTTCGATAAGTAGTCTTTTATCTTATGAATTTAAACTTTGGTATATATATGTTGGAAAGGGAAAAGTAACTCTAATTTCAGTTAGTGATTGTGTATGTATCAAAAATAAAACTTGCATCTTTTATACAGTTAGATGATCCAGACATACAACAGCTTATTTTCCAAATGGCGAGGAATCTCTAATTTTGTTATGCACCCGTGTGGGTTAGGTTAATGTCTTTCAGATAATTACATCGAGAATCTACCACACAAAGCAACAAACATTTTACTGGAGATTTGTTGTTGCTAGCTTATGTAATATAATTAAACTAAAGAAATAATCAAAAACCATTAGAGACCATCTTAAAATATAAACATCTATTTCGGTGGTAATTCAATCAAAAAAGTGAAATGAACCATTCTATTTTCTGCTGTTTAATGCGAGGTAAAATGTGGAAGTGCATATCTACAATACCAAATTTATATAATTGAGAAGTAACTTTTTAAATCACTAAAATTTGGGGATTTTATCGTTTAGGGGAGGGAGTTTAACCACTATCTCTAATTTCAGTAAAACAAGTGAAACAAACATTACAATTAATCATTAATTTTCAACATATTCAAAATCCGTTCGAAAGTTCAAGTAATTTCAACAGATGGTCTTAAGAAGTTATAACTAGAAGAAATTTAAATGCTGTATAGTTAGGTTAAAAGAATAGGTTTCATCGATTTATGGAACAAGTACCGTGCAAATTTGTAGCTAATTAAATGCTCATTTAATACATCATTAAACTGTAACTATGTTGTTTTGCAAAATATTTTGAGACGACATCTCCGGCATAATAGATTAATAATCAACAGCGATAAGTAATCTTTATCTAATGAATTTAAGCTTTGAGGTTATTTACGATATAAAAGGAAGGAGTTATCTAAACTATCTAATTTCAGTTAGTCAATCATGAATGCGAGCGAAATCCGGCTGTTTATAAAATACAAAATTCTTAATCCAAAAGTACAATTACTCATCAGTAACATTACTAGTTTATTTTCAAATAAGGATATGTTTATATTGAAATTCATATATTTGTTACCGTTTGGTTTATCCATATACCATCGAACGTCAAATTTTAATTTAATTTCCACTTGAAGTTTATGCAACTTTAGAATACAAAAAAAAGAAGTTTTTCCGTTGATGCTGATTATACAAATCAAATACAAATACAAATTGGAGTATCGAAACACGATTAATAAATTCAGTCTGTTTGGCATCGATAAGTAAACTTTAATATTTATATTTCATGGATTTATTTTATATTACGTTACTACTAGAATGGCCGGGATCGAGTAAACAATATCTATAATTTCAGTCAACTAATCCTATTCTTAGAGAATTTGAAGTTCGTTTGTTGAAATTTTATTTAATGAATTCAGACACCAAAGGATAAAATTCAGTTAATTTTATTTGGTTCTTAGTACAACATTTTCCAGAGAATCCAGATTTCATTCACCAAACATTATCTTTATTATATCATATAAGATTGCTGGGAAATTTGATCCGTTGACATTGAGTTTCATAATATAGTCCAGTACTGGCCTTATACTGATTTTGGATTGTTGGAGAATGATAAATTTGTTCAATATCGATAAGTAGTTCTTTGTTTATAAATATGTATTCTTTTTTTTTTATAGAGATTCCGTATCACTCGCTTTAGGGTAAGGGTAAAATAAATAGTATCTCTATTTCAGTTGTAGGCTGGCTAGTATGCGGATAGATGATATATTTCGGTTTGAGTGCTCAAACTAATGTAACTGCAGTTAAATGAATCGAATCTTACTCCAAATAACGAAGATACAAATATTAAAGCTGGGACTTCTTTTCAATTGAACCGGAACAAATGTAAAATTATTTTAAAAAATTGAATGTTGGGGATTTTCCGTGATGTTCTTAAGATATCTAGCATTATTTTTATATTAAGCACTGAGAAAAGAATTTTAATTTGGAGTGTTACGCGTATTTTCGGAACCTGTTAAACGACGAGTGACATGTATACTTTATTTTATATCACGAGATTCAATCATTTACATATTAAATTACAAAATTGAAACGAATTACAAGTTTGGACATCTAAGACGAGGTTATTAAGTTATGAACACATTATTTCAGTATCAAGAATATACTTTTTACCACGAGCTAATTATGACTAATTTAAAATTTTAACTGTTGCGGATTATAACAATCGATTGCGTGATTTTTATTACTTAATTCTATGGTCAATTCTATAAATTTCAACAATATTCTTAACGTATGTTAAAAATCTAAATTTTTCAATTGGAAGAAGAATAACAATTATATTAAACCTGGAAAATATTTATTCGAATCTGAGTCTAGTTGCAGAATAAATTCTGCGTATTACTGGCAGTTTGTTTGTAAACAATTTTATATTTGTAAAATGAAACCAACTTTAGTTATATATCAACAAAAACAACGCGGCGTTTAAAAAAATTATTAGCAGATTTTAAGAAAAACGAAACGAAAAACTTTTATTAACAATCCAAAAATTACATAATCAGTCAATTTCAACATTTTCCATTATATTATCAATGTTTAACATTTCCATTGCATATTATGAATTATTATTGGAGATAGTTTCAAATTAGCACGACGAGCAGCATATGCAACTGTAAATTATATTTAATCTGATATATTCGTATTATATTTCAAAATGATACAACTTACTAAATTCATCATCTGAAACTTCACATATTATTTTAAAATTGTAACAAACTTAATCATCTACAGAGGCATTTTAAGATAAGATTAATGTTTGTAATGATTTAATAGAAACGATGACGTAAATTGTTTTTTTTAAAAACGCATACTTGAATAGAAACGATGGCTTCAATTGTTTTTGGCGAAATTCAGGACGACTACAAACATTTTTTAGAAGGAGCATCCAATCAACGTGGGAAATTAGATCGATGGGCTTTTTGATCTGACAACGGGGGAAACAAGATTGGCATGGAGCTAGTCTTCTGCGTGGGATTGAAGAGCAGCAACCAGTCAACGAGGGAATTTTTATTTTAGGTATCGTAGCAGCGACCACTCAACGTGGGATTAGAAACGATTGCAGATTTTGGGGACAAAGTTAAACTCTGAGTGCAGCAACCAACCAACGTGGGACTATTAATAAATATTTATCTTTGAACATCATTTTATATACATTTCTTTATGTCATTATGTTTTTGTAATCATTTGATTAAAATTTCACCAAATTCGTTGTATTATGATATATATGAATAAGACAAATAAGTAAATAATTGTGAATTGGAAGCAGCAACCACTCCACGAGGGAAAAAATAAAAAAAATATAAAATTATGTCTAAAGAAATTAACAAAATTTTCTATTCATTTCTTCAATTTAGGTCAACTTAAGGGTTTAATTTTTGTAACGTTGTTTAAAAAATATATATATGAAGATATAAAATGTATGGAATAAGAATACAAATTTTTGAAATAAAGTTAATATCTTTGAATTTTAAATTTTATTGTTTTTATTAGCACATTTTCATTATGGAATTTTATCTTTGTTGTGTTACGAAACTATTTCCTTGCTTCGAACTGTGAGTATGCATATTTAAATTTAATATTAAGAAAAATGATAAAATATACTTTTTTAACGACTGTCATAGAAAATAATGTTTTCTATCAGGTTAAAAGAGAAAGTTTGCTTTTGCTGTTTAGCGAGCATTTTTTAATTTTTTCTGCTCTTAAGCGGAAAGTAAAAACAAAAGACATAATATTAAAATTTATTAATTTCTTCTCTCCAAAACACTTGTTTTTTTTTGGCGAGGACAATTTAAAAAAGGCATAAATCTTTTATATTTACTAATATCCAAATTTTCTTTAACGATGAATTTTGATATTAACATTGAATAATTTGACCACATTATTGAAGACGTCTGCGATAGTTCACCAAAATATGCCAAAAACACATCTTCAGAATAAAAAATTCCTGTTTTTTTTGTTCTTACACCAATTGATAAATAATAGGTAAGCTTTTTCATACAGGACTTTAGATTTTTCAGGCAACAGGTCTAAAGATAAAATGTTGGCTGCTTCTTTTATATGAGGTGAAGTGCTAATTATATTACTTTCATCACTACTGCTCATTTTAAATTATTTTTATTTAAAAATAGATATAAACTCTATATAAATTTTAAATTTATTAATTCGGCCGATACGTTTTTTAAACAACAAATGCCTCCTTGGCAACTTTAATCGTATTTGTCGACAGCCGTTAAAAAAATAGTATGTATACTTTGAGCAGAAAGTAACATTGCTGCTTCGGCTGCGTTTTAACCAGCAATTTTCATGCACGAGCTGCAATGTAGTACTTTCTGCCCTTAATATACAATATACTATTACTGTAGTCACTGTCGGCAATTGGCAAAACATGATTAATAATTTAATTGAAATAAAAACACTTGTTGTTTTGCAAATAGTATTTGTTAAGTTTAATATAAAATATAAATAACTAAACATAATTATAACATTTAAATCAACCGCTCAATCGATTTCGGTTGTTACACCATCTACGGGACCTTACGAACTACTAGAGGCGATAAGAAAAAACCATATCAACAACGAGGAACTCCAGACAGCAAGTGAGAACATTCAATTAGTTAAAAATATTAAATCAAAGCTCAATAGTAGTAATAGTATACTCTGTAAAGCGGAGAAAAGGAATACCATCACAATTTTACCCCAAACGTTATATTTTGATAAAATTCGTGATTTTATTCGTGATAGCGGAGCAAAGCTATTACGCTCGGACCCCACCAATAAATTCATTTCCATAAATTCAAATCCTCTGTTAGTAACTTTCTCAACTCTTGCAAAGTTCTTATCCCATATAATTATTGTTTTTTTTATAAACAAATGAATCCATCTGCACCTGTCCTGTATGGACTACCAAAACTTCATAAAGGCAACATCCCCATTAGACCAATAGTATCATATTGTAGCGCACCAGCTTACAAACTTTGCCAAAAATTCATTAATATTTTTCGGAAACTAACTAACTTTATCCCTAAGCATTATGTCCGAAATTCTATCGATCTCATCGAAAACGTTCAAGTTCGAACTGACCGACAACTTGATTTATTTCTTCAACTAAATAACCAGCATAGCTCTATTAAGTTTACTGTTGAAAAGGAAATCGATAAGTCGATCAATTTCTTGGACATTTCCATAAGTCACACAGGCTCCATGTTTGAATTCAATATCTTTCGTAAGCCGACATGTACTGATAAGATTATCCACACATCTTCAAACCATCCCATTGATATAAAACATTCAGCAATCAATTCGCTCATCGATAGATTTATTAAAGTTCGATTATCACCCACCAATTTTGAAAACGAGTTTAACACAATTCTTAAAACTAGGAATCGCCCAGTGGCCGAAATTTGGCCAATGTAAATAGAAATCGTAAATGGACCTCCCAACCAAATAGCTACAACACATTATTTCAGAGTTTAATTAATTGATATAGATTGATTTTGAATTGTGAAACAAATAACTTTATAAAAAAACAAAATAACCGAACAAAAAACTCAAAAAACACAATTATCACATCTTTGCCATTTTTTCTGAAGAGATCGTCAAAATTCAAAAAAAAATATTTTTCGGCACATCTACTACTCAAGACCTATCCTACGATATACATATTGCCACACTTTTGATGGAGCACATATTTTAAAATTGTACCGCAAAAATATTGTTTACGTATTTATATAAAGATAGATTGATTTTGAACTGTGAAACAAATAACTTGAAAAAAAAACAAAATAACCGAACAAAAAACTCAAACAAATACGCCTATGACATTTTTGCCATTTTTTCTGAAAAAATCGTCAAAATTAAAAAAAAAGTATTTTTCGGCACATCTACTACTCAAGACCTATCGTACGATATACATATTGCTACACTTTTGATGGAGCAAATTTAAAATTGTACCGCAAAAATATTGCTTACGTATTTATATATTTTTTTTTTTTTTTTTTTTTTTTTTTTTTTTAATAAAATGTGTTGTGTAATAGGGTTTAGAATATGTGTCACAACAACACATAAATACCTTTTAAGACCTAGGTCTAGACCTGGGTCCCACAACAACTGGCGTTCTGAGGTGTAGATTAACGCTTTTTTTAAACATCTGTGGGTTGAAGTCACCTGAGACTAAGTGTTCCGGCAAACTATTCCATTTGTACGCAGTTCGGACAAAGAAGTCTCTCTGCGATCTGCCAGTATGACAGCGCGGGATCTTTACCGTTTCACTGGTTGCGGCAGCCGATTGCCGAGTGGAACGGGGGTAAGAATAAGTTTGAGGCATGATGCCGCTGATTTCATCTGAGCACTGCTGATGACGATATTTGTAAAAAACAACGAGGTCAGCAACAGTGCGACGATGTTGTAGGGAATCAAGTTTTGATGTCAAAGTTCGATCACCTACAATTCGTATAGCTCGTTTTTGAACAGAGTCCAAGAGGGCCAAGATGGAAACAGAGGCAGCACCCCAAACTTGACAGCAGTACTCCATACAGGGACGAATATAGGACTTATAAACATGGAGCAATTGGTATGGAGTGAAAAATTTTTTGCATCTATTTAGGAGGCCGAGTTTTTTAGACGCGCTTTTTGCCATCGCCATTACATGATCGTTCCAGAGTAGGTCATTTGAAACTGTGACACCCAATAAACGAATGTTTTTACATTCACCTATTGGTTCATCACACATACTAAATAAAATATCTTTGGGGAACTCGGTCTTTAATCTGGAAACAATCAACAGCTGTGTTTTGGTGGAGTTGAAATTGACAAGGTTTTGGTCATCCCAGTCGGCGACTTTATTCAGGTCTTTGTTCACGTTTATGGCAGCGTCTCTCCGGGCAGGATTAATTCGTTCGTGCATTTTACCTTTTGAAGGAAGGGGCTCGAACGACTTGTGCAGAGTACTATCATCTGCAAAACTATTTATTGGGTTGCTGGTGATTTTCAACAATTCGTTGATATAAATCAAAAATAGGGTTGGGGACAATACTGAGCCTTGGGGTACACCAGCGTTAATTAGTTTAGACTCAGAAGAATATCCGTCTAAGGTTACCGAAATGTATCGGTCGGATAGAAAATTTTGAATCAGCTTCAAAACATTGGGATGAAAACCGTACGCAACGAGCTTGTTGATTAAGTTGGCATGCCAGACTCGATCGAATGCCTTGGAGATGTCTAAAGCGATAACGTATGTTTCACCACCTTTATCAAGTATGCTGTTCCAACAATGCGCTACATAGTTTAATAGATCGGTAGTTGATCTTTTGTTTCGAAAACCGTATTGGCTGTCGGATATTAAATGATTTTCTTCCAGAAATTTTGAAATATGTGTATTAATATAATGCTCATAGACTTTGAATAGGACCGATAGTAAAGCTATTGGCCTATAATTTGAGATATCGGATTTTGGTCCCTTTTTGGGGACGGGCTGGACATTTGCCAACTTCCAGCACGAGGGAAATATACCAGATTTGTAGGATTGGTAGAATATTTTAGTTAAAGTTGGTGCAAGTTCTTTGGAAAAGGTTTTTAAAATAATGGGTGGAATATTGTCCATTCCTGATGCTTTGTTGATGTTTAACCCCTTTAAAAGTTTAACCCCTTTAAAAGACTAGGAATCGCTCAGTGGCCGAAATTCGGCCATTGTAAATAGACCTCCTAGCCAATTAGCTACAATACATTATTTCAGAGTTTAATTAATTGATATAGATTGATTTTGAATTGTGAAACTAATAACTTGAAAAAAAAACAAAATAACCGGACAAAAACTCAAAAAACACAATTATCACATTTTTGCAATTTTTTCTGAAAAAATAGTCGAAATTCAAAAAAAATTATTTTTCGACACATCTACTACTCAAGACTTTTCCTACAATATACATATTGCCACACTTTTGATGGAGCAAATATTTTTGGAGCGAAGCTCCATTTTCCCCCGATTCGGATATTCGATTGTCCATATACTCCTCCCAAACTATTAAATATATCAAAATGAAATTTTGCATGTAAGACGACATCTAGCCATAGATGGTTTACAAAAAAAAAATATTGAAAATTAGACATACCACGGAGGAATAATCACCGAAAAACGGTTCCCATAGACTTTCAATGAGAAAATTATCATCTTTTCACAATACTTAAACAAATTATTAATTTTTTTTTGTCTTTTTTGTTTTTTTTTTTTATTTTTTTATATTTTTTTTTTTTTATTTTTTTTTTTTTTTTTTTTTTTTGAACTGCAGTGATATTGAAAGTCTGAAAATAAAAGGTTGTTATTAGTTGATTTTAAAAAAATTTAATAACACACTTTTACCTACATTGAACATGTTTGATCATGTTTTCAACCTGGACGAGTTTTTATTTGGTTCGTTCACCTTGTTTTCTTTGCCGTTTTGTTAAAGTACTTTTTATAGACAAAATTCACGATACGATCGTTGTAGTCAGACATATCGGTTTCAAATCCGTTTAAAAAACTTTTCATTGATTTTCCACTAAATCTATGCCGGAGGTAGATGCAGCAATATTTACCACACATTAAACTGTAGCGATTTTGTAGTTCTTTTGGATTGTAACATATTTTCGGACATATCTTTTGGATTGGACATATCTTCGCTACTTTTTATCAATTGCATTCTGCATTGGTCGCCTAGTAAAATTGTACCGCAAAAATTATGCTTTCGTATTTATATGGAGGGCTCAGAATACAAGTGAACCAAGTCCATTTTGTGTTTTTTTGTGCTACATAGGTTTAAAGTTAAAGCTTTACAACAAAATTACCTATTAACTTTTTTTTAATTATAAATTAAATTTGTTTAACCATATGTGGCCCAGTATATGCTGAACAAATGACAAAATGCCTGAACATATGCCTGAACAAAATGCCTGAACTTATGCCTGAACAAAAAACCAAAAATGGACTTGGTTCACTTGTATTCTGAGCACTCCATATATAGATAGATATAGATTTTGAATTGTGAAACAAATACCTTGATAAAAAAACAAAATAACCCAATAAAAAATTCAAAAAACACAATTATCACATTTTTGCCATTTTTTCTGAAAAATCGTCAAAAATCAAAAAAAAAGTATTTTTCGACACATCTACTACTCCCAGACCTTTCTTACAATATACATATTGCCACACTTTTGATGGAGCAAATATTTTTTTCTCCGATAGACAGCAAATATAAATTTTGCAGACTTATTTCAGTCAGCAAAGTGGCACTTTTCCTGCCTAGGCAGCAAAATAATTAGACTTCATAGAAATAAACAGATATTGCGATTAAAAAAAAAATTTTTTTAATCGATTTTTTTTTCATTTTTAAAATGTTGCTTTATTTTTAAAGTAATAATTATTAAATTACATATCATTGTAATTAATCGGAGACAAAATTATATGTTCAACTCGGCAGCAAGGTAGATTGACTGCCTTGGCTGAATTCCTAGCCTCGCTCGCTCGGCTATGAACTATCAGCCGCGGCAGTCAATCTACTACTTTGCTGCCTAGTTAAACAAATAACTATAAAATTGTACCGCAAAAATATTGCTTGCGTATTTATATTTATATATAGATAGATAGATTGATTTTGAACTGTGAAACAAATAACTTGAAAAAAGAAATAGAATAACCGAACAAAAACTCAAACAAATACGCCTATAACATTTTTGCCATTTTTTCTGAAAAAATCGTCGAAATTCAAAAAACAGTATTTTTTGGCACATCTACTACTCAAGACCTATCTTACGATATACATATTGCCACACTTTTGATGGAGCAAATACTTTAAAATTGTACCCCAAAAATATTGCTTACATATTTATATATAGATAGATTGATTTTGAACTGTGAAACAAATAACTTGAAGAAAAAAAAACAAAATAACCGAACAAAAAACACAAACAAATACGCCTATGGCATTTTTGCCATTTTTTCTGAAAAAATCGTCAGAATTAAAAAAAAAAGTATTTTTCGGCACATCTACTACTCAAGACCTATCCTACGATATACATATTGCCACACTTTTGATGGAGCAAATATTTTAAAATTGTACCGCAAAAATATTGCTTACGTATTTATATATAGATTACAAGTAACAACGGTTTCGAACCAAAAGTAGTTCACAAAATCCTCCGCAATAAACTTAAAAATAAATCTTATAAACGTTTATACCCATATTCTGACGAACGAGATCCCAAGTAATGGCGTAAGATTAATTATATAGTGAGACTTAGTTAAAAAGTTGGTAATATTCTCTCTAAAACTACCGACATTAGCTGTGCATACAATTCAAAATCTATTCGTAAACAACAAACCAAAACGCAGTTTAACGTCAGGTTCTGGAGTTTACCAACTTTCTTGTGATAGTTCTGATGCCATCTACATTGGACAAACTGGTTGTAGCTTTCATGACAGATGTTCCGAACATTTCGAGCCTTGAGACTCGGTAACCCACTTCCACATTCTCCAACCATTTAGCTGAAAATCATATCAGTTGTTTCTCTAACAATAATAATTTAAAAATCCTGCACCAAGAAAAGAAAGGTCTCAAATTAGACGCAATAGAGTCGTTCGAAATCCACAAGGCCCTATATGTTAGTAAACACGTTCTAATTGCCCAGACTGATATTAAATTCTCCCCATTAACTTCTCCCCATTAACCAGACCTGATTTATTTTATTAAAAATGGACACTTTTTTCAATTAACACTTTTATCAGATACAACAGATGGTAATCCTTTTGTTCTCTACTTTCATTCTTAAAATCACTATCCCGATAATTATAATTTGTAATTTATAAAATGCCATTCTTAACAATTTTTTACAACCTGGTTAAACCCTATTTCAGATTAAGACTTAGAAAAAATATTTAGTTCATCAATAAATCAATATTCAATAGTTAAATTCATGTTCTTATTTCAATAATTTTGCCAAGATAGGAGCATACTTTGAAAGTTTATGTATTTTGTATGTTTAATAACGTGTAAATTGTACTTATATTATTTTTATTTAATATTAAAATAAATTAAATTTCTTTAGTAGTTGGTAAGCTCCCGTAGATGGTGTAACAACCGAAATCGATTGAGCGGTTAAGGTTAATTTAAATGTTATAATTATTTTTAGTTATTTATATTTTATATTAAACTTAACAAATACTATTTGCAAAACAACAACATGTGTTTTATTTTAATTAAATTAAAAATGATAAAACTTAAAAAAAAACCCAAACTTATTGTATGGATAAAAATACGGAGGGTATGAATTAAAATCTGATATACCAATTTCCAGCACCAACGATCATCGGATATTTATCGAAACATCCTTATAACGCTCGTAGCCAACACCGCCAAATTGAATGACTTATTGTTAATAACCAGATGTTAATTCATGATTACTGTTGTAATATGCTTAGAATGCCATAAACAAAAAGTCGTTTGTTTTGGACGGCTTTTGAAAAGAAAAAACTGCTAAGATTAATTTTCCTAAAATGTACGCACCTAGCGCCACCTAGTTTTTGTTCATATATCACGGGCGTAGGTTAAAAGATGTTTGCACATCACAGACATCTGCATTGTACAGGTAAGTTTGATTAACAAAAATATTTTTTTTCAACACAAAAATCTTTTAAACTTTTTTGCATAATTTTATTTAAATTTTCGTTAAAAATAAATTTGAATAAAACATAAATATATCCAACAGTCACATACATACACAAATTAAAATAATATATTTATAATATATTCATAACAAAACCAAAAAATTCAATTATTTCATTCATTTTGCAGAAACAAAATTTTTTGATTAATATAATATTTTACAATATAAAATAAATTTACAATACTACAATTACAATTTTACAATATAAAAAGATTCCTATAATATTTTACAATAAAATTATTATTTCTTTAATGTATATTTACAAAACTTAAAATAATTAAATGTAAACTGTATTTGGCACCAAACGGTATTATTTTGCAATATATCATTACTTTTATAATACTATTATTTTTATATTATATTGTTTTTAAGTTATGAATTCTGAACTAAATTATAATATCACAAAACTGATAAAAATAGATACGTGGAAATTTGATAACGCAATACAAAAAGGAAATTTCACGTTAAGACAAATAGTAATTTGATCACATTCGTTACTTGTTTGAAGAATTAGTGCCTGATTTAGTTATACCATTATAGGTGCGCGTTCGATTTGACTGAAATAACTGAAAAAACAACAACAATTGCATACAATTTTTTAGTTGTTTCAGTGCAAATCGAACATTGCTTATTTAGACCAGTGCAGAATGCAGATACATTATAAACAGGCAACAAATGGAAAAAATTAGTAAGAAAACTTTTGGATAAGGAAGAAAATATTGCGCAAATAATGGGAAACATAAATTAAAGGTAATCCGAGCTACGTGGGTGGAATGGAGTGAGCTTTTATGGGTAGAAAATTGTTTTTCACGATTTTCAGCGAAACTAGACCTTCTATCGAAAAAAGTTTAAAGTAAAAGCTGTAGGTAATAAAAAGGTCTATAACTTTTACTTTAGTCTTTTTTTCACATAACCTAAAATTTGCAATGAAAATAGAAAAAACCGAGAAAAAAAGTTTTTTGCGTTTTTAATTTTTATCTCCCACAAAAAAAATTTTTTTTCGCACAAATTGGTGAAAACGTGCTTTAGTATACCCCTAATACGCTGTTATTTTTTGGAACCGAAATATTTAGTTTTACGTTTAATTTTGATTTTAAACCAAAAAAGTGACCTCATTTTCACACGAAAATTCTCCTGTGCTGGAAACAGTTTTTTCAAAAAAAATCAGCAATCTTTATTTTTGTTAAAACGTCTACTTTTAGATGGTGTAAAAAAATGAACATTACAAGGGAAAAAAATTATATTTTTTAAGGATTTCATCGGTAAATTTTAACAAATAATGAATATTTTTAAACAATCATTGAAAAATAACTCTTTTTAAAATCAAGTTTATTCAGTTTTTCGCATTTACTGGAAAATGTTTCCGTGTTTATGTTATGTTAATGTTTATTTTTTTTTTTACACTTTTTTTTTACATTTAAAAGTAGATTTTCAACAAAAATAAAGTTTACTGATATTTTTTAAAAAACTGTTTCCAGCAGAGGAGAATTTTCGTGTGAAAATGAGGTAGCTTCTTTGGTTTAAAATCAAACGTAAAAGTAAATATTTTGATTCCAAAAATTACAGCGTATTAGGGTCATAATAAGGTACGTTTTCACCAAATTGTGTGAAAAAATTTTTTTTGTGGGAGATAAAAATTAAAAACGAAAAGAACTTTTTTTCTTGGTTTTTTCTATTTTCACGGCAAATTTTAGGTTATGTGCTATAATGGTTTGTATAAAAGTTATAGACCTTTTTATTACCTACAACTTTTACTTTAAACTTTTTTCGATAGAAGGTCTAGTTTCGCTGAAAATCGTGAAAAAACCATTTCCTACCCCTAAAAACTAACCCCATTTCACCCTCGTAACTCGGATCACCTTTAATTTATGTTTTCCATCATTTGCGCAATATTTTCTTCCTTATCCAATAGTTTTCATGCTGTTACTGATTTTTCCTCACAAAAAGCTATTTTGACTGGTCTAATATCGCTTTTCGTCGAAACGAAAAAAAATTGTATAGACAAGGAAGTTTTGTTTACGAATGAGATTCTTTTAATTTTATTTTGTTAAATTGAAGCTATTGTTTTTGATTACGATCCCATTCCAAATGGTGTTCCACACAATATTATGTAACCCTTGATATTCCAGTTCAGAAATGTGGAAATCGTATAGGTTTCAAGAAACAACAAAAGTTAGATCTTTCTAACACACAATTAATATGCTAAGGCGAAGGAATTTGTGAGTTTGTAAAAAATGATTTCGGCGAGTTTAAAATATAAAACAATTGGTCTATTTAACTCAACGAACTCACGAAAATATGCAATCGAAAGTTTTAATATACCTAATCCTGTAATTAGACAACTCATATAAAGGGTAACCGAATTCAAAACGAAACCTAAATGGAATGCAATTTGTTACATATTTCGGAATTTTTTTAAATATCTTTCTTATATTCTAAATAGAATAATTATATAAATTAACGTTAAACCTGATAGTATTGCTTTTCCCTTTTATATATAAAAAAAGAATTTTAAGTGAAATCGAACTTAAAGTTTTTAGTAAATATATTTTCTATAACCGATTTATCAATTATGTTTTAAAAATTATTTTGAACTTTGTTTAAGCAAAAATTTAAAAAAAATTTATTTCTCGTAGAATTTAAAAAAAAGTTAAAGTATTGCAGATTTATTTATTGCCATTAAGCTCGATTTTTCTTTAAATTTTATTTTTTTATAATTCTTAAAAACAGAATAAATAATCGATATTATATTATATTATGTTTTGTGCAGCTCACTTTCAAAATGTTTATCAATTTGTCCATTTTTTGGGAATAAAATTGAATTAATTTTTCTTACCAGAGGAAAATGGGTATTTGATTGATGTTCATTTTCTAGAGGCGATGTTTCACAATAATTTACATAATCATCTGTGTTCAATGAAAAGATCATAGCACCTCCAAAACCATTAGATTTGATAAAGTTTGTCTAAAATTAATACAGATTATAGCTTCATTCAATAAAACAAAATTGAAAATATGGTAAAAATATAATAAAATAACTTACTTTACATTCCAAACTTCTTTCATTTTCATATGAAATCCATTCTGTTCCGGCATATAGATATGGTGAACATGTTTCAGTATCGTATACAGTTGACACATAAATGTTATTTTGTTTAAACCAGCAAACATCGGAATATGTAACAAAACCGGCTACACCTACACTACCTTCAGATTCCGCTGGACTAATTAATCCAACGTTAAATGGATTTACTAACCTAATAAGGGCAAAATAATAATAAGATAAAAATCATAAATCAAACAAAATGCAAGTAACTTACTTAAATGAATGTCCATAAGTTGGAAGACCTATAACAATTTTGTTTTTATCTAATCCTTGTGTTACATAATAATTAACGGTATAATTTATATTTAATGTTGCAAAAAAGCCAGCTTCGTCATGGCGTTGATATAATGGCGCATTAAGACCAGTATTTGGTGTTTCATATGTAAAAAAATGATAATCATATGTCATAACATTCACATAATCAGCGTAGCTATTAAGTTCTTTTACATCGTAAGAAATATCAATAATTGATTTTGGCGACGCTACGGCGACACTTAAGAGATATGTTCTATGTTCTCGTTGATATTCACGTCGTATTTCATGTAATAATTGTGAAAGATGCATACGTTCCTTACGAAAGGCACTTGGAAACTCCCAGTCAATATCAATACCATCTAAACGATATAATTCTAATGTTGATTTAAGTGATTGAATAAAATGTTTACGATTTGCATGATTTACTACCATTTCAGAAAAACCAACTGAATCAGCACCACCCGTCTGAGAAGAAAAAAAAACTTAATTTAATTATTGTTCATCGTTCGTTAAGTTTGAAATCTAAAAACATAAATAACTTTTTAATAAATTTATACAGTAGAAACAATATTTTTTGATTAGTCGTTTCAAAAACTGATGCGATAGGTGACCACAAACTGTTTAACGTTTCAATGCAGTTGTATAGACAGGGAATGTGTGAAAAACAAATAGACGAAGGTAAAAGCATTCGTTTATTGGGAGTCATAGTTTCCAATGACCTACTATGGAACGGTCATATAATGACAATGGCTGACAGCGTGTCAAGAAAATTCGACCTCCTCAAAAGATGCAAAAAATATTTTACTCCGTATCAGTTACTCCACATTTGATTTATAAGTCCTATATTCGTATGGAGCATTGTTGCCAATTTTGGGGCGCTGCATTTGTTTCCATCCTGGCTGTTTTGGATTCTGTTCAAAAGCGTGTTATAGGAATACTGGGTCATCAAAATTTAACGTGTTTTCTTGTTAATACAGTATAAATAATGAAAGTATTTTGTAACATAATGCACATAAAATCAGAAAATTGCAAAATTTTAAGATAACCCATTTTTGCTCTATGCCAGCGACATGCCCTTTTTATTTTTAAAAATAAATTTGTTAAACCTGTAACCATGGTATTTTTATGAAAAGATAAATCAACAAAAAGTGATTGAATACTTTAAAATATTTATGTCAATTAGTACCACCTATAGTTTTCTAAATGACCAACTCATATAATCCGGTTAGTTTTAATAAATTCGATTACAGTGTCATCTAAGGAATTGTGTGATTTTATAAATTATTTGAATCTTTTCGAAATTCGTTCGACCTATCTATCGAATGTTGATAGGATTCAGATCCAGTTTCTCTCTTATATTTAGCTCGTATTAATGCTATGTGATGAGTTGAAACGACCAGTATCTACTTCCCGTAGATAAATTCTTGGATGTTGTTAAAGATTTAGTTTTATAGATGCTAATGCATAATCCAAGATTCTTCGGGTCGCGTTGAGATTCGTAGAAATTTCATTTTTTATTTGTTGATTGATCTTAGCATTTTGTTGGGATTATTTTTTACCTCTAAGAGTTGATTGAAATTTGAATTCATTTGGCTCATGAAATGTGCTCTATCGTAGGCACCAATTGTTAATTGTAAATGATAGTTGATTGCCTGCACCTGTTATGACTATTCAAAAAAGATAAACCTCTACGTCATCAAAACCGTATTACGTCTTCGAGAAACGAAAGAAGTCGAAGAAATTCACATATAGTTTCTCGAACCCACACTAACAATTCACTATTGTTTCCAGTTGGAGATAATTCTTTTGAGTGTTTTTAGTTCTAGAACTATTCGTTCAGTTACAAAAATAATTTTGAAAACTGGCATTTACGACTTTTAATCCGAAATGGTCTACAAATTTCGAAATCCATTTTTCATGTAGGTTCATCACATCACTTAACGGTGTTCAGTAAAAATTAAACTGAAATTTTATTAGCGTTTGCTAAGAAATGCACTTTTGAGAACTTATGGCATTTGTAAAAAATAGAAATGAAAAAGACTATCACAAAAAGTCAAAAAATAAAATCAGTTGACTTGGTCAGGAATAAAAATGTTTAAATGTATCGCAATCCAAATTTGGTCAAATTTAAATTCAAATTAAAAAAAATCTCCACTTACCCAAAGTAAAACTTTTAAATTTTTATTATATTTTTTTAAAAGTGTTGTTTGTTTAAAATACTCTTTCATGTATTCATCAATCTGTAACGAATTATTATAGACTTGAACTACACCAACATTTATATGTGTACATAAGTGTGGATCTATATTTTTCGGATATAATTCGTTTGATTTATTTAACGTATTTGGTGCAGCATAATAGCATACTAACTTTAATTTATTACTATTTTGTTGTGACGATATAAAATTTCCTAATTTTGATGGATATATTTTCTCATTTTCAATTTGTTTTACGTTTTCTTTATAATTAATAATTGAATCACTGTTGTTACTGCTACCGTTATTATTACTATGATTATTATTATAAGTTTTACTATTGTATTGTGAAAACTTATTTGCACGATAAACCCATAATTCTGGAATATCTGAAATAATTAAAAAAATTATTAACTATAGCTTAAAAAGTTATATAAGTTAATTTTTCAGTTAACCCCAAATAATATAAGTGCAGTTTCAGTTAAAATGTTCCTCTATCTTAGGAAGTATCTATAAGGAATTCTCTCATTTTTCATTATTATATGGATGACTCGAACTTACCATAACAACCCATAAATTAGTCACACTCAGAACTCGATAAGAAACTTTTCCACCATGAATTAGATAAAGTTAGACCAATCCATGGCAAATCGGACAAATCCTTTTATAATGGCTTTTTATTTCTAATAGAGTAAGCACGGATATTGGTAGTTTTAAGGTTTATACATCTTTAGAAGGTCACAACATTTGCTCAATTTTCCTCAATTCTCTAATTAAAATATATTTCTACCTTGAGGCAAACATGAAAACACCATGAACATGATAATGAAGTCTAGACCATGTTCAAAAGTATTAGGCTCAACTCAGTACCATTTCCTAGACGTAAACAATAGCTTAAAAACTAATGGACTCGTTATTGAGTGGCCTAGTGGTTAGCATGTTGGAATCAAAGTTTATGAGCTGTATTAATGAAATTAATACAGGTGAGTGACACTTGTAGACAGTCTACGTTCCTATATGAAACATACGGCAAAAAATACCATACTCCAAATATGGTAATAGAGCTCATTTGCAAATTCAAATGAAATATAGTATGTTTTCTTGGTATGGGACCAAAAACGATACAAAAGATCGCTCAAAATAAACTAAAATGTCTGCTTCATCTATGGAGGCAATCCTAAATACACTTTCTTAGCTAAATTAATTTTAGCAAAATTAGCTAAATTTTTCAAAATACAGTAGAATTTACTGTCTTTCAGAAATGACCATTACTATTGGGGACATCCAGTCGCCCCTAACATTGAAACAAACAGTCATGGAAATGATATTGATAACCAATTGACCCAACCCGAGAATAGTATCATTTTATTGAACTATTTTTTTCAATGACAACGACTGTGAGGAAACAAAAAGAAAACACCTCCTAAAAAGATACCTAACAAGGCAATCGACAAGATATTTACTACTGGAAGGAGAAAATATGAGTTTCCTCGTATTTTAAAAACAAAAGATTGTGGTAATAGCCATATATCCGTGTCGACATTTTCTCGTACAGAATCACCTTATGATAAGCAGTGCTTATCCAAAATAGACCAGATGTCAGACAAATGTTGAAAAAATCTTATGCCAAAACTATGAAATAACACAAACAAAATAAATGTATGTTCCATAAGATCGTAGAGTATATTACATCCTATATAGTATATACACAACTATTTAAATTTAAAAGTACCTACCTATTGATTTTGGTGGAAAGTTGAAATTTTTTCTATAAATAACAGTCCATGTTGCATAAACAACTAAGCTAGACATAGCACATAATGTAAATAATAGACATACTTGCATATATGTATGCCTTTGTCTGAAACAAAAGAAACATAATTTTAAATTAGAACAAAACATTGATTTTTACTTAAAAATAATATTTTTCTAAAGATAGTTTCATTTATATAAATGTTAGATTATAAAACAAAGCTATTATTACAGAGCTGAACTGATAATATTTATACAAAAATAATTATTGATCTGTTTGAATTTTAGTGCTATAAAGAAAACAATAATCTTCACAAACTCTTTGTCAAAACTGTTATAAATAAAATACACATATAGGGATACGGAATTAAATTATTTAAAAGGAGGCTCGTCATATATTTTAAAGTAAACAACAAATACTGTAAACAAATTCAAGGTTTAGCATTTTATGCACATAAATTAAAATGATAAATAAAATTAATAAACAAAACTGAGAATGTTCACGACATTAAACAAACATGTTTACAAAAGCTATTTGAAAAACAGTTATTTTCACTATTATTTATTCATTTTGAAAGCTTACAGTTTAATTACACAGATTAATAAATAAGCTAAACGCGTTATTTAGTAAACGTATTTAGTAAACTATACATGTGGTGTAATTTACCATTTTGGAAATAACATCCCAGGTAGTACGTAATCGATTCGTAATCGATACGGTATCGATTACATATTAATCACGTCTATAATCCATTGAATACGATTTAGAATGGAATGATAATTCTAAACCAAAAAAATATCCTTTTGCTACGGTTTTTGATTTTTTCTGCTAAATCCTGAGAGGTGGAATTATTAAGGAAACAATTTTGCAACATTACAATATGATCCCAAGTCGATAAATCGTGTTGCGACTTGGGAGTACAGCCAAGTAGATAATTCTGCCGTCGTAGTAGAGCAATCTAGGCTGGATTGCTAAGAGAATAGGGGTACGAGTAGCTGGGTAGCTACTTATTATTTTCGCACCTCTTAATCTCGTTTCACTTGGGTGAAAAGTTGTTATAAGTGACCCTAGCGATGTTCACAAAATCTACTGAGTCCTATCACAGCTAAAATATGACTATCAGTCGAATAGGACTGATTTCCAAAATTACATCAATTTTGTAACTTTTAAGCTATTGAAATTATTTTCATCTTTATATAAATAAATAAATTGTTTTATTTAAAAAATAATAATTTCCGATATGAATCTATTTATCATAAACAAATTATATTTAGTTAAAGATCCAGTCTCACGAACACTACATAGTAGGTCAAAAAACAAAAGGATAGGTTTTTTACACATAAAATCCGATAGATATGTATTAGGACAAACCTTAATTTTCTTTTGTTTTTATAGAAAAATAAAACTTATTTAAATGATTAAAACTGTATTATATTTTCTTGGTTAGCACGCAACGTATCTATGTTTTTATTTAATATGAAAATGTAACGATATTGTACAGTCATGATGGTGAAACACAGTGCCGGTTCCAGCTATTTCTGCGCCGGGTGCAGATTAGGTAAATGGCGCCTTCTACTTTATATAAATATTGTATAGCATATATAATAACTAAAATTGTGGTACATATGATTTTTCTTAATTGGATTAATATTTTCCTTTGTTTTTCTATATAGTGGACAAAGCTTCAAATCATTTCTTATAATACAATACGACATAAAACAATTTTCCACGATAAGATGTTCAAAATGAAAACAAAATAAGAGGTTAAACCAATTTTTGCAAAATTTGAACCAACAAAACTAAAATGGGGTTCCAAATCTTTCAGAGGAAAATTCCCCACTCCTTGAGAATCACGTTTTTGCTCAATGATTAAATTAAACCTCACAAATAAGGTTATATGGAGTAGCACATCATCAGCTAGGGATACTCCATAACGAATATTGGGAATGCTCTCGTCGACTGATTAGAGTTCTTTCACCAGCACTCCTAGGATATTACCTTGATTAGTGATATCTCACCGAAATCGCCATTGGTATGTGATATCTTGATTTAAGTCATATGTTAAACCGTTAAGCCTACGGTAACCCTAACCCTAACCCTTACTCATACGTAAACCGTTATGCCTACTTGAAAAATCCAAAAAATATCAAATCTGTATTCCAACATATTCAGATTTCAGGCACATGTAGTTAAAAAAAACTGAATAAAAAAGCAGTAGAATTTGGTGATCGTATGTATATATTAAATTGTTTAAATATAATTACATAAGACAATAATACAACATTTAAAAAAAATAAATTAAATTATACGAATTTATAGCAACAAATATTCCACATTTTTTAAATACATATATCATAAAAATAAAATAAAATTTATTGGTAAAACAATTATTATAAAATAAGAAAAAAATAACATTCATTTATAAGATATGATAAAAATATTATAAAAACCAAAAATAATAGGAAATAACATTCATTTTTAAAAACAAATTGATACTAAATAAATAATCAAATTATGTTCACTCTTCTAGCCTTAATTTCAGAAAACTCTTTGATCAAAGTTTCATATTCTAATGAATCAGAAATATCAGATTCAATTGATATAAAAGCCAAATCATTTAGCCTTTCCTGACACATACCTGATCTCAAATAATTTTTGATCAGCTTTAATTTAGAAAAGCTCCTTTCAGCGGAAGCCACTGTTACTGGCAATGTCAACAGTATCCTGACTGCTATAAATAAATTTGGAAAAAAGGTCTTCCATGTTTTGCAAACAAAGGGAGTTTAAAACTTCTATAGGAGTTAGTTTTTTATTTATTATTACGTTGAAATTTTGAAGTTCTTCGCAAAGTTCTATAGCATTGATATCGCTATCAGATGAGCAAAAATCCGTCAAAAACAATTCTAGATCCTTACAACGTTTAAGAATGTAAACCTTTTCGTGGTTTTTTAATTCAAATATATTATATAAAAATCCAAATCTTTCATTGTGCTCCTGCATTTGAATAAATCTTTCTTCTAGTGAGTTCAAAGTGAGAACAAAGTGTTCTAGTGAGTCTTCTAGTGAGAACAAAGTAAAAGAAATTTACTTTGAAATTTTGTTGAGGGTCTAGTATAACGTCGTCTTGTGATTCATATTCAAAATGTTTTGCTTTACGACGAATTCTAATTTGACTTGAGAGCGGGAAATTTGGTTCAATCTCTAAGAGATCAGCCATAATTTTTGCTTCATTAATTACATCTTTAAATTTCTCATCCGATCGGTAGCTCTTTAAAAAAGTGGAAATATTTTTATGCAAAGCAATACATTCAAGTTTGGACTTTGCATCATTTTTGAAACGATATTAATTTTGGAGAGGATATCGTGCCAGATAACTAGACTGCAAAGAAATTTTAGGCACGAAATTTGTTTTGATAAACCTTTTGCTGTAGATTGTGTTAAAGTGTCACGTGTTCTGTCTAAATGCATTTCCACTAAAGCATCATAAACCTCTGCAATTTGAAATCTAAGAGGCGTTATAGCAGATATTCGACTTGCCCAACGAGTTTCGCAAACTGCCTTTATATTAATCTATATATGCTTCTTAAGAACATCCCAACGGCTGACCGATTTGGAAAAAAATACGTATAACTCTTGAATTAAGCTAAAAAAATTGACAGTTTCTCCGGAAGATGACCCAGCATCATTTATAACAAGATTTAAAGAATGAGCTGCACATGGTATGAAAGTTGCTCTAGTATTAAGCACACTGAAAAAAAAATTGAAGTTCATGACAACCTCATCTCGAAGTTGGCAGTTGATTATTCATGCAAAGAAAAATTATTTGCAAACAATTTCACTGTGATTGAGACAACTACACGATAACATTTTCCTAACAACAGAATGAGGTTTATTTAAAATATAAAGTGTTATATCCAATATAACAGTAGTAAAAATAAAAGTAAATAGAAGTAGAAAGTAAATAGTAAATAAAAGTAAATAAAAATAAAAGTGAATAAAAATAATAACTATTTCCCTGAAAAAAATTTTCTTTGGCCTTATATCATGAATTTTCCATTTTAAATAAATATTTCGTGTGATTGTCTCAACTTCATCGATTTATAACTGTAGAGTTGTTGAAGCAATTTCGTAGTTTGATTCGCCATATGTGACCGCACGGTGAGGTTGAGACAATTGCATTTCGATTGGAAATAGGACATGTTTTTTTCAGTGCAGCTTTATTCGATTTTGAACTCCAGCATTTTTTCCTTTCATGTTTGATCCGTTATCATATCCTTGACCCCTCATGTTAGCCAATGGTATCTGCATTTCAGTGAGCTCATTTAATAATATTTGAGTTAATCCTTCGCCAGTTGTATCAGTTGCTGGCATAAATCCTAAAAAATGTTCACGAATTTCCATTTTTCCCCCCATTTTGTTACAAATCTTATTATAACTGACATTTGCTCTACATGACTATTATCGGGTGTACAATCAAGTATAATGGAATAGTAGCTGCGTTTTTTTCATTTGGGTCAGGGTCAAGGTATCAACTCTATTTTTTACATGTAAAAACAACAACAACATAACCCAGATATTTATCTGGGTCTAGATCAATGATCTAAAATATTTTGGTTACATAAAATTGCAAGAGATGGCGAAATGTAGGTTTTGATTTTATAAGGTTGGTATGGTCATTTTAAAACTTATAAATGTCAAAGAAAATTTATTCAAAATAAAAAAACTATCAAAGATACTTTATTAAATTTGTTTAAAATCAATTTCAATATGATTTGTTTTCAACATGATTTCAATAAATTTGCTTAAAATTATTTTTATTATATCTACGATATGAAATCCATATTTTTTAAAGAATAGATGTTTACAATTTTTTGTTAATTATCAATTATTTTATTTCATTTTATTTCACGCCATTTGCAATAATCAATGAACATTGCCCTATGTAAAAAAATGGATTAGTGTTTCTGATTAAGTGTTTTTGAATTTTTTTTATATGAAGTTTTATTTTTCAAGAGACGTTAAATATTTTTTGAATTTTTTTTATTTTGAGTTTTAATTTCAAAATGGTGCTACAAGTCCACAATTTTTTTTCTTCTCAGCTCAGTGTTGCCAACAATTCAAAATATAATATTTTTTTTCTTTGCGTGACCCACATCGTTTTTTTCAAACCTTGACCCTGACCCAAATGAAAAAAACGCAGCTAGTAGTAAATGATAAATATATTAGGTCGGCATCCAATCAAATATAGTTTTTCACGAGCGTCGAAAACAATTTTAATAAACAAACGATTCATTAGCCGAGCCGTACCCGAAATTTGTAAATGTTTAAGAATTAAAACAATAAATTTCGGCGAGTATGAAAACGAATTCATTTTTACTACACAAATCGTGCATACGAATAGTTTTTTTCTGTTTGTTTAAATTTTGAATGATGATGAAAAGAAAAAATCGTTATGAATTGTATAGTGCATTTATAAATAATAATTGTAATAGAATTTAGTTCACCCATAAGAAATAGTAGATTTTAAGATAAAAAAAAGATAAAAACACTGCAAAATTAGAATTTTATTTTCTCAAAATTTAATAAAACCAAAAACAAAAAAGCTAAAAAAAATTTGCCTAATTTTGCCGCCTTTTGAACCGGCGCCGGGTGCGGTCGCTCCATTGCACCCATGGTAAAACCGGCCCTGGTGAAACATTAACTTTTATATTTAAATTAATTAGTTTATTAATTTGGTTAAGTTAAACTTATAATAAAAACGTTAATTGGTATTTTTTAATCAACTAAAAGCGGAATGCAAAATAATTGTTATATCATTATTCTGTTAGATTTTGTAAATTTTTATCTAGCTAGGATTCCATAGATTATGTAGCTAAAATAATTCAATCTAATCAACATGCCGTTTGACTAAGCTGAAACCCAAATCCGCTCCGCAGCAATCTTGTATGTTTAGAACAAAAATTAATATATTTAGCGCATAATGTTAATTAAAGTGGCAATCAATTTACGAATGGCATGCTGTATTTATGTTATGGAATGGAAGTTTTTAATATTGACGAACTCTAATAAACATTATCTTTGTTATATAACTTTCGTTACAATATGAATACATATATAAATTGATTAAAAAGGAAACCACAAAATTGATTTTGTAGATAGAAAAGTTTAAGTGACACATAAAATTGAATGAGATCAAAAACTAATCATCAAATAAATGAAGAAAAGTAAATTGTATTTTGTCAGACCGTTGCAGGAGCCTAAATAAACGGAAACATTTCGCCCTGTTGGGTATTCAGACGAAAAGAGAAGAGATCGATTTTATAATTGGTTTATTGTAGTGATTTGATCCATTTTTGCTTACATTAGCGTACACTTTAAAAAATAGAAATAATGAGGCGTAAAATTACGCTAATAATAACTATAAGTTAGCGCGTCGTTTTTTGTGTAATTTTCCAACCGTCATATAATCTTAAACCAAAAGTTCGTATCTAAAAATCATAAGTTTAAAAATTCGAACAAATGTGCAATATTGCGATAACATATGTTTTTTTAAATTATCTTGTGTTTTTAGTGCATATAGAGTTATGATTATTAGAGAGATGTTTTTAAGAAATTTTGTTGTGTGAATCTGGGTTGCACTTCTAATTAATAGGCACAGTTTGAAAATATCAGGTTCTTGCAGATGAAATATTGTTTTTCTTAAAAAGTTTTAATAGTTAAAATATGTATTTACGTCAAACGGAAAAGTATAGTGTGAAGTTTATTGAGTGAATTCAATTTTGGTCATTGATGAATAATAGGTACGGAAAAGTCAAATTGTGGCAGACTAAATTTTTTTTTAAAACAAATAATTATATTTATATTATATAAATAAATAAAATAAATAAATATTAAATATCACGAGTACGAAGAATAATACGCCTGCGATAATATTATATATATATGTATTTTTATTTATTAAGGATTTTACTTTTATACAGTATAAAACATATATAATTGTGTTTTATACGTTATATACGTACGTATAATACGTGTTTTATACGTTACCGTATTATACGTTGCAACCCTGGATTTTCATATAAAAAAAGCGAGTTTTATGAGTTTTCCTTATTTCAACCCCGTTTATGTATTTTTGAAGTGAAAACTTCTTTAGCCGCGTTATGAAATTTTGTATGGAGTAAAATTTATATATTCGCGTCATCAATTTTAATATGCATTTTTGAAGGACAAAAAAAAATTTTTTTTAAATATGAAATACATCTATCAAATCTTAACGTCTCAAATTGCGATGTGGATATCGCGCTCGACTGATGTTCTGTAGGTCGTGAGTTCAATTGCTGGTGTGCTACAATATTTTTTTATTGTTTTTTTTTAATTTTTTTTAATACCATTAAAATTATTTTTAATTCATGAATTCATAAAAATAATATAAATTTCTGTTTACGAATTTTAAAAAATTGATCTATAACGCAGTTTTTAGGGTTCCGTACTTTAAAAAAGTAAAAACGGTAAGTAAAAACCCTATTAGTGAGAATTCTGTGTCCGTCCGAATTTCTACATAATCAATGTACTCACAAACTATGACTACTATCAAGTTGAAATTTTTTACAGTTTTAAACTTGTTTGCCCACGCCTACTGATAACAAAATATATTAAAATTTTTGTTTTCATCTTTCATATTTTATGAACATAGATAAGGAGATAGTAAAACAAAAGTTTTTTGTAAGAAATCGAGTTTGGTTTAGAAAAATCGAAAAAAATCGAATTATTTCAAAAAAAATTTCAACGGTTTTACGCAAGCAAAAATTTGAAAAAATTCATGGTTATGGACAATGTTGTAAAGATTGTGAACGAAAACTATAGCGGTCGGCTCATCATTTCAAATGTGATTCTGAGGGGGTTGAGAGTGGAAATTTTGGAAAAAAATTATTTTTGACCTTGTTGAGTAGGGTATCATATGAAAGGTGATTTTTTTTTTAATCCAAAACAATTTTTTTTGTAATTTTCAAAAACTCAGTTTTTGAGTTATGTTAAAAAATGTGAAAAAAATTCCTATACCCCTCCCTTAAACTTCGAACATTCGAAAAATTTGAAAAAATTCATGGTTATGGCCAATGTTGTAAAGATTGAATGAAAACTATAGCGGTCGTCTCATAATTTCAAATGTTGTTTTGAGGGGGTTCAGGGTGGAAATTTTGAAAAAAAATTATTTTTGACCTTGTCAAATGGGGTGTCATATGAAAGGTTGTTTTTTTTTGTAGTCTAAAACAATTTTGTTCGTAATTTTTAAAACAGCAGTTTTTGAGTTATGTTAAAAAATGTGAAAAAAATTTCCTGACCCCCCCCCCCTAACTTCGAACATTACAAAAGAAAAAATTTGAAAAAATTCTTGGTTATGGACAATCTTGTAAAGATTGAATGAAAACTATAGCGGTCGGCTCATCATTTCAAATGTTATTTTGAGGGGGTTAAGAGTGGAAATTTTGAGGAAAAATTATTTTTCACTATGTCGAGTGGGGTGTCTTATGAAAGGTGAATTTTTTTCTAGTCCAAACAATTTTTCGTAGTTTTCGAAAACACCGTTTTTGATTCATTTGATTAAAATTCTAAAATTGTGTTTTTGTAAAGCACCACTATTCACGTAAAATAATCGTAGAAGAGGATAAATTTTGCTACGTTGTAGGCAATGGATATTATAGTAAAATATTACTCAATATTGAAAACGAAATATAGAAATGAACAAACAAGATCAGATTAGATCAAAACAGTTTAACAAGTCAGATGAACTCAACTTCATGCGAAAGGCGTTAGGTTGAAAAATTATGCAATAACATACCTGATACCTGTTTGCTATTCGATAGATTATCATTTAATATGGTTGCATTGCAAATGTTCTCTGTGAAATGGATCACTAATTACAAACATTTTTGAAATTTTTGAACTATTGAACATACTGTTGAACTAGAAAATTGTTACAGTCAAGTAAATCGAAGTTGGGTATCTGTTCTTTTCGTTAGGTCTGATACAGTACCACTAGTGCAGAATAATAGCAGCCACAATCACTTCGATTTTAGCTCTGCTGGCAGTCATTGTAAATGTTCAACTAGCTGAAGTTCAAATCCTGTTGGTATACTATACCGATCTCCCCAATGTTCAGTAGACAAATCACTCAACTGTGTTAACAATGCACTCGTTGGAAATAATTTGATGACACTTTTTCCTCATTTTTCTTTCCGGTGGTTTTCCAGTATAAATAAGTTATAAGCTGGCGTTATTGAAGCTTTCTTTAGCCACCATAAACAGCTTTGGGTAAAATGCAACCTAACGTGAAACTATGCAGACAAAAACTGTTGTTTTCTCAAATATTATATACACGGAACCCTCAGCGAGCGAATTATATTCGCACTTGCCTGACTTGCAATAGCAGTGCAATCTCATTAGCCAAAGTGATATCTCAGGGATGCTGGCAGATGAAGTATTTTCAATCAACGATACCATCCCTTACTCTAAGTTATGGAATATACTTTGATGATACGCTATTTTTTTTTAAATAAAATGTGTAGTAGAAATGGTAGGGGTAGTAGAAATTACAAGGTGTGTCACAACAACACATAAAAAACTTTTAAGAACAAGGTCCCACAACAACATGCTTTCTAAGGTGTTGATAAACGCAAATTTTTATATGATATGTTTTGATTATTTTAAATATAAAAATGTATATAATAGATTCTTGGAATGCTGATAGATGTGAAACCCAGAATAATTTTAAAGATGAAAATTTAAACATTCTGAAATTTTTATTTGCAATGCTACAACAATTGGAAGATACAAAATAACACAGCTATTTCACAGATTTAAGTTTTCACTTATGTCGGCAGTCCTTAACGCTGCCTTCTTTTTTTTACAATTCGACGTTTCTTTATGCTATAGCATTGAATTTCACCACCTCTTTACTAAAAAGCTTTAAATACCCCCGATGGCCGATACCATGTGGACCGTTTTTTATATATTCAGAAAGATTATAGTTAACGACCAGGTCTGAAAGCTCACATTCTAAATAATGTATAGGAAAAGTGGTCTCCGTCGGGAATCGAACCTGGCACCCTTGAGTTGCAAGGCTTGCGCTTGAACAACTGAGCTCGAACGCAGACCAAGAATTTACATTGAAATAAATGGAGTCGTTTCACACCAAACGACATGTCGGTACTCGGTGTCGTTACCGGTTGTCGTCGAACAGTAATCTTTCCACTCGTTTCATCTCGGCAGTTTAAATACAATATACAGGGTGAACCATTTAACTTGGCACAAAAATAGGTCTCAATTTAAGAAAAAGTGGTGGTCTATTAGAAGATCTGGAATCTTCATCTTAATAAAAAATAAATAATAACATTTGAAGCCTATCCAAAAAAAAAATTTCAAAATTTTCAAAATTGCGTTGTTTCGAAGATATTGGGTTGTGCCAAGTTAAATGGTTCACCCTGTATAAAAAACTGACAGATCGAGTATTTTCATTTTTGGTGTGTGCAGGAAATATTGAATTTGTCAAATAAAAACCTAACTACAAATATCTTTAGATGTAGTTTGTTTGATTAGCATTATAGTGAATTTGCATGCTGTATGCCTATGATTTAGAATTTAGATTGTTTTCATTTGATAAATTCAGTATTTGTTAAACTCCAGCACACAGAAATGAAAACTTGATATTAAAATAAAGCAAATTGCGACTACAAACATTAATTGGAAGGAAACTATTTTTATATTAAGAGAAAAACGTTGGATGATGAATTTGATCAACTCTCATTTCTTGTCAAATTAATTACTAATATAAATCATTCCGTTGTCGTGTAGTGTGAAAACGGGTTGTGTCGAGACTGGATCATGTCGTCGAGACTGGGTCATGTCGTTTCTGTACCAGTGTGGTGCCGTGTAGTGTAAAAACGCCCATACCCTCATGTAAAATTCTGATACGACAATTTTGCCAACTACTAAACATAAAATGTTTTTTTTCCATAAGTTGTAATCAAATTATTTAGAGCTGTCATATTGCTTATATTTCAACTTCAATGTGACTTGTCGCATTATTTAAAAAAAAGTCCGAGGGGCAGGTATATCCGCTAGAAATAGGTAGATTTCGGGATCAGACAGTTATGTGTGCAATTAGAATCGGATTTATCAGATTACTTTATAAAAAATACTAATTAAAAACAGAAGTATTAAACTAACTTTAAAAATAAACATTATTTTATACAGTTTTTGGGCTCTAGGCACTTAACCTGTACCCCGATATGGCCAATTGTCAATAATATTTAGGACACTGTTTGCCGCAACATACCCAGAAAATATTTTTAGCGTAAGTGAAAAAATGCGACCGTGAAAGTGCCGCTAAATGCCGTTGTACTTCACACAGTTTATTGCAGATAGCTAAAGAACCTTTTATTGCAGATGTCTGGCTTTTTAAAAAATGATAGAAATATGTTCAAATAATTAATATTTATAAGTTTTGTTTACATATTTTGCCCCAAACGGCCGTTATAACGCTTTGTTTTTGACAGTTATAAGGCTCTAGACTCTTAACCTGTACCCGGGTATGGCCAGTTGTCGAACTTATCCAAGAGATTGTTTGCCGCAACACGCTCAGAAAAAATTTTTGGTCAAGGTCGAAAAATGCGACCGTGAGAGTGCCGCTAAATTCCGTTATACCTCATATCGTTATATATATATATATATATATATATATATATATATATATATATATATATATATATATATATATATATATATATATATATATATATATATATATATATATATATATATATATATATATATATATATATATATATATATATATATATAAAATTTTTTTTTTTTTGTCTTTCCGTCTCCGCTTTACATATATAGTCGTTTGGCATCAAAATTTTTCCGAAATTCCGAGATGACGGTCATTGCAATAGGTAGATTTTTATATGAAATCTACCTAAAAAGTCCAATCGGCACGTATATCCGCTAGAAATAGGTAGATTTCGAGACCAGACA
This sequence comes from Diogma glabrata, assembly GCA_963693315.1. Lineage (NCBI taxonomy): Eukaryota > Metazoa > Arthropoda > Insecta > Diptera > Cylindrotomidae > Diogma > Diogma glabrata. The sequence continues at coordinate 221,529,751 of OY856188.1, read as the reverse complement.
GTTTGTGCGCCAGTAGAATCTGATGTATCAAATTAGTTTAAACAAAACAAACTAATTTCAAACAGATATCGAACAAATTTTAAAAAGAAAATTAGCTACCTACAAGCAAAATCTATATCCATCAAATTTTGCAGGAAACAAATATCAAATCTATCACAGAACATGTGTGTGACAATTTATGACACAAACCTACTCTATATCATATGTCGTGCAATTGCTGCAAAATATCAAAATAGTTTATTTCTAAGAAAAAAAATTAATTTCTTCTATTCAAATTTTTTATTTTTTTGACTGTTATAATGTTGACATTGACTGTTATAAGGTTTTTGGAAACTGTAGTTGGGGATTGTTGCAAACTTTTTTGTTGAAGCCAACAAGTTAAAAACCTCTAACTGCAGAGGTTTATATTTATAAGAAACGGATTAAAATGTTTAGAGATTCTAAATTTATGAAGATTTTAAAAATATTAGTATCCAAACGGCCGTTATAACGGATTAAAAAAACCACTTTTTTTCTAGTATAAAGCCTATAGTTCCTTAACAATGTGTCAGATTTTTCTGATTTACGAACTTGTCCAAGATATTAATAAAACACACATTTTTAAGAAAGGTTTTTTGATCTGGCTCTACAAATGCAACCGTGAGAGCGCCGGTTGATTCAAACGCATTTTGTGTTTTAAAAGCTTTTTTGTTGGAGCCGCTCACTCAGAAACCTCCAACTGCAGAGGTCTTTTTTTTGAAAGAAACTGATTAAAAAGGTTTCAAAAATTCTAAATTTATGAAGCTTTTAAAAATATTAGAATCCAAACGGCCGTTATAACGGATCTAAAAAACAGAGTTTTTTTCTAGTATAAAGCTTCTAGTTTCTTAACCATGTGTTTGATTGGGCTGATTTACGAACTTGTCCAAGATATTAATAAAACGCACATTTTTAGAAAAGGGTTTTTGATCTGGCCTTACAAATGCGACCGTGAGAGTGCCGGCTGTTTCAAAAAATTTTTTTTTGCAAACTTTTTTGTTGGAGCCGCTCACTCTGGAACCTCTAGCTTCAGAGGTCTATTTTTAAAACAAATTGATAAAAAAGATTCCAAAAATTCTAAATTTGTTAAATTTTTTGAAATATTAGTATCCAAACGGCCGTTATAACGGTTTTAAAAAATCAATTTTTTTCAGAAAAAAGCCTCTAGTTTCTTAACCACGTGTCGGATTTAGCTGATTCACGAACTCGTCCAAGATATTATTAAAACACACAAGTACAGAAAATTTTTTTGATCTACCTCAACAAATGCGACCGTGAGAGTGCCGGTCGTTTTCGTTATATCTCATATCGTTAATATCTTTTTAAGTTGGTTATTTTTATTTACATAAAGTAATGTGCGATTTTAACGTGATAGTATTTGTACTGAAAAAACACAGTAGCCTAGAAATTTAAATATCATCGAGGTTTTCCCTTGCTTGACCAAATATGCTTACAAAATAACAGACTTATGTAGAAATTTTGTATTTAACATTTTTTCCGATTGGAGAATGACTAACCTTATTCAATTTTATTTTATGTTTGTCAAAAGTATTTCGATTAAAATAAAACTGATAATATTAAAACTGAAAATTTTATCCCAACTAAAATTTTATCATGTACGCTTTGGTTTTGTTTTCATTTAAAAACTAAATTTAAAATGAAACGGATATTGTTTATATGGATTACTGTTTCAGGTTTTGTTTTAATTTAGAATGAAATTAAAATGAAATATATATTATTTGGCAGTTACTTCTTTCTGGCAATAGAAGAATAATAATATATTTTTTGTCTACAAATGGAAAGAGATAAACATGCTGCATGGGACCCTGTATTTTTGTATTTATTTTTACAGAAGCCTTTTCTTTTGTGGAAATTATTTTCAATGCGAAATTTGAATTTAAAAAACTGCTTCAATTTTTTTTATAGTTTTATAGTGTACATACACAAATATTACTTATCCTGTATATTTTATAATCTAAGGGCAAAACCCAATTTTGTTTGATTTGAAACACCCAAAATACAAAAGAAAAGACATTAAAAACAAAATTTGGATTGATATTGCCCTGACGCTCAATTCTAAACGTAATTAAGAGTAATATAATTAAATTAAAATGAAATAATAATAACAAAAATAATTTCATTTTTCTAGAAAGTATCTGCAAAATTATATGGAAGAGCCTTCGCGATACATTTGAAAAAAGTCGACAGATTCAATCATCGACTGTAACCAATCCTGATGAAGGAGCCCATGATAAAAAATGGAAATATTATGAAATGTTGAGCTTCCTAAGAAACGAAGAAAATCAAAAAGAGTAAGAGTCATAAACCTTCAAATTATTTGTAACATTTTATTGAATATTACTTTTATTTTTAGCACTTTAGGAACTTATGACTATGAAAGTGACCAGAATGAGAGTTTTTCAGAAACCTCTTTTGATAATGTAGAAAGATTTTTAAGTTCGGAAGACGATGCTGTCACAGCGAAAACGCCAAAAAGAGCTTAAGTTATGAAAAACAAGACGTTGGATAAAATTGGCCAATTATTGAAGACCACATCTAGAGCCATTAGGAACATAGAACATGTTCCAACGAAAGAAATTTCATCTACATCGCTGCTGTTTTCAGCGCTTGCTTTAAAAGTGGATAAAGTAAACTTATCATCAAAAGTAATAAGAAAACTAGAAGGGGATATATGAGTTTAGTGTACGAGACACTAGATCTACACAAAAACTTATGAAATATATACATATTTTAAAATTATGGTCAAATAAATCATGTGCAGAAGAATTAGATTTTTTATTGAGTTTATTTAATTTTTTAGTTTCAGAATTTAGTAAAGACAAAGTTGATTGAAGAGAACTTACAGTGCGATTTTTGCATCTGTCGCAAGTATATGATAGTCGGACTCGTATGTATTCTTCGGAGAAAACCGATCCACTGTGTAAGCTCGCAAAAAAATTAACAACATCCACGAACATATATTGCGAAAATCTAGATATTGGCGACTACGCAATAGAACATGTGGAAAACTGTGAATACATTCGGTCTATCAAAAAACATGCAGATAGTTATCAAAGTACGTAGTACTACCGTATATAACATGAGTTTTCTATCCTATCCACACACAAAAGTTCAACGGTCAAAACATCTATCGCTGTCGAGAAAACTCAAGGGTAAATCTAACCCGTTTTTTTGCAAGATTCCTATCCAAATAAATGATAAAAAAGGGTTCTAACAACAAACGGCTGGTGATCATCACAAGAAAAACCCAAATTACACAGGCAGGATAACGTCAATCAAGATAATCGTTAGATTATCGATAAGTTATTGAAATCAAAAATAAACATTTGTCCAATAGTGCGTAGAACAAATCAGGATGGTCATTTTGTTGCGTTAATCTCACGTAATTTTTTCTTAATTTTCTCACTTTGAGACAGTTAAAAATTATCCATACCGACACTCAATTTTTCCTTTGTTTTTTAAAATGAACAAACAATAATTTTAACATAAGCGAAAGCAAGATAACTGCATTCACATTAAAATATCATTACGAGAAAACACAACAAAATGACCATCCAGTTCCTTTCCGTGCAAATCCAAAATCCACCCTTGTGTCAAAGTTTCATTGAAATTGGATCATTAAAAGAAGAATCGTTCGAGTAGTTCTTCTTCTTCTTCTGCTGCTATCCACATTGGATGTAAGCGACTAACGGAACATAAGTCACTGTATTGTACTGTCCATACCATCTAATATTTGATTAAACCTGGTACGATTTCCTGCATTTCTAACAAGCTCTTCCAATGAACCTAAACCAGTCCATTTTTTTATATTATCGAGCCAGGCCAGTTGCGATCTACCAACACCTCTTCTGCCTTCTATTTTACCTTGTATTATTAATTTAGCTATTTCATATTTATTATTTCGGATTATATGTCCAAAGTATGATTTTTTTTTTATTAATTAGTTAGACATGTTTAGCACACTAAATATGAAATATTCATTATTTAGACTCTTTGAATATCCGAAGATACCATGTCAACTATAAAGGAAGGAGATGAGGAAAATGGAAGGAATGGGGATATAGGGATAACTATACGAATTTTTTTAAATGATGATGGACATTTTCTTTAAATGCCTGAGGGGAAAATTCATCGGGAAATACAGAGGAAGGCAATGAGTTCCATAATTTGGCCACTCTATTAAAATAGTCGTTTTGGAAGGACACAGTTCTACAACGAGGTATTTGTACAACAAATGGATGGGATAACTCGGCAGCTCTTGTTTGTCGATTATACTGCGCACACGATGGAAGGATATTTTGAATTTCCTTAGAGGAGAATTCGCTAAAGTTATATTTATAGTAGATTGACAATTCAGCCACATTTCTTCTGTGCTGGAGTGAATCAAGCTGGTCCGTTAGTTCGGTATTACCAATCAACCGTATTGCTTTTCTCTGAACAGAGTCTAGACAATTTATTGTTGACTGACAAGCACCTCCCCAAACATGACAGCAGTACTCCATACATGGACGAATAAAGGACTTGAAGATTAGCAAAATTTGCTCGGGATTGAAATATTTTTTACATCGACTCAAGAATCCTAATTTTTGCATTGCAGATTTAGCGAGGTTGAACACATGTTTATTCCACTTCAGGTTATTTTGAATATCCACTCCAAGAAGTCTAACTGATTCAACCTCACGCAATTCCTCATGGTTTATTTTAATGATGTTTTTCTTCTTTTGATAGCTACTATTAACTCTTGTTGATGACCAATACGCCGTAAAACTTCTTCGTTGGTAATTCTATCAGTCCAGGATATTTTTAATAAACGCCGGTATGTCCACATCTCGAAAGCGTGTAATTTTAACAGTGATGATTTATTGAGAGACCACGATCCCATGCCGTATAATAATACTGACCATACGTAACATTTTATAAATTTCAGCTTTAATTTTAAATTAAAATCTCTGTTACGTAGTATTTTTTTAAATTTATAGAAAGTATTCCGTGCCATTTCAATTCTGCCTTTAATTTCATTAACTGAATTCCACACCTCGTTCAACATACATCCAAGATATTTGAAGTTTTTGACACGTTCAATACTTTCCCCGTTTATTATAATTCTAGCATTTTAACTTTATCTTTGCACACGATCATGAATTTCGTTTTTTTATATTAAAGTTCAGCCTGCAGCTTCTACTATGAACAAATATTTTGTTTAATAAGTTCTGTAAATCGATTAGATTATCAGCCAATATTGTTGTGTCATCCGCGTACCTTACATTTTTGATGTTTACACCATTTACTTTTATACCTTCTTCAGCGTCTTGGGTTGCAGCAATGAAAATTGCTTCAGCATAGATATTAAAGATCAGTGGCGACAATATACATCCTTGCCTCAGTCCTCTGCATATTTCAATACTGTTCGTGACATTGTTACCAATTTTTATTTCAGCTCTCTGATTCCAGTATAAACTTTTAATACATTGAATAATATATGCATCAATACCAACTTCCTTTAATATCTCTTCCATTTTATCATGCTTTACTAGGTCAAAAGCTTTTTCAAAATCTACGAAGCCAATAAAAACGTGTTTGTAAACTTCTTTACATTTTTGTATTAGTTCTTTGGTGCAGAAAAGAGCTTCACAAGTTCCCAAACCAGACTTGAAACCAAATTGTGTAATACCAGCTGCTTGTTCACATTTGGACGCTATTCTTGCATGAATTACTCGTAAGAAAATCTTAAGCGCATGACTCATTAAACTAATGAGGCGATGATCATTACATTTTTTTGCACAGCTTTTTTTCAGCAAAGGAAGAAATGTTGATACCAACCACTCGTCTGGGTATTTACCTGTTTCGTATATTTTGTTAAATATTTCTACAAGAATTTTTAGGTTGTCTTCGTTGATTAGTTTCAGAATTTCAGCAGGAATCTCGTCTGGACCAACAGCTTTTTTATTTTTCATCAATTTTACAGCTTTACGAATTTCATCTTTGGTGATTGGAAGTTCGTCTTCTGGATTCATAATCATATTTGCACTAATTTCCGATGGTCTATTACTATCGTTAAATAATTCTTTTATATACTTTTCCCAAACATTACATTTATCTGCATCCCCCACAACTATGCTACCATTGTCGTCAACTAAATATTATGTAATTGGTTTCCGATGCGATCCTGATGCAGATTTAAATTTTTTGTGCACATTAAAATCATCATGAATCTTTTGTAGATGTTCTATCTCACAACATTCTTTCCTCAGCCACTCGTTTTTAGCAATTCGAATTTTAGATCTTATTAACCTGTGAAAATGTTTATGCAATTCTGCATTTTTATAAATTTTAACTTGCCTTCTGCTATCCATTAGTTAAAATATTTCTGATGCCATCCAGCTTTGTTTATATTTTTTAACTTTGAATCCTTAATGATTTTTAGCTACATCTTCTATAATTGTTTTTGTTTCCTTTCATAAGTTGTTAACATCATTATTATTAATTGTTATATTTTGTAATATAACAATTAATAATAATCTATTATTTAGTTCAGCTTCTACGTTGATTTTTGTATTTTCATTATTCAGCAGCTCGTAATCTATTTTGCGATTTGTGCTATTATTTCGAATGGCAGACAGTTTAATTTTTAGAGTTGCAGCTAAAAGATTATGATCTGACGGAATATCAACACCAGGATATGTCGATGCTTTACTTATAGAAGAGCCAGATCTGTTATTGATCATAATATAATCAATTTGGTTTCGAACTATGTTTTCATTATTATGCAATGGCGATTCCCAAGTATATAATCTTCTTTTAGGTAAGTCAAACCAAGTATTTGTAATTTTGAAATTATTCTCTTGACAGAACTGAATTCAATCACCTCTCTCGTTTCTCGTACCAAGTCCAAATTTTCCTACAATTTTTTCCACTTGCTGATTACCAACTTTTGCATTGAAATCTCCCATAATTATGCAAACTTCATGCTTTTTCGTTAGTTCTAATAATTTCTGAATTTCCGCATAAAAGCTTTCTATTTCTTCTTCAGCTGTTGTGCGTATGTTTGTATGATGTTCAGTTTAACTGGCCTGGAAACAGATCTTGCTAATTGTTTTTTTACAATAATTCCAACCCCTCTTTCATGCCTGCTATCATTATTCCCAGAATAGTACATATTAACATGTTCTTTTTGTATCACACCGCTAGATGGCCACCACGTTTCACTGACGCCTAGTATATCTAAGTTTAATCTCTTCATTTCATGGACCGTGTTTTCAAATTTACCCTCTTCAATCAAGCTTCTTACATTATGAGTGGCAATTTTAATTACATTATTGGTTTTATTTTTATTTTTTGATTTAATTTTTTGATTTAAAATTATATTTTTTGATTTAATATTGTTATTTTTAGATTTAATATTATTTTTTGTTTTACCTACGGCGATTCTTAGCACCCTCTTTTTGCCGGAGACTGAGGGCCGTGATTTATTTTTGTGTTCCATAGTTTTCTTGGGATTATATACTTTAGTGGTTTCCCGTTGCCTTCTAAAGGGTTTATAGTTTTCCTTCTTTTTCGCTATCTATAGCCTCGTATTTAAAAATATTCTTCTTATAAGATGATTATATTTGTTATACCACGATTATACAGCATACAACTGGAGCTAAGTGTGCATCTCTGTATATCATTAGTATCACAAATATATGATGTTTACATTAAATTTTTACAATTATTTACACTGGTATATTTACATTAAGTTATTTACATTTTAGTCGAAATCGTAGTCCATGGGAGTTGCAAGGTTCGTGTCATAAAATCCTATCCGTTAAGAACAAATTGTTATTTGCTTCCATTTGTTACATTGGTTTCAGTTCCTTTGGCCTGCGCAGTTTTATTTTTCGTGCCAACTGAATTTTTCCTACCTCTATTGACACTATTTGATCTTTGATTGTTCGATGGCTTTTTTGGTGCTTTACTGGTTTCTTCATCAACTGCTTCGTTAGGGGATCTTGATCTTTTAGCACTATCTTTAAAATCTATTTTACCCTCATATGCCGATATATCAATTATTTCACCATCTATCATCAAATTATTATTTTTAATTACTGCTGTTTTGCCCTGGCTTTCTAGAAATTTAACCGTTTGTAGTTGTTTAGACCGCAAATTACGTTGTTTTTGGGTGTAGTCGCTTTTGATGTACCAGTTTGTATTCTCTAACCGATTTTTGTTTTTCAACACCGCCAATTTTTTAATAAAAGACGCAAAGCTGACAAGAATTGGCCTTTTCGATGGATTCTCAGGGTTGATTTTGTCCACTCTTTTAATAAAATTTATGTCCGCCATTGTTGAAGACACACCTACCCTATTTGTTAAAAAAGCTATAACAATATTATACAGCTGATCGTGATCAGTTTCCGACTCGTTGAAGTTAAGAATTAAAATGTTGTTTTTTCTATCTCTCCTTTCGAATTTTTCAGCTAGACTTACGAATGCTTCTTCTTGTTTTTCAATTTTACCTTCCAGCTTATCAACTTTATTGTTTAATGATTTAACTTCTTCATTTGTATCGTTAACTTTTTTAATAAGCTCATCAACAGTTTTAAGTTTTTGTTCACTTCTTTCAATTCTGTACTTATATTGCCATAGTCAGTTTTCAGACTTTGCATTTGCTCTTTAACGAAGTTCATCAGAGCGTTGATATCTTCAGATGTGGCTGGTGAACCCATTGCACAGGTGTATATATTTTAACTCACTTGGTTTTATATATATATATATATATATATATATATATATATATATATATATATATATATATATATATATATATACATATATATATATATATATATATATATATATATATATATATATATATATATATATATATATATGTATATATATATGTATATATATATATATATATATATATATATATATATATATATATATATTATATATATATATATATATATATATATATGTATATATATGTATATATATATATATATATATATATATATATATATATATATATATATATATATATGTATATATATATATATATATATATATATATATATATATATATATATATATATATATATATATATATATATAAATATTATAAATATATATATATATAAATATTATAAATATATATATATATATATATATATATATATATATATATATATATATATATATATATATATATATACATATATATATATATATATATATATATATATATATATATATATATATATATATATATATATATATATATATATATATATATATATATATATATATATATATATATATATATATATATATATATTTATATATATATATATATATTACTTTTATATATATTATATATTTTTCCAAACTTGAAGTATTTGCATTTTTTGTATTTCCAATAATGGCGGCTCTTATGCTACTGCCTACTTATTCCCACTTGTTAAAAAACTATAAAATCTTTCTTAATTGCCCGTATTTTTAATACTAGGATGTTAGCTCTTTATCTGTAGTTTAATTACTATTTATTTTTTATTTTATTAAAAATTATAAAAAAGATTTTTAAGAGCGCAAAAAAATTTGACTTTTCTATTTCACCAGTGTTACCAACCGAATAGTTCGAATACTTAATTTCATCTAAATTGATTCATTCACGATTTCATTGATTTTGTTTTGTGCGGGATACATCAAATATCCCCAGGATAGAAGAAATAAATATGAAATAAAAGCTGTAGCGATGTGTTAGATCGGTAATTCTGTGTTTTGAATACAAGAGTTCAAATATTTAAACAGACATTGCAATGCTTTTATTTGATTTTCGGGTTTTAGTTTGTCACATCGAAACTGTGTTTTTATGTCCTTTCTATTTAACCTGCCTTAGATCTAAAATTAAACCTCTGATTTTTTTTTCTTTATTCAAAGTTAGGCATGTTTAGTTTTAATTATAATAAATCATTAATTAACGTCTCTGAATATCCGAAGATACCATGCCAACTAGGGATTGGATTAATGTTTGAATAAATTAAGTTTCTCTAAGAAATTTATGGACGCTAACTTTAAAATTTTGAGGATTGAAGCTATCAGGGAAAACCGACGATAGTAAGGCATTGCAGAGATGAGAGACTCTGTTGAAAAAATCACGTTGACAAGCAACAGTACTGCACCTTTTTATATGAACCGTAAAAGGATGGGTTATAACATTTGCTCTGGTGTTACTCGAAAGGTTTGCTAGTTCAGGTAAAATTTATTTAATCTCTGTAGAAGTTCGTTCATCTATAATAAATTTGTAGAAAATTGTCAGATCAGCAACATTTCGTCGTAAAGAATCAAGCTCATTAGTAAGAGTTCAGTTGCCAATCAGTTTAACAGCTCTGCGCTGAACAGAATCAAGGTACTTCAAATTACTATAATAAGCTCCACCCCATATGTGAGAACAGTGCTCCATGCAGGGACGTATAAATGATTTGTAAATTGATAGAAGCTGTTCGCAATTAAAAAACTGATGTTCGAAAAAGCCCCATTTGAACAGCGTTCTTAGCTAGGTTAAAAATATGAGAAATAAAAACAAATTTAAAGTGATAGAAAATTCAGTAAAACGATAAGAAAAATTAAATGAGATGTAACATGTTCGTTAGGTATTTTATGTTTTGAGGAACAAGGATTGGGAGGGACTGAAATAAATTTATGGATCCGATCAGTGTTTTTATGATGGCCATATTTTTTGAGTTACATGACAAGATTGTATTAAAATTTAAATTAATTTCAATTTGGAACACATAAATTACTACATATACAAAAAGAAACTTATAGTGAATTCTTTTCTTCTTGTCCGGTTCAAGTTACGACTCCGAATTAGTTACTCCAACACTCACTGGAATAAGTTACAAACAACACAATATGCTGCCTTGCGAACTGCAACCGGATGTCACTTGATGGCCCACCGAGATCACTTGCACGAGGAATGTAACATATTGCCGATCCGTGAACATAATGAAATGCTAACCAAACAATATCGATTGGCCTGACACAAAGAGCAACATCCTTGCAATGACACCTTAACTACGATCGAACCACCTAGAGACCTAAGAAGCACAGCAAGATGCTTTCTGCAGGATGTCAGAGATAACCAGGTTACTGGCAACATTGACGAATCTACATATAGAACTGGCTTAAAAGTACTCCACACCAAAACGGTTGAAAACGCAATAAGGATCGGTACTCCAAATCGTGTTCTGAATAGAAAACCACCAAAAATCGCTGACGAAGACGTTCAACTACCCCGTAGCACCAGATCCATCCTAGCTCAACTAAGATTCGGTTGGTCACGCATTCTAATCAACTACATGAGCAGAATCGAACCTAAAATTATTGACAAGTGTCCCGCATGTGAGGGTACGCCGCACGATGTAGACAACCTATTCAATTGTCCTAAAAATATAACCAACCTGACGAAGGAAGATTTGTGGTCCCGCCCAAGGGCAGTAGCAGAGTTCCTGAACTTGCACATGGAGCCGTAGGATTCGCACCAAACCCATCGCTACAACAACAACTCCAAATTATCGAAAACTGTTTTTTTGTATTGCACTTTTTACAAAAGAATACAATTTTCGATAATTCGGTGTTGGAACTTGTACCGAATAGGTAGCAAAGAATTCACTATAAATTATGCGGGGGTTATGGTTGTAGAAAATAATGTTAAAAGCATCAGCGCGCATCAGTGATGTGATGACTAATGACATACTGAACTCATTTTTATAATAGTATGTTAACATTTCCATTTCTAAATTTAGACAGACAAATCCCAATAAGCAATGCGCATGGAAAGCCGTACCTTTTGGCACTGAAAGTTGCAAGGAGCACTCGGAATAGGTGTCTCAAAGGACGAATTTCCGTACCCTTGGCGGATGAACTATGGTATAGTTTGGTATAGTAGGTATATTTGGTATATACTATGCTATAGTTTGAGATAAACTTTGATTTGAATTCGTAACATATATATACTCATTCATATACGAAAAAAGGGCATGGAATTCCGTGCAAAGATCGTATGCTTTTGGGTACGTTACGTACGTAAAATTGTTTGATGGGATATGAGTTTTTAATTAATTCTTATACAACACAATTTTTGCAGCACGGTCGATAATTTGTTTTTCAGCAAAGCAGTTCCTTTGTATTTAATTCATCCCCATTGATTGATATTCGTGATTTATTTTAAATCTTTATACACCTTTATGAACCGTATCAATTTCAGACTTTAGCCACAATTTCCTTCTAACCGTCTCAATTACAATCCAAATTTATTAAAAAAGGGGAATTGTGTCAATCAAAGTATTACACTACATGACTACACAAACAATCATAATACGTTATTACAAGAAAACTATCCACTATGAACGTATGTAGTAGACTACCAAGGATGAAGGAATGTATTTTTGCACTAATATTTTTTACCCACCTATTCAACCTTGAACAATTATGACAAAAAATTGTGATGCATATTTTGATCAATTACATAAATTAAAATTATATAAACTACTCACTACACATACATAAAACATTATAAATAAAATTAGTTCCAAAACATATGATATTAATAGGAAATATTTAAACCAAAACTTCCTGAAAAAATATACACAAAACATTTAATTCATTCACAAATTTCACCTTCACTTCAATTTAGTTTTATTACCTTAAATTAGTTTTTTCATTTAATAGTTCATATTTTGCTTGTTGCACATGCATTTTTAAAAACTAAACTACGAACTTAATAAATATTTTTGAATAATTATTTGTTTTTAATTAAAATAAAACACAATTTAAATGTTCATTGTTCACTGTTTGTCATTTAGTAAAATACTAAAAAATAAACATTGAAAATCGAATGATTTAAAAATGACATAAGAAAAGTGAGTATGTTTAATACTTTAATAATTTTTTGATGTTGGTAGTTTTTTTGAAGGAAACGATTTGTCGTCGTTTATCATTATGAACTGTTTTCAATTTTCGGGGCGTCTATAATGGATTACATCTATCACAAAATCTAGTAGATTTGTTTAGTAAATACCGTCATGTGTTTTATGTTTGCTACCCGATGTAGACTTATGTGCAATTATAATTAAATTTTACAAGTAACCGTTTGAATTTATTCAAATTTGAAGATAGTTTTTGGGGATGTTGTTGTTCTTGTAGCGACAGTTTTGGTGCTAATCCTCCCGCTCTATGTCCAGGTTCAGGAACTCTTCTACTGCCCTTGGGCGGTACCACAAATCTTCCTTCGTCAAGTTGGTTACATTTTCAGGACAATTAAATAGGTGGTCTACATCATGTGGCGTGCCCTCACATGCGGGACACTTGTCAATAATTTCAGAATCAATTCTACTCATGTAGTTGTTTAGGATGCGTGACCAACCGGATCTAAGTTGAGCTAGGATGGATCTAGTGCTACGGGACAATTGGACCTCTTCGACAGCGACTTTTGGTGGCTTTTTATTTAGAACACGATTTGGAATATAGTTCTTTATTGCATTTTCGACCGTTTTGGTGTGGTGTTTTTAAGCCTGTTCTATATGTAGAGTCGTCGATATTACCAGAAACCTGGCTATCTCTGATATCTTGCAGAAAGCATCTTGCTGTCTTCCTTATGTCTCTGGGTGGTTCTATCATAGTTAAGGTGTCATTGCAAGGATGTTGCTCTTTGTGACAGGCCAATAGATATTGTTTGGTTAGCATTTCATTATGTTCACGGACCGGCAATATGTTACTTTCCTCGTGTAAATGATCACGGTGGGCCATCAGATGACATCCGGTTGCGGTTCGCAAGGCAGCATATTGTGTTGTTTGTAGCTTATTCCAGTGAGTGTTGGCAACTTGAGGGGTCCATATGGGTGCAGCATAATTTATAATTGGTCTTCCTGTTGCTTTGTACGTTGTTAAGATCGTGTCTTTATCTTTGCCCCATGAACTACCCGCTAGTGCTTTCAATGCGTTGTTCCTGTTTTTCAAACTTGAGTTTATTAGTTGTGCATGAGCATTGAATTTAAGCAGTGGGTCGAATGTTACACCCAGCAGTCTCGGATGCAGTCTACAGTCTTTTCACTGTAGGAATAAGTATGTTGTCTATGCAGATGCTTAGTGTTGAATTTACCTCCTTCGTCCATGTGGTGAAAAGTGTAGAAGTGGACTTTTCAGTGGAAAGTTTTAGTTTTCTGCTTTTAAACCAATCATTTAGAATATTAAGGTAGGTATTCAGGATATTTGTGAGTTGCTGAAGGTTATTTCCTGTTGCAAGCACTGTGCAGTCGTCTGCATATGACGTGATAGTTATTCCTTCTGGTGGGGTAGGCAAACTGCTTAGGTAGAGATTGAATAATGATGGTGAGAGAACTCCGCCTTGAGGAACTCCTTGTCTTAGCACTATCATTTTGGACTTGCTGTTACGGAGATCAACATATGTTTGGCGACCTCTGAGGTAATTGCACAACCAGCGCTTCATTAAACATTGAAGATATCATCCAGTAGAGCAGCGTGCGACACGACAGCGTGTCGAATGCTTTTGACAGGTCAAGTGCGACTAAAATTGTCTAGCGCATGGTTGTTTTTGATTCAGACCATCACTTATCTGGTTTTGTATTTTGTGTAGCGCGGTGGTTGTACTTTGTGCTCGTAGGAAGCCATGTTGGTGTGGCGCCAAATTACAGGATCTTGTCAGCTGAGGGAGCAGAAGGGCTTCGATGAGTTTTGCGACCGATGAAAGAATGGATATTGGTCTGTAGGACTCTCCGTTTTTCTTCCGTTTTTCCTGGTTTCAAAATGGGGCTGATTCTGGCCGTTTTCCAGATATTTGGTATCTGTAAAGTATTTAAAGATGTATTAAGTGTAGTAGTGAGGAAGTTTAAACTTTTGGGTCCGATGTGTTTGAGCATGATGGCTGAGATGCCGTCGGGTCCTATAGCTTTTGATGGCTTAATTTTCCTTATTGCATTCTCCACCTCTTCTTCGGAAAATATAATATCCTCCAAGTTATCAGTGTTAAGTTTGCGCATATGTCGCAACGCTGATCTGTTCTCTTTCTCGTGTTTACGTTGCTTTTCTGTAAACTGAATGTTAAATTTGTTTGCGAATTTCCTGTGGTTTTCAATGGGGACATCGTCGAAGGAGATCATGCAATTATTTTGTGGTTGTCGAGGATGAGTTAGGCCCTTGATGACCTTCCCAAGACTTTTACTAGTACCCAGGTTTGATTCTCTCGCTAACTCTCTCCATTTGTCCGTTTATGGTCCGTGACCAATTTCTTAATTTGCTTGTTTAGGTCCGGAATTCTGGAGTCGGCTGGATCTGCTTTACGGATGTCATCTCTTTTATTAAAAAGCACACACGCTTCATGTGGAAAGTTTGGTTTTATTTTTTGGATTCTGCCAGCTGGTATGTAGCGAGCTCTTGCCTTATTAAAAATTTCTCTGAATTGTTTTTCCCCAGAGAGGGCGTCAAGTGGTAAAAATTGCTTACGGAATTCAATTTTGGTAAAATTTGTAAAGTTTTCCCAGTCAACTTTGTTAAAATTAAGACATGTCTAGTTTTCGGAATTTATTTGATTTATGGAACGGCTTAAGGTGATTATGATCGGCACGTGGTTTGATCCCAATGCAATTTCAGTTCTCCATCCTGCAACTGGCATTAATGACGTACTGGCAAGGGAGATATCTGGAGAAGAGTATGAGTTGTTTGTTACCCTTGTCGGTTGTGGTTCGTTGAGGACTCCAAAATTGGATCCGTCAATTTGATCTGCAATACTTTCACCTCGTGGATCAGTGTTTAGATGTGAGTGCCATAGATCATGGTGCGCGTTCACATCTCCAAGAATTAGACAGTCTTTGGTATAAAATAAATGTCCTATGGACGGTTCATAACCGTCACAGCTGCTTACTGATGGAATATAAATATTGACTAGTGTTATTTCCGGATTTTATTATAATTCCTTGTTGTTCTAGGTGTTTGTCAGTTCCCGGTACTGCAGGTAGTGTGGTTGTACGGTAAATAACACTTTTGTGAATGATAAAGGCAAGACTACCACCTTTGTCTTTCCCTCTATCCAGCCTTATAATTTTATGCCCACAGATACTATCACTAATCTTAGATCTAACATTTAATTTTGTTTCTTGGAGAAATGTGACTAGAATATTGTTATTGCACATATAGTTTATTATATAGTCGATCTTATTTGTGAGACCGTTGCAATTTAGTTGCATAATTTTTACATCACTCGGAGTTTCCGGTAGCGTGTTCATCCGTAATGTGTTCTGTTGTGGACTCGTGTTGGTATTTTGACTTGATGCTTGATAACATGGCGCTATGTAGTTCTTGGTCCATTGCTTATGTGTGACAAGACCTGAGCAGTTCTTGAGGTGGCACCATTCTTTGCAGGTATTACACTGAATAGATGTTGTATTTGCCCTTAAGATGTTTTTACATATTGTACAGTGCCATGTTTTAGTTGGTCCCGGATTTGTTTCAATACCAGCCATGACGAGGAGTATTTGAAGCAGTGAGGCCGGTGACAGCTGCTTCTTTACCAAAAAAATGGAGCGTCGGATTTGCACCTTCCGTCGAAATTGTTGTGATGGTCCTTGGTCGGAATTGTGTTCCGAGTGCTTCTGGAAAGTAGACCCGTCCATCTTGAGAAGAAGTTTTTGGGGATCGCCAGGGTTGCATAAAAATCATTTTTTTAAAAAAAATCATGAAAGTCCGATTTTATTTGATTTAAATCAGTTTTTTTGATTTTTAAAAAATTTTGCTAAAATTTTGCTAAAAAAAAAATTTGTATAATTTTTCAAGAAATGGTCCTATATTCACTCTTTTGAAGCAGTGGTCCTGGCTACTTTATATAAATCATTAGGTTGGGTTGTATTTTTTTGTTTTTTTGAGAGGCAAGGAAAGATAAAAGTAAAGTAACAGTTTTTAGTGACTATATTTTTATACTGTTCTAGCGACATAAAAATCGTGTCTTGTCGAATGCCGTTCCGTTGCCAAATTGAGACAGTTTGTTGCTGCTTTAGAGTGATGTCATCCGTCATGAATGGTGAGCGGAGTACTTTAAAGTTTGATCTTAGATCCTACCCGTCTCTCGAAGTCTAAATCTTTACTAGATAGAAATGTTTTTAGACGGTTTTCTGTTTTTATAACAAAACTGTTCCGACACTTAGATCGAAGGTACACAAAAAGAAATATTTGTGTACTACAATTTAATTCGAATTGTTTTAAAAGGATACATGATACATAATACATTACTTACTGTTAAAATAGTTTATATTGAAATTACGACTAATAATAATGATAATTTTTCAAATAAATATTAACACATAATCGATTTACTTACAATTAACAGAACTTAAACTAATGGAAATTACATACGCGACACTGTTATTTTTTGTCGCGGTACTCTGAAAACAAAATTAATAGTCATTCGACTGAATTCTGCTTTGAAACATTATCTTTACGGCATAATTAATTTACCTTATATGAATAACACGCCGTCGATCGCTGGGGTGAATTAAATCTAATTGTTGACTCCAATCTAATTCTTTCATTTCTTGTTTTCGATTTTTGCGATCAAAATACGAAATAACACAACTGGCTGGAATCCAAAACAGTGCAGTTAGGAGAACAACAGCCACTGGAAGTAGAATTGTAGATTAATTGTGATTTGCATAACGTTCAACTGTGTAATTATTTTCTAACAACTGAAGACTTATACCTAAGCTTAGATATGTTAGAAACAATACAAAAATAAATTAAAAAACAACACAGAGGTCAAAACCTCGGATTAAAAATGTACAATTCTTTACCCAAGAAGATAAAAGAAGAAATTGATGATAGAAAAAATTGATGTAAATTGTATTTAGTGTTATAAATAACCTTATTATATTATACTCATTGCAGTTTATGTAATTTTTTTTATGCTCATAATTCGAATTTCTGAAAAGCTGAAAGTGGGGATGGATAAAATTATAACGGATTTTGTTAAAGGTCAGTTTAAGGTCAGAGCCATGTAGCACTCAATTTAGTTACTAACATTCTGTGCGATTTTTTACATTTACAGAATTTAATATTACTTACTAACAATGTTATCTCTCAAAAATTTTAATACTTTATTTATATTTATTTCTTCAATAATATCCCAAAATCGTTCAACAACATCTTGAATTGTTTTTTCGCACATTCCCTTGAAATAGAAAAACGATTGTGAATTTATAGTGAACATCAATTTTTCAATTTTAGAAATTAAATATTTACTTTGTTGCAAAAACCTTGAATACAAGGCGTACCATCGGGCAAGACATCGGGTGGTTCCACAGGAAAACATGTTTCATTTATACTCATTCGACAACATCTGTATTTAGACAAATATATAATAACTAAAATAAGTAAATCGATTAATGTTTCATTTTACCTTTTACACGCATCATTTATAATATCACACATGCAACTTTGTAGTCCTTGTGTTTCACAATACGGAATACATTTTCCATTTCGACATTGTCCACGCTCTTGACAAATTGTTCCATCAGCCATAGCAGGAGATTTTGGACATTCTGCATGACTACCTGTACACCTTGCTTCTTGTTCACATGTTGAGTACTGTGCTTCACGACATTTTACTCCAGCCGGCATATATTGACAATTTTGACAACACGGTGAGTTTTTATCACTACAAACTGCACCTTGATTACGTCGTAATTTACAATTTTTATCACAGCAAGCATCATTATCTTCTGTCCCCAGTAATCCAGCATCGCATTGTTCATCACCTTCAACACGCAAATTTCCACAGAATGATTCCTCCGGTTCAGAGAAACAGCGTCCAGATTTGGCTTGAAGAACTTTTCGTATTGATCGTAATGAACAGGGAGAAAATTTCTATTTAATAAAAAAAATTAATTAGTTTTCTGGCGAGATAAAGAAATAAAACCACTTACCTTATTATTAACATCATATCCACTAACAGAATAAGTATACATTAAAAAACTACCACCCTGACTAGCACTTGGTGAACATTCTGGAATATCTGGATCGTGCTCGGAACCCCAGTTATGACCAAATTCATGAGCTGTAACAAGATCTGCTTCTCGTGTTATAACCCGCTGTCCATAATGATTTCTTGAGCTACTTAGTCCTGAATTTAAATATAGCGTATATCCATTTTTAAAATATTCTAAAAGTAAAATTAAAATTTTGTTAGTTTTCACGAATTATGTGAAAATTTATAACACAAATTATATTAGTTAAAAAGCGTTTGAGAAGAAAACATCAAAAAGAATTTAAAGGTTCTAATCTAATCTAACAGGCTAGAAATAAACTTGATCTTTATTAAAACGAAAGTGCAAACACAAAAATAAATTAATTTTAGTAAATTTGCACCTGGCGTGCAAATGCCACCAACAGAATTCCGTCTTGGTGAACCAACATAGGCTAACCCCAATATACCACCTTCAAATTTTAAATCAGTAAATAAATGTGCCAAACAAAAATCTTTGTGGCTATATTCCCTTGAAAAGACCTTATTCAAATTTAATAGTTTGTTAGCCAAAATTATTGTTTAACTAATATTTCAATTTAATTTACTTCTAATAAATTTCGAACATCCCACTTTTCTCTTATCATATTGTAATGAGCTTCACCGCCACGTACACGAGTCGGTTCTGAATGGACAACAATTTTTTTTATAACGAATCCCATTCCCTTAAAACCCTCTTGATCGGAACGATCTTGCCATACTGTATCGTTATAAATTTTGTGGACACGATCTATTAAACTTATCTAGAAATATAATTTATTTATTAAAACAATTTTTTTCTTAAAAAGTAAAATAAAAAAATCTCATAAAAACCAAACTTACAAGATAATTTATAGTAGTTTTTGTATTACTACCACCCATTTCTTGGAAAAATCTGTAGTCAGCAACTAATAGTAAAGGACATCTTGTTTTTGTGGGGGTGTATTCATACTGATCGGCTTGACGCTTTAAACGTGTTGTCTTTTTTACTTTTAAATCAATTGAGTCATTAGACGTTGCTTTATTTTCAGCCCAAACAGATTTAGGAAAAAACTCTTGATTAACATCTACAACGTCATCATCATCGTCGGTTTCAAGTTCTGCCAGAAATAACGAAAAGCATTGTTTTTATTATATTTAGTTAATTTTGTACTGTTTTCTACCTAATCCTTCTTTAATATATCCGCAAGTTGATGGTGCTCCCATATCATTTTTTTCTGTATTCCAACTTAATTTTACATCTGATGCTCTGTAAACTACCATATGTCTATTTGATAAGTTTGGAAGATGTCTCCATGAAGGCTATAACAGATAATGTAATTATTATGCTATTAATAAACAATGTCACATTAAAGCCATTTTCCAAATTTTAAAAAATACCTCAATATGATATATCTCATCGTTTAAAGCTACCGATCCAGTAAGCATTCCGTCTTCAACATGCATTCGAACTGATGATTCATTTTCCCCAAAAACACGTCCAGTATAAAAATTATCATGATTTAAATGAATAACAGTTTCTTCACCCCCTTGATCTATCGAATACGCTTTAAAATTATTATGCAAAACCTCTTTGTGAGGATGTAGAATTAATCGAAAATTTCGTCCAAGCGTTTGAAATTCAACTTCTTTGATTGTATTAAAAGGATGACTACTTGGTTTTGCCCCACGTTTGATTGTTTTATGAGTTATATCATCTGCATGTAATGTTTCATAATGATGTAAATTTTGATGAAGTTGTCCTGAAAGTAGATTAATTTATTTTAGATTCACATAAAATTTATCGATCGTTTTTCTTTTTTGAAGTATATGCATGAATAAATATATTTACCATTTAATCTGTTAATGTTTATTAATATTAAGTAAAATAATATACAAATTATATTATTGTAATACATATTTTTTTATTATTATAGGAAGTCAACGCATTTTGTTGTTATAGCGAAAATTTTGTTTATTATATTGAAAATAAACAATGGTGTTGTGTCAAAATTGACAGAAAAGATGAAAACTGAAAGTTTTAAATTCGAGCACTGCTTACAGTTCGTACAGTCGCTTAATAAACAGTAGTAAAATAACAACAAAAATCGGATGTGCTCGTGCACTGGTTTTGGTGGTGCAAAATGAATCACGATATTTTACGTCACACTTTTTTTCTGCTAACTTCACTTCGTCAAACCTGACCGAACAGCCAAAAGAAAAAATAATGGATTTATCAGAGTGTGTAAATTCTCAATCATTTGAAAAGATAAGATAAGGATCGGATAAAAATAAAATCTATTTTATAATTTTATGAAAGAAAAATGTATACTCTCAAATAAGTTTTCATCTTTTAATTTCATTTTTGAAAGTTTTTAACTGAAATATTTTTATTGAGAAAATCTCATATGGGTTAGTCAAAGAATTAAGAGACTAAGTAAATGAAACTACTGTATATACTATATATACCCAAAAATATTTGAAGTAGTTTTTTGCTCTTCTCCTCTCATATTTGTAGATTTTAAGTTGTCAAAAAAAAAATATAGTAAACATTGTTTGGTTTGGTTATAATTTGGTTTTAATAAAATTGTTTTTATTATTTATCGTGGTGATATTTTGACGAATTTATAATGAATATAAAAAATACTAGTGATTTTATTATAATTTAAAAATAATTTTAAAGAAAAATTAATATATTTAAGTGAAAATTTTGAATAAAACATTAAATATGAAGTGTGTGATAATGACGTGTAAAAATTACCGAAAACATATACAGGATGGGATTTCTTATCATAGATAACTAATATTGATATTATAATTTACTTTTCGATTAATAAGTTTTAAGTTTTTTAAATATTTTCGAGAAAAAAATATAATCTAAAATCAATGTAAACAATAATAGAATGCTTCGGTGGTAAATTGTCAAATTTTTTATGTTGTATTGTCAAATTTTTTCATGTTGTTTTCTATGTAATGGCGTCTCTTTTTTTATATTAATTTTGGGCGCAAAAATACGTTTAAATTTGGAATTCAATGAAATAATAGAAATATTTACGGCGCCTCTACTAAAACGCAAGTGCGGTAGTAACAATTTATTGGTGTGCAAAAATTACTTCAACTTTTAACATCAATTTCCCTTCCTCTATTCTCTTAATTCTTTGGGGTTAGTTAATTGAAGAAAAGCCGATTTTTTTAAATGTCTTTCTCTTTATTTATAAATATTATAATATTATAAATATTCTTCAAATTCATTTCAACAACTCTAGTGGTATTCGATCCAAAGCTGATAAAATTTATATGTCCGCTTTGAATACCAATTTTGATGTTGTTGCTTTAGTCGAAACCTCACTGACATGCAGCTTTAACTCCGAAGAATTTTTTCCTGAAAACTATTTAGTGTTTCGTCGGGATAGATATATATGTGAAGAACTAAAGGGTGGTGGAATTTTAATTGCAATTAAAGCCAATCTCCAATCTGCTGTCGTGTATACGTCAACTAGCGAGCTTGAGTTTCTAGCTGTTAAAATCAAGTGTGGCCGGAAATGGATTTATTTGTGTGCAGCCTATATTCCTCCAAGGAGTTCACGTGAAACTTACATGAAACTAATTGATTCGGTTGCCACAGTTTTAACTTTAATGGATGAAACGGATGAAATTATTGTACTTGGTGACTTTAATTTACCACTTATTGAATGGTTTTGGGTGAATGAAGACGAATTTTCTTCTACGTCAACCAATGAAATGTCTAATGAATTTTTAGATAATCTTACTAGTTTTGGACTTAAACAGTATAATCGCATCTTTAACAATCAAAATAGAATGTTGGATCTCATTTTTTCTTCATGTGATCAGCTTGCAGTCTCTTTATGTGAGGATTTAGCGGGCTGCTCTAGTATTTATCATAAACCGTTACAATTGGAATTAAATTTTATTGACTGTGTTGAAAATATTGATAATTCATTTCCGTATTTTAATTTTTCTAAGGGTGATTATAGTTCTTTTAATTTGTTCTTGAATTCCATTGATTGGTTTTCTTTATTTAACGGTCTTAATGTAAATGATTGTGTATGTAAATTTGATGAAATTTTAAAAAACGGGATAAATAAATTTGTTCCTGTTTGTCATAGTATTGAGTCATATCGGGAACCATGGTTTAATAAAAAGTTAATTAATCTAAGAAATCGCCGTGATAAAGCACAAAAATTTTACAAGAGCAACCAAACCACTTCTGCTTACTCTACTTTTTGTATTCGTCGTAATGAATTTAAAACTTTGAATAATTTTTTGTATAAATCATGTATGTTGCAGATTGAAGGCGCTTTCCAATCGAGTGAATTACTGAATGATTCACTTAAACTGAATTGTATTCCGGAATTTGTATGTTCCAATGGTAATATTCAGTTTCCACTGAACGTAAACTGAGCTACTACAGAACTGAATTGAATTGAATAAAGTGAAGGAAAAAATAGGTTCATCAGTTCAACATATTCATATTTTTTTATTTACGGTTTGTGGTCAAACGTTAAAAATAATAAAAAAATAAATCGGAACATATTTGTTTGTGTCTAAATTTTCGATTTTGGTTATGTATTTTTGAAATGTCAAAAAATTGCTGTTTTTTGTTGTTTTGGCTGTATTTTTGATGATTTACTGAATATTAGACCAATTCCGTTTAAGTGAATCATTCAGTAATTCACTCGATTGGAAAGCGCCTTGAATCAGAAATTTCAATTAATCCTAAGAACTTTTGGTCATTTATCGACTCAAAGCGAAAAACTAATGGCTATCCTAAGACTATGAACTTAAATGATGTTTATGCTTCAAACCCTGAAGATATTTGTAATTTATTTGCGTCCTATTTTAAAACAGTGTATTGCTCTGAAGATGGCGATTCAAACTCCCCATTTACTTGCTCCTCATCTGGTAGTCCTTACAACCACTTGCAATTTTCCATGGATGAAATCATTGAGGGATTGAATGAACTTGACATCTCTAAAGGTGCTGGGCCAGATGGCTTGCCTCCTATCCTATTCAAGAGTTGCTCATGTTCTGTGGCTGGTCCTCTAATGTTAGTTTTCAACAAGAGCTTATCCACCGGTATATTTCCAGAAACTTGGAAGCTGTCTTTCATAAGGCCAATTTTCAAATCTGGTAAGCGTGATGATATTAGTAAATACAGAGGTATTGCTTTAATTTCAGTGTTGCCGAAGTTTTTTGAAAAACTAGTTAAACATTTTTTGGAATTTCATATTAAAAAGTTTATTGCTCCAGAACAACATGGTTTTTTATCTGGACGTTCAACTATACCACTAATTTAGTGTTATTCTCGCGTTATATCTCAGATGCACTGCAAAACTTTGAGCAAGTTGATGTTGTATACACTGATTTTAGCAGTGCGTTTGATAAGGTTAAACACCCTAAATTATTACTCAAGCTTGACAAACTTGATTGTGAAATGATTCCTATTAAATGGATTTCATCGTATCTATCCCAGCGTACGCAATATGTCAAAATTGGTAATTATTGTTCTACGACTTTTAAAGTAACTTCTGGTGTACCGCATCTTGGGCCTTTGCTTTTCATTTTATTTATTAATGATGTTTGTCACTGTTTTAAATTTCTTAAATTTCTATTATATGCAGATGATATGAAAGCCTATATTACTATAAAATCAATCACTGATACAATTAATTTCCAAAGTGATTTGAATAGATTACATATTTGGACTGTAGAAAATGAGCTGTTTTTGAATATCTCTAAATGCAAAATTATGTCAATTTTTAAAAACAAATCACCTATCTTAGTTGCTTATCATTTCTGCAATAATAGTTTAGAACGGGTATATAAGTTCAAAGATTTAGGTATTATTTTCACAGCTTCATACTCATTTAATGATCATTTTGATTATATGATTGGACGAGCTAATTCAATGCTAGGGTTCATCAAACGTAATACTAAAGATTTCTGTGATCCATTAACGCTCAAAACACTTTATTGTGCATATGTCAGATCAATTTTGGAATATGGCTCTGTAATCTGGAATCCACTGTATGTTATCCATTCGACACGAATTGAAAGCGTGCAGAAAAGGTTTCTTATTTTTGCTCTGAATAGATTACCTTCAAATAAAACTTGTCAGTTTTCTTTAGAACCTTATGCAAGTCGATTAGAGCTTTTGACTTTGAAGACGCTGTATAAGAGAAGGGAGGTTGCTTGTGCGATTTTTGCTAGAGATGTTTTGTGTTATCGGATCGATTGCTCAAATTTATTGTATTATTTCGATATATTTGTTCCATCTCGGCAGCTTCGCCAACGTGGTATATTTTTTGCAAATAATTTCAGTAGTACTAATTATGGCACTAATGAATCAATTAACAACTGTCTAACAATCTTTAATAAAGTCTTTGAATGCTTTGATTTCATAGTATCGAGAACTGTTTTTAAAAGATCTGTAAATAACCTTTAGACTTTTTAGCTTAGGTACTTTTAATAATTGTATTTTATAGTAAATTTAATTGTAATTTTTGTAACTATTGTAATTTTTTCTCATTGATGTATTGGCCAAATTTATTAATATATGGATGGCTGTAAATAAATAAATAAATAAATAAATTTAAAATAGTAAGAGAAAACGGGCATCAGAAACTGAAAAAATTTTTAGAATTTTTTGAGGTAAACAAACGATGGGGCAAGTAAAGAAGAAAGATGTGTGCATTGCGAAATTGAAAATTGCAATCAAAAATTTAAGACTATTAGGCCCGCTATACACTTGAGCCAAGCTATGCGAACTATGCGAACTATATTTTTTGTATATAACGTAATCAAATGGATGACTATACACTTGAGCTAAGCTATAAGCTTAGCTCAAGTGTATAGTCATCCATTTGATTACGTTATATACAAAAAACCAGGGACTGAATGAAACCCTGAAAAAATTAGGTTCAGGTTCAGGTTCGGGTTAATAAAAATAGAAAGTTCAGGTTCAGGTTCGGTTCAGGGTTCGGGTTCGGGTTCAAAATTTAGAAAAAGAGTACAATACATTTTATTTATTTGTCAAAAAACCTTACTTATTTTTCAAAAAAATTCTCATTTAATTTATTAATCAAAATATTTTTTAAATTTTCTTCTTTTAAATTTAACTTTTGAGGTGACAATACAAATTTCAAAGCTGAAAAAGCCTCTCTACGCTTACTTGCGAAGGAGAATTTTTTTTTAGTATTAGCTTCGAAAAATGATTACTTTTAGAACTGTTTAGAGTCCGCAAAATTGTATGTTAGCGGCCTAGTACTTAAAGTCGTTATGACAACACTTTAGCGGATTCAAAATTTGTTTTCATTTTATATTATAATTATTTTCAAATTATAATCACAATTGCTTTGATAAGTTTTGTTCAAAAATCAAAATTTTAGGTACGCAAGAATACAAATTAAGCAATAAATTAGAAAAAAAATCCTAAGAGCTAATACTAAAAAACGTTGTATGCAATACGTACGCAAATGGCTTTAGCAGACTCATCTTCATATTACAGACTCGGCTAGCGCCTCGTCCGATTCGTCCGCTAAAACCAAATTTTGCGTACTTGTTACATAAACTACTATTTTTAATATTTTTTTATGAACCCGAACCTGATGACTTTTTGGATTCCGGTTCGGGTTCGGGTTCACGGTTTATAAGAAGACCGAACCTGTAATGTAAAAATAATGTTTTAACGCGAATAATATTTTTTAAACAAAATGTAATGAATGTAATGTTTTCTTTTTTATTTTTTTTTTTTAAATTATTTGTTTCCGTAATGTTTTTTTGTATAATTACGTTGTTTACAAAAAACATAGTTCGCATATAGTTCACATAGTTTAGCTCAAGTGTATAACGGGCCTTATTCCGGGAAATCTTAAACGGCATATCAGTTGATTTCATAAGGAAATATGTCAGCAATTAAATTTACGGGTTAAATCAGTAGCAAATAGGGTATGGTCGATTAATCGACTGGGACAAAATATCGATTAACGATTAATATGAAAATTTTAACACCGATTAATTGATTAATCGATTAAATAAAATTTACAAAAGTTAAATATTTTTTCAAACAAATAGGCATAATCTAAAATAATATGTAATATCATATTTATCATATTTAAAATTGTTTTTTTTTGTTATTGTTTTTTTTTTTATTTGTTTTGTTTTTCAAGTTATTTGTTGCACAGTTCAAATCAATCTATATCTATTTATAAATACGTAAGAAATATTTTTGTGGTACAATTTTAAAATATTATGCCCCATCAAAAGTGTGGCAATATGCATATCGTTGGAAAGGTCTTGAGTAGTAGATAAGTAGACAATTCAAAATGAATTATATCAATTAATCAAACTCTGAAATAATGTGTTGTAGCTATTTTGTTGGGAGGTATTTTTACAATTTCTATTTACAATGGCCGAATTTCGGCCACTGGGCGATTCCTATATTTAAAATAATGTCTACTTATATTTAAAAAAAAGTTATATTAAAACAACGCAATTAAATGAAAACGATGGTAAGATCGTCAGC
Source organism: Diogma glabrata (assembly GCA_963693315.1). NCBI lineage: Eukaryota > Metazoa > Arthropoda > Insecta > Diptera > Cylindrotomidae > Diogma > Diogma glabrata. The sequence continues at coordinate 221,502,140 of OY856188.1, read as the reverse complement.
TTAGACAATATTTATTGAATTTTTATGGAACGTATAAAAATATATATAAAAGTGAAAATCCTCAACCAAGCTATTTTCTTTATTCTTTTTTATTTGTTCTAACACAAACAAAAACAAAACCTAGATTAGATTAGAAGGGGTTGGACAGTTTGCACGTAGGGTATCCAAATTACTCGACTTTGCAAGTACCCGAGTAGTCGAGTATTAATTTTCGAACTACCTGGGGGCCTATTCTCAAACCTGTGCGGAAAATTTCGTATACGGAAATACGATCAAAACCGTTCGGAAACTTAAAAAATGTATTCTCAAAATTCCTTGTCGGAAAGTTCCGATCAAAAATCGTTCGGAATATTCCGAATGGGTAAATACCATTCGTATTATGTTTTCCGTATACGTAAAGTCAATGAATTATTATTTTAAACTAATAAATAAACAAATTAAAATAATAGTTTTAATTAAATTTTATTTTCACCAATAATGGTATTACAAACATATAAATTAAAAATAATGGCAATGGCATTAATTCTGATATAATCCAACAATACCTGGAAATCCATAAATATCGTAAAATCTGCAACATAATACATATATAAAAATAATTCTATTATAAGTTTTGTCGGCATAATTTTTTACTTTTGACGTGTTGCATTTAACTCCACCAAATTTTTATGAAAGCTAACATTTTCTTTGAAAAAATTACTTTTCATGCACTGCATCAACAGTTTCATGTATGCTTCGGCTCATTGATGACTGACAGTGAAATGTTGTAATTTTGTCCCATGTCTTGGTGATAACTTCCAGATGCAAAAAATCGAAGAGCACCTAAAACCTTTATATTTTCCCTAAATATTGTTTTCTTTTATAAAAAAATAATTTACCTTTCCATCTGCAGTTAATAGGTTTGATGTCGTTCCTTGCTCAATAAAAGGATGTAAATAATTTATTACATAGTTAGCCATAGTCTTATTAATTCGAAATAATTTTATAAATTTTTTTTCGGGAAGTTCAAAACAATCTAATGGTTGCCTTACAACTCTTTCAACATTCATTTCCTGGGCTTCACCAACTGCTTCATTAAATAAAAGAAATCCTAATTCGTCAATTCCAGCTATATTTAATTAAATTATTTTATTTTTCACAATCACAATATCAATATTATTAATTTTTATTATTTTTTTAATATATTTTAACTTTTTGACATTAAAATGATCCACCACATTCGGAAAGGTGAGTTTTTTATTCACCAAACGAAAATATTTCCGAACGAAATTTGAGAATACGATTTGCATTTACCATACGCAAACAACCGTTCGGAAATTTCCGTATACGAAATTTTCCGTACAGGGTTGAGAATAGACCCCCTGGGTTACTCGGGTACCCGGGCATTTGAAAAAGAAATAAAATATATCTAGAAAATTTCAGGTATAGTGGGGGTGCAGCCGTGTAGGGTTAATATATTTAAGTTCCTTTTGTGAATAAGCTACACTGAAAAAAATATGTTAGTGTATTCTACAATAAGGATTTTGTTGATTTGGTTTTGTAATATCAACTGAAATTGAGTAAAGTAGACAAAGCTGTTGTCAAACGTTGAAAAGCATTTTGTCAATTTTACAAAACATTTACAGAAGAATAAACAAACAAAAATTTGATAGAAACTACAAACTTTTTGTTATCGGTACTAATATTGTTAATAAATTTTACTGCAAGCCTATGTGGTTAAATTTAACAGTGTTTTGTCATCGGCTCACACAGACAGCGTAGAAATGACAAACATTTTGACTGTGGTACTAAAATTGATGGTTGATTTAACCTAAAAATGTTTTGTAGATTCTAAAAATAATTAGTTTCTGGTACAAGCATTTAATGAAGAATTTAAAATATTTTTAATCCTAGGTACATGTTTTTTTGTTGATTTAAGCAACAAACTTTGTTTAAATATGGTAAATATTTTGTTGCACATACAAATAAGAAGGATAGAATTCATCAAGAAATGATGGCATATACAAAATAATTTGTCCAAAAATTTATTTAAGCATACATTTGGCTTTAATAATTCTTTTATTTTTAGTTTATTCTGCTAAAGACACAATATTTTTAATGTTGTGATTTGTGATTTATGTTAAAATTATAAATATATTAAAGTGAAATAATTCGCAAACGTGAAGTGAAAATATGCTATGTTTTTAACTTGGCATTTCCTTCTGAGTCAGCAATGGTGTGACCTTACAGCAATATTTTTATAAATTGAAATGTGTTTCGAATAATATTTTTATTCTGAATAAAATACTAAGTTTCGTAGTTTAGATAATGTAAATTATTAACTGTGAAAGTTGAGGACTGTGGAAGGTATTGTTATTCAAAATTATTTTGGAGATATAAATAAATTTATAAAAAATCAATAAGCAAAATCAAGAATAATTAATTAAATAAAAAAAACGAAGAATTGATATGGATATATTGATATCTTACACATATATATTGATATGGATATATTTTTAATATTAAATAAACGAAATGACATAAATTAAACGAAATGAGTTTCCATTTTTATCTTTTGCGTATTATTTTTAGGATTACCAAAACTTATATTGAATTTTATGAGACAAATTCTAAAAATATTTCACTTGTTTTACCAAATTTCTGGTACTTTGAACCGAAAATCTTGTAAATGTATTACAAAACATACTAGGTTGACAACGGCTTTGTAAATTGGATCAAATACTTAGTAGACCTATAACAAATATTGATAAAATAGAACGACAATATGTATCAATTATACAACTTTCTTTATACTTTGACAATAAGGTTTTGTTTAATTGACTAACTAATCAAATACGTATAACAAAATGGTTTTTCAAACTGACAATAAATTTGGTATAGTCGAACAAACAGATTTGTCAGTTTTATAAAAATGTTTTAATTAATTTTACTATTTTATGGTTGAGCTACTATTGACAATTGTTTAGTCAAATATACCACTTTTTTTGTATATATTACTTTAAATTTTTTTCAGTGTATTATGAAACCAATTCAAATAAATTGAAGCTTGTTCAGTCCAAAAATTAATTTTGGGAAATTTGTTTTACTTTTTTTCATTAGACCTGAATTGAATTCAATGAATTGAACCAATTAACTTTTGACTGATAATTTTTGTAATAATATGTGTTGTGTAATAGGACTTACAATATGAGCCACAACAACACATTGACTCCTCTTAAGACCTAGGTCCATTAAGTCTTAAAACGTCCTAGGTTCTACTTCCCAATCAATATTAATTCAAATTTAGGAATCTTTGCACAAGTTTGCATAAATATTGTTACGATTACAGAAAAATCTAGCCGATTACGATCACTTGTAGGAAAATCAAATCAACGAAATACTACAACAAATTAATGAAATGAATTGTGTTGTTGTTGTACTTCTTAGAACTAGGGTCGGCAATTGAATGATTTTATGAATCAAATCAGTATAACGTAAATTAATCGAATATTCTACTATTTTCTCAAGGTTTCTAAAAAGTGACCTCGAATGATCTAGATAATACAAAATCGTATATTGTAACGTCGGCTTTATGCTAATTAACATGATAAAACCAATCCCTATTCTTGATCTGACTCAAACACAATTAACATTTCATTTTCATTTTTCCATTACAATAGTTAATTTTTTTCTCCTAACACAGACCAGCTTCAATTCGTACATTAACATAAATATAAGAACGCACTCGTTTTTTTGTTTGTTCAGTTGTTTGACTTTCTTTTAAAGAAAAAAATAAAAAACGTCAAAAAGAAAATCACATTTTTCCAATTTTGGATTTTTAGATTCATTCTGATTTTGGTTCTGATAAGAAAATGTTTGATTGAATTTGTGAACCAAAATCTGTTTTTAAATTAATTTGTTAATTACTTTGAATTGGTTAAGTTGTTATTACAAATAAATACTAATTCCATTGTTGGTTCTTAAAACAAAATGTTTAATTCAGTTTTTTTACAAAATTCCGATTTTGTTATTAAAGAAGAAAACAATTCAGCTTTGTGTCAATAACGACACAAATATTTTTATACTAAAAATAAGAAATAAACATAATCTTATATTGTTGTTAAAGTTTGTTCTAAACATCTTTATGTTCAGTAAAAATAAATAAGTTCATTGATAATTACATCAAATTTTTGTAATGCTATGCTTAACCACACAAAAAAAATGTTCTATGAAGTTTTGAATGGTGTGTTTCAAATTATATGTGTCTGGAAACGAAAATAAAATAATAAAGTGATACATATCATAAATTACGTTTGATTTATTTTAAACATGAAGATCAAATGCCTGTAGTACACACAAATGAACATTTCAATATATTTATCAATAATTTGCTGAGAAATTGTAAACAAGCTATAAAACTATTTAAGGAAGGGAATTAAAAGCTAACATCAGATGCTGCTGAATTATCTCTTGAAATTAAATTTTGGGAAATAGGACATCATACTGGAAGTGTTCACCAATCAACAGTTTTTTAGTTCAAGGTATTTTAAATTATAAATATATTAATTTTTGTTTTTTCTTTCCTTTGGAATGTCCGGCTAATGTTATAAAAATTTAAGGGATTCCCAAATCCTTGTGTTCGTCTGGGGATAACGTTATCCCGCAGCAATTTTATTTGTATTATCAAAAGTCTCAATACGTGGCGTTTCGAAACAAAGACCGTGGGTTTTTTTATATATAGAAATATACTAGGGTGTAACCAACTGGTTATTTTGGCGGTTATTTCGGTATTTTTTTTGGATATATTTTTTTATATATATTTTATTATCGTACGATACGGTAATTTTGCAAATTTTTGGCAAACCTGCTTTGTGTGGAGGTTGCAATTTTGCAAAAATTGTTATTTTTTTGGATAGGGCGTTGTCAAACCGGTTTGGTTTGAATTAAATAATAATTAATAACAAACTATTTTGTAATAATAATTGGTGGAATTAATTTTTGGGATAAACCAGATATTGGTTTATTTTATATCCTTTTATTTTTATATAACATTTTTTCTGTGTATTTGGGGTGCCCAAATTGTTAGGAATAGATAGATATTTGTTTTTAAATTTTGTATATATAATGTACAACTCAATCAGGAGGTTTCAGGGGGGGATAAGTAGGAGTCGGCCAGGGGGGTGTGAGCCGTGGATGAATGAGGTGGAAGAGAGAGAGCAGATAGAGAGAAAGGAGAAGAGGAAGAAGGAAAAGGAGAGTCGCTTGGTCGTGGAGCTGGGAGCTCCCTCGACCAAGAGTACTCAAACTGAGGAGCTGGTTGAGGAGGTCCCCATCTCACCGACCACGCGACAGGAAGAGGAGTGGTCTGGTCCACAGGAGGCCCCTGTTCCTCATTGTATAATTAGTTAAGACTAATTTTTTTTTAATTTTGAAAAAAACCGTTTTGGGACAGCAATTTTTTTGGAGATTGTTTTTTGTGCTGTCATCTGCTTTTAGCAATACTAATTGTTCTTTTATTTGGAAAAAAGAAAACCGTTTTGGGGAAGCAGTTTTTTTTTGAAATTTTTTTATGCTACCACGTACATATTGTACATATTTTTGGTATACTATTGTACATATCTTTTGTATATCCTGTACATATTTTTTTTTATATACATAGTACAATTTTTTGTACATAATGTATATTTATATTTGTTTATATATTGTACATATTCTTGGATGATGCAATTAATTTATATATGAAATCAATCGTATGTTTTTTTGATTGTGGTTAAGTCATGTTTTTATGAGTTTTAGGATGTTATTAACGTAACAAAAGTTAACATTGACCAAACAGTTTTCAACGGTTTTGTATAAGTTTAAATCTTTCGTCACCACTTTCAAAGTATTATTGGTCTGAGTTTATGGAAGTACAATTGGAAATAATTAATTCCCATCAACTTTATAGAGTGAGCCGGATCCAAATCAATATCTCTACATTTGTCAGCATAATGATCCGCGGATGTACGTATACATATCTCGTATGAGTCCATTTTTAGCTACCACCATTTTTTTTTAAATTATTTTTATTGCGATTAATTTTAAAAAATGGTATAAATATAGAAACAATTATTCTTAGCTAACATTTATTTTTTGTTTCGAATACATTAAATAAAGCGAAGGATTTAACCTGAACAAATATATTAGAATTAATAATTTAAAGATTAGTAAGCTTAGTTTTAAATGTAAAATAATCGTAATTTTTTTTAAATTACCAATTTATTATTTAGTCTGAAGATTTAATTTAATTAATTTCACGTAAAACCTTATTAACACATTATATATTTCATGTTTCGATTTAGCATTTTTTTTAAGGGAATTGTTTGGATTATGGATAAGTTATGTAGTATTTAGGTTTATTGATTCACTTTCTCAGCGGTAGGCCTAAAAAGCCATCCATGGGGCTTATCCCTTTAACATTAATGTCGTTTTTAGATCGCCTATGGCCATCGGGGTTATGCGATCGAAGAACATTGGTTTCTTCTCTTCATTCGGCGAGGAAGTTCTCAGGGACGAGGAGTGGTGTTGCTGTGTTTGTACTTAGGTGCAAACCAGTAGTACCATTCTTTGCTCAGGGGCTTCTTCGGTGTAATGAAGAGAAGAACCAATTGTACTTTTGCTTTCAGGATCAGAGGCTTCACCTCAAACAAATTCAAAAACTTTTCCACTTTTCCATTTAGCTTTTCAATAGATCAGTTTTTCATAGAGTTTTGGGTTTGAAGTCTGGTGCTCGGGAGCGTTCTTCAACTTTCGCATTAGGTTTAGTTGTAATTTATTTGTAGGTTAAACAAGCACAACTGGGTCAGTAGAAATGGACCTAGTGTCTAATCGTGACAGTTGTGATTGTTTTATTAGGTTGGGGAGAATCTGTTCTGTAGAATCTGGTCGTTAGGGGCTTTTCTAGTCAGTTCTCACATGCATGGTTGGAGTGGGCTCGCGAACGCGATATTTCAAGTTTAAATGAAATGGATATTGTACCATACTTACTTTTTAAATTGTCTCCAGACGAATCTTGATTTTGGGAATCTCTTATATTATTAAATAAAAATAAAATAAATCAAACAAATTTTTCAAAAATTAAATAAATAAAATTTTTATTAAATAAAATAACTTTTTTTTAAAATTAGGTAATTTTAGGTAAATAAGTAAATACAAATTTTTCTATTAAATACGCATAACATCAAGAAATAAATATTCTTTATTTTTTTTAAAAATAAATCAATATTTGGAGCTAAGACGGTGCATCCAATAAATAAGCATTTTTTCAAATATTTTTATTTTTTCAATTTCTTTTAAAAATAAATAAATATTCTTAGGGGTGCTATCGTCAATAAACAATTTTAGATATATGATTTTTCTGAATTTCAGATATCTGGAATTAGAAATAAATAAATTATTTTATAGATATCACAATATTTTAAGTATTTTTTTTGAAAAAAAAAGTCAAGCAACTTTGAGCAAAACAACTATTTCTTTTCTCATTAAAATCTGTCCTTGCGAAAAGAAAATAACTTTTTTCTTTGTGTTTTCGAATTGGGGGTGTTCTGTGTTTTTACTTTTGCGTTTTACATTTCCATCGGTCGATTTTACCGGGCGTAATAATCCACTTAATTTAGTGATATTGTTTTTTTGGTATTGGTTTTGTTATTGGTGTTCGCATTCGGGAATTTTACAACTTATTATATAAAATGTCAAGTCAAATAGACATTGACCATCCATTTTATGGATTGGAACCCAGCGAACTGCAAATTGAATGTCTGGTTCGAGGTGTGGATTTCAGAGGGGTCAATTGGGCAGAGGAACTTCGAAACCACGCGGTACAAGGTTCAGTTCCATTAACTGTATCTCACGCGAGAGATTTGGTAGCTGAGTCTCAAATGGTGGTGCAGGCAGCACAACTAATTGTGGATCAGATACGTAGACTTCAGCCACCGATTAATCAGCCATTCTTAGACGGTCTGGCTAATCGTGTGTTGCACTATACAGGGAGGATGAATAGGCTGGGTTCTCGCGATGATTTGCAAGAAGCCCGCACCTACGCTATCTCCCAATTGTCACGCGCTTGGGATATAATAAGATCGTTGTCGACACGTCCAGTTATGCAGAGTAAACCAGGAGGATCATCTGTACCATCCGAATCGCCTGCGTTTCAGCCAGATGAGAGATCCACTCCAATACCAGTACAGCCAATAACTGATACGATACACAGTTTAAATCGTGGGTATCAACAACAACAAAGACGGGCAGAACAATTACCACCATCGTATTTTCAACAATCAGGTTTAAGAGCGGAGGACTTCGCATTACCACAACTGGGTTCATCGTTCCAAGCTGGACAAATATACATCAATCCGGCATTGGTACAGCAACCTCTGAATTATCAACCGATACCACAGGAGCAGTTACAACAATTTCAAACAAATTATCCACAAGCTCCATTAACAGCACCACCACCATACAACCCACTTCCTCAGGTATCTCGTGTCGCGGCTCCAGCATTGTCACCGGGAGCATACCGAGAGGTACGTAGGAACAATTTGAGTCGTTATGACTCAAATTGGGTTCCGAACTTCACAGGGGATGGTCACTCCCCTGATGTTCATGAGTTTATTCATCGAGTGGAGGCGGCTGCAAGGAGGGACCGTGTGTCCTGGGACGACCTGAGGTCGATCGTTCCACGGTACCTCAAGGCAGCTGCCGATAGATATTATTTGAATTTAACTCATGAATATGAGGAAGTGACTTACTCAGTGCTTAGGGAAGGACTCCTACGCACCTTCGGTACGCTCACCGATGATAAAGCGGTATTACGTGTTCTTTTGAACCGTAAACAGAAAGTCAAAGAGAGCGTTTATGAGTATTTAGTTTTTTTTTTTTTTTTTTTTTTTTTTAGTTTTATTTATTGGCTTAGACTGTTAGTCTATATGGCCAAGAGAGTAATACATGAGTGTGCCCAGAATTAGGATGAAGAATGTTTTGCCTGCTATATTCAAGTCTGAGAGTTGAACTCAACAGTCAGTCCTGCAATTTAGACAGGACTGTGTTTGAGGTCTCCCTCAGACATGATATGAGAGAAGAAAATTGCTTCCTCCTAACCATGGTTAATATAATGGTTGTGTTACATAATTGCTTAATTATTAATTGGTAGTATGCATACTATTACTTAGAGTATTAATTATATATTTTACAATGTATTAAATGTGATTATCTATTACAAACAAATCTTATATATAAAATAATTTTTAATTGCTCAACAGTGTATGTAATTTTCAATGGTGTACATGTATAATTATCATCTATATTTATGATTTAGATTCATGATCATCTGTCTTAGTTAGATGTGTGTATAAAGTTAGTCCATAAAGGAGGTAGTGAGAAATTACATATTTTATCCTAAATGTCACAATTCAGATTTGAATTTGTTTATAATTTTATAACAATTAATATTATTAATTAGGATTTCAAAAATAGTGAGACAGTTGATTTAGTTTTAACACTTTGTATATAATTAATTTTTAACCTATATTAATATTACTATGAACTTTTAGTGAACTTTTCGTTTCTTTACAGATAATTTTAATTTCCTAAATGTTACAATCGCAGTATAGAAAATAATAGGAAAATTAAAGTTATAGTTTATATTGGGGTTGTTTTATATATGAATATTGATTATCTTTTATTTGTCTCAATTCCAGATTAAACTAACAACCAAAGAGTGACAAGTATTGTAATTCATTAGAGATCGACATTTATTTCTTTGAAGAAGTTAATGATATCTTTATATTGAGAGGGCTTGTTGTTCCTAATAATTTCTTTCAGATTATATTTCATAAGTGTTGTATACTTGGATCTGACGGAGGAATATTTGGAGCAATCAAAGAGAATATGAGAAGAATTATCCACGGTGTTACATGTAACACATATATCATCCTCTATCTGTTTAATTAATTTCAAATATTTGCAGTCAAAACAGTGACCTGTTCTAAGCCTATTTATTCTTCTGATCGTGTACGAGTCGAGATTAATTTTATGAAACCAAGGTTTTGTAGAAATTTTATGATCAATATTATTTGCATGAGTGGATCCTTTAGTTATAGTTTTATTTAAAAATATATGTTGCCACAATGTGTATAAATGATTCCTATGAATCTTGATAGATTCCTCAGGGGGAACAGCAGTATTCAGATGATTCACACTTGTTATTCCAGCTTTTGCCGCAGCATCTGCGAGGTCATTACCTTGTATATTGGAATGGCTAGGAATCCAAACGATGTGTATCTTGATGTCATTGTTGAGTATTAAATTCAATATGAAATTTTCAAAATATTTGTATTTGTTATCTTCTAGAGTATTAGATAGAGAAATGCATGAACTAAGGGAGTCAGTAAATATGACAAGTTGAGGTAAGTTGGAGTGTATGGCCAGCCTTATTGCCTGAAGAATAGCAATGATTTCGAGGGATTTAATGGATATTGTTTCTGAGATATGAAAATTGACAGTGGAGAAATTGTAGACATTATAGATCCCAATTCCCCTACCGATTTCATTAATTGAACCATCTGTATAGCAACTATTCAAGTTATTAAAAGTGTTAATATGATTGATACATATTTTTTTCTTGTTATATACATTCCACAGAACTTTTTTTGATAGTAATTTATGAAGAGATATGTCTACAATTAATTTGTTTTCATAATATGAGTTATCACAAATCGGAGTTACAGGATATGCGGGGATTTTGCTAATAATATATCTATTTTTATTATATATGTAATTAAAGTGAGGAATATAACACTTGGAGGAGATAATGTGACCAATTTGAGTTTTTCGATAAATCTGATTAATGATATATTTGTAAATATAAATTTCAATCTTCATGTCAATAGGCAAATCTCCAGCTTCAGCTATTACAGCAGTAATTGGGGTGCTGTTTAATAGCCCTAGACATGCTCTCAGTCCACTATTAATGATGACTTGAAGTATATCGAAATGTGGTTTACTGAATGAGGTAAAGGCGCTAAACATGATTTTGTTGACAAGCAGACATTTGTAAAGGTTGATTAGGGTGGAAGGATGAGCGCCATATTTTCTATTACCAAAGATTTTCAAGACATTGATAATGGGCTTGCACTTCTCCTTTAAGTCTTTATGATGATAGAGAAAATTTAATTTTCGATCAAAGTGATGACCCAGTATTCTCAGTACATTGACTTCCTCCAAAGTACCATTACCTATTGTAACTTTAGTAGGGGGGTGACTAGATCTGTTGCAATGCATATAAATGTATTTGGTTTTGTCAATGTTGATTTGTAGTTTCAAAGTATTTAGATCATGAGCAAATTTGTTCAAGAAAAGATTTGCTTTTCTCTCTGCCAAAATGAAATTTATATCTGCGACGATAAAAAAGAAATCATCAGCATATTGGAAGACTAGGACACCATCCAAAGAGTTAGTGTGTAAATGATGCGTATATAAGTTAAAGAGCATGGGGCTCATGGGATCCCCTTGTGGAACACCCCGACTGGTTATTTTGTGTATCTTGAACTGATCATCATTGAATATAATACTTCTATTATTTAGTCTGTCGTGGATCCAATTGACATAAGAAGAAGGTATGTTTATATTATTCATTATATTAGTTAGAACCTCTATATTAACATTATCGAATGCTCCTTTTATATCCAAGCTTATTATAAAGATGCAGAGTCTTTCTTTAATAAGATGTTTTAGACTGTTCAGCATGCTAAATATTAGATCCCGAGAAGATTTATTTTTTCTAAAACCATAAGAATGTTGAGGTAGAATCGTGTTATTGCTGACAAAATGATCAACTCTATTTATGATTAACTTAGCCATGATTTTATAAAAAACGGGAAGGAGTGAGATGGGACGATAATTTTCAACCTTAGAGCTGTCCTTATTTGATTTTAGAATAGGTATGACCTTGGAAATCTTCCAATTGGAAGGGAAGGATTGTTCACGCCAGGCTTTGTTTAGATGCTCTGTCAGTTTTCTTAAATGGTTAGGATCCAAATTTTTAAGAATTTTATATGAGACTTGGTCTTTACCAGGTAGAGTGTTTTTCGATTTCTTAATTATTTTAATAATTTCATCAACTTTGAATTCGTCCTGATAAAGTAAAAGGGGATAAGATTTGTCCTTATAACCTGAGCTTACTATGCCGGGATCAAAATTCGCATTCATGAATTCTATGACTTTTTCCCTGATGCTGAAAATATTGGAGGTTTTAGGGTTCTTATTTGTGAAACATCTAATTTTTCTCCATATAGTTTTGATACTAGAGTTAGGATTAAAGGTATTGATGAAGGTGGTCCAAGAGACTTTTTTTTCTTTTTTAATTTCCTTTGAGAGTCTGCAGGTTGCTCTTTTTAGTTCAATATATGCAAACTGACTATGATATTTATTATAATATCTCAATCTTTCTCTCTTGATGATCCAGAGTCTTTTGATTTTATCATTCCACCATGGTTTCGCAATATATTTGTTTTCCTTAGGTATCGTCAAAGTATTATTCTTGATAATCATCTCAAGTTCTGTTTGATAGCCTTCTAAATCCAAAGTGTTGTTAGGATTGAGGTTGGATATATTTTTCCAAAATTTTGAATAGTTAACTTTATTATTTCTTTTATATGGGATGGTACTGAACTTGTCCAGATAATTTAAGACAACCGGTAAATGATCAGAGGTACCTATGTTATTATAGACGATCTCCCAGGAAACTTTGTTTGTTAAGTCTTGGGATATAAGAGAAATATCGATGGCAGAAGAGTTTCCCAAACTCCCCAGCCTAGTATGGTTGCCATTGTTTAAGACTATGTATTTGGAGTTATTGATAATGTCCGCTATTATTTTCCCTTTAAAATCGGGAAGACTTGGATCCTCCCATAAATGATGGTGGGCATTTATATCCCCCAGAATTAGAGATTTTGAAGAGTCCTTCAAATGTTGAAGTAGCAGATTGAAGTTAGTCTTCAACATATGGGCATTTATATTTGGGGGAGCGTAGAAAGTGGTAAAGGAGAAAATTTGATTATCATGATCTGCAATTTTTATGTTCATGACTTCCAAGCGATCAAGATTCCAATGATAGTTAACTTCTTTTACGATTATATTATTCTTGACTATGAATCCTACACCACCGTAGTTATCATCCCTATGTTTAAGCAATGTTGAGTAATTATTTATTTTAAAATTATCAGACCGTTTTGACCATGTTTCAGACAAAAAAACAACATCTATGTGTTCCATTTGTAGAAAATATTCTAACTCAGCTTTGTTTTTTCGTAGGCTTCTTATATTAATTTGAAGGATTTTAATGGGCATAAAAGGGTTTAAACAATAGGGTATCAACCCTATCCTGATTAGATAGCAGATATTTCAGACTTATATCCTGAATGTATGAAGAAAGATCAAAAAGGATGTGCCTATCAAACCAAAGATGAAATTTGAATTTATTATATGTATTCATGGTAATATGATATAGGATGAGGATGCTAGTGATATTTTTGAAGGTTCTGGACAAGTGATTATAATTAAAGTAATCTGAGTAGTTTGGGTGGCAAGGACCCAAATAACTCTTCATTAGGCCTGGTACAGAAATTAATATTGGATATTTAATTTTGTTATGTTTTTTTCTTCCCTTGTTGATGTGAAATAGGAGTGTGTTTGAAAAGACGGTTTGAAATCTCATTCTATCAAGATTATTAACCAGTGTTGTTGTGATTACGCTCCACATTACCGAAAATATGGAATTCATATATATATATAATTGAATATAGGGGAATATGATCAACGAGATATGTAAAGGAAAACAATTCAAAAATGACACTGATGAATATATGATGTGAGCATGTATATAATTGTAATAAGAGACTTTATTCAATATAGTAATAGCCATATATCTTACGATATGTGTGATGTTAGACTGAATGTAGTCTCTGATTAAGAGAAAGCTAAGAGTTATTAAGATATTATTTATTAAATGGAGACTATGAGTGTAAACAAGACAGACGATTCTAAATATTCCAATCAGTTTAGAAATAATAATGAATTCAAGAGAATAATATATAAATTCAGCAACTCTACTTCTAGAGTTTCTTATATAGATAGGATAAAATATACGGGATTCCAGTGTAAATTTTTTTTTCTTTATACTCATATACAAACTCCAGGTTATGAGTGAGTAAGATTTGAAAAATGAATGAAATACATAAATTCTAGTGAATAGATGAATGATGATATTTAAAATAAACTTATATATAATTAAGCAATTCGATAATTTGTAAATAGGGAACGAATATTTCAGGAGAAGGTTATGATATAATTTCGATGTATAGTTGTGACGGACGAAATAGAAATATCCTGAGGACACGAGAAATGAAGAAGCTTTTATTAGGGATAAATGACCGAAAGTGGGCGATATTGGTAATGCAAATTGAATGATGGGAGTGGTGTGATATGGGTAGGAGATATGCACATACAAATCACCATGGAAATTAAGATGTCAAGCGGGGACATGATCTTTCATACCGGAGGTGGCAGGATGTGTGATGCCATCTCCACCAATTATGAGGTTTATGGTATCTTTAGTATGGACTGAAAGTAGATGTTCCATCTTTCTGAGATTGTTGCAAAGATTGGCAATTAAGATATTCTTATTACTATCATTGTTTTCTAGCTTAGAAATATTTTCGCCTATGATTAATGTTTCCTTTACGATGGATAAGATTTGTATTTGATTATTTTTGATTTCATCTATTTCTTTCCTCAATTTTTCATTATCTATTTTGTTTGTTGTCTTGAATTCTTCCAATTCCATTCGCAAAGTGTTGAATTCATTTTGATTCTTAATTAATGTTTTGTTCATTGTTTTTAGTTTTCCGTTTTCTTTAGCCATGGCTAGAAATATTAATTTGTGTTTCTTGGAGTCAGTAGTATCGTTAGGTGTAGTTATTGACTTATTACCTTTATTAGGTAGTTTTGGGAAATTATCAGATTTATAATTAAATGTAGGGGGTGTGATTAAATTTTTGGCTTCCTTAAAAGAAATTCTTTTAGAGGACATTAATGTTTTAATTTCTTTTTGAATCAGTAATTCTGGGCAATCTGGATGATTAGTTTTAGTTTGCTGTTCACAATATAAGCAATAGGAATCGTTATCGCAGTCAATAGTTTGGTGATCAGAATTAGTGCAGTTGAAACATTTACTTTTGCTTCTACATTTAGCTGCCGAATGACCATAAATTAAGCAGTTTGTGCAGAGTAAAGGTCTAAGTATGTATGGCGATACGGACCTTTTAACACCAGATATGATTATATGATCAGGGATATGTGAACTTCTGAATGTAATTATTATTGAGTTGGTATCTTCTGCTTTACCTAATATTGAATTCCATTTCGTTAATCTCTTCATATGTATTATTTTATCAAATGGATTAGTATCATTAATGAGATCGTTTAGATTGGTATCAAGAGAGACATGTCTTATGATTCCCTTGGATTCAGTGAAAAAATTGGGGATGAATGCATTAAAATCCTTGTTTGTGAAGAGGACATCCACAAACGAATTAGCCGTTTTCCAATCCCCAGTTTTAACTCTGATTTTATTTCTGTTGAGTTGGAACACCTCAATGATGTGTCCCAGATTTAATTTTTTGAGATAAATGGCCAGAGAGAAATCATTGATTTCTTTGCCTTCTATGATAAATGTGAAAGGACCTAGATCACCTGGTCTATACTTATTTAAAGTATTAGAATATCCTTCTAGAGAGGGAGGAGCTTTAGTCACATCATCTGGATTGTAGTTTTCTAAAGTATTAAGGGAGGATGATTGGTAGATTAAAGCTGGACGTATACCATCTGAAGTTACATTTCCAAAAGTGTCAGGATATTCATCCTCAAGAGGGATAGAGGCCTCTGATATAGCATCCAAGTCAGGATTCATGTCAGAATCTGATGTGGTCGAGGAGTGTGCCTGATGATTAATATTTTTTTCTTTGTCAATGTCAGGAGCTGCGTATTTTGCTTTTTTTGTAGCTATCCTTCCCTTCTGCGCTATCTTGCTTTTTTGTTTTCTATTAGGCATGTTAAACTTTATTAGGGTGATATATCTCGGCGAAGCGTGTTAAGCGGAAAATGTATTTATTTAGGTTACAATGGGACGAAGGATGTACAGTGTGTGATAGTATGGGATTAAATAATTGATTACGAACAGATGAATCGATATATAAAGAGATTGTTAGATTGTGTGGTAGAATATTTATAAACAGGCTTAGTTGGTCTGTAGAGGGATCACCCAGGATAAATTCTTTGAATTATGGAATAGCAGAACTTGGTATCTTACAATATAAGATATAAGTTCTTCCAAATGTGTTATGATCAATAAACCTCATATTCTTTTCGGAAAAAAGAAAAGGGGTTGATTTTAGATTTATAGAGGTATATTGGATGGAATTGAGACTGGAAAAAAAATGTATAGGAAGGGTATATAAAATCAATATGTCTGGAGAGTCATTAGGACCCCAAGATCAACTATAACTGAGGTTATATGATTTGAGAATTATAATTCTCTATAATTATTATTGAAATATGTATAAACTTAAGTTAAGATTAATTAAATTATGTCACCTGAATGATGTTAACGGCAATGAATGTGTAATGTAGTGATTCTTGAGTTTTAATGTATCTAATGGCAGCTGATAACACAGATGTATTACAATATTGGTAGAAGTATATTAATTCTTGATGAAGACAATTGATGCTTGCAAATGAATGATGTTGAATGATTTGATGTTGTGTTGAGACATAGTCACACATGGATGGATAAACCGCAGTCCTGATGTGAGCTGATTCTTATAACTTGATTACATAAATTTATAATCTTGATGTGCATTTGGTTGAAATAATATGTTGATTTGTTTTCCCAAGTGATGTAGATTTAACATTCAAATGGTAGGAGTTTATGTGGTATTTATTATATGAGGATATGGTGTTAATATATCAGCATAATCAAATTGATCTCCAAAATCTAATAACTTGACTTCCGAAGGTAGATATATATTCACTGAAGAGTGATGTTAACGGCAATGAATGTGTAGTGTAGAAATTATTGAGTATTTTATATATCTATAGGCAGCTGACAACACAGATATATTACAATATTAACAGGAATATATTAATAATAGCTGGTGTTATTATTGATGTTCAATAATTCCGATGTAGTAATTCTTGATGTACACAATTGATGTATTGGTCGGCAAGAGGCTAATTGAATGTTTTAACTTGATGTGAGCTGGCTCTGTAGTGAGATCTTATAGCTTGATTGCATGAATTTATAATCTTGATATGTTTTGGTTGAAATTATATGTTGATTTGATTTCTAATATGACATAAATTTAATGTTCGAAATGATAAGAGTTTATGTGGTATTAGTATGATATGAACTCCATAATAATATGTGGGTATGATGTTATAATGTCAGCATAATCAAATTATTTTCAAAATGAGCCGATAACTTGACTTCCGAAGGTAGATATTCACGACAGTAGAAATGATGAAATATACGTTGTATAATGATTATTGGACTTTATATAATGTTGTTGAATGTATGTTCCAATGGACGGTGACGCTTTCTTGTTAGTTTGGTGATTTGATTTCGTTGGCAAATATATTATGATGTATAATATTTACTATTAGACTAGTTATAATTACAGTTGAATTGTATTGTAGGCTTTGTATAAATTATCTATCCAGGCTGCAACGCCTATCAGCATTGTCTTCTTAACCTCCAAAAATGGATGGTCTGAAGAATGGTATTTACAATGACTGTATAATATAGAAATTTCTAGAGTTTTTATATATCAAATGACAGATGATAACAGAAATGCACTTGATATCTATTTGAGATAATATGTTGATTAAATTTCCAAGATGTAGTTTAGACGTTCTAAATGTTTGGAGTTTATGTGGTATTATGATGTAGACTCCATTATAATATATAGATATGTTGTTAATATATCAACATGGTTGAATTGACCTCCAAATGTACCATTGGTTTGACCACAAAATAAATTATATATTCACAACAGTAAAAATGATGAAATGTATATTGTTTAATGTTGATTGTAAATTGTAGAATCTTGGAGAATATGCGTTCAAGATGGAGGGTGGCGTTTTTATTAATTCAATGATGAGATTTCGTTGGCGAATATATTATTATATTTAACACTCACTATTAAACTGGTTGTAGTTATACCAAGTTGAATTATATTTGCAGAATTTGTATAAATTATCTGCCAAGGCTGCAACGCCTGCCGGCGTGATCAATTTAACCTCCAAAAATTGATAATCTGATGTGATATATCGTAATTAAGAAAGTAGATAATTAATCATCAACACTATTTTTATGTAATATTTGATTAATGCAATTGAAATTTAAAATAAATTTTTAATACATTCTTGAGAATTTGATTTATAACGAGGTTTTATTTATCGACTGTTCACAATGCTTTCCGAGTATTTAGTTGAAGTGGGTTCGTTAAATCGAAGATTAGTTCGACCATTTGCTGCAGCTGAATTATTAGAAATCGCTAGGGAAGGACTGAGTGTAGAATTGAAAAACGCTACACTTGCAGCAACAATTACAACTATGGACGAGCTTCGGACATTGTGTCAGAAGTTCGAACGTTTGTGGTCTACACCAGTCCCAACCAGAATGTCAAACTTAAGGATTAGCGAACTACAGCAAGTGGACGACTATGAATCAGAAATAGATCCAGAACAAGATGGATATATTGAAGCTGTGGATACACAACCTAGAAGAATTCTGCAACGACCTGTGATAACATCTGGTAATACTAATCAACCTGGTCCATCAATGTCCAGACAACCAATTGTCTGTTTTAGATGCGGGGTAAATGGACATCGAGCTCCTGATTGTTCTAAAAACAGAATAAAACTGTATTGCTGGAAGTGCAACAAACCTGACGTAATTTATGCAAATTGTTCTTATTGTCACCCGTCGTTAAACTATCGACCGAGAGTACATGCTTCGGGAATAGTACCCTCGGTTCAACAGCCAATGAGCCCGAAGAAAGCGACGAGAGATGTAGGAACACAAGACGATCTACCACCGAAGAAACCAGAATAAAATCATCTAGCATATTTAATTTCCCATCGTTACATCGAACTTATTTTAGACGTCTAGAACGTAACATTAGATATTGGAGGATGAGGAAATTATTTCGCAAAGCTTGTATTTCATCTATCCTTTCAGAAATAAAGGATCCTCGGCCGCGATTAACAATTAGGATTTTGGACAAACATATTTCAGGATTATTGGATAGTGGAGCGTCAATCACAATACTTGGAAGAAATTCCTTGGAATTATTGGAATCATCAGGTACAACCTACTGTAAATACACTTCGTGTATTCGTACGGCGGATGGTACTGCAAATAAAATTTTGGGTTACATAGAAGTTCCAATAACTGTGAATGGCTCCACTAAACCAATGCGGTTCCATATAGCCCCTGGATTACGAGAAGAGCTCTACCTGGGCATAGATTTCTGGGAGAAATTCGGTATTGTTCCTTCTTTTGTTAGTGAACTGACTCGTACAGAGCCAATAACTTTGAATATACATAACCTCACCACTGACCAGCAACATGAACTGGATATGATCAAGGATTCTTTCCCGTCATTTGAAGTGTCTGGGCTCGGAAAGACTTCTTTGGTTGAACATGTCATCGATGTTGGGGATAATGCACCTGTTAAACAGAGGCATTACCCCACATCGCCGGCTGTTCAACTAAAGGTCTATGCCGAACTCGACCGAATGCTTCAAATGGGCGTGATCGAAGAGTCTAACAGTTCTTGGTGCTCGCCAGTGGTCTTGGTACAAAAACAATCTGGTAAAAACAGATTGTGTATTGATAGCCGTCGTGTCAATTCACTCACAAAAAAGGACGCATACCCACTTCCCTTGATTGATGGCTTACTAGGTCGTCTAAATAGCACAAAGTACATTTCAAGTATTGATCTCAAAGATGCTTTCTGGCAGATTCCTCTGGCAGAAGCATCTAGAGACAAGACAGCCTTCACAGTGCCTGGTCGTCCATTGTATCAATTCCGGGTTATGCCCTTTGGATTGTGCAATGCTCCCCAGACAATGTGTCGGCTAATGCACAAAGTGATACCACATCAATATCACGAAAATGTCTTTGTTTATTTAGATGATCTATTGGTAGTCTCTTCCACGTTCCAGGAACATATGGAATTGCTGTCCAAAGTCTCTTCATTGTTAAGAGCGGCTGGGTTAACAATTAACCTCAAGAAAAGCAAATTTGTTCTGAGAGAGGTGAAATACTTAGGTTTTTTGGTTGGTGAGGACGGTCTTCGAACTGACCCTGACAAGGTAAGAGCTGTAGCAGAGTATCCAGCTCCATCTACAGTTAAACAAATACGACGTCTTTTAGGAATGGCCGGTTGGTACCAACGTTTCATACCAAACTATGCAAGCGTGGTATCACCGATCACAGACCTATTAAAGAAAAGTTCTGGAAAATTAAAATGGACAGTGGAAGCGCAGACAGCTTTTGAAAATCTAAAAAGGTTGCTGACTACAGCACCGGTATTAATTAACCCTGATTATAATAAAGAGTTCTTTATTAGATGCGATGCGAGTCTGACAGGGGTAGGTAGTGTATTATATCAGGTCGACGAGGATGGACAAGAGTGTCCGATAGCCTTCATGTCGAAGAAATTAAACCAAGCTCAACGAAACTATTCAGTTTCTGAGCTGGAGTGTCTTGCGGCAATTCTAAGTGTGAAGAAATTCAGGGGCTATGTTGAGGGTCACCGATTTACAATCGTGACTGATCACTCAAGTCTGAAGTGGCTTATGTCACAGAAAGACTTGAGTGGTCGTCTGGCTAGGTGGAGCCTAAAACTCCAACATATGGATTTTACCATTGTCCACCAAAAAGGTACCCAAAATATAGTCCCTGATGCTCTATCTCGTCTTTATGACGATACACACGAGGAATTGACGGAAGCATTATTACATCATGTTAACGACATTAAACTCGACAATGAAGGTTATCGGCACAAAGAATATACTGATATGATAGCTAAGGTTCGTTCATCACCCAAGGACTTTCCATCTGTTAAAGTCGTGGACGATAAGCTATACATACGTATTGAGCCAAGACCTGATGCAATACCCAACGATGTTCCTGTGTGGAAGCTCTGGATTCCAAAACCGATGACTTTAAGCATGATTCAGAAACATCATAATGATAGTACTGCTGCTCATGGAGGTGTTAAAAAGACTTTAGAATTACTTCGACGTCTTTATTATTGGCCGGGCATGGCGTCACAGGTACACAACTATGTTGTGTCCTGCGACACATGTAAACAAACAAAAGCCACGAATCAGATATTGCGTCCTCCGATGCAATATCAATTCGAAACAGCACGTCCATGGCAGAGAGTCTATATAGATTTTTTGGGACCGTATCCTCGTTCTACACTTGGGAATACGGTGTTATTGATAGTTCTGGATCATGCTACGAAGTTTGTAATATTGAAACCGCTTAGAAACGCAACTTCACCGAAGGTGAATGCTTTTCTAAAGAATGAAGTGTTTCTTACTTATGGGGTTCCAGAGTTTCTACACAGTGACAATGGCAAGCAGTTCACTAGTAGGAACTTTCAAAGTCTTTTGTCAGATTTCGGCATCAAACATATTAGGACCGGTGTTTATAGTCCACAAAGCAACGCGTCAGAGCGGGTCAACCGATCAGTTTTAGCAGCAATCCGAGCGTTCTTAAAAGGTCAACATACCAAGTGGGATGCACACATTGGTGAAATTGCATATGCACTGCGAGCTGCAGTACATTCTGCGACAAAGTACTCACCGTACTATTTGCTATTCGGGCAACATCCGATATCAGATGGTAACATTTATCATCTGATGAGATCACTTCACGTGCTGGGTGAAGATATTGGTGAGGAAATCGAACGCTCTGATCACTTGACCATGCTCAGAAATCGAGTGCAACAGAACCTGTCTGTAGCTTTTAAGAAATCACAACACCATTATAACCTGCGATCTAAACTACGAACCTTCGAACCACAACAACGTGTGTATGTACGGCAGCATCATTTGAGTGACGCTACTAAGAAATTCTCGGCGAAATTGGCTCCAAAGTTCTTACCTGCAATGATTAAAACTAAGATTGGAAATGTACTTTATGAGTGCATAGATATGAGCGGTAAGAATCTTGGAGTTCATCATGCGAAGGATATCAGGGAATGATGTCTTTTCGTTAGGTAGGGTCGTTCCTCTGGCTAGTTGTCGTCGCTGTGGTTCACATCTTCTGGGTCATACTTGCTGGTAGTATCGGGGTGTCAATAGTGCTGACGTTTTGATGGATGGTCGGTCTCAATACTCAGTGGAGTTCCTCGCGGACTTCATGAGTGTAGGGATTGGTCATCGGTCGTGACGCCAGTGGCTGTTGATGCTCCGATCCCAGGTACAACTTCTTAATAAATGCAGTTCGGTGGTTTCCTGTCATGAAAGGGATGGCGACGTTTTTTTGTGACTTCAAGATTGAAAGTCTTGCTTAACATCTTGAATTCATGGTTTGTAACGTCGGCTTTATGCTAATTAACATGATAAAATAAGCTTGCCAGATCGCCCGGCTAAAGCCGGACTCGCCCGGCTTTTTTTGGTAAAACTTGGCTGAAAAATCGCCCGGTTCGGACGCCCGGATTTCTAAACAAAAACCGGAAATCGCCCGGATTTTTCTAACATTTGTTCATTGAAAAAAATTTATATATATATAATATTAATTAGTTTTATAGTCAAAATTTCAATAATATGTATCATTCTTATTCAAATATATTTCACATGTTAAATCGTGTTATTTTCAATGTTTCATATGAAAATATATAAACAATTGACATCATTTCAACGTTTTATAATTTATATATTGTGCTCTCGTTCGTTCAATCGTTTGCTGCAAATCGTGGAGTTTGGTTTAGTTATATCAGCGGCCAATACGACAACTGAGCGCGTATTTTCTCACATCAATGACATTTGGACAAAAAAAAAAGGCAAATTGACACTGGCAAACGTTCGGGCACAATTGATGGTAAAATTCAACTGGAAGGAGACATGTCCAGAGTTTTATACAAAAATAAAAGAAGATGCTGGTTTTCTCCAAAAAGTTGCTGGAAGTGAAAAATACAAAATGAGAGCTGATAGTTTGTTTGGTACTCAAGAGAGTGGACAGTCATCGACTTCGATGGAGATTGATTGAATACAATGTTGACAATTTAAGCATAGAACTCTTTCTGTAATAAACAGAATTAAAAATATTATTAACAAAATATATTTCAACATTTCAAAGCAATAAAGAGTTTTCAAAGGTTATTTATGAAAAAATATAGTCTTTTTGTTTTCTTCTTTTCTGTGCGATTTTTAAAAATTTTGTATTTCGCCCGGATTTCGCCCGGCTTTTCAAATGGAAATTTTGACACTTGTCGCCCGGATTTTGCCCGGATTTATAAAAAAACCGCCCGGTTTTTCCGGCCCGGAATACCTCCAAAAAAAATCTGGCAAGCTTATGATAAAACCAATCCCTATTCTTGATCTGACTCAAACACAATTAACATTTCATTTTCATTTTTCCATTACAATAGTTAATTTTTTTCTCCTAACACAGACCAGCTTCAATTCGTACATTAACATAAATATAAGAACGCACTCGTTTTTTTGTTTGTTCAGTTGTTTGACTTTCTTTTAAAGAAAAAAATAAAAAACGTCAAAAAGAAAATCACATTTTTCCAATTTTGGATTTTTAGATTCATTCTGATTTTGGTTCTGATAAGAAAATGTTTGATTGAATTTGTGAACCAAAATCTGTTTTTAAATTAATTTGTTAATTACTTTGAATTGGTTAAGTTGTTATTACAAATAAATACTAATTCCATTGTTGGTTCTTAAAACAAAATGTTTAATTCAGTTTTTTTACAAAATTCCGATTTTGTTATTAAAGAAGAAAACAATTCAGCTTTGTGTCAATAACGACACAAATATTTTTATACTAAAAATAAGAAATAAACATAATCTTATATTGTTGTTAAAGTTTGTTCTAAACATCTTTATGTTCAGTAAAAATAAATAAGTTCATTGATAATTACATCAAATTTTTGTAATGCTATGCTTAACCACACAAAAAAAATGTTCTATGAAGTTTTGAATGGTGTGTTTCAAATTATATGTGTCTGGAAACGAAAATAAAATAATAAAGTGATACATATCATAAATTACGTTTGATTTATTTTAAACATGAAGATCAAATGCCTGTAGTACACACAAATGAACATTTCAATATATTTATCAATAATTTGCTGAGAAATTGTAAACAAGCTATAAAACTATTTAAGGAAGGGAATTAAAAGCTAACATCAGATGCTGCTGAATTATCTCTTGAAATTAAATTTTGGGAAATAGGACATCATACTGGAAGTGTTCACCAATCAACAGTTTTTTAGTTCAAGGTATTTTAAATTATAAATATATTAATTTTTGTTTTTTCTTTCCTTTGGAATGTCCGGCTAATGTTATAAAAATTTAAGGGATTCCCAAATCCTTGTGTTCGTCTGGGGATAACGTTATCCCGCAGCAATTTTATTTGTATTATCAAAAGTCTCAATAATATAAAGAGGGATGTCTTGCAAGACAGATTAGTTTTATTTTAAACGTGTGATGGTGAAGTTAAAATTATAAAAGTGATATTTATTTTATTTATTTATTTATTTTATTGTTAAGTAAAAGAAACCTAACAATTTAAATAGCCATATGAGCAAAAATGCTATTGCATGGCATACTAATAACAAATTACAATTACACAAAATCAATAAAAATTAACAATTACAACAAGTACAAAAACAACAAAAATATCAACAAAATAGTAACAGAAATAATCTCAAAAAGAAAAAAAAAAAAAAAAACAAAAGAGAAAAAAAAATAATAGAAAACGAGTTTATCAATTATCAAGAAAAAATCCACGTACGTGAACAACTATATTAATTTTAAATTTATTAAAGTTAGTTTCGTTCTTTATTAAAGTTGGGAGTTGATTAAATTTAGGCAGCCCTCTATATAAAATATTTTATTAGACGCACAAAAAACGTTGTGCTTTTAATTTATTATCAAAAAAAAACACTTTTAGTTTTATTTAAGATCAAATTTATTTAAAAATTCGAAATGAAAAACTTAACTTTTTATTTGGTCTTACTTGTAGTGCCAATGTTATGAATCTAATTTCTTAATTCTATTTTACTAACGAAGAAACCTTTCTTGTTTAAAAAGTTTCTTTGTTTACATAATCTTAATTGTTCACAAGTGTTCAAATTCTTGTTATTATATTTTATCAAGTTTGTTCATGTTCTGTGGAAACAATTAATTTTATTATCTTCATGAGAATTTATTTATAAAAACTGATAATTAAAAATATCAAACATATGTGTAACTTAATCCACTTCAAAACAAAATCACTTCATGTGAATTTTGTTTTGATTCATTATCAAATTTGTTTACTTTAATTTTGTTTTCACAGGACATGACTCTCCCTTCGTTAAAATTAGAATTCTCCCGAATTCTATTTACAATATTTATTTTCATTTTCTTTTTCATAAAATATTTAATTACTAATAAAATTATTAAAATTATTAAAATTATTAAACTTAAACTGATTCCTGAATATGTAATTATTTTATGATATCTTAAAATCTTTAATTCTTTTACATTATCAATGGTTTTTGACATAATTTCATTAAATGTTAACAAAGTATTATTTTCTGTGCTATAATTTAAATTTGGAATATAGTATTTATCATTTATTGTTTTAATATTATTATTAAAGTATTGATTATTTATCTTAATACTACAATTATAAAATCTTATATAGTAATTTCCATTTAGGATAAATTTTCTTTCATCACAATTTGATGATAGGTTTGAATTATTTGCCAACTGTATTATCATACTACTTTCATCTAAGTTTATTATTTCTTGTTTACAATTTTTTATATTTTGGCAATCTTTTCTTAAAATACAATGATTTAAATTTTTCAATTTACTTAATGATTTAGATTCTGTATATTCAAAGAGGATATTATTATATTCAATAGTTTTTTCTATATTATTATTTATCATGGTGCAAGTTTTCATATTAGATAATGGAACTATCAATTTTACATTTATCTTTATCATATTATAAGGTATTTTTATTAAAAATATTAGTTTATTTGTATCGGTTTTTGAAAATCCTATTCTTAATCTTTTTATTTTATCGGCGTCGATTTCAAATTCTTTAATTTCTTCGTGAGTTAATAGGGATGGGTGAATTATATTTAGATTTGAGAGTATAATATTATCTTGTAATTCAGTTATAATTTTGTCTAGTTCTTGAAATTTTAGTTTAATGTCGAAGGTAGCTAGTTTCGTTAATGTGTTATTATATTTATCATTTACGAATTGTGATATTAACTGTCTATCAAGTTTAATTGTTTCAATTAGGTTAATTAATGATTTATTAAAATTGTCGTTTATATGAATTTGACTATTCATATTTGAAACTATTTGATCGTTATTTGATTCTATTGTGTTTAAATGTTCATTTATTAATTGCCTGTCTTCATCATCCATTGTACCTGATATCCATTTATTTATTGTTCCTATTGCGTTTATAAGTCCGCGTTTTTGAATATTATGATGCCCGTGTTTTAAAGTTAGCATTTTATCAAAAAGTTTTTCTAAATCGTTTAAAAGATTTTCTTTTTCTGTTAAGCTAGATACAGTAATTAATAATTCTTTTAAAATTTTATCTAATTGTTTGAGGTCAATTATATGTAAAGTATAGTTGTAACTTGTTGGGATAAATATTTCATCGTGTTGTACTATGGTATATCCTGCATTAGATTCAATTTTATCTACTTGAAGTTGAGCTTGAATATGAATGATCTGAGTCATCATCAGTATCATCAGAAGTATCATCATTGTTCTGTGCTGTAAATTTTAATGGTCTTTTAATATTTATTGGGTGTACATTAGTTAAATTGTATTTTCTAAATTTAGGTTCATCTTTATGTCTTCTTGACTTATAGTTTTTTATGAAACCGTGTTTTCTTATTTCTTCGTATTCTTCCCTATTTATATTATCTTTTTCTAATCGTTTTGTTTGTTTCTTAATTATATTATTATATATTTCTAAATTATTTGTTTCGTTATTTTCAACTGAATATGGGGTAGTTTTTATCGTACTATGATATTGATTATTGTAACTCTTTATTGCTTCTAACATTTGAATTCGTATTGGATTTGTTTGTTCTAACATTAAGATTCTTAGTTTTTCTGTAATTGTATTATTGAGTCTTTCTATGTCTGCATTACCTGTATGACTATTTGGTTTACATAAGTGTAATTCGATATTTTCGTTATTCAAGAATTCTTTTATATCAATGTGTTTAAATTCATTATCTGCAATTATTTTATCTGGTTTTTTATGATTGAAATATATTTTAAATTTTTCTATGAATTCCGTATGATTTCTATGTTCAATTGGGTATGCCGTAGCAAATTTTGAAAATTTGTCTATAAACATTATAAAAGGTTGTTTTTTGAAAGTATAAATGTCTATATGTATTATTTTATTTTTCTCTGTTGGTATTTCCGTTTTGTTGAATTTTGGTTTTATGGGGTTCCTATCGTATTTACTTTTATTACATGTTTCGCAATTATTAGTAATTTTATTTATGATTAATTTAATTTTCTTATTATAAAGTTTGAATTTTATGTTTTCATATAAGGCTATAATTCCTGGATGTGTTTGTTCTTTATGTGCGATTGATATTAATCTAATTAGTTCGTCTTCGTTCTCAATGTCTTGAGCGAAATGTGTACATTTTAAAAATTTTGTATTTGGAAATTCTTTTATTAAAATTTGTTGAACTACATTAAAATCGTGATCGGGAATTTGTGTGTATATAGCTATTCTTGTGTTGGATATGTATGTTTTTATTTTATTAATTAATTCTTGTTTTGGCAAATATGGGTTAATATATATTCTTCTGTTTCCGCAAATATTTTCGAATTCTGTGTTAAAGTTGTTGGTTAAAATTACCTGTGTTTTAAATCTATTAACGATTGTTTCTTTGATTGGAATGTGATCATTTAATTGATCTGGTTGTGAATGTATTGTTGGTATTATTGATACGTTTATTAGGTTATCATAATCTATTTCATTTAAATTTTCATCTTCATTTACGTTAATTTCTAATGGTTGAACTCTCCCTTCGTTAGACTTAAAAATATCGTTTAAATTATAAATTTCGTTGATCTCATGTTCGTCTGTGTTTATTCTACTGAGAAAGTCTGCTATTTTATTTTCTTTTCCGTTAAGGTAATTAATTTTTATATTATATTCGCCTAAAGATAGAATCCATCGTTGAAGTTTTGGGTTTAGATCTTTGCCTAAGTATTTTGTATGTAGCCACTTCAATGCTTGGTGGTCTGTTTGTAATTCAAATTGTTTTCCGTATATGTATGGTCTAAAATATTTAATTGCCCATACTACTGCTAATAGTTCTTTTTCTGTTGTACTATAATTTATTTCATGTTTATTCAGAGTTCGGCTGGCATAAGCTATTGGGTGATTATCTTGTAATAATACAGCTCCTAATGCAAATTGGCTAGCATCAGTATTTAATTTGAAAGGTTTATTAAAATCTGGGTATTTCAAAATTGGATAAGTAGTTAATAAATTTTTTAATTGTTCAAATGAATTAATATAAAGTGGGTCTAGAAGATTAATTTTACAATCTTTTTTCAAATATTTTGTCATATTTTGTGAAATTTTTGAGTAGTCTTTGATAAATTTCCTATAATATCCTGTTGTTCCTAAAAATGATTTGATTTGTTTCTGAGTTTTTGGAAGTTTTAATTTTGTTATATCTTGTATTTTTCGTGGGTTTGGTTTTATTCCGTTAGTAGTTAATATGTGTCCTAGATACTCTGTTTCTTTGTAGAAAAAGTTACATTTATTTATTTGTATTTTGAGATTTGCATTCCTCAAACTTTTAAATATTTTGTTTATATTTACTAAATGTTCTTCGATAGAAGTACTAAAGATTAGTATATCATCTAGATATACAACACAAATTTTATTTATATGTTCTCTTAATACTGAGTTCATTAATCTTTGGAAAGTTGATGGTGCGTTTTTTAATCCGAATGGCATTCTAACATATTCGTAATGTCCAAATGGTGTTGAAAATGCTGTTTTCTTTTGGTCGTTTTCATTTACTAAAATTTGATGAAAACCTTTGGCTAAATCCAAAGTTGTAAAATATTGGGATCTTCCTAATTTATCTAGAATATTTTCTATATTGGGGATTGGGAATTTGTCATTTATAGTTATTTCGTTTAATTTTCTGTAATCTATTACAATTCTATACTTCTTTATTTCAGAATTATCTAACTTTTTTGGTACAATCCATAAAGGTGAGTTATAAGGTGAGTTTGATTCACGTATAATATTTTGATCTAACATTTCTTTTATTTGTTTTTCTATTTCTTTCTCATGTATTTGAGGATATCTATAAATTTTGCAGTAAATTGGATTATTATTTGTTAATTTTATCTCGTGAGTTATCTCATGAGTGAAGGTCAAATTTTCACCTTCGTTAAAAAATAAATCCTTGTTTTCTACTAATAATTTTTTCAGATTTTTCTTTTCTTCTTCATTTAAATGATCCTGTTTAATTTTGTTACTGATTTCTATCTTTGAGTCAACAATTGGTTGTGAATAATTAATTTCATCATTGTAATCAATTTCATTAAAAGGTATTTTATATTTATTAAATATAATCATATATTTATTTTTTTGATCTACGAATGATTCGAAAGGGGTTAAAAAATTTATTCCAATAATTCCGTCGTATTTATTACTTTGTAAAGGAAATATTTTCCATTCTAAAGTTCCGTCTTTGATTAATTCTTTAGGGATTGGTGTAATCATTTTATGGGTGACCTGGGTTGTTCCAGCTAATGATTTATATGTAATGGGTTTATTTAATTTCGTTATCTCATAATTTAGTAGATTTGGTTTAATTAGACTAGTTTCAGATCCTGTGTCGATTAAAAATTTAAGTGTTTTATTACCAAAAGTTAAATTGATTGTGGGTGATCGGTTAATTGAGGCTGTGTTATAAAATTTACTTCAGAAGATATGTTATCTACTTCCATTGGTTCTTGACGATTACTAGGGTTATTCATATTTAAATTGTTGTTGTTATTAAAATTCCTGAATTGTCCAGTGTTATTATTATTAAAATGACGATATTGTCCAGAATTGTTGAAATTTCTGTATTGTCCAGAATTATTATGGTTGCGATATTGTCCTGAGTTATTATTGTTACGATATTGTAATAAATTGTTATTATTATTACGATACTGTCCTTGATTGTTATTATTACGAAATTGTCCTGAATTATTAGGATTTCTATACTGTCTTTGATTATTAAAATTATTTCTTATAAAATTATTTGGATTATTATTATGAAAATTTTCATTATTGAAATTTGTTCTGTTTAAATTTTGATTTAAATGAATTTGGTTGTTGAATTGATGTTGGTTATTATTTGGTTTGTAAAATTTGTTTTTGTTAAAAGAATTGTATTTATTAATTTTAAATTCATCTTTAATTATTTCAGTGCTATAAAATATCTCTGATTGTGAGAATAAATGGTCTAATTCGTATAAGTTTTTATCTGAATCAATTTGTATTTGAAAAATTGGTATTTAAAATTTGGACTAGTTCTTTGTCAATTGAGTCGTATGTAAAAGGGGTTGCGTCATCAAAATCGCAAATTTCGTTACAATCGCTTTTTATTTTCGTTAACTTATTAAATAAATCTTTGAAATTATAGACTTTAAAATCTTTCGCTTGATACAATAATTGATGTATTCCGCTTCTAGGTCGGAAACGTAATTTTAATTGGTTGACAACTTCTTGCCAAGTTCTTTCGTTATCTGGTATTTCCAAGATCGAATTTCTTGCTCTACCAATAATTTTATTATTCACTAATTTTTTTAAGCAATATGTTTTTAATTCCTCGTTGTTTGTACCACATAAATTTTCTACGTCGTTTACAGTTTTTAAAAAAGATTTAAGTTTAAAATTATCTTCACCGCTAAATGGTGTAATATCGTTAAAATTTCTAATTATTTGGTCAGGGGTTAATTCAAATCGCGTTCTATTTAAATTAGCTAGATTATTTTCTTGTTCATCAATTCTTTGGGTAAGTAATTGAACTTGATTGATTATTTGGTCTATTGGTTCCATTTTAAATAATTTGGGTCTATTAGAATCGAAAACTTTTTCTCTTTTGAACTTAATTTTAATTTTAATTATATTAACTAATTTTATAAAATAATTTGGATAGACTTACTACTTAAGTTTATTCTTCCTTTGATTTCCTAGATTGTTGAGTTGATTGTTGATATTATTTCGGTTGATTGTTGATATAAATTTGGTTGATTGTTGAAATAATTTTGGTTGATTGTTGAAATAATTTTGGTTGATTGTTGAAATAATTTTGGTTGATTGTTGAAATAATTTTGGTTGATTGTTGATATAAATTTGGTTGATTGTTGAAATAATTTTGGTTGATTGTTGAAATAATTTTTTCTTTACAATAATTGTTGATATTGATATATTAATTTCTCCTTCTTTTTGTATAACTTTTATTTAATTTATTTGTCGAATATTTTTTTGTTGATTTATTTCATTAATAATTTATTATATTGGTATATTAATTTCTCCTTCTTTTTATTTAACTTTTATTAAATTTATTTGTCGAATTTTTGTTGATTAATTTCATTAATAATTTATTATATTGGTATATTAATTTTTCCTTCTTTTTATTTAACTTTTATTAAATTTATTTGTCGAATTTTTGTTGATTAATTTCATTAATAATTTATTATATTGGTATATTAATTTCTCCTTCTTTTTATTTAACTTTTATTAAATTTATTTGTCGAATTTTTGTTGATTAATTTCATTAATAATTTATTATATTGGTATATTAATTTCTCCTTCTTTTTATTTAACTTTTATTTAATTTATTTTATTTAATTTTTGTTGATTTTATTTTATTTGTAATTATTCACTTTAAATTAACTTTTTCACTTTTCTCGAACGGCTGGTTTCGTGATTTTTATTAAAACAAAAATACCACTAAAAAAACTGACTTCAATTTTTATTAAAACAAAAAAATTGAATAAAAAAACTGGTTTTATCACTGCTCTTTTTATCTTCGGATATAAAGAGTATCAACTGCGCCAAAAACGTTGTGCTTTTAATTTATTATCAAAAAAAAACACTTTTAGTTTTATTTAAGATCAAATTTATTTAAAAATTCGAAATGAAAAACTTAACTTTTTATTTGGTCTTACTTGTAGTGCCAATGTTATGAATCTAATTTCTTAATTCTATTTTACTAACGAAGAAACCTTTCTTGTTTAAAAAGTTTCTTTGTTTACATAATCTTAATTGTTCACAAGTGTTCAAATTCTTGATATTATATTTTATCAAGTTTGTTCATGTTCTGTGGAAACAATTAATTTTATTATCTTCATGAGAATTTATTTATAAAAACTGATAATTAAAAATATCAAACATATGTGTAACTTAATCCACTTCAAAACAAAATCACTTCATGTGAATTTTGTTTTGATTCATTATCAAATTTGTTTACTTTAATTTTGTTTTCACAGGACATGACTCACAAGACAAAAAGAACTCCGGAAGGAAAAACGAACGCCTCCTAGTATAATGACTATGAATCTCACAAGCACGAGTTATGGAAAAACTATGTTTTATACGGGAGTTTATTATATTGTAAATAACGATGAGAAGTTCTTTTTCAATTAAGATATTCAAAGGAAGAAACTCATCAAATAACAGAGCCGTAGGATAGCGAATAGGTAGGTTCCGTACGTATTTGATAGACCTTTTTTGAAGTATGAATAGATCATGTAATAAAAACTCTGAGGCACCACTCCAAACAGGATTAAAGTAAACTAAATGAGACAAAATGTAAGCATTATAAATTGATTTTAAGCATTCTAAAGGAACAATATTCCTAATCTTCTTAAGTGCAAAAATATAAGGAACAATTTTACCTTTAATGTGACAGATATGATCATTCCACTTGAAATTAGCATTTAATTGGAGGCCCAGATAGTTAAAACTATTAACCTTAGCAATAGTACTATCACAATAAGAGATAAAATAGTTGTCATACTGGGAACTATCAACATTACGTTTTCCAAAAACCATAAATTTTGTTTTAGAAGTATTAAGCGATAATTTAGTTTGGGTAAACCAATCAAAAAGAATATTTAGATCATTTTGCATATCAACATGGAGCTGTTGTTTTGTTTTACAAGAATAGCGCAGCATCGTCAGCATATAAATGTATTCTACCTTTTAACGGCAGAGAACAGATATCATTTATATATATATTGAACAGCAAAGGACCCAAAATAGAGCCCTGTGGAACACCTTTTTGCAACTGATTATTTTTGCTATTACACAGACCAACCGAGACAAACTGTTCTCTATTTCTCAAATAACTTTCAAAGAACTTTAATGCTTGTATAGAAAATCCTATTCTAGCAAGCTTTGATAACAAGATCAAATATATAACAGAGTCAAAAGCTTGTTTAATGTCCAGGAAAATACAAGAAACATAGAAATTTTTATCCAATTCCTTACTAATGAAATCCGTGAGAGCAAAGCAAGCACAAGTTGTGTTAGAATTTTTGCAAAATCCATATTGCATATCCGAAATAACTCTCTCATCAGAAAGGAAAGATAAAAGTCTTGTCGCAATAACTTTTTCAAATAACTTCGAAAAAACATTTAGAACTGAAATCGGTCTATAGTTACATGCGCAACCGGATTTGAACACAGGGACAACTCTAGCCAGTTTTAAAACATCAGGAAACTCGTTTCTGCTAATGGACTCATTTATCAATTGAACTAAAATCGGACACAGGTTGTTACTAAAATGTTTTACAAATTGTACTGAAATCATATCTGGACTGGAAGAAGTAGTATTTTTTAGATTACGAATCAAATGTTCCATTTCAAGACAGTCAGTATGACTAATTGAAAAACTATTAGGAGAATCAAGGACAATATTACTATAATTTAAATTAACAATATCATTAGGTTGTAACGAAAAATGAGTTTTTGTAAAAAAGTTATTGAATTCATTTGCAATGATAAAGTCATGATTAATAATAACGCCATCAATATCTATCGATAGTTTATCCGATTTACTTGCTTTTTTATTAAAAACCGTTTCTTTGAGAAAATTCCAAAATTTTCGCGGCTTCCCCTTGCAGTTATCAAGTTGTTTGCTATTGAATTCTCGTTTTGCTGCTAAAATATTATTCCTGGCCAATTTTCTATATAGGTTATATTGATTAGAAATATATTCGTTACTAGGAAATTTTTTTTTATACTTAAAAAAAATGAAATTAGTTTTTGTAAATAAAGTTATAATTGTGTTATTGAGTAGAAAAATTTTGTGTATTATTTTGAACGTTGTGAACTGGAAATTTCTACAATAAACCGTTGGAATTCTCTAGCTGTTGAAAGAAATATTCTAGTCAGGAATGTTGTTTGCTGTATTGTTTTCCTATTGTTGTGGTCTGTGGAACAATTAAGGTGTTGAATACTTAATAAAACCTGGTGTTTGTGCTTACTAATCAGTGATCGGACTCTGAAGAGATTTGGGAATTGCGTTTATCGAATTGTGAGTCAGGCCAATTCCATGTAAGGTTGAAAAAACGTAACATTGCTGACAGCGGTGGGACTAGTTAGCTGTTAATAATGGTTTTCTTAAGTGAATTGAAGGTTCTTGGGTTAAAGAAAGAACTAGAACAACGTAGATTGTCAACAAGTGGAAACAAAACTGAATTAATGCTATGGCTTCGAGAAGGTAGGAAGCCAATGGAGTAGAAGGAGAGAGTTACCAGTTTGGAGTAATCCCAATAAACAGTGATTTAGTTGCAGCTGATGAAGAGAAAAGTTTTGTTGCGGAAACAACAACTTCATTGCCACCTGCAAATTGTAATTTTACGCAGTTAATGGCTATGATGCAACAGATGAGTTTGAATATCAGTCAACAGAATCAGCAATTAGATGCCGTAAATACCAATATGAACTAGAAGTTGGATGTCGCAAACTCAAATATAGCTGCTAAAAAAGACGAAATGAATCAAATTTTGGCTGCAAATAAAGAAGAAATCAGTAGTAACATCAATCACCAGATGGAAATAGTCAACAATAACATGGCTGCAACCAAAGAAAAAATTAGTGTAACAATCAGCCAACAATTAGCTTTAAATCACGATGAAGTCAAACAAATTATGGATGAGAAACTTTTACAAATGTCAACAACATTCGATGTAAAAGTCAAGAAAATTCAAAGCGAAATTGAAGAATTTGAGCGTGACTTGAATAAAGTTGTAACTAAAGTTGACGATTTTGAGAAGAGGTTGCAATATGTTGAAACAGCTAAAGTTACTTCACAGATGGTACAACAGATAGCAAATATTAAATTGAAACCACCATCATACGACGGTACCACATCCTTCGGTATTTTCAAGTTCCAGTTCGAGACTGTAGCAGATCAAAATGTTTGGAACGACGAAAATCGCCTCGCTGCATTGATAGTTGCACTTAAAGGGGAAGCAACTGAAGCATTACAGGCAGTACCAGAAAACGAACGCAAAAGTTATGCAAAGGTGATGAATGCGTTGGAGCGTAAATATGGCAGCGACCACAAAAAGAAGTTATACAGAATCGAGTTAAAAGGTCGCTTGCAACGCAACGGAGAAAGCTTACAGGACTATTCCTCGGCAGTGGAGAGGCTTGTACATTTGGCACACTCGAACCAGAAAATGAAGATCGAGGCCTTCATTGATGGTATCCGAGATCCAGAAACCAGGATCAAAGTAATGACTACACCTAAGGCGACTTTCCATGAAACAGTCGCATACGCAATGCAATATGAGATGGTACAGAGGATTTGTATGCCATCTAGTGGATGCAGAAAAAGGAATATAGGTGGGAACATCAGAGGAGAAGTATTGGCACACAGAGGTGGAAGCGACATCTAACTATGTAATGAAGCGCTTTCTCAGTGGCGAACCAATGAGAAGGACATAGCAGGAAGCGTACCTAGCGAGATTGATTTTCAAGCCCCAAACTAGCTTCAGTCCATGGGAACGATAAAGTAACCCTGCTACTTCAGCACAAATACAGTCATGTACGCTATTCACGAAAATTCGCAGAAATGGAAAGAAATACAAGTGGAAAAACGAAGACTCTGGCGACCCCTGTTGCGAAAGACCCACGATCAACACGTCCAACCCCTACGTTCACTCACACACGCCCACACACATACACACACACCCATTCACACCCCTTTATCATTATGACCTAATTAATAAAGTAAATTCACTCACCCCATGATTAAACTCCGTCCTCCTATTCTGCTTCCATCAGCCCTCCATCCGCACGTGGATCACGTCAGGAATCTCGCAAAAATATTTGGTATGATAACAATGTTTAATGAAGTCGCACGTACCAACGTGATACGAAATGTTAAGTAGAAACGTTATGTATATTCGTAAAATTTTGTTGGGTCGAAAAAAATATTGTAATTGATGTAAAATTTTGTTGAATCAACAATGGTAAGTAGAAACGTTATATAACTTTGTAAAATTTTGTTGGATCAAAAATGATGTAATTGATGTAAAATATTGTTGAATCAAAATTGATAGGTAGAAACGTTATATAAATTTTGTAAAATTTGGTTGAATTAAAACTGATGTAATTGAGGTAAAATGTTGTTGAATCCAAAAAATATTGTAATTGATGTAAAGTTTTGCTGAGTCATAAATATTGTAATTGAGGCGAAATATCGTTGAATCAAAAAAAATGTGGTAATTGATGCCAAATATCATTGAATCAAAATTGATAGGTAGAAACGTTATATAAATTTTGTAAAATTCGGTTGAATTAAAAATGATGTAATTGAGATAAAATGTTGTTGAATCCCAAAAATTGATGTAAAGTTTTGTTGAATCGAAAATATTGTAATTGACGTATACTTTTGTTGAATCAAAAATGATGGAATTGATGTGAAATATGGTTGAATCAAAATTGATAGGTAGAAACGTTATATAAATTTTGTGAAATTTTGTTGGATCAAAAAAAAATGTTGTAATTGATGTAAAATATTGTTGAGTCAAAAATGATGTAATTGTTGTAAAATATGGTTGAATCAAAAATGATCTAATAGATGGAAAATATTGTTGGATCAAAAATGTTGTAATTGATGTATACTATTGTTGAATCAAAAATGATACGTAGAAACGGCATATAAATTTGTAAAATTTTGTTGAATCAAAAAATGTTGTAATTGATGTAAAATATTGTTGAATCAAAAAAAAAAATGATACGTAGTAACGTTATATAAATTTGTTGTTGAACCAAAATGAGAGGCAGAAATGTCAAACAAACTTGCAATCATCAGCGATAAATAATTCTGTATTCATAAACGTTGAATACCATGATATTTAGAAATGTTAATTAAACTTGTCATCAACAGCGTTGAATAATTTTGTAGTTGTAAACGTGGAATAATATGTTTGATTATAGTTGGCCAAGTTGCATAAGTACCAAACGACCACTTGGTACCAATAACCGTTGAACAAAATTCCGATGTAAATGCAGTAACTTCACCCGCGACAATTGTAATATGTTCTTTTAGGAGTATCAACCAGTGCGGACATGAAATAATTTAACTAGGCACGAATACGATTTTTCTTATATTTATTGAACAATAATATTAATTAAAGGAGTTAATAACATTACTGGCACGAACTAATTTGCCTATACACTAAGGAAGTAATCAACAGCTCTTCACATGCATTAAATAATTTTACTATGTAAATGTTACACAAGCACTAATTGCAACATCTAATTTTGCTACCTACTAAAAGTTAATAAATAGTTCAATAAATTACACAAACACTAATTGTAATTTCTAATTTTGCTAGGTACAAAAAGTTAATAAATAGTTCAATAAATTACACAAGCACTAATTGTAATTTCTAATTTTGCTATGTACAAAAAGTTAATAAATAGTTCAATAAATTACACAAACACTAATTGTAAATTCTAATTTTGCTATGTACAAAAAGTTAATAAATAGTTCAATAAATTACACAAACACTAATTGTAATTTCTAATTTACTATGTTCGTTTTTTTGTCGGGATAGTATTAGAAATTTGTATATACATTAACTGCAACATACTAATTTTGGTTGTAAATAAACGGATTTACAAAGTGTATATACATTAACGGCAACATACTAATTTTGCTTAAACAGATTTTCCAAGTGTAGATACATTAATTGCCATATACTAAGTTCGGTGGTATTTAAACTAATATCTAACGTTTATAACCACTAATTGTAATGAAGGCATTTCGATTTATACATTTACTACTTGCCATGAATGAAATTTGGTTTGTGCGTACACCAATCGCAATCAACTAGCCTTAATTTTATAGATAACTAATTGCATTTAAATTACTGTGTAACGTTATACACACGACTAGGAATTTATTAATTTTGATTATTATACACATTAATTGCAATATATTCATTCGGATTGCCATTCAGCTAATTGTTAAAGGTTATAAACACTACCGGTGATTAATGAATTTTAGATTAGTATACACACTACTTGTAATGAATTAATTTAAGATTTTGTATCTACACCAATTGCAATGAAAATACTGTGTCAAGTTTATAAACACTAGTTGCAACATAATAACTTTCATTATAAACATATACTTGAGGCTTTCAATAATTGGATAACCACAAACATTAAACTATGGATCCCACGGTCAACGTTCTCATGTAATGAGTCTTCTTTCACTAAATAATTCCATAATATTCATTACCTGTGGTTCCAGTTAATCCTTTCGTTGGTTTTGTAGCTCTTCAATTGATATCTTAGTTGGTTCAGTAACATCCAAAAAAAGGTAGAATTGTTTTTACTGAGATTATCCTCTCCGAAAACACACAAATTACCACACCCAAAATATTCGGCGGGTAAACGTCAATAGCAAAAAAAATTAATTAATAACACAACAGCTGGCGGTTGTTTTGACATCCAATTGACTAAAAGACGTCAATACAATAATCAGAATGTAATAGAATAAGAAGGTGAAAAGGCTACAGTGGCTCATTATATAGCCAAATTTTGTAGTCTCGCAATAACTCGAATACAGTGTTTAGATGAGAGATAATTAATTTACATCAGACTTTCAAATTATTGGGAACTTATTATAGTTCACAAAACCGTTTGCTACTTGATAATATTGTACTAAAATAAGGTTGGGATCCAGAATATCTCCGACACATCCATAACATTTATAATTGAATTCAAAATGAACTAGATGCAGATTCGATCATGGATATGATGTTTGGAAATTTAATAACTACATTCGGCAATATCAATACAGTGAAGTTCGGATCAAACACGGAAGGAGTGTTGAAAGCAAAACACCCATACAAAGACAAATCAAATGGTCAACAAAGCAAAAATAGCAATTCGTTGTATGTTGACGATTGGAAACAAAATACACGTAGCTGTTGTGAGGTTTTAAGAATTTCGTTGTTTCATTACGGTTTGTGTTTTGAAACAAAAAAAAGTTCAAACTCAAGTAGTAAGGCGAGAACAATCGAATGGAAGTATAACGGGCGTCAATTTTAGTGCGTTGTAAGATTAAATTCTGATTAATTTGTAGTGATTATACGGATGATGATTAAGGAAAATTATTAATCAATTCAAATTAACCAATATTGTGTTATATTAATGAATAAATAATTCAAGGTAATTAGTGTAATTTTCTTTCTCCCCATACGTTTGTCCGGCTATTGCAGATTTAGTAGATTTTGAGAAATATAAGGAAACTATGGGTTAAGGAAACTACATGAAATATGACTATTGATGACGAAGGGATGAGAATCTATTACAAGTGGGACAGATTAATATAAGGAACAACAACTAAGGAAACTGCGACTGTAATACACTGCGTTCTGACATTATGCCAGACTATCCATTACAGAACAAGTGCTTTTTGGACGAACACCTACGACCAAAAAGAAGTTGAAAAAAGCATAGGCTGGTCGCCAATAGACCTTGTATATACATGTTAGCTGGGTGAAGCCCTCGACGTACCACAGATTAGCAATCAATGCGATCAGTATTACAAACTCAGTCTTAGCAGAAACAAAGTAACGAAGTATCTAAGAATATACAAAAAAAAACTTATGGGAGGGGTATCGATAAAATCAGTATTCTACTCTATTGCAAGCGGTGGATAACTAAAATCTTCCAGACCCAATTTCGGGCAGATCTGGGGGTTCCCGAGACTCTAAAGTCACAAAAAAAAATTGATTCAATCTGCTACAGATCGAAAGGAGAAACACCGTAGGACCGACTTCTTTAATGAAACATCCGACACAATTTCGTTTTTTCGTTATGCGGGCTCGCAACCCACACCTGAACTAACACGAGTCTCATGCGTCTCCGACTCGCTAGCCGGGCCACACTGTTGTACGCTTCCGTCCAAGTGACTCGGAAGCTCGTTCACGTAGATTCAAGGCAACCAACTGAACCAAATTCAAATACGTTCAATCACGGAATTTACACTTATAGATAGTCAAAACAAAAAAAAATTTTTTTGAAACAAGACCCGAACACCACAGCTGATACCCGCTTACTGAACTGTGAATTCAAGACGAAACTACCCTCATATGGCCGTCGATAATCTTGACTTACAATGGCGGTAAAACACAAGCGAGAGTTACTAACATAGGGACAAAAGAAATTATCACCGATATTAGGCACGAATGTCCTTGGAATGGTAAACACCTCTACGTTTAGAAGCCAGGTCTTCCAGTTCGTAAGCAGCGCTACCTACCAACCTTCAAACGTTGGCTTCGCAAACTTTTGTGAGAGCGATACCGAGGATTTTCTGCAGTTCCCCGCATCGCTCAAAATAATATTACGACAGAATTCAATGTTTTGTTTTTGGCTAAACCCCCAAGAGATGAAGCTGGTGGATTGTGGGCCCTCGCAATACACTCGTCAGCGTATTCCTCGGGTAACCACAATCTCCATACCTCGCCCCTTGGAAGAGTCTCAATATCTATACCCCAAGCCAGCATTTCACCTGGCCTGAAATTAGGTTATCTGCGAACACAGGAACAGACAATGTCGGAGCTTATTGTCGGCAATAGATCTATCAATTATTGTCTTAAATTCATTCATAGGTGATTCAATATACTTGCCACTGACAGAATTTCTGGTTGTCAATTATTTGAGAATTTGGTGAATCGATTGATTCATTTCCACTATCATCAGCATCATAAATTTTATCATATTTTAACTTTTCCACATCGCAACAAAACCAACAGAACTTGGAAATTTTAAAACTGACATTTTTGTTTTTGAAATTTGAACCTATCTAAGCCGGTTTAAACAAATGTTATTGATACTCCAAGGCTTCAGGAACGTCCCGCTCGACCAATTCGATGTAAATAATTCAGTGATGGATTTGGAACATCAAGATTTATTATTAAATTTATATTTTCTGCATCAATTCTGCGTGACTGTGATTAGAATACGAAAGTTGAATTCTCTTATATTTTTCTAATAATCTAAGACGTTGTGTTTGCTCATGTGCGCCCTTTATCGTTAATCAATAATTTAAAATAGCGTTCGGCACGGGATTGAGAATTGGTGAACGTTGAACATTGCTTACACGAAATCACCCGGAATATGTTTTTCTATTTCTACAATCTACAATTTCATTTCATTGGAATTATTTTCTGGCTGTGGAATTGCGTAACCAAAATTTAAATTTTAATTTAATTATTCAATCATCAACAAAAAAATTTTCATAACCGTATTTGACCACTTTAAATATTTTTAGGGCAGAATTTAAAAAAATTATATGGAAATTTCGCGTCTCAAACCTCAAACAGCTGCGCAATATTTTCCTCCAATTCGACAATTATAATTTTTGCTTTAAAAAAAAATGTTAATCTGACAACAGCCGAGCGTGTAACACACAAAAAAAAACTATCCTGGCTGATGCTTGTATTTGATTTGACCAAACAAGGTGAAAATTGTACTGTGAAAGAAAATGGGTATACTACAACTATGGCAGAAGATGAGCACAAAAGAAAATTTACAGACCCAATTCCGGGCAGGTCTGACGGTTCCCGATACTCAAAACTGAGTAACAAACAACAAAACAAATAGAAGTGCGGCAAGCCTACCGGTTTGACAGGCAAGTTAAACTTAAAATTATAAATTTAAATATTTTGCGTATTATAATATATACATATGTATGTTCTGTTAATTTAAAAAGAATTGATCCACTGATCGGAGAAATATTATATTTTTTGTTTTGTTTTTTTTTTTTTCTTTAATAATTGATCAAATAGCCTGAAATTATACAACGGATCACAAGAATTTAATGTTATTGATTTCCTTAAATTCTGGAAAACTTCGAAATACATATGTATAATTTACACTATATAATACGTGTGGTATCTACTGTATATTTTTAGTATAGTAGGTATACTATTTTGGATTCAAAAAAAATTACTTAAAATTAACATGCAACAGAAAATGTACTTAAGGTTAATGTTTAAAGTTGTTTGGTATTAATCCCTCGTTGATTGTTATATAGTAGTTATTATTTATTATTTAGTTGTATGGTACTTGACTATTTAATTTCCTTCTCTTGTATTATATTTTATTATTTATTTTCCTTTTCTTGTATTGTTTTGTTTTATGATTAGCGGATCTAAAATATATTGAATAAAAATATTTAGTTTCCAAAATTATCAGTGGTTTTGAAGGATATTTATTTATTTATATATCCATCTATTTATTCATTTATTAATAATATATAGTTGTTTATGAATTATTTATTTATTTATTTATTTATTAATAAAGATTTATTTATTAATCTATTAATATATATATTTATTAAATTTTTTTTTCTCAGTTTTACGAAGGACAGACGGACGGACCAACCATGAGGGGAGTTCACCACTCTGGGGTTGGAAGTGGTGATCGCCGTTCTTTCTTAATTCATGTTGATTTATTTTGTTTTTTTTTTTTTTTGTTTGTTTGGGGACCAAAAAAAAAGTTTAAAATTACACTACGTTAAAGGATGGGAACAAGGTAAGGGAAAGGGAGCAAGAAGGGATGAATAAGGAAAGGAGGAGGTGGGGTGAGACAGGAATAAGGTGGGATATGTGTCGTCGGCCCGTCACCCGGATGACAAGTGCCGCTGGAATGGTCAG
This sequence comes from Diogma glabrata, assembly GCA_963693315.1. Lineage (NCBI taxonomy): Eukaryota > Metazoa > Arthropoda > Insecta > Diptera > Cylindrotomidae > Diogma > Diogma glabrata. The sequence continues at coordinate 221,458,544 of OY856188.1, read as the reverse complement.
AGGATAAATCCTCTGCACCATTATTCAATCAACCGACACTTCCCATCCGTGATCGAGAACGACGAAACATACGGGGAGGTGCTATGATCTGAGTTAATCCAATTAACTCACGACATGAAGGCTGAGCGAACATCTTCCCTCAGCAGTTGATATCGAACTGCTTTGGAAGATGTTCCCCAGTATCATTCGCGAGAACCGGACAACTCAGACCATAGGGTGCTAACGCTCCAGGGAGGGGACTCTAACGTTATGGAGTCGTTAGCCCAGCTGAGAATCTCGCTGCCACAGCGAACCCAGAGCATAACCAGATGACCAGGCTGGATGTGATAGGCGTATACACCATTTCACAAATATCTAAGCCTGGCATCTGGAAACCTCTGGCATTCCCCGTGCCAGTAAGAAACCCAGCCGTTACTAGGGTCCGTGGGTTTGTAAAGCCCATTGAGAATGATCCCGAAGAATCATTCTCACCCTTGCGTTTTACAAATACAAAAAGGGATCATTGCTGGAGGCGTAGGGACGCAACTCCCCATCAAAGAAGAGTCTGAGGAATCTCAGACTTCCTTTGCTCCTGCGCGTATGAAGCAGGGAATTGCTTCTACGCCGCCAGAGTCTTTAACTATTATATGGTGGAAAAATAAAATTAATTTGAAGGAAAAAATTTAAAAAAAAATTTTCTAAGTTTTTTGAATTTATGGAGGGACTCCTCCAGAGTCCTACATTGCGGTAGGGACCCTTAGAGAAGCCCCACGTTGGGCGCCAATTTGTAATGAAGCGCTTTCTCAGTGGCGAACCAATGAGAAGGACATAGCAGGAAGCGTACCTAGCGAGATTGATTTTCAAGCCCCAAACTAGCTTCAGTCCATGGGAACGATAAAGTAACCCTGCTACTTCAGCACAAATACAGTCATGTACGCTATTCACGAAAATTCGCAGAAATGGAAAGAAATACAAGTGGAAAAACGAAGACTCTGGCGACCCCTGTTGCGAAAGACCCACGATCAACACGTCCAACCCCTACGTTCACTCACACACGCCCACACACATACACACACACCCATTCACACCCCTTTATCATTATGACCTAATTAATAAAGTAAATTCACTCACCCCATGATTAAACTCCGTCCTCCTATTCTGCTTCCATCAGCCCTCCATCCGCACGTGGATCACGTCAGGAATCTCGCAAAAATATTTGGTATGATAACAATGTTTAATGAAGTCGCACGTACCAACGTGATACGAAATGTTAAGTAGAAACGTTATGTATATTCGTAAAATTTTGTTGGGTCGAAAAAAATATTGTAATTGATGTAAAATTTTGTTGAATCAACAATGGTAAGTAGAAACGTTATATAACTTTGTAAAATTTTGTTGGATCAAAAATGATGTAATTGATGTAAAATATTGTTGAATCAAAATTGATAGGTAGAAACGTTATATAAATTTTGTAAAATTTGGTTGAATTAAAACTGATGTAATTGAGGTAAAATGTTGTTGAATCCAAAAAATATTGTAATTGATGTAAAGTTTTGCTGAGTCATAAATATTGTAATTGAGGCGAAATATCGTTGAATCAAAAAAAATGTGGTAATTGATGCCAAATATCATTGAATCAAAATTGATAGGTAGAAACGTTATATAAATTTTGTAAAATTCGGTTGAATTAAAAATGATGTAATTGAGATAAAATGTTGTTGAATCCCAAAAATTGATGTAAAGTTTTGTTGAATCGAAAATATTGTAATTGACGTATACTTTTGTTGAATCAAAAATGATGGAATTGATGTGAAATATGGTTGAATCAAAATTGATAGGTAGAAACGTTATATAAATTTTGTGAAATTTTGTTGGATCAAAAAAAAATGTTGTAATTGATGTAAAATATTGTTGAGTCAAAAATGATGTAATTGTTGTAAAATATGGTTGAATCAAAAATGATCTAATAGATGGAAAATATTGTTGGATCAAAAATGTTGTAATTGATGTATACTATTGTTGAATCAAAAATGATACGTAGAAACGGCATATAAATTTGTAAAATTTTGTTGAATCAAAAAATGTTGTAATTGATGTAAAATATTGTTGAATCAAAAAAAAAAAATGATACGTAGTAACGTTATATAAATTTGTTGTTGAACCAAAATGAGAGGCAGAAATGTCAAACAAACTTGCAATCATCAGCGATAAATAATTCTGTATTCATAAACGTTGAATACCATGATATTTAGAAATGTTAATTAAACTTGTCATCAACAGCGTTGAATAATTTTGTAGTTGTAAACGTGGAATAATATGTTTGATTATAGTTGGCCAAGTTGCATAAGTACCAAACGACCACTTGGTACCAATAACCGTTGAACAAAATTCCGATGTAAATGCAGTAACTTCACCCGCGACAATTGTAATATGTTCTTTTAGGAGTATCAACCAGTGCGGACATGAAATAATTTAACTAGGCACGAATACGATTTTTCTTATATTTATTGAACAATAATATTAATTAAAGGAGTTAATAACATTACTGGCACGAACTAATTTGCCTATACACTAAGGAAGTAATCAACAGCTCTTCACATGCATTAAATAATTTTACTATGTAAATGTTACACAAGCACTAATTGCAACATCTAATTTTGCTACCTACTAAAAGTTAATAAATAGTTCAATAAATTACACAAACACTAATTGTAATTTCTAATTTTGCTAGGTACAAAAAGTTAATAAATAGTTCAATAAATTACACAAGCACTAATTGTAATTTCTAATTTTGCTATGTACAAAAAGTTAATAAATAGTTCAATAAATTACACAAACACTAATTGTAAATTCTAATTTTGCTATGTACAAAAAGTTAATAAATAGTTCAATAAATTACACAAACACTAATTGTAATTTCTAATTTACTATGTTCGTTTTTTTGTCGGGATAGTATTAGAAATTTGTATATACATTAACTGCAACATACTAATTTTGGTTGTAAATAAACGGATTTACAAAGTGTATATACATTAACGGCAACATACTAATTTTGCTTAAACAGATTTTCCAAGTGTAGATACATTAATTGCCATATACTAAGTTCGGTGGTATTTAAACTAATCTCTAACGTTTATAACCACTAATTGTAATGAAGGCATTTCGATTTATACATTTACTACTTGCCATGAATGAAATTTGGTTTGTGCGTACACCAATCGCAATCAACTAGCCTTAATTTTATAGATAACTAATTGCATTTAAATTACTGTGTAACGTTATACACACGACTAGGAATTTATTAATTTTGATTATTATACACATTAATTGCAATATATTCATTCGGATTGCCATTCAGCTAATTGTTAAAGGTTATAAACACTACCGGTGATTAATGAATTTTAGATTAGTATACACACTACTTGTAATGAATTAATTTAAGATTTTGTATCTACACCAATTGCAATGAAAATACTGTGTCAAGTTTATAAACACTAGTTGCAACATAATAACTTTCATTATAAACATATACTTGAGGCTTTCAATAATTGGATAACCACAAACATTAAACTATGGATCCCACGGTCAACGTTCTCATGTAATGAGTCTTCTTTCACTAAATAATTCCATAATATTCATTACCTGTGGTTCCAGTTAATCCTTTCGTTGGTTTTGTAGCTCTTCAATTGATATCTTAGTTGGTTCAGTAACATCCAAAAAAAGGTAGAATTGTTTTTACTGAGATTATCCTCTCCGAAAACACACAAATTACCACACCCAAAATATTCGGCGGGTAAACGTCAATAGCAAAAAAAATTAATTAATAACACAACAGCTGGCGGTTGTTTTGACATCCAATTGACTAAAAGACGTCAATACAATAATCAGAATGTAATAGAATAAGAAGGTGAAAAGGCTACAGTGGCTCATTATATAGCCAAATTTTGTAGTCTCGCAATAACTCGAATACAGTGTTTAGATGAGAGATAATTAATTTACATCAGACTTTCAAATTATTGGGAACTTATTATAGTTCACAAAACCGTTTGCTACTTGATAATATTGTACTAAAATAAGGTTGGGATCCAGAATATCTCCGACACATCCATAACATTTATAATTGAATTCAAAATGAACTAGATGCAGATTCGATCATGGATATGATGTTTGGAAATTTAATAACTACATTCGGCAATATCAATACAGTGAAGTTCGGATCAAACACGGAAGGAGTGTTGAAAGCAAAACACCCATACAAAGACAAATCAAATGGTCAACAAAGCAAAAATAGCAATTCGTTGTATGTTGACGATTGGAAACAAAATACACGTAGCTGTTGTGAGGTTTTAAGAATTTCGTTGTTTCATTACGGTTTGTGTTTTGAAACAAAAAAAAGTTCAAACTCAAGTAGTAAGGCGAGAACAATCGAATGGAAGTATAACGGGCGTCAATTTTAGTGCGTTGTAAGATTAAATTCTGATTAATTTGTAGTGATTATACGGATGATGATTAAGGAAAATTATTAATCAATTCAAATTAACCAATATTGTGTTATATTAATGAATAAATAATTCAAGGTAATTAGTGTAATTTTCTTTCTCCCCATACGTTTGTCCGGCTATTGCAGATTTAGTAGATTTTGAGAAATATAAGGAAACTATGGGTTAAGGAAACTACATGAAATATGACTATTGATGACGAAGGGATGAGAATCTATTACAAGTGGGACAGATTAATATAAGGAACAACAACTAAGGAAACTGCGACTGTAATACACTGCGTTCTGACATTATGCCAGACTATCCATTACAACTAAACTAAAGAAGCAGATAGATCGTCGTTTTCTGCGAAGAATATGGGAGTCGAAAACAAGCAGCATGGAGGGTTCAGGAACAGCAGTAGAAAACTCCTGTGCTGGATATGTAGAAAATCGGGCCATATCTCACAGGACTGCTGGAACAGAAAGCGTGAAAGATCTTCGTCTTCTATTCAACGGAAGTCCGTTGAAAGTGCAACTGTAAAGCAAAGAAGTGAGGAGTGTTGCCTACATTCCAATTTCAAGAATTGCGGTAAATGGTGAAAGCTTGGGTATCAAAGGGTTACTTGAAGGTAAAGGTTGCTTCATGACACTGGATACAGGTTCAGCTCGAACATTCGTTCGCAAAGGTTTGATTGGCGGCTATTTGGAACCATCAGATGGATTGATACTCCGAACAGTAAAGGAAGTCCGTTGAAAGTGCAACTGTAAAGCCAAGAAATGAGGAGAATGTTGCCTACATTCCAATTTCAAGAATTGCGGTAAATGGTGAAAGCTTGGGTATCAAAGGACAACTTGAAGGTAAAGGTTGCTTCATGACACTGGATACCGGTTCAGCTCGAACATTCGTTCGCAAAGGTTTGATTGGTGGCAATTTGGAACCATCAGAAGGATTGATACTCCAAACAGTAACTGGAGAATGCGCTGATATAGCTGGGAAAAAGATCGTTGAAATGAAATTAGGAAACAACTGCAATAAACAAGAGGTGCTAGTGGCAGACATTATGGATGAAGTCATTTTGGGGATGGATTTCATGAAGGCGAAGGGATTCGTCTTCGATTTTGGATGTGGAATCCTAAAGGTTAATAATGTTGAGATGTCTCTACTTGTGAATGAGGCAGAGTCCATAGATATTGGCAGCGATGAGAAACTATGAAGTGCAGAGGAAAATACAGAACCATCATCCAAACAGATGAGGGAGAGAAACATCAACCGACGCAGGCGTTTGAACAAACGGCGGAAGTTAAAAAGGAAACAAGTTCAGGTCCATCACGAAGTGAGCAACGTAAATGAAGTGGTTCAAATAGCTTCTAACGGGGACGAATCGCAGCTGAAAATGAGAATGGCTCAGGGACATGGCAGTGTGAAACACTCAAAGGAAAGAGATAAGAAGCACTTTATAGATAATGAGAATCCATACTCATCACGGTGGGCTGACATAGAACAAAGTAATGGCCAAGGACTTAGAAAGGAACCAGAAGTAATTCTAAACAGGCTGGGAAATAAAAAAAAAAAATTTTGGGATTCAACAATTGGAGGAAAGATCTAGCTCCTGTTCAGGACGAACAGGCTTAAGTGGAGGGTATTGTTACGATTACAGAAAAATCTAGACGATTACGGTCACTTGTAGGAAAATCAAATCAACGAAATACTACAACAAATTAATGAAATGAATACTGTTGTTGTTGTACTTCTTAGAACTTGGGTCGACAATTGAATGATTTTATGAATCAAATCAGCATAACGTAAATTAATCGAATATTCTACTATTTTCTCAAGGTTTCTAAAAAATGAGCTCGAATGATCTAGGTAATGCAAAATCGTATATAAAGAGGGATGTCTTGCAAGACAGACTAGTTTTATTTTAAACGTGTGACGGTAAATTTAAAATTATAAAAGTGATATTTAAAATTAGTTTTTGTAAATAAAGTTATAATTGTGTTATTGAGTAGAAAAATTTTGTGTATTATTTTGAACAGTGTGAACTGGAAATTTCTACAATAAACCGTTGGAGCTCTGTAGCTGTTGAAAGAATATTCTAGTCAGGAATATTGTTTGCTGTATTGTTTTCCTGTTGTTGTGGAACAATTAAGGTGTTGAATACTTAATAAAACCTGGTGTTTGTGCTTACTAATCAGTGATCGAACTCTGAAGAGATTTGGGAATTGCGTTTATCGAATTGTGAGTCAGGCCAGTTCGAAGTAAGGTTGGAAAAACGTGACAATATGTTTACAAAGTTTTGGGATGCTCTTCTTTACAAAAACCGAAATTTGAAACAAAATAACTTTAGATCGATATTGAAATTTAAAATACCTACTGTTACGTTTTACACTTGCCGAATAACTGATAAAGAACCCTTCACCCCCAATTGTTACTTTGCTAAAATGCATCAGATAGATTTGAAAGTGGATCACTTTAGTAACTTCAATAATATGTTTTTTTACAAGTTGAATGTTTCATTATACATATACGAAAACTCATCACCCCTGATGAGTCATCAGATTGATTGACATCAAATGAGTTCAAATTTATTATTAACATCAAATTTAATTTAATTGAATTTAATAGAAATAAGATCCAATCTGCAATTCTGCATCAAAACACTATCAATTAATATTTTGCGACACGGTCTACATCTATTGAATACTTCTTTTCTAGATATTATATTCTATTGCCTATCAATTATTCTATTTTTATTAATAAAACAAGTCCCATTTATTTTTAATTGCTTTAAAGACCACAAACAAAAACGTTGTTCTGATCATTTTATATTCTTATTCATTTGTTCAGTGTTCGTTCAACCTCAATTGATATCAGTGGCGTAGCCAGAATTTTCCATTGGGGGGGGGGGGGGGGGGGGTCAAGGATTATTTTATAAGACTTAATAGTTTAACCCAATAAACCAATTAATTAGTTTTATTAATAATTCATTACAATAATAGATACTTCATTTTAATGTTTCCTTAATTTTAATTTTTTTAATTAATAATTTTTTAAAAAATAGATTAATGATTTTTTTTAACTATTTTAAATTATTTTTAATTAACTTTAAGAAAACAAATATCGAATAATTTTTATTTCAAAACAAAAATATTTTTACAATATTTTTTTTTTAGTAAAAAGTGTTGTGTAGTAGGAATTACAAAATATGTCACAACAACACATAGATACCTTTTAAGACCTTATAGGTCCCGCAACAACATGCATCTTGAGGTGTTGGTGGACGTTTTATTTAAATCTTTGTGGATTGAAGGCATCGAGACTGTTGATTCAGGCAAAGCATTCCATTTGTACGATGTACGCACAAAGAAATCCCTTTGCATTTTGTTACTGGGGCAGTGAGTAATCCCGACAGTTTGACTGTTTGCACAAACAGGTTGACGAGTTGAACAAGGAAAAGAAGATGTCTGAGACATTATAGATCTAATTTCATCCGAGCACTGCTGGTGACGATATTTATAAAAAACAACGAGATCAGCAACAGTGCGACGATGTTGTAGGGAATCAAGATTTAATGTTAAATTTCGATCACCAACAATTCGTATAGCACGCTTTTCAAAAGAGTCCAAAAGGCCCAAGATGGTAACAGATGCAGCGCCCCAAACTTGACAACAATACTCCAAGCAGGGACGAATATAGGACTAATAAATGTGGAGTAATTGATACGGAGAAAAATATTTTTTACATCTATTGAGGAGGCCGAGTTTTCTTGATGCGCTCTTTGCCATGGCCATATGATCGTTCCAGAGTAAGTCATTAGAAATTGTGACTCCCAATAAACGAATGTTTTCACATTCGTTTATTTAGTCGTTACACATATTAATTGAAATATCATTGGGAAACTCGGTCTTTGATCTGGAAACAATCAATAGCTGTGTTTTGGTGGAATTAAAATGACCAAATTTTTGTCACCCCAATCGGCGACTTTTTTCAGGTCCTCTTTTACATTTATGGCAGCGTCTGCCTCCCGGGCGGGATTTATTTCTTCATGCATTTTATCCTTTGAAGATAGGGGGACGAATGACTTGTGCAGTGTACTATTATCTGCAAAACTATTTATTGGGTTATTGGTGTTTTGCAACAGTTCGTTGATATTAATTAAAAATAAAGTGGGAGATAAAACTGAGCCTTGGGTACATTAGCGTTAATTAATTTGGACTCAGAAATAAAGCCATCTATAGATACCGAGATGTATCGGTTAAACAGAAAATTTTGAATCAACTTCACAACTGCGGGATAAAAACCGTACGCAACGAGCTTGTTGATCAAGTTGGCATGCCAGATTCGATCAAATGCTGTTGAGATGTCTAATGCGATTACGTACTTTACTTTCTCAAGTATGCTATTCCAAAGATGTGCTACATAGTTCAATAGATCGGTTGTTGATCTTTTGTTTCTAAAACCGTATTGGTTGTCGTGATATCAAATGGTTGTCCTCCAAAAATTTGGATATGTGTGAATTAATATATTGCTCGTATATTTTAAACAGGACTGGGAGTAAAGTTATTAGTCTGTAATTTGAAATATCACATTTCGTTCCTTTTTGGGACAGGCTGGACACTGGCCAACTTCCAGCAGGATGGAAAAATACCAGATTTATAGGATTTATAAAATATTTTGGTGAGAGTTGGTGCAATATAAAACAAAAATATCGAATAATTTTAATTAACTTTCATAAAACAAATTTCGAATAATTTTTAATTAACTTTAAAAAAGCAAATTTCGAATAATTTTTTATTAAGTTTAAAAAATGATAATTTTGGTTATTTTTAAATAGATATTTTTGTGCTAGTGATTTTGAAATTTAAACTTATTTGAAACTGAATGACACTTTACCTATTGATTCGCCTCAAACCTGTGTCTAGGAAGGGATGAAAAATGATTTTCTTGATTAATCAAATTCCTTAAAATATCAAGGCGTTAGATATCATTTTAAATATTCTAACACAATTAATTTTGTTTTGTATTTAGAACAACTTCCAGGACACTTTGTTTTGTCCGATGTTATCTATTGTCCGATCTACGAAATTGTTATTTGTTATTTCCGGCACGGAATGCTAGTTATGAAAAAATTGCTGTAATTTATTTCTCAAATCCTATTTCACAATGTACAGGAATAGGGCTACAGATGTATTTATAAAGAAAGAATAGTAGACAAAATAGTAGACCAGTGGGCATAAATAAAAGACGCCAGAATAGTACATTATGATGCTAGGATGTAAAGCTAAAGATTTTGGTCGTATATGGAGTTGCATCCACATTAAGTCCAAAATAGCTTATGTCCGTGCATCATATACTATTTTTTATTCGCCGCAAGTAAAATATTTAAAAAAAATGTTTATTCTAAATTGAAATTACAAATTTGCATAAATTTTGAAATAAAAATATGTGGAACAAGTTACCTTTGACATAATATTTGTTATTTTTTCAAAATTATTGTATCACTATTTTTTTTTTATTTAGCGTATGGTTTTTTTGTGACACATTAAAAATTAAACTTAAAATAGGTAGACTCTTCTATGAAATCTACCTAAAACAAAGCATGGATACACATTAAATGAACTTACATTCAATTTGATTGCGCGTCTTTTAGTAAAAAAGTAAAAAGTAAAATATTTGAACATTGGGCAGTACATTTGCATATTAGATGTTTACATCGAGCGAGTCTATCATTCTACTACATCGGGAGCTGCCAAATGGATGTCTGAGATGTTGCCATTGTACCGTCGAATAGGACACACAGTTGCAATGTGTTTTATGGTTTATTGTGGAGCGCCGCAGTCACACTCAGGGGACTCTGAAATGCCCCACATGTAGAAAGAATCAGCACAACGTCCATGATTCGTTCTTATTCGGTTTAGTGTAGTCCATGTATGACGTGGCAGATCGAAACCAGGTAGGGTAGAAGTCGTGTTAGAATAGAAAGGCCAGTTGTATTGATGATGCCAGAAGGTGTCCAAGACATCCAAGACATCCAAGATATTAAAATTAGTTGCCAGCAGGTGGCTGGCAGTTTTATGTGGAGGCTTTCTTGACTTCAATCGACAACGAGTGTGGTCACCGTTATCTTCGTGCAAGGGTAACGTGATGTTGTTGGTTACCTTTTTATGTTCACGCATGAGAGCATGCGATCGTCTGAGTGCAGGTGGAGCGATATTGCTTAACACAGGGCCAAGGTTAAGGGGTGGTTCTGATAGTACTACTTATAGTACGCATCGTGGCATGCAACTGTCAGTCAACTTTTTGAGTATGTGTGCTAGTGAGTATGTGTGCTATCACTATGACAACATAGTGGAGGGTGGGGTTCTGTGGAACGAAAAGAAAGCAACTGTTCAATTCATTCGTAAGATTCCAGGGAAAAAATCTTAATATTAGAATATTAGAGCAATTCTTCTAAAAGACAGAAACTTTAAAATTTCAATGGGGGGGTTTAAACCCGAATAAACCAGTATGTCGCTACGCCACTGATTTTGGTAATCTGACGATGAATGTTTACATTCGAAACATGTTATAATAAATATATACCAAAAAAGTTCGTTCCATTGATTATAATTACAATAATTTATTTATATAAATTATTGATTTTATTTAAAAATGTATTAGTCATTCATCCAGATTTTTCTGCTTCGGCTATTTTAAGTTGAGTTGCCGTAAAGATTTTAAAATCGTAATTTGCCGAATGACAAAGAAAATAAATAAGTGATACCGAGCAAAAAGTGGGAATCGCTGCGAAAATTTACATGTTTGCTTAAAACCCCCCTCGGCGTCAGGTCTGACAGGAAGAAGGAAGGAGGGGGTTCTGAGGAACGAAAAGAAAGCAACTATTCAATTCATTCGTAAGATACCAGGGAAAAAATCTTAATATTAGAATATTAGAGCAATTCTTCTAGATTACAGAAATTTTAAAATTTCAATGGGGGGGGTTTGAACCCGAACAAACCCGTATGTCGCTACGCCACTGATTGATATTCAATAGTGAATAAATCATATCATTGAAAAATTCTTTCAACGATCATGAGTGTCTCATTTTTATGATCTGCAAATAATCAAATTCAATATTTTTTCTCATCTGAGTTTTTCCAAATCTATCCATATATCTATCTATATATAATATTTTTATAGCACTAAAATATCAAAATAATAATTTAAATAACTTACCATATAGCAAAAACAACTTAAACACATTATTTGAATTACATGAAAAAACAATTTATTTAGGTTCTCAAAGTTTACAATTTTAACAGCTTAGTTGGATTACTATGTGTTTTTTTAGTTGGATTCTTATGTTTATATTTTCGAGCTAGTATAATTTATAACTATTACAACGAAGATGGCGCACTTTAATTATTTAAAAATCTTAAATTTGTTTATAACTTTGTTAAATAAATGATTAAATGAACAATGAAATAAATATTTATAAATTTTATGCACTTGTTACAAAAAATAGTATGTATTACTAGTGCGAATGCGTTTTCCAACCGCGAGCTATTTTCCGCACTCCCTGCGGTCGTGCGGCAAACTAACTCTTGTTTGGAAAACGCATTCGCACTAGTAATACAATCTATTGTGAAAAAAGAATATAAAGGAAGAATATTGAGAATTTTTCGTATTCAGGAGCGCGTTACACACTCTGGGATTTATACTTCAAACTTTACAGGTCTCTTTTATTTTAATTAATTGTATCACGAAAGATAAATTTATCTAGAAAAACACAAAACCAAACGCAAAAACAAAACAAAAAGCATAAACAACCAAATTAAAATATTTCATTGACACAGAATTTTAAAACGTTTTGACATTTAAAACCGGAAAATAGCATATTTTGCTACAAGAGAAGAAAACCCTGCTCTCTGTGAGTGAAAATTTGATTGTGGGGCAATATCACGAACGTAAAATGTTTTCATTTATTAAATTAAAAATCGACAAAATAACATTCAAGATTCATATTCTATTTTTTCATGGTTGCTTTGTTTTAAAAATTTTGTAAAATTACATAAAAATACAATAGCAATTAAAAATTAATTTTTTTTCCATGGTAAATGAGTGCTTAAACCTATGCCTAACTGACAGAAAAATCCTGGACTTTTTTATCACTCCTATCAATTACTTGAAGTAAAAACAAGAAGAACTAAGAAATCAAAGTTTATAAGTTTTTCCACCAAACAAGCTGAATAGTTGAATAACTATACAGGGAAAGACATTGACTTCAATGGCTTTTCGACATTAAAGCGTCTCACGAAGTAACCTCCTCTTTTTCTATTTACTCAACCAAAGTGGAAGTATATATAGTTCCGGATTAAAACTTTCAGCTACATCTTGTTGTGGTAATTGTATTAGCAGTAAATCTCTGTTGATGTAGCCTACCTTAATCCCTCTACTTCAGTGAATCTATCTAAAATATTCCCTTTGTGTTATCGTCGAATTTTATTTTGGAAGTTCTTGGAAAGAGCGAATTTGCTCGCTTGCCCGAGAAGCACTTCTAGGTGGAAATATCACAACCTTGTAGCAAATAGGGATGATATTTTTCTTTTGTCCACAAGTCTCTACCAATTGTTGACAAGTTGTCCATGCGTGCCTAAAATTACGTTCAGTGTGGCAACTTAGGTCATTTTGATTACTGTATGCTTGTGGTCAAAACCTACCACAAAGTGCCCTGGTTTGAACTAGATTTGAAACAAAAATATTAAACCATACACCAGCTCAACCCTTCGCGTATCTATTGCTTTTTGCATAGTCGGGCGTAATTCTCTGCCAGGATTGCAAAGTTAATAGTTGTTAATGCACCTGTGTCTCCTTCAAGGGCACTAGTTCAATATGACCATGTACGAATCCAATTTGCCTGCTAAGGTACCATAAACCAAAAGAACAAATACATTAATAGTACTTATGAATTAATGTTTGTTGTATTGATTTTACAAAATGCATAGCTTAGATTGTTGGTATTAAGTTAATATATTTATAGCTCTCAAGTATGACTATATTTTTCATACACTCAAAAAAAAATTCATAAAGGATCAATAAACGCTGTTTATAAATTTTATAACCAAATTATTTATGAAATCTATAAATTTTTTCACAAATAATACGAAATATTTATAACATCATGTTTATCGTTTGATAACCCGTTTATGTATACTATAAACTAGCATTTATAAAAGAATAATCGTATATTTATTGTAAGTTTATGTATTTAATAAAAGTATTTTTGGACGTATGAACAGGATTATAAATTTTCAAACAAAATTTATAAATGAATTCGTGAAATTTATAAACATATAGTTATTAATTGATAACTTTGTTCAATACTTCATAAACACCTATTCGTAAGAATAATAAATGGCGTTTATTAACGCCAACTCATTAGCAAATTCGTAGATTTAATGTAATTTTTTATGCATATGGCGCGTTGTGCAATTTTGTCTGGGGAAAAATTTACATATTCGAGTTATCATTTTCACGCATCACATATATATTTTTAAATATAAAATACCTCTATCCGTTCATAACGTTTCAAATTGCAATATGGATATCGCAGTGACTGAAGTTCTATAGGTCGAGAGTTCAATTCCTGGAGTAGAACAATTTTTATTGTTTTTTTTTTAATTTTTATTAAGTGCCATTAAAATTATTGTTTTTTTATGAATTCATAAAAATCATAAAAATTTCTTTTTACGAATTTTAAAAATGCATTATTTAAAAATATGCTTTTTTAATATGTTTATTTTTAATTTTTTTTTTATTTTGTTAATAATAATATAAACTTCCTTATAGTGACGATTTGAATTTGATTTTTATTTTATTGAATATCGATTTCGACTTTCGCCATCAAAAATAAAATAGAAAATTACCTAAAACACCAAAAAAAAACCAAACCTAAGACAAATGTGTTTATAAAATTACCTGTGATGACTGCAGTAAATTTTATATAGGCTAAACGGAGTGTCCTTTACAAAAAGATTTATTGAACACACCAGTGAAATTAATAAAAGTGATCGAAAATCCAGATATACCCAACATTTAAAAATAGAAAAACACAAATACACCAATATCAACACAAATTTATTCATATTATTACATAAAAAAAGAAAAGGACAACATCTAGATAGATTGGAAGAAATAAAAATATAACATAAAAACAATACCAGCATTTTAAATGATAAAATCAACACTAAAACTAACAAAATATATGACATAATAATAAAAAATAGCAGTTGTATTAGTATATAAGTTTAAGCAAAAATTGTAATTATAATTTAAGAACTGAGGATGACGACAGTCGAAATCGATAATCAATAAAATAGAAACCAAATTCAAATTGTTACTATAAGGAAGTTTATATTATTATTAATAAAATAAAAAAAATTAAAAATAAACATATTAAAAAAGTATATTTTTAAATATTGCATTTTAATTCAAAAGTGACAAAAGCACACAAACAGTTAATAATATGGACAACCATAATAACGCAAATAGAATTTAAAAAAAGATCGATAATGCAATTTTTTTAAATTACTGCTACTGTCTTTTTCCGTTTCGTTCAAATTATTATCATTTCGATATTTTTTTAACAACGAGATCCGGAGATCAGCAACAGTGCGACGATGTTGTAGGGAATCAAGATTTAATGTTAAATTCCGATCACCAACAATTCGTATAACACGCTTTTGAACAGGGTCCAAAAGACCTAAGATGGTAACAGATGCAGCACCCCAAACTTGACAACAATACTGCATGCAGGGACTAATATGGGACTTATAAATGTGGAGTAATCGATACGCAGAAAAATATTTTTTACATCTATTGAGGAGACCCAGTTTTCTTGATGTGCTCTTTGCCAGGGCCATTATATGATCGTTCCAGAGTAAGTCATTGGAAATTGTGACTCCCAATAAACGAATGTTTTCACATTCGTCTATTTGGTCGTCACACATATTAATTGATATATCATTGGAAAACTCGGCTTTTGATCTTTGTTTTTATATTAATTGGTAGAATTTTAGAAGATATTGCGAATATAGTTTGGGGAGTTGTAAAACTCTGTAATTGGTTTTACTACACATCCCGTTCGAGCAATTGCTCCGTCAAGTGAGGAGATTTTTGTCCATTACCCAACCATAGAAGAAGTGTAAGCTGCCATCAAAAAATTAAAAAATGGGAAATCACCCGGTATCGATGGAAGCACTGCAGAACTATTTAAGAATGGAGGAGCACCTCTGGTCTCACGTATATACGATCTGATTCTTGCAATCTGGGAAGGATTACCAATCCGAGAAGAACTACCTGCTGAATGGAAAACAGTTCCATTGTTCCGCTACATAAGAAAGGTGACCGCCTAAAGTGTGCAAATTGTCGTGGCATCGCACTGTTGAACACTGCAATAAAATACTAGTTAATGTCGTACTTGCTCGACTCATCCCGTTCGCCGAATCTATCTTCGGTGACTATCAGTGTGGTTTTTGTCCCAACCGCTCAACCACAGATCAATGTTTTACCTTAAGGATGATTCTGGAAAAATGTTGGGCGTACAACATCAGCACACCAGCTCTACGTTGATTTCAAGCAAGCATATAATAGCATCATCCGCAACAACCTCTGGTCCACACTCAGCCTTGGTATCCCAGCGAAACTTGTTTCTCTGTGCAAACTCACAAAATCGAGATCAAACTGTGGAATAATAATCGAGGGGTCAGTTTCTGACACTTTTGATATAACAGCAGATGTTCGACAAGGTGATGCACTCGTGCCCGTACTATTTAATTTGGCGCTTGAGTATACGCGATCAGAAAAAGCCGCATTGAGACACAAAACTGCATATCTAACAAATCTGGTAAAATTCTTGGCTATGCAAATGATATTGCGCTTCTCGGACGTATACCGAGCGATATTAAGGAAAGTTTCTCTCAGCTTGAAAGAAATGCTAAACAACTTGAATTATGCATCAACACCGGCAAGACTAAACTTTTAACAACATCCAGGAACATACCTCCCGGCAATCTGAATACTGGCGACTATGAAGTAGAACGCGTAGAAAACTTCAAATACCTCGGGTCTATAATAATTAATAACATCGTCAAATGACGTGTAGGCAGATATCAAAACTCGTGTCTCTGTCGCATACAGAGTTTTCTACGCATACTCAAAACTTTTGCGATCAAAACATCTACCGCAGTAGTGCAAACTCACACTTTACAAAGCATTAACCCGACATGTGCTTACAGTTTGAAGGGAAAGCTGGACACTGACTATTTCCGATTGTAGAATTTTGTCAACATTCGAGAGGAAGGTCATACGAACAATTTATGGTCCATGCAAAGTTGTTGAAAATCAGTATAGAATCCGAATGATTTATGAAATCAGATAGCTTCTTGGAGGCTGCGATGTAATATGATTCATTAAATCCAACCGAATTAGATGGCTTGGTCATGTAGGAAGGGCTCCATTGGATAGAATGATAAAAAAAGCGTCCCAACAACAACCAGCTGGTGTTGGTCAGAAAGGAAAACCTAGACAGCGCTGGCGTGATGACATCATCCAAGACCTTCGTGATATAGGATGTCGAAACTGGGGTCAACTGGTCATGGAACTAGATGATTGGAAGCTGATTGCACAGACGGCAAAATCCCTCCATGGGATATAAACGCCAGAGAGAGAGGGTAGTACATTTGAACATTAGATGTTTACATCGAGTGAGTCTATCCATGCTACTACATCGGGAGTTGCCAAATGAATGTCGTAAGATGTCGGCATTGTATCGTCGAGTTAAACACACAGTTGCAATGTGTTTTATGGTTTATTGTGGAGCTCCGCAGTCAAATTGAGGGGACTCTGAAAGGCCCCACTTGTTAAAAGAATCAGCAAAACTTTTTTTCTTGTTTTTCGAACAAGCTCGGCACCAAGGGCGAGGAGTTAGCAATGATCATTTTTGTATAAAATTAAATAAAAACTGAGTTACTTAAAATAGATTACGGCACTATGGACCGTAGAGTCTGTCTGCCAGGACAAGTTCCACCTCGTGCAGCCTGTCAACCCCTTTCTAATTCAACCTAATCTACTTCAATTAGATGCTATCTCAAATAAGGTCCCACTCGACTAGGGTAAAAGTTGTGTTTTCCTACTTCTGATGCTCAACCCCTAAAAAAATATAATTATCGTATTTATGGATATGATCTATCAGAAACGGCAGTCTCATCAATAGACTTCTTCTTTTAACAGAGTCCTAAACACAGTTACAATTTTATTTTACAACAAAAATATTCTGCCATCTTTATTCTAATATTCGCCCTTTTAGTTTTTTATTTCAATGGCAACGACAACTTTACAAAGCAAGAATGGAGGTAATAGGTGATTGAAATTTTCAAAATTTGCTCGTTGGCATTGTGAGGTAGACTGCGTTCTACCGTTTAATACATAACTCTGACGTAAACCTCTGATGGGTGTATGAGGGTTAAGTAGAAGTATAATTGAAGTGAAACTTCTTTATGGACGTATGAGAGAAATTTTATAGCATTATAAAAAAAATTCGTCACGATTTTCGGTTCGGCGCCATGTTGTTTTTTTATAGATTTAAATTTTTTTTTTGGTAATTTTATTTTTATTTTTTTTTTATAAATAAGCAAATTAAAAATAAGAGTTTTTTGTTTTCAAGATAAGGCAATGAATATTATGAAAGATAAAAGTTTTATTTTCTATTGATTATTGTGGTTTGTTGTACGGTTATGTTAAAAGCAAAAAGAATTTATATTTGTTTTAAGATTTGTTGTTGACGATTGAGATTATGGTTGGTTGGTAAGAAATATCTTATCAGAATTGATTTTTAAAATAAAATAAAAGGAAAAGATTTAAAAGTTTTAATATTGGGAAGCAATTAAAGTGGCTTTAAACATAAACAAAGAAAATTATGTTGGTGGTTAAATTAGTAGTAGGTTTTGTGGTATGAGTTGAATTTAAATACAATTACTTTACAATGTAATCTTTTACCGTGGGCAAAATTTAAAGAAGCAGAAACATTCATAAAGTTTAATTTGAAAATGTTAATTGTGAAAATATTTTCCAAATTAATTTCAGATTATTGAGAGATATAACGTATAAAAGTATTTCGAAATATTGCTGAAAACCCTTTGGCGGCAAGTAAACAAATTTATAATTTAAATAACAAAAGAGTTGAAGGCTCTTCAATTTTTCCAAGTAGTAAAATTTCCAAATCAATTCGAAAAGGAAGTAATAGCAACAACTATAAAAATAAATAATTGGAATTGTGTTTCAAATTTTGTTTTCGGAACAACTGGTTTATGAGGAACTCCAAAGTTCTACCACAGTTCAACTAATTGCCTGTCAATAGAACATGCAAACATTTCCAAATCTTGTTAAAGAATTTAGCGTTTTGATTTTACTTACCATCAACCGTTGCAGGCGAACAGTGTGGAGTGTATCAGGAAGATATATACTCACCAAACAATTGGTTATCAATAATCTAAAGCCTTATCTACCCAATTTCTGTGAAGTTGTAAATAGTAGAAAAATGATATGTCATAAAGAAGTTTCACTTCTTACCTGTGTACACTGGTACACACATATAGTGTATTATTTTCGGCTGTAACGAACAAGTTCCACCACCGAATTATCGAGTTTTGTATTCTTTTGGAATGAATTTCAATACCAAAAAAATAATTCGGTGTTGGAACTGTACTGAAATTTGTTCGGTACAGCCGAAAAGAATACATTAATACATTTTTTTTGTATTCTTCGTATATTTGTATTTTTTTGTTTATACTACTCTGAACTTGTATCATTATTTTGATACGGCAATCTCCATTCTCCACTTGAAGCGTAATTTATTCCGTTTCTTATATTTTCTTTAGTCAAATTCTAGTTATCACAAGAGAAATATGAACAATAATCTCTTAAGTTTTTATTTTTATCATTTTTGTGTTAATTTATTATTAACAAGTGCTGCTGTTATTGTTTGGGATGAGTACATAGATATATGCCGCTTCAATGAAACATATTTTATAGAACGTGAACCAAATCGGTGTGAAAATTCAGCCGATATAATGGTTGAAAAGCGTTTATATCGCGACGAAGAGCCTTACTGGTGTATTGCAATAAATAATACATTACGTAAATATAGTTCAATTGAAATTTTATTTGATGGTAGTAAAACATTTCGCAAAATGGTTTATACGAAATATTTTAATGTATCACAAATAATATTTACAAACAACGAAGGTATAGAAAAATTGCAACTTGGTTATGGTACACCAAGAATTGTGATATATCCATCAAACTCAAATTATGCGCTACAAAAAATTGTTTCAATAAAATTAGATAACGTTGAAATGTGCGATCAAAGTAAAAGGAATGAAATCGACTTGATTTATAATAATCAAGAAAATATTAATATTTTGCGTTATTTTAATAAATGTTTATGGATTGAAAGTCGAATTTATAGATTACCTAAAAGATGTGAATTGTTAGATGAAATTATTGTAGAAGAATTAGTTTTCAATGCAAATATTTTATTTTATTGTATTATTGTGGATAAAACGAGCAGAATTGATTCAAATTTGGATGGAATTGATGACTTATATATAGAATTAGCTAATGATAATTTTCTAATAAGTCGAGTGAGTATTGTTCTATATATTCATTTTTCTGGTGTTTTTGGACAATTGGTCAAGGTAGTTCAAGACGCTTACTATGGATGTTAACTGCCAATATTTAAAATTCTAATAGAAAGATGGTAAATCGGTAATAGTTTACTTGTGAGGGTTGTTACATTTAAAACTCACAATACACAAATTTGCTTTAAATAGAAATTCTTTATCATTTTCTTAAAATTGAAAACAAAAGTCTTTTTGAGTGAGTTCTGAGAAACTAAAAATAAGAGATAATGAAACAAGAAAAACTAACATGTTGAACAGACACAATAAAAATCGTCAACTTGTTTTGTGTTTTAGTATTAGTTTAAACAAGATTTTATTGATAAAAACAATCAGTGACGCAAGTTTTTTATATTTTAAATCCATTTCAACCGCGATTTTAATGACACAGAGTGCCAACCTGACCTTTTTAATGCTTTCTAGTTGTCTGAGTACTATCTGAGAAAGCTAGATTTTGATGCTCCACATAAGAGTTGTATCAAACTGTCAAGCTTCGAATATCCATCATGGTCAAATATTTAATATAACCCCAAGTTCAAGAAAGAGAGACACGAAGGCTTAGCAGTAATAATCTTCTGATCGCTAGCTTTGAAAGCGTAGTCGGAGACCACCAGATGATTTTTAACATACGTTGCTTTGGTTCTAAAACAAACTTTTTGAGGAATATGAGAATTTCAAGCCAAAAACGTTACACATTAAAATACTTAAGATAATCGCACAGAAAACACATTTACGTCATTGTGACATCACGCTAAGTCACATCTTATGTGAGATCTGTGTCATATGTAAGTCATAGTATGTCATTATTTCACACTTATTTACGTAAGAACATGACATAACAATAATGATATAACTATGACATAAATGTGATGTCTGTAGAGATATTCTTGACGTTGGTATGGTATAAGGTTGATATCATAGTGATATAAAAAAATTTTTGTGACGTATTCTTTTTTACTTAAAAAAACAAAATATAATAACAAAAACACTTACCCGTCAGTCATTCATTCCTTACTACTTAGTACTTACCCACTACTCTATAGCCTACTGGGAAGCAATAACTTACTGTACGCAAACATTTTCAAACTATATACAATTAAAATGGATATACCTCTAGTGAAATTTAACAAAATCATAATAAGGTCATATTTAAATCAAAATTATGACATCATATCAAAGTCAAATTTAAGATCAGTGTGATGTCATGAAAACATCATATAAATGATACCAGGTTATAGTCATGACGAGTGTCAGTTTTATGTCAAATTTACGTAACAACTACATCACATATATATGACCTCTGTTTGATGTCATATTTACGTCTTGTGTTCACTGGAGCAATCATATAAATTTAATTTTCAGACAAAAAACACTAAAACTGTTAGTTCTACTTCAACAAAGCGAACATTTTTGTTGAATCAAAAAGTATACCGAATGGCCATTGCACCAAGAAGATCAGGTTCAGGGGTGCCAAATATTTTATCCGTCAAAATAAATAGCACAGAATCGTGTCAAAAGAGGATTGAATCTAATGAGCCTATTCAACATTGTGGTGCAGTTAAAATAAAACATCGAGGTTTGATAACGTTTGGTGATCGAACATACCATGGTCAATTTCCTTGGCATATAGCATTATACGAAACAACAAGTCCTGTGAACACGAACTATATATGTGGTGGAACAATTATAAGTTTTAATGCAATTATAACTGGTAAACATAATGGTAATATATTATTAAAATTATAAATTAAATCTATTTTTTCTACGACAGCCGCTCATTGTATTAAAAATGAACATGGATTAAAATCAATTGACATATTAAGAGTACAAGTAGGAAAATTTGAATTAACTAAATTTAACGAAGATACAAAAGAATATCTAATATCAAAGGTAATTCCTCATCCGGAATTTCAAAAAGATTATTTAGAAAACGATATTGCCATTTTGAAATTAAAAAGTTATATCCAATACTCAGATTACGTTCAACCGATATGTTTACTTAAAAGTTTGGAGGAAGAGTTTTTTACGAATAAATTAGGTTCAGTACCTGGTTGGGGAAGAACTGAACTGGGTACAACTGCTAATGTGTTAAATTATGCCAAAATGCCGATTGCTTCTCATCAAGACTGTCGTCGAAGTAAACGAGATTTTTTTTCAATATTTTTGAATGAAAATAATTTTTGTGCTGGACTTCGAAATGGTAAGTTAAAAGTTGTACTGGATTAGAATCAAAGATTTAAATTCGGTATCTGTCGGAATTTAGTTTATTATAAAACTTTTTTTATTGTTTAGGTACAAGTGTTTGTACTGGTGACAGTGGTGGTGGTTTAATATTTGAGACTGAAAGCGGCTGGGTATTGAAAGGAATCGTGTCATTGGGAGTAGCAGTAGAAGAGACATGTGATATTACAGAGTATATTTTATTTACTGATGCAACAAAATATTTCAATTGGATTTATAATGTGATTAATTTTGAATAATTTAATTTTTTTATATTATATATGTTTTTATTAATGTTTTTATATAGATTTTTACTTACCAAATATTATGTCATTATGAATTCAACATACAATGCAATCTTTTCTGTACGAGCCCGAAGCAAGAAAACTCGCTTTTTAAGCTGATAACGTAAAAAATTATGACATGTGATAGATTAGGCACTAAATGATAAATGATAGATTAGGCACGAGATATTTCTCTGTTGAAAAACTTACACTGAATGTCTTGAACATTTGCGTATTTCACTTCATTTTGCGTTCAATATTATATTTTACATTTAGCTCTCTTTATCCGTAGGTTAAAGAAGTTTCGGTGTCATTCCACAACGGTTAAAATTAATTTTTTTATAGGGTGTGAAACATACGGTTGTATAAATAGCATCGTGATGCAGCTATTGCGGCTTTTGGGTTGCCCACACTTTACATCATAGAAGGCAAATTCTAGTTCGGACTATTCCAGTTTAACTTTTTCCTAACCCCTAATCAAAACAAAGAAATCTATGTAGCTGGTTAGATTATTTCAGTTTTTATTATTTCAGCAGCAAAAATCGCATGGACTGTACCCTGAAATGAATGCTGTTTGAGCTCCAGTTATTTTTATATAGTTCTGATATCAGTTGTATCTTTGAGTACTTCTATTGCATTTTATCGGAACTGAATCTGATCATTAGAAGTTTCATTGCTACCCATAAGTGCCATGGAAATTAAAAAAGGTACTGTACACCAATTCTAGGCAGCTAATGTGCAAAAATGAGCAAAAAAAAACTTATTTGTTAACAGGCATAATAAGATTAAATTTACTAGTAGGATTGAAAAATTGCTAACTTCTCTAATTCGAGATTGGAGAAAAAACTGACTGTTTGACCTTGGTTGTCTATATATAGGCGCATTTATTTCTTTTCTTACATAAACATAAAATCATTTTATTGAGCAAGCTCCAAAAAACAGGTTAGTTTATTTTATGCTACAAGTTCGACACTATCCATTCATAATATTCTGTAACGTCTGTGAATATAACATATTCTACGTTATTGCATCTTTTAGTTTGATTTTCATCTAAAATTGCGCTAGACAATGAAACAATACCACGAATATACCATCCATCATTAAAATTAAAAACAAGCCCACCTCCACTGTCTCCAGAGCAGACACTAGTTCCTACAAAAACAGATAAATATTGTGAAGTGCATTTAAAGTAAAAACAATTCTTGCATAGAAAATTACGAACCGTTTCTAAGCCCTGCACAAAAGTTACCATCATACAAGAATCGTTGGAAAAAATCGCGATTACTTTTTTTACATTCCTTTTTTGAAACAATTGGCATTGATGCTTCTCGTAAGAACGATTCAAATGTATTATGTTCGTTTTTACCCCATCCAGGAACACTACCGAATTTATCGACAAATCGAATCTTATCCGTTGTCAAACAAATTGGTTGAATATAATTTGAGTAAGCAATATATGTTTGTAGTTTTAAAATTGCAATATCATTTTCAACATTTTCTTTATCCCATTCATCATGTATCAATACTTCATTAACTCTATATTCTTTTGTAAATTCACTAGATGTTGAAATGTCATGTTTTCCAGCTTCAACTCTTAAACGACCAGCAACTATAACACCTTGATCAGTATCGACACAATGTGCTGCTGTTAATATTGCACTAGGGCTTATAATAGATCCACCACATTTATAAATTTTAACGAGTTGGTTATATTCGAATAAGCCTACATGCCACGGATATTGTCCAGGATATGTTTGCAGTCCAAATGAAACCAGAGTTTTATGTTTGATTTTCAATTGACCACATGATTGTTTTGATTGCCTTACTATATTCCCACACGATTCCTGTCCGTTTACCTTAAGTGAAGAAATTTCGCTAAGTTTCAAATTAGTATCATTTGGATAAACTGCAATTCGCATGTCATTACGAATAAAACTATACTCTCTTTCATTTGGTGAAGAAGATATTCGATGGTTAGCTTTTGGTGTAAACGATGTTCGATGATTGCCATTCGAGCTATCCGATAACTTTAAATAAATCGTTTCTGATTCATTTCGATAACTATTTTTACGTAAATTCTTGTCAAGGACGATACAATAAAAATTTACTTCGTTATTAAAAAGGAATTCTTCAATAATCACTTCATCGAGTAACTCACAACGACTTCGGTCGCGATGGGATCTTGTATTGATTTCAAAGCAGTGATTTAAATAACGAAACAC
Organism: Diogma glabrata; assembly: GCA_963693315.1. Classification (NCBI taxonomy): domain Eukaryota; kingdom Metazoa; phylum Arthropoda; class Insecta; order Diptera; family Cylindrotomidae; genus Diogma; species Diogma glabrata. Next base: position 221,433,642 of record OY856188.1, on the reverse strand, counting down.
ATTTGTATTTTCTTGATTTTGAAAAAGTGGGTCTTCTTCTCTTAGCCTAGATGAATCACATACCTCGTTGCTATCTAGTTTTATTGATAAAATTTTTTGTAAATTATATTTAATGTTTGATGGGTAAACAACCAATTCAACGACTTCGTTTAGTAAATTAAATCTATCTTGATTTTCACTTTCAGAATTTATTTCACGTGCATAGTACTGAAAATAAATAAATATTTGGTTATGATGTATTGTTGTATTTAATCATTTTAACTATGTTTTTTCGGACTTTCGTAATTTAGTAAGTCTTTAAAAAAAATTTCATTTAAATTATTTTGCGCAGATTTGTTTAAATCAAACTATATATAATTTTCGAGAGAAGTTGGAGAGTCCGGTGTCCACCAACAAATTCTTATTTGAAACTTCAAGAAAAAATGGCCTCAGAAGAGGTTATAGAAAATAATTATGAACCTCCAAGCGAAAATCCTAAAACTGTTTTGTGAAAACATTGAGGTATCCACGGAACCTTCTAAGGTGAGGAAAATCCTTGCAATCCAACAAATGATACTATATGGAGAAATCGGGTGATGCCTGAAATTCTTCTAGTATGGAAACTTTCCAACTATTAATGGACACACACTTTCCTCAAGGCTAAAACACAATTACTGCGGAAAGTGTCAAACCTTCGTCAGTTTGAACGGCAAAGGATCTAGTGACAGAATTAAAGATTTTTTGGACAGTTAAATGCTTGGAGAAATCTCATGGACCTGCTTGGAGATATCTCATATACCCCTTAATGGACCGAAGTCAACGAAGTTTTTATACCAAAGACGGGAAAAAAACTCTCACGAGCATTACATAGGTCTTAGACTCATCAGTTTATCATCTTTCCTTCTGTAAACACTGAAAAGGCTTATTGATGTTCATCTTCGTCAAAGCATTGACCTTTACAAGTTGTCAACAGCACAACATGCGTATAGTAAGGTGGAAGCGTAAGCCATAGAAACGTTTCGACACTCTCTAGAACGCAATATCGAACATTTGTTGAACCAAAAAGCATACACTCTGACATCATTCCTGGATATCGAGAGAGCGTTTACATGGAACATAAACACCGTGGTGGGTGATTCTGCATACAAAAGAACTTCCCAGCATGATACTCCTCAAGCGAGAGTCCTGCCTCCGCTTATGTTGAACTTAAGGCAATTAACGCAGCTTAGTTAAAAACCTAGAGATAGAAAAAAGTAACGACCTACCTTTTAAAATAACGACATACGTCGATGGAAAATAGCTAGTTCAAAGCAGCTTTTGACTAGATCACCAATGGGACGCCGAAAATTTGAAAATATTTCAAACATATATAGCAACACGATTTTATTATTATTGAAAATATTTATTTTGTGCTTATATATTTAGTTAGATCTGACTGGACCGGCCTAAATAAAAAATAAAAATAAAAAACTTTTCAACACAATTCTGGTTCCAGAATCTAGATAGAATTTACATCAAGGCAAATTTGAGTCAGCTTGATTTTCAATGGCACGCGCCTATAATCATTTCACGACGTCTTACGCATTATTAAAAGTGGTAAGACTTTCGATTTCGTTGACTAAGAAGTAAGATTACAAGATTTAGTCTACCAACGACGAATTTAGAACTAAAAAGATTTGAAATAACCAAAAAGATTACCATAAGTTAACTGATGATCCTATGAGTAGGGTTTATAGTGCTTTGTCAGAACTGGTGGGTTTTTTTGGCCCGGAACTCTTTTATGAAAAAGAAACAAACACTATCCACACAAGGATAAGAGATAAAACTATGAAAAAATCGTCTGGCATCAAGGCTAATGTAGAGTGACCATTCGTACTGATTTTATCAGTACAGTACTGATTTTCTAGCTTCTGTACTGATAGACATACGCGGTACTGATTTTTACTGATTTTTAAAATTATGTACTGAAAGTACTGATTTTTAAGAAAATTGTTGAATTTTACTTTAAGCTTCAATTTAAATAAGGAAATAAAACAATACGTATCATCGTTTGGTATAAACTTGTAATAAAAATTATTTGAAAAATAGTACATTTTGCTACAAGAGATGAAAACGCTGCTTTTTCGTGAGTGAAAATTTATTCACGAGACGTGTTAGCGTCGAGTGGGGCAATTTCACGAACGTAAAATGTTTCTCGCGTAGGAAATACAATTTTTTCTATGATAACAATTGAAAAGTCTATTTTCATCACGCTTAATGACCTGTGAAAATGGGTTCTTTTACAACTATATAGTGTAAAAAGAATAACAAATTGCAGTTGCTATGGTTGCTCATATAATTTTACAAAGTTTTTTAAACAACGCAACCATAAAAAAATAGAATATGAATTTTTAATGTAATTTTGTCAATTTTAAATTTTATAATTTATAGTAAATATCGATTAAAAATATACTATCATAGAATAAATTGCATTTCCTACGCGAGATAAAAACGTTTTTCGTTCGTAAACATGTCTCACTCGCCGCTAGCGCGTCTCGTGTACAACTGTTTACTCACGAAAAAACAATGTTTTCATCTCTTGTAGGAAAATATGCTATTTCAAGCAGGCTTGAGATAATAGATATTTCATTTGCTATCATAGAAAAAATACTTTTATTTTTAAAAGGTGGAGTTACCCACGGAAAAAAGATCAAAATTCTAACCCTGTGTTTCACACTTTACCATTCGGCTTAGAAGAGTCATAGGGGAGACTAAGGAGACTAAGGATGCTACATATTTTAACTCTTAAAATTTTGTACTGATTTTACTTAGAAAAAAATGGTCATCCTAGGCTAATGTAACCGGTTTGAAAATTGAAACACATTCCAGGTTAAGATAAGAACAACCTAAGAAAGCTGAGAGTATACTGCAGAAGACAAATTCGGCTTGTGTTGATCAGAGAGAAGATTGTGAAAAATTGAGCTCGTGTTCTTGTAATAGGTAATAAGTCAAAGGTACACAGAGTCGTTCAATAGATCTTTTTAACTGGCTGTACGCTATTACTATCTATCTGAAACATATAAGTTTACTTCACGCGAGTAGCAAAATATTTAAAATAAAATAAATTACGGGCAATTCGATTTAATTTAAATAACGCCTTAAAAATACAAATAAAATTCAACAGAAAAACACTATTAAAATTAGTTTTTGACCTTTACTCAAAAACATGTTATAACCAGGAATTTAATTCCACGAAAAATATACGTACATTATCTTGCAATCTTGTAGCTTTTATTCCATCATATTCAATAGTTAATGTACTATAACTTCCCATCACATTATTGATTGCAATGCACCAATATGGTATAGTGTCACGATATAGTCGTTTTTCGAATTTTATATTATCATTTCCTTCACACCGTGTTGATGGTCTAGCTGACCTCGGCCAGTAACATAAATCCACTAAATTATCCCATACAGCTTTTTGTGATAAAACTTCTGAACACAAACACAATAAAATTACTAATTTTATTAAACTAATTTGACTAACTGACATTATTAGATTTATTTATAGAAATTATTGATCACTAAAACAAAATAAATTAAATCAAATTAATTTATTTTAATAACTTGTAGCACATAATAATTTTTTTTTACTTAAATGACCTTTAATGCAAATCTTTTACATATATTTAGTTTTCAATAGTAGTCAAATAAAATTATTAGAAAATCCAAAAGCTTGCACAATTTCTAACACTTTGTTTTTTGAAGCCTTATTGTCAAATCAAAAGTTTTAATTTCAATAAGTCTAGCTCAAACTTAATATAATGACTAGCGATGACGAGATTTCGCATTTCACGTATTTGTTATTATTGCTTTACCTTAGAAAAAATTTCATTTTAAAAACTCGAAAATCTGGTTTTTCCTACACTGGGTATCTTCAGAAATCGCAAAGACTTTGTAAAAAAAATATAATAGTATAAAAAAAAATAATAATAATACAACAATAGAAAAAAATGTTTTCATATATAATTATTTATATGGAACTTAAAATGTGGTTTTTTCATTCAGTTGATTTTCATTTTGCATACATTTGTTTTTAAGGTTTTGCAAGATTAATATAAAGCAAATGTATGGTAAGGTGACTAGACGTCATCTTTTCAAGATGACAGTCATCTTTTACGATTAATCGTCATCTTTAAAAATAATGTCATATTTTTGCCATCTTTTACAAAAATCAGCATCTTTGTCATCTTTTTTTATCATATCGCATATTTTATGAATGAATGAAATTAGAAAAATAAATATGTATTGGGATTATCAAAAGCTGTAATTGAATGACAACCAAATCGAGCATGACCAACGATGGGTTAAAATAGTCATTCATTTTGATACAGAATGCACTATACTTATGCCAAAATTTCAAAACTTGTAGATTCTATTTTGCTCTAGCAGATCCGAACGCATCGGTGAAAAGAGTATTTTTTGTTGTCACATTTTTCAACCTTACTTCGAATTGGCCTTACTCTCAATTCGATAAACGTAATTCCCAAAACACCTTCTGGATTGGATCACTAATTAGTAAGCAAAAACATCAAATTTTATTAAGTATTCAACTCCGCTATTGTTCCACAAGAACAGGAAAACAATACAGCATTCCTTTCTAGAATATTCTCCCAATAGATTCAAATCACATTACAATTAAATTATTAACATTATCGCAGTCGCATTTTAATTCATCACAGTCTAAAATATAACTTTTTTCATTCTAGAAAAGACATTCCTTATATATAATTCTGCTTAATTTCTCGTATATTCCAGAAAAATCCATTCTTTACAAAGAAAGCTTCAGAAATCTACGTAATTAGTTTCGATATATTTTATTTCATGTTTTGGCCCTTTTTCTTATAAATAATGTGACGTTGATTTTATTTTTGAAATATTGTATGTATATCAAAAATTGAGGATTAATACAATTTTATGTAGAATCGTAACACTGTTGTTAATGATATACGGACATCTGAAAAGTCTCAAATTTCAATTAAATGTATTGAAGATCAAGTCAGCAAAACCCTATTGAAAGAAGTAAGTCATCCAAATGCGGACATGAATAATTAAAAAAAATATGCACGATTTTTTTGAAATTAATTATTTTGCATATTTTAATACTCAATAATTTTATAATAAATTTTAGTTTTGTTACAAAATTTTTAATTTATACGAAATTTTTATTTCATTAGATTGCTGGGGAGAGGGGTGTATGTTTTAAGTGGGTCTATGTTTTAAAAAAATATCATCTTTTGGTTTGAAAATGATCTGGTCACCTTAATTTATGGGAACATACAAAATAACATTCAAGCTGTTTTTATGTGAAGGTATTAATAATTTGAAAAATATATGAAAAACAGTTTAAACACAGCAACTAACGTCTATGAATAATGACTATTAGTCTTCTCTCACACCCCTCCCATAATGTTTCCTTTAAAAACTTTTGATTCCGCTTAGGTAATTTCTCCTTCATCCTGTTTCTCCTTCTCCGTTCAAGTCTGAACATTATTTAATTGCATAAATGCCTGCGTAGAAGATCACGGAATTCGTTATTAGCTCTTTGATTTAACCCTGACTATATAATGATATCTCACTGGTATTAGCAGTGGTATGTGATATCTAACGATAGCCCGTATGGCAATAGCAGGGATTGGAGTAAGCGAGATTATCACACCCATAGTCTATAGATTGAAAATAAAAAACATTTACAAATCAACAAAAACTGATATCTGCATGCGGAAGGAGTTTACAATTAATTTTGCGATCGCTGGACATACATAAAGATTCAGCACACACTATAATGTGCAATGTTGACCTTAAAAACCCTATTCTTTTCTCGTTTTGAATGCAAGCTTCGAGGTTTTTGAGCAATTATTTTGCAGTTTTTGACCTTTTTCTCAAAAGATGATGCAAAAATATTGCATTGTACAGACTGGCAACATAACAAAAATAAGGAAAAAAATATATAAAATATATTGTTATGATTCTACATAAGGCGCTTTCCAACCGAGTGAATTACTGAATGATTCACTTAAACTGAATTGTATGCCGGAATTTGTATGTTCCAATGGTAATATTCAGTTTACACTGAACGTAAACTGAGCTACTACAGAACTGAATTGAATTGAATAAAGTGAAGGAAAAAATAGGTTCATCAGTTCAAGATATTCATATTTTTCTATTTACGGTTTGTGGGCAAACGTTAAAAATAATAAAAAAATAAATCGGAACATATTTGTTTGTGTCTAAATTTTCGATTTTGGTTATGTATTTTTTAAATGTCAAAAAATTGCTATTTTTTGTTGTTTTGCCTCTATTTTTGATGATTTACTGAATATTAGACCAATTGGCTACAATCAATTCCTTCAGCAATTCACTCGATTGGAAAGCGGCTATAATCGCAATGAAATACACAACAAAATTGTATTCAAACTCAATTTCCACTGTACAATACATGTCTTAAAACTAAAATTAAAGTCACATTGTTCCACGTCACATTGTTTCCAAGAAAAGGGTCAAAACATGAAATAGAATATATATCCAAAATAATGATGTAAACTTCATAAGAATTTTTGGAGCTTTCTTTTTAAAGAATAGATTTACCTAGAATATTTGAGAAATGAAGAAAAATTGTATAAAAGGAATTCCTTTTGCAGAATGTAACGTTAGTTTTAAATTAGACTGCGATAGTGTAAATAGTTTAAGTGGAATATGATTAAGTTAAATGAAATTTTAAATGTTATTTTAATGAAATTTTGTGTACTATTTTGGGAGCCGTGAATTGGAAATTTCTACAATCAACTGTTGTCGTTTTTGAAGCTGTTGAATATTCTTATTAAGGAAAATTGTTTGCAGAATTGTTGTTTTGAAACAATAAAATTGTGGAATACTTAATAAACCTTGGTATTTTAACTCGAATCGAATCTAGATCGAATCCAGAAGTGATTTGGGAAATACGTTTATCTAATTGAGAGTATAAGGCAGATTCGGAGGAAGGTAGAAACACGTGATAAAAAAAATATATAAAAATCCCCATTGTAAAATCATTTCCATAATTTGGAGTGCCAGTAGAGAAATTCAACTTATGTAAATAAATAAGTGATGATATGTTTCAACTTTGAAATAGTCATCGCCTCGGTGGTCTAATTGATAGCGTGTCTTCCAGTGGGTTTGAACATGGCACTGAAGAGGTCTTTAAAAAAACACAAAAATCAAACAAAAAACAAGATTTGCGTCCATTAACGTCTTAGAACGTATGTTGTTGTGGGATATTGGTCTTAAAAGGTTTTTATGTGATGTTGTGACACATAAATTGTAATGTCTACCACACAACGCATTTTATTTTTTAAAAAATCGCCCTATTTATAACTGGCCTAAACGGCCTAAAACAATATTATCACGACTCTCTCTTAACAAGGCTCTCCCTTAAAGGTCTCGAAAAATATCAGACAGCTCTAGTAAGTGGTAGTGCCTCAGACTGAATGGATATATTAAGGACCAATTACACAGAACCTAGAACCCCCCTGCTTAAACTGTCCCATTTGAAAAGGTACAATTCTATAGAATATTTATGAAAACTGGCTAGGAAAAGGACGATTTTAATGGGAACAACCGAGAAATTCTTTACTTCATAAAAATTTTGGGTAAGAATGACTCATATTCAATGGGAAAATGGAAATAAGCTTATAATCCTTTAAATATCAGACTGTTCCTATTGAAACATGTTTATAGGAATGAACGTATTTGAACAGGAAAATAAAAATTAGACAATTTTTTTCTTACGGCAAGATTCCTTAATAGGATTCTTCATAGTTTGTAACGACGGACTATTTTCAGTTTTTGCTCTAAAATAAAAGTTTTTAAATTCAATAATAATTTTATCAATTTTCTTCAATTGTAATAAACGTAGACATTTATTTGTACCACTGTACAATTAAACATTTTTTTTGTTGATGATTTAAATAAGTTCAAGTAAATTAAAAATACAAGTTTTTCGTAAATGATGGAGAAATTGCTTGATCGAGGGGAACAGAAAATCTTGAAGACGGATATATAAACGATCAAATTGTTTTAGATCGGATCAATTAGTATATAATTTTTAAATCAATCAGTAAATAAATTTAAATAAAAGAGATTAGTGATTAATAAAATATTTATTTATTTTCATTTATAAATTGTTTAAAAATATATCAATTTTATACCAGAATGTTGAGTTTGTATTTTGTGACATTTCAAAACCATAATTTGTTTTAGTGATAATTTGAATTGAGATTTTAGGCCAAAAAAAGTTATTTATATATATAAATATGACAGAACCAAAAAAAACCAAAAGCAATTTTTTGAAAAAATAATGTTATCTGGACTTTTTGTGTTTTATTTGGACAAGCAGTTATTTACAATTTGAAAATATTAAAATTTTGCAAATTTAATTAAATAATAATAGTTATGAAATGTTGTATATGTAATTGTGTGAACTCAAATCGTCACGAAAAGCATAATAGAAATAAAATAACATGTCACAGATTTCCAACCGATACAAAATATTTAAATGCATAGTTAAAAGCACTAAATTTAGAACCTTGGAAACCGCAGAAACATGATGTAATTTGTTCGCAGCATTTTGAGGAAAAGTGTTTAGATCGAAGTTCACCGTTAAGGATACATCTTAAGAAAACTGCAATACCTACTATTTTTAATCAAATGTCTGGGGAATCGTTAATAAAGGGAGTTATCGAAGAAGATAAACGAAGACGTAAAATAAAACATGAAGAAGACAACATTCAAGAAATAAATTAATCTAAGCTTTTTATTGAATTTTAATTTATGTAATTTTTTTTGATTTGTTTTTAACTAAATTATTTTATTTGTTAGCCAATTAATAAGTTTCTTTACAATTTCAAAGTGATTCATGATAAGAGATTTGCAAGTGTTAATTAGTTTGTCGTATAAATTCAGTGTACCGGTGTAATATTACAGTATTCATATATTTTTTTTGAGCTTTTCGGTGTAAAGTAATATTATAATTTCGTATAAAAGCCCAAATCAGTATAAGTTTTAAAGGAAGACATTGAAACAGTTGGATAAGGAAATGGATAATTTGTAAAGGAAAATAGAACTTAGAAAATTGTTTTCTTATTTAAATTTAAATTTAACTTTTACGTTGCAATTCATTTTGCTTGTTATATTAGTTTTGGCGTTTTTTGTTGATTGTTTACCTTATATTGTTTCAATTTCTCTTATGATTTCACAGTTCAATTGCGATTTCAGAGTTTAGATTGTCGATTTGGCAGCTGGAACTTAGACTTAGATTCAAGTTTTCGAGCTGTTGATTTGTCAGTTTGGATTTTGTTTTTATATTGAATGCAATTAAGGCTTTTCTTCAAGGTTTAAGGTTTATTAAGGTTTATAAACGTTGAGTTGAAATGTCTGAATTATCAATCAATTTTACAAACATAAGAGGTTTGAACATCAATCTCAACTCGGTCCACCAATATCTTGAACGTTACCATCCTGATATTCTTTTTTTAACAGAAACGATTATCAGTGGGAGAGCCGTAACACTAGATAAGAGTAAATATATTTGTCCTAATTATGATCTAGAATCTTCATTCTATAACAAACATGGTGTTTGCGCTTATGTTCGAAATTCTATTCCATATGGGAGGATTAAAAAATTTGAATTAAACACTAAACACCACAATATGGTATTTTTAAAAATTTGTTGCCCTAATCAAACTTTGTTTGTTTTTGGATTGTATCGTTCTCCTAATTCACCTGAGAACATTAATTTATTTCATGATCTGTCTGAAAAGATAGATAGGTTAGCTCAGTATCCTAATGCTAAGTTTATTCTTCTAGGGGACTTTAATGTTCATAATAAAGGATGGCTCATACACAGCTCCTCTACTGATGAGATAGGTAAACAGGCTGAGCTCTTTGCTCTTTATCATAATTTCACTCAGATAATAGACCAGCCTAACAGAGTTCCTGACATTCCTGGACAAAGTAGCAATTTACTTGACTTGTTTTTGACAAATGATCCATGCTTAGTACAATTTAAAGTATCAGAGCCTTTAGGTGGGTCAGATCATAATTTGATCTCCACTAAATTAAATATACAAATTCCTAAACAATTTAAAGCGAATCCCCGTCTTGTTTGGGATTACAAAGCGGCGGATTGGCAAGGACTTAAAATCTTCTTCAAACGCTTTCCTTGGAAACCTAGTTGTCTTACTGGCCAAGATCCAAACATTGCTGCTATTAATTTTTCTGAAATTATAGGTGAAGGCATGCGTAGATTTATTCCTAATAAGTTGATCATTCCGAAGGTTGATCTATGGTTTTCGAGTAAATGCAAAAAAGAAATCAAAGCTAAAAAAACGCTTTTCGAAAGTTTTTCCAAAACAAAACTGATGAAAACCTTAGTGAGTATCGAAAAGAGAGGAATTTATGTAGGAAACTAATAGATGGAGAGAAAAATCTATTTAATTTGAAAAAAGCTTCTAAATTTGCTGAGCACACAATTGGATCGCGTAACTTCTTTAAAGCCGCTAAGGCTATCCAAGGCAATTTCTGTAAATCTTCTCTTCCTCCTCTTATTGATAGAGACATACCTATTATTGACCCAAAAGAAAAGGCTAATTTGCTAGGACAAATTTTTTCTATAAATTCTACCTTAGTCGAACCCAATTTCCAACCTAGACCTATTCCTAAAGCATCGCTCAAAATGAAGCGAATAATTTTTCGTAAAAACATTATTCGAAAAATGCTTTTACAAATTAATACCAACAAGGCATCTGGGACTGATAATATTCCTCCAATTATACTTAAAACGTTTGCTAGGGAGCTATCACCTATCCTCACTAAAATATTTTATTTGTCTTATAGGAAAGGGATTTTTCCTGTAATATGGAAAATTGCTAGTGTACAGCCAGTAGCAAAAAAGGGTAGCAAAACTGACCCATCCAATTACAGACCCATTTCAATTTTGTCAGTAGTGTCTAAAGTTTTTGAGAAATATATAAATTTTTATTTAATGAGCTTCTTAGAGTCTTCCAAATTACTTAATGAAAGACAATACGGCTTCCGAAAAGGAAGAGCAACAGGAGATTTGCTTTCGTTTGTTACTCATCTTTGGAACAAATCCCTTGACAACTTTGGTGAGACTTTCGGTGTTGCTCTTGATATTTCCAAAGCATTTGACAAAGTTTAGCACAACAATCTTATATGCAAATTGAGATGTTATGGTTTAGATGAGCCACTAATTTCCTGGATGCAAAGCTTTATATCTGAGCGAAAATTTCGAATCAATGTTGACAGTATTTCATCGGATGAATTTTCGACTAATGCAGGAGTTCTTCAAGGTTCCGCTTTGTCCCCAACTCTTTTTCTTATCTATATTAATGACTTGTTGGTTTCAACAATTAATCCTATCCATAGTTTTGCTGATGATAGCACTCTTCATGCATCTCATGTTGCACCTAGATCGTATTCACCTTTAGCGCTTAATAACTGTAGATCAAATTTTATAGATTCATTAAACGTTGATCTTAAAACTATCTTTGATTGGGGTGTTACTAACAGTGTTGAATTCAATACGTCCAAAACACAAGTTTGCCATTTTTCAAGATTATCAACACCTAACCCTTTTCCATTGAAGTTTGATTCCAACGTTTTGATAGAGAAAGAGTCCGTGAAACTTCTAGGAGTTGAGGTTGAAAATAATATGAAATGGAATTCTCATATTTTTACCCTAGCAAAAAGCGCTGTTCAAAAATTGGAGTTTTTAGGACGATGTCGTAAGTTTTTTAGTAGCGAACAACTTCTTTTAATATACAAATCTTTTATACGTCCCTGCATGGAATATTGTTCTCACATATGGGGTGGAGCATACTTATGTAGTTTGAAGTGTCTTGATTCTGTACAGCGGAGAGCAGTTAAATTGATTGGTAATTCAAATCTTACTAATGACCTTGATTCCTTGCAGCATAGAAGAAATGTTGCTGATTTGACGATATGACGAAACCTATCGCGTCATACCAGAGCATCGGTAGCGGCCCATCCTTTTACGGTTCAAATAATTGGATGTAGAACTGTAGCCTTCCAGCGCGACTTTTTCAACAGAGTCTCTCATCTCTGGAATTCATTACCTTCGTGGGTTTTCCCTGATAACTTTAACCCTCAAAAGTTCAAAGTCAACGTTCATAAATTTCTAAAAGAAACTTAATTCTCAATTGATTATAATCCCTAGTTGGCATGGTATCTTCGGATATTCAGAGACGTTAATGTATAATTAATTATATTAACACTAAACATGCCTAACTTCCAATAAAAAAAAAAAAAGACAAGTTTTCCCAATAGGATTAATAGTTTTATGGGATGTCTTCTTGAGATAGTTTCAATAGAAAGTGTATAATTTTTAAAGGAAAATACGACTGAAATTCTTATTCCACTACATTATTCTTCGATAGGATTCTGTTAAGTTTTGGAGGAAGATATTGAGATAGTTGCAATGGGAAGTGTATATAATTTCCACAGGAACATACGACATTAAAATTATAATTTCACGACAATATTTTTCAATAGGATTCTATATAGTTTTATGGGAAGACATTGAGATCCCTTGTAAAAAAAATGATAGAAAACGATAGAAACCGATAGACCGTTTTCTATCGTTTCCTATGCGGTTTTTGAATGAGAATTAATGGGCTGGAATCGTTTTTTCCCATAGAAACGGATGCGGACTCTTACGTTTTGCCTCTTGTGGCGGCTGTAATTTCTATCGTTTTTGGGTGTTTCTTATCGTTATTTTCTAATAGAAATGAAAATCCAGTGAAAAAATAGAACCGTTTTCTATCGATTCCTATGCGGTTTTTAAATGAAAATGGATGGGACTGTATCGTTTTTTTCCGATAGAATAGTTGTATCGCTTTAATCGTTTCTTAACGTTTTTTGGTAGATTATCTGAATCGTTTTCAATGGGATATTTCACATTATTTTATTTTCTGTTAATTCCTATCCGTTTTGATCGTTTCTTATTCGTAAAAGCCGAACTTTATCGTTTGGAATCGTTTTCAATGGGTTATTTCACATTATTTTTTTTTTGTTTATTCCTATCCGTTTTAATCGTTTCTTATCGTAAAAGCCGAATTATAGTGCAATATCCTATAGTTTTGAATCGCTTTCAACGGGTTTTTTCACATTATTTTTTTTGTTTATTCATATCCGTTTTAATCGTTTCTTATCGTAAAAGCCGAATTTTAGTACAATATCCTATCGTTTTGAGTAGATTGCAATGGGTTATTTCACATTATTTTTTTGTTTGTTTATTTCTATCCGTTTTAATCGTTTCTTATCGTAAAAGCCGAATTTTAGTGCAATGTCCTATCGTTTTGAATCGTTTTCAATGGGTTTTTTCACATTATATTTTTTGTTTATTCCTATCCGTTTTAATCGTTTTTTATCGTAAATGCCGAATTTTAGTGCAATATCCTATCGTTCTGAATCGTTTTCAATGGGTTTTTTCACATTATTTTTTTTTTGTTTATTCCTATCCGTTCTAATCGTTTCTTATCGTAAAAGCCGAATTTTAGTGCAATATCCTATCGTTTTGAATCGTTTTCAATGGGTTTTTTCACATTATTTTTTTCTGTTAATTCCTAACCGTTTTAATCGTTTCTTATCGTAAAAGCCGAATTTTAGTGCAATATCCTATCGTTTTGAATCGTTTTCAATGGGTTTTTTCACATTATTTTTTTTTGTTTATTCCTATCCGTTTTAATCGTTTCTTATCGTAAAAGCCGAATTATAGTGCAATCTCCTATCGTTTTGAATCGTTTTCAATGGGTTATTTCTCATTATTTTTTTTTCTGTTTAGAAATTTATTACAAAACTAACACGAAACATTTGATGTGCGAACGAATTTGATGTGCGGCGATGAACGAATTGAGGGAGTTGAATCTTTTAAATATTTGAGATCAATGCTTGACTCAAACAACAGCATACTTATGTCGTTTTCTTTTTGCCAGAGCAGAAAGAGTGATTTTTTTTCATAAAAAGAATATGACAAAATTCGATCTAGTTTAGTAGTTGTGTTTGTGAACTGTCATTTAATGTTTTAGTAATTCATTGTATTTAATTAAATAATTTGTATTAGTTTTTAATTTAAAACGCGATTTAAACATAATATTTATTTAAACAATAACTATTTCACTATTTCTATTTCAAAAAATAATAATAACTAATTGGCGTCTTGTTTGTTTACAAATTTTGAGAGATGTGTAAATGTATTTGTGCAACTCTATTGTATTTACAACTTGCTCTACGAAAAAATCTAGATTTATTTTCGAGCAAAAAGAGTGCTTTTTTTTGTCAAATAGAATACGTAATGTCAAAAAAAATCGATCTAGATCGAAAATGGGCGTGTTTAGAGCAATTTTTTTGGTGAAAAGAAAACGACATTACAGATATAAAAGCTCGAATCGCTGCAGGTAATCGGACTTTCTACTCAATTAAGCCTCTCCTTGGATCACCGTATGGTATGCATCAACATTCTAAAAATATTATAGATTCTAAAAATATTCTGAAAATTATTACAAAACCAAAGATTAAACTTTTTTCAAAAATTGTGAAAATATTGCAAAAATTATAACTTTTTTCAAAATTCCAAAATATTCCAAAAATTAGAATAAAATCAAATATTTAAACTTTTGTAACGTCGGCTTTATGCTAATTAACATGATAAAACCAATCCCTATTCTTGATCTGACTCAAACACAATTAACATTTCATTTTCATTTTTCCATTACAATAGTTAATTTTTTTTCTCCTAACACAGACCAGCTTCAATTCGTACATTAACATAAATATAAGAACGCACTCGTTTTTTTTGTTTGTGCAGTTGCTTGACTTTCTTTTAAAAAAATAAAAAAAAACGTCAAACAGAAACACATTTTGCAATTTGCAAATTTTTGGATATTCATTCTGTGTTTCATTGTTTTAAACAAAACATCAAAAAAAAGTTTCCCTCTGAAACATGATATTTGTAACAATTAGAAATAAAAAAAGCAAAAGAAAAATTAATCCATATTGTTGTGATATAAATATAATTTCTAAAATCATTTGCTAGTTTTAAATGGAAATTATTGTGAAAGAAAAGAGGAAAAAAAATATAAAATAAAAACAGAAAATCAAGTGAACAAGATTTTTTTTTCATTTAAATGAAGACGTGGTCATTTTGAGACACACTACACCCAAAAGTGAAACAACAGTGGCCTTGCTTAAGGAAAGTATAAATCTATGGTTTGAGAGGCAAAATGGAATTTACAAGCGTGGAAAGGATGTGATAATTGGAAAGGAGCAGTTGAATGGCGTAACAAGGGAATTATTACCAAGGGAAAAGAAGTTAATTGTAAAAGAAAAGGAATTTGAATTAATAAGAAAAGAAGATACACACAAAGGTCTAGAGGTATTCAACAATCAACATTCAACAAGGTCAGCCAAATCATTTATATTATTATTTATTATCATTATTAGGTAGTTTGCTTATATTTTAATTTTCTTGAATTACGACGAAATGGTCGGCTAATTAGTCAAAAGAATAGGAGATTCCCAGAGTCGGATTCGTGTGGGAGCAATCCGTATATCCCGCAAAATTTTTTTTTAAATATATGTTTATTCTTAAAAGTCCAATTCCAACGCTATAATATATCTGGCTTCAGCAAGGAATAACAAACGTGGGCCGAAACAAAAACCTGGCGTAGTTTTGAGTTATTTTTGGGCGCAATTTTGAGTAGAAACCAGTTTTTGGCGCAAATAACTAGTGATATTTGTGGGAAAACCAGTTTTGGATTTTTTTTGTTGTGTTCTTAGATATATTTTGAATTTTTATAAAACCAGTTTTGGGTTTATATTGATATTAATTGTTAATATTAGTATTGATTTTGGTATAAAACCAGTGATTGGTTTCGATTTTGATTAGAAAAAATTACTTATATATTTTGAATTTTTATAAGAATATGTACAACTCAATCAGGAGGTTTCAGGGGGGGATCAGGAGGAGTCGGCCAGGGGGGTTTGAGCCATGGATGAATGAGGTGGATGAGAGAGCGAATGTGGAGAGAAAGGAGAGAATGGTTGAGGCGAGGAATGTGGTGGATAAAATAATAAATGTGGTTTTGAATGAGGTGAAAGATAAGTTATATCTGGAGATTATGAATGATATCTACGAAGAGCAGTATGATGAGTTCCTGGATGTGCTGATTTATGAAATAGCGAATGAGATGAATATGGTGGTTGACATAGTGAATGAGGAAGTGCATGAGGAGGTGAATGAGATGAATATGGTGGTTGACTTAGTGAATGAGGAAGTGCATGAGGAGGTGAATGAGATGAATATGGTGGTTGACTTAGTGAATGAGGAAGTGCATGAGGAGGTGAATGAGATGAATATGGTGGTTGATATAGTGAATGAGGAAGTGAGTGATATAGCGAATGAGATGAATGTGGTGGATGAGGAAGTGAATGTGGGTTGGCGAGAAAGAAGGAGGATTAACAAAAATAGGAGCTCTCATCTGAAAAGAAAGGAGAAGAGGAAGAAGGAAAAGGAGAGTCGCTTGGTCGTGGAGCTGGGAGCTTCCTCGACCAAGAGTACTCAAACTGAGGAGCTGGTTGAGGAGGTCCCCATCTCACCGACCACGCGACAGGAAGAGGAGTGGTCTGGTCCACAAGAGGCCCCTGTTCCTCATTGTATAATTAGTTAAGACTAATTTTTTTTTAATTTTGAAAAAAACCGTTTTGGGACAGCAATTTTTTTGGAGATTGTTTTTTGTGCTGTCATCTGCTTTTAGTAATACTAATTGTTTTTTTATTTGGAAAAAAGAAAACCGTTTTGGGGAAGCAGTTTTTTTTGAAATTTTTTTATGCTACCACGTACATATTGTACATATTTTTGGTATACTATTGTACATATCTTTTGTATATCCTGTACATATTTTTTTTTATATACATAGTACAATTTTTTGTACATAATGTATATTTATATTTGGTTATATATTGTACATATTCTTGGATGATGCAATTAATTTATATATGAAATTAATCGTATGTTTTTTTTGATTGTGGTTAAGTCATGTTTTTATGAGTTTTAGGATGTTATTAACGTAATAAAAGTTAACATTGACCAAACAGTTTTCAACGGTTTTGTATAAGTTTAAATCTTTCGTCACTACTTTCAAAGTATTATTGGTCTGTGTTTATGGAAGTACAATTGAAAATAATTAATTCCCATCAACTTTATAGAGTGAGCCGGATCCAGATCAATATCTCTACATTTGTCATCATAATGATCCGCGGATGTACGTATACATATCTCGTATGAGTCCATTTTAGCTACCACCATTTTTTTTAAATTATTTTTTATTGCGATTAATTTTAAAAAATGGTATAAATATAGAAACAATTATTCTTAGCTAACATTTATTTTTTGTTTTGAGTACAATAAATAAAGCGAAAGATTTAACCTGAACAAATATATTAGAATTAATAATTTAAAGATTAGTAAGCTTAGTTTTAAATTTAAAATAATCGTAATTTTTTTTTAAATTACCAATTTATTACTTAGTCTGAAGATTTAATTTAATTAATTTCATGTAAAACCTTATTAACACATATTATATATTTCATGTTTCGATTTAGCATTTTTAAATAGGGAATTGTTTGGATTATGGATAAATTATGTAGTATTTAGGTTTATTGATTCACTTTCTCAGCGGTAGGCCTAAAAAGCCATCCATAGAGCTTCACTCTTTAACATTGATGTCGTTCTTAGATCGCCTATGACCATCGGGGTTATGCGATCGAAGAACATTGGTTTCTTCTCTTCATTCGGCGAGGAAGTCCTCAGGGACGAGGAGTGGTGTTGCTGTGTTTGTACTTAGGTGCAAACCAGCAGTACCATTCTTTGCTCAGAGGCTTCTTCGGTGTAATGAAGAGAAGAACCAATTATACTTTTGCTTTCAGGATCAGAGGCTTCACCTCAAACAAATTCAAAAACTTACCATTTTTTTCCACTTAGCTTTTACAATAGAACAATTTTTCATAGAGTTTAGGTTTTGAAGTCTGGTGCTCGGGAGCGTTCTTCAACTTTCGCATTAGGTTTAGTTGTAATTTATTTTTAGGTTAAACAAGCACAACTGGGTCAGTAGAAATGGACCTAGTGTCTAATCGTGACAGTTGTGATTGTTTTATTAGGTTGGGGAGAAACTGTTCTGTAGAATCTGGTCGTTAGGGGCTTTTCTAGTCAGTTCTCACATGCATTGTTGGAGTGGGCTCGCGAACGCGATATTTTAAATTTAAACAATATGGATATTGTACCATACTTACTTTTTAAATTGTCTCCAGACGAATCTTGATTTTGGGAATCTCTTATTATATTAAATAAAAAATAAAATAAATCAAACAATTTTTTCAATTAAATAAATAAAAATTTTTATTAAATAAAATAATTTTTTTTCCTAAATTAGTTAATTTTAGGTAAATAAGTAAATACAAATTTTTCTATTAAATACGCATAACATCAAGAAATAAATATCCTTTATTTTTTTTAAAAAAATAAATCAATATTTGGAGCTAAGACGGTGCATCCAATAAATAAGCATTTTTTCAAATATTTTTATTTTTTTTTTCCAATTTCTTTTAAAAATAAATAAATATTCTTAGGGGTGCTATCGTCAATAAACAATTTTAGATATATGATTTTTCTAAATTTCAGATATCTGGAATTAGAAATAAATAAATTATTTTATAAATATCACAATATTTTAGGTATTTTTGAAAAAAAAGTCAAGCAACTTTGAGCAAAACAACTATTTCTTTTCTCATTAAAATCTGTCCTTGCGAAAAGAAAATAACTTTTTTCTTTGTGTTTTCGAATTGGGGGTGTTCTGTGTTTTTACTTTTGCGTTTTACATTTCCATCGGTCGATTTTACCGGGCGTATTAATCCACTTACTTTAGTGATATTGTTTTTTTTTGGTATTGGTTTTGTTATTGGTGTTCGCATTCGGGAATTTTACAACTTATTATATAAAATGTCAAGTCAAATAGACATTGACCATCCATTTTATGGATTGGAACCCAGCGAACTGCAAATTGAATGTCTGGTTCGAGGTGTGGATTTCAGAGGGGTCAATTGGGCAGAGGAACTTCGAAACCACGCGGTACAAGGTTCAGTTCCATTAACTGTATCTCACGCGAGAGATTTGGTAGCTGAGTCTCAAATGGTGGTGCAGGCAGCACAACTAATTGTGGATCAGATACGTAGACTTCAGCCACCGATTAATCAGCCATTCTTAGATGGTCTGGCTAATCGTGTGTTGCACTATACAGGGAGGATGAATAGGTTGGGTTCTCGCGATGATTTGCAAGAAGCCCGCACCTACGCTATCTCCCAATTGTCACGCGCTTGGGATATAATAAGATCGTTGTCGACACGTCCAGTTATGCAGAGTAAACCAGGAGGATCATCTGTACCATCCGAATCGCCTGCGTTTCAGCCAGATGAGAGATCCACTCCAATACCAGTACAGCCAATAACTGATACGATACACAGTTTAAATCGTGGGTATCAACAACAACAAAGACGGGCAGAACAATTACCACCATCGTATTTTCAACAATCAGGTTTAAGAGCGGAGGACTTCGCATTACCACAACTGGGTTCATCGTTCCAAGCTGAACAGATATACATCAATCCGGCATTGGTACAGCAACCTCTGAATTATCAACCGATACCACAGGAGCAGTTACAACAATTTCAAACAAATTATCCACAAGCTCCATTAACAGCACCACCACCATACAACCCACTTCCTCAGGTATCTCGTGTCGCGGCTCCAGCATTGTCACCGGGAGCATACCGGGAGGTACGTAGGAACAATTTGAGTCGTTATGACTCAAATTGGGTTCCGAACTTCACAGGGGATGGTCACTCCCCTGATGTTCATGAGTTTATTCATCGAGTGGAGGCGGCTGCAAGGAGGGACCGTGTGTCCTGGGACGACCTGAGGTCGATCGTTCCACGGTACCTCAAGGCAGCTGCCGATAGATATTATTTGAATTTAACTCATGAATATGAGGAAGTGACCTACTCAGTGCTTAGGGAAGGACTCCTACGCACCTTCGGTACGCTCACCGATGATAAAGCGGTATTACGTGTTCTTTTGAACCGTAAACAGAAAGTCAAAGAGAGCGTTTATGAGTATTTAGTTGAAGTGGGTTCGTTAAATCGGAGATTAGTTCGACCATTTGCTGCAGCTGAATTATTAGAAATCGCTAGGGAAGGACTGAGTGTAGAACTGAAAAACGCTACACTTGCAGCAACAATTACAACTATGGACGAGCTTCGGACATTGTGTCAGAAGTTCGAACGTTTGTGGTCTACACCAGTCCCAACCAGAATGTCAAACTTAAGGATTAGCGAACTACAGCAAGTGGACGACTATGAATCAGAAATAGATCCAGAACAAGATGGATATATTGAAGCTGTGGATACACAACCTAGAAGAATTCTGCAACGACCTGTGATATCATCTGGTAATACTACTCAACCTGGTCCATCAATGTCCAGACAACCAATTGTCTGTTTTAGATGCGGGGTAAATGGACATCGAGCTCCTGATTGTTCTAAAAACAGAATAAAACTGTATTGCTGGAAGTGCAACAAACCTGACGTAATTTATGCAAATTGTTCTTATTGTCACCCGTCGGTAAACTATCGACCGAGAGTACATGCTTCGGGAATAGTACCCTCGGTTCAACAGCCAATGAGCCCGAAGAAAGCGACGAGAGATGTAGGAACACAAGACGATCTACCACCGAAGAAAACAGAATAAAATCATCTAGCACATTTAATTTCCCATCGTTACATCGAACTTATTTTAGACGTCTAGAACGTAACATTAGATATTGGAGGATGAGGAAATTATTTCGTAAAGCTTGTATTTCATCTATCCTTTCAGAAACAAAGGATCCTCGGCCGCGACTAACAATAAGGATTTTGGACAAACATATTTCAGGACTATTGGATAGTGGAGCGTCGATCACAATACTTGGAAGAAATTCCTTGGAATTATTGGAATCATCAGGTACAACCTACCGTAAATACACTTCGTGTATTCGTACGGCAGATGGTACTGCAACAAAAATTTTGGGTTACATCGAAATTCCAATAACTGTGAATGGCTCCACTAAACCAATGCGGTTCCATATAGTCCCTGGATTACGAGAAGAGCTCTACCTGGGCATAGATTTCTGGGAGAAATTCGGTATTGTTCCTTCTTTTGTTAGTGAACTGACTCGCACAGAGCTACAAACTTTTAATACACATAACCTCACCACTGATCAGCAACATGAACTGGATATGATCAAGGATTCTTTCCCGTCATTTGAAGTGTCTGGGCTCGGAAAGACTTCTTTGGTTGAACATGTCATCGATGTTGGTGATAGTGCACCTGTTAAACAGAGGCACTATCCCACATCGCCGGCTGTTCAACTAAAGGTCTATGCCAAACTTGACCGAATGCTTCAAATGGGCGTGATCGAAGAGAGTTACAGTTCTTGGTGCTCGCCAGTGGTTTTGGTACAAAAAGAATCTGGTAAAAACAGATTGTGTATTGATAGCCGTCGTGTCAATTCACTCACAAAAAAGGACGCATACCCACTTCCCTTGATTGATGGCTTACTAGGTCGTCTAAATAGCACAAAGTACATTTCCAGTATTGATCTCAAAGATGCTTTCTGGCAGATTCCTCTGGCAGAAGCATCTAGAGACAAGACAGCCTTCACAGTGCCTGGTCGTCCATTGTATCAATTCCGGGTTATGCCCTTCGGATTGTGCAATGCTCCCCAGACAATGTGTCGGCTAATGCACAAGGTGATACCACATCAATATCACGAAAATGTCTTTGTTTATTTAGATGATCTATTGGTAGTCTCTTCCACGTTCCAGGAACATATGGAATTGCTGTCCAAAGTCTCTTCATTGTTAAGAGCGGCTGGGTTAACAATTAACCTCAAGAAAAGCAAATTTGTTCTGAGAGAGGTGAAATACTTAGGTTTTTTGGTTGGTGAAGATGGTCTTCGAACAGACCCTGACAAGGTAAGAGCTGTAGCAGAGTATCCAGCTCCATCTACAGTTAAACAAATACGACGTCTTTTGGGAATGGCCGGTTGGTACCAACGTTTCATACCAAACTATGCAAGCGTGGTATCACCGATCACAGACCTATTAAAGAAAAGTTCTGGAAAATTAAAATGGACAGTGGAAGCGCAGACAGCTTTTGAAAATTTAAAACGATTGCTGACTACAGCACCGGTATTAATTAACCCTGACTATAATAAAGAGTTCTTTATTAGATGCGATGCAAGTCTGACAGGGATAGGTAGTGTGTTGTATCAGGTTGATACTGACGGACAAGAGTGTCCGATAGCCTTCATGTCGAAGAAATTAAATAAAGCTCAACGAAACTATTCAGTTTCTGAGCTGGAATGTCTTGCGGCGATTCTGAGTGTGAAGAAATTCAGGGGCTATGTTGAAGGTCACCGATTTACTATTGTGACTGATCACTCAAGTCTGAAGTGGCTTATGTCACAGAAAGACTTGAGTGGTCGTCTGGCTAGGTGGAGCCTAAAACTCCAACATATGGATTTTACCATTGTCCACCAAAAAGGTACCCAAAATATAGTCCCTGATGCTCTATCTCGTCTTTATGACGATACACACGAGGAATTGACGGAAGCATTAACACATCACATTAACGACATTAAAATCGACAATGAAGGTTATCGGCACAAAGAATATACTGATATGATAGCTAAGGTTCGTTCATCACCCAAGGACTTTCCATCTGTTAAAGTCGTGGACGATAAGCTATACATACGTATTGAGCCAAGACCTGATGCAATACCCAACGATGTCCCTGTGTGGAAGCTCTGGATTCCAAAACCGATGACTTTAAGCATGATTCGGAAACATCATAATGATAGTACTGCTGCACATGGAGGTGTTAAAAAGACATTAGAATTACTTCGACGTCTTTATTATTGGCCGGGCATGGCGTCACAGGTACACAACTATGTTGTGTCCTGCGACACATGTAAACAAACAAAAGCCACGAATCAGATATTGCGTCCTCCGATGCAATATCAATTCGAAACAGCACGTCCATGGCAGAGAGTCTATATAGATTTTTTGGGACCGTATCCTCGTTCTACACTTGGGAATACGGTGTTATTGATAGTTCTGGATCATGCTACGAAGTTTGTAATATTGAAACCGCTTAGAAACGCAACTTCACCGAAGGTGAATGCTTTTCTAAAGAATGAAGTGTTTCTTACTTATGGGGTTCCAGAGTTTCTACACAGTGACAATGGCAAGCAGTTCACTAGTAGGAACTTTCAAAGTCTTTTGTCAGATTTCGGCATCAAACATATTAGGACTGGTGTTTATAGTCCACAGAGTAACGCGTCAGAGCGGGTCAACCGATCAGTTTTAGCAGCAATCCGAGCGTTCTTAAAAGGTCAACATACCAAGTGGGATGCACACATTGGTGAAATTGCATATGCACTGCGAGCTGCAGTACATTCTGCGACAAAGTACTCACCGTACTATTTGCTATTCGGTCAACATCCGATATCAGATGGTAACATTTATCATCTGATGAGATCACTTCACGTGCTGGGTGAAGATATTGGTGAGGAAATCGAACGCTCTGATCACTTGACCATGCTCCGAAATCGAGTACAACAGAACCTGTCTGTAGCTTTTAAGAAATCACAACATCATTATAACCTGCGATCTAAGCTACGAACCTTCGAACCACAACAACGTGTGTATGTACGGCAGCATCATTTGAGTGACGCTACTAAGAAATTCTCGGCGAAATTGGCTCCAAAGTTCTTACCTGCAATGATTAAAACTAAGATTGGAAATGTACTTTATGAGTGCATAGATATGAGCGGTAAGAATCTTGGAGTTCATCATGCGAAGGATATCAGGGAATGATGTCTTTTCGTTAGGTAGGGTCGTTCCTCTGGCTAGTTGTCGTCGCTGTGGTTCACATCTTCTGGGTCATACTTGCTGGTAGTATCGGGGTGTCAATAGTGCTGACGTTTTGATGGATGGTCGGTCTCAATACTCAGTGGAGTTCCTCGCGGACTTCATGAGTGTAGGGATTGGTCATCGGTCGTGACGCCAGTGGCTGTTGATACTCCGATCCCAGGTACAACTTTTTAATAAATGCAGTTCGGTGGTTTCCTGTCATGAAAGGGATGGCGACGTTTTTTTTGTGACTTCAAGATTGAAAGTCTTGCTTAACATCTTGAATTCATGGTTTGTAACGTCGGCTTTATGCTAATTAACATGATAAAACCAATCCCTATTCTTGATCTGACTCAAACACAATTAACATTTCATTTTCATTTTTCCATTACAATAGTTAATTTTTTTTCTCCTAACACAGACCAGCTTCAATTCGTACATTAACATAAATATAAGAACGCACTCGTTTTTTTTGTTTGTGCAGTTGCTTGACTTTCTTTTAAAAAAATAAAAAAAAACGTCAAACAGAAACACATTTTGCAATTTGCAAATTTTTGGATATTCATTCTGTGTTTCATTGTTTTAAACAAAACATCAAAAAAAAGTTTCCCTCTGAAACATGATATTTGTAACAATTAGAAATAAAAAAAGCAAAAGAAAAATTAATCCATATTGTTGTGATATAAATATAATTTCTAAAATCATTTGCTAGTTTTAAATGGAAATTATTGTGAAAGAAAAGAGGAAAAAAAATATAAAATAAAAACAGAAAATCAAGTGAACAAGATTTTTTTTTCATTTAAATGAAGACGTGGTCATTTTGAGACACACTACACCCAAAAGTGAAACAACAGTGGCCTTGCTTAAGGAAAGTATAAATCTATGGTTTGAGAGGCAAAATGGAATTTACAAGCGTGGAAAGGATGTGATAATTGGAAAGGAGCAGTTGAATTGCGTAACAAGGGAATTATTACCAAGGGAAAAGAAGTTAATTGTAAAAGAAAAGGAATTTGAATTAATAAGAAAAGAAGATACACACAAAGGTCTAGAGGTATTCAACAATCAACATTCAACAAGGTCAGCCAAATCATTTATATTATTATTTATTATCATTATTAGGTAGTTTGCTTATATTTTAATTTTCTTGAATTACGACGAAATGGTCGGCTAATTAGTCAAAAGAATAGGAGATTCCCAGAGTCGGATTCGTGTGGGAGCAATCCGTATATCCCGCAAAATTTTTTTTAATATATGTTTATTCTTAAAAGTCCAATTCCAACGCTATAATATATCTGGCTTCAGCAAGGAATAACATATATTTATATATAATTTGCTGATTCTTATTGGTCACTTTCGTAACAAGTTTCTTAAAGCTTTGCCTTTTAGTTGTTTGAACCTTCTTCACATGTATACAACAAAGGTTCCTATAAATAGCCTGCTTTTAAAACATTAGATATGGCTTGAGTTCCACCTGGCATTTTCTTCTTACCGGGTTCTCTTCACTTTTTAGATCGTTGGTCCACCATGTCCCCATTTATTTTAAAATAATTATATTTGCGCGATATGATATCTTCACAAGCCTTTAGTGCGACCTCTGTAAGCGAAGGCATTATAGCGTCTCGCAGTCCGTAGCACAACTTATCTCTACGGATTGCGTTTCGAATTGCCTGAGATATAGAAAAAGGTGCTTTTTTACATGAGAGGCGCAGTCAAAATAGCTCTGAGAAATAATAATCTCATGAACTTGCCTGTATTTTATACGCTCACACATATTATGGGGCACTAAGGTAACCTACCGACAACTGGAGGTTATTTGCTCATGTGCTTAGATTCCCACTTATGCACAACACAAAGACTCGAGAGATGAAATCTTCTAAATTGTGATCTCTGATTACAGTGATACGGTTGAACCACATCTCTGAACGATTTAAAAAACCGATCGCGATGACAAGTGTTATAACTTTCGGTTGATTCAAAAACCAGTGTGTTGATGGTTGTTAATGTGTTGAATTAGATGGGAGTCACTCGATAATTCTATCGGCTCCCCGCCTACGTGCTTCTTCCTTGCACGTGTGTTAAGGATCCAGGTGTGAATCGGGTCCCGCTAAATGATTAGAAAATGGGGTGGATCAAGGTGTAATACGATTCGTACCATGACCTGAAAAGTAAAGAGGCTTAAAATTTCAGTGTAAATTACGAAGATCCCAATACTATGAATCAAACAAACATCACATCTCTCTAAAAAGTAATTATTACTAATAAATTTTATAATTCTCAAAACTACATCTGCTTCTACAGTAAATATTTGCGGTAAAGAAAGCGTTATAATAACATTTACAATACAACAGTAACTGACGACTAATTTTTTATCAGAAAAGCGAGGACGATAATGTCAAATTAGTGAATTAAAAAGTCAAATATAAGAGAATTATTCTATATATATCTATATTATCGGCTTTATGCTTTATATTAAATAAACGAGCCGCGTTCGATTTGACTAAAGCAATTGCAACAACGGAGATTTTCAAATGAAGTGAAAAATTTATTTTATTTACAAATCATGGTACAACATGTACGCAACCATAAACATTTTGTTATTCACATAAATTTCATAATTCATTCCGGAGCGATTCTTTGCCAATCTATTCACTGAAAAAAACATGTCGTATTTCCAATCGAAATGCGATTGTCTCAACCTAACCGTGCGGTCACATATGGCGAATCAAACTACGATATTGCTTCAACAACTCTACAATTATAAATCGATGAAGTTGAGACAATCACACGAAATATTTATGTGAAAATAAAATATAGTTCAATTAATCTCAAATACTTAAGCTTTAAAATGAAAAATTCATGATATAAGGCCAAAGGAAATTTTTTTCAGGGAAATAGTTATTATCTTTATTCAACTACTGTTATATTGGATATAACACTTTATATTTTAAATAAACCTCATTCTGTTGTTAGGAAAATGGTATCGTGTAGTTGTCCCAATCACAGTGAAATTGTTTGCAAATAATTTTTCTTTGCATGAATAATCAACTGCCAACTTCGAGATGAGGTTGTCATGAACTTCAATTTTTTTTTCAGTGTTCGGATCATGAGATAGCTGGTATTATTCATAGGTTAATGTTGAAATGGAGAATCTTTCTGAATCATTATTTCAACTATTTTCTGAATTGACTGATTTCAACTACTTCGGCGGGTATCAAAAAGTAAAAAGAAAAATAACACCATCAAGATCCATCAATTGGACAACGCCACTATAGCCACTACTAAAACTATTTATTTATTCTACATTCATAAATAAAAATCAATTGAATTTAGTTCTGTCAAAAATCGCCTGGACAAGTCCATCAAGATCCATCAATATGAACAACGCCACTAGCAGCTACCAAAACGCGTAGACCAAAAATAAAACAATTACAAATTAAGAAAAACTAATCTCTCCATGCGCGCTTAATATTGCGTGTTTTCTAACAGGATTCCATGCTTTCATAGATTAAACCCAGCAAATCCCGGGATTTTGGGAATATCAAAATGTATCGGGACCCTGGAATTCCAGGATTCAAGATCACGGGATTGCAATCGCTAGTCAACACCGACAAAAATAAATATTTAAAAAATCAAGATCTGATGACTAAAAACTGGCGAAAGAGATAAAAAAAATCTTAACTATGCCTTTTAAATTTAAATACATTAACCTTTAAAAACTAAAAAAATAATCCAATCAATTTCTCAATTTTAAAAATTATAATTAAAATTGACAATACAAACTTTTGATCTTAAAAATTATATAAACTACAAAACACTTAAAATATTTTCAATAATACCCAGAAAATCCAAACAACTAATCGTGTTCTTGAAAACTATAAATTTTCTTTTAGAATTTCTTTAAGGTTTAAATTATTTAATTCTAGAAACTTGAAAATAAAGAAAATCGTTTGATAATTTTAATTTAGATTACATTTTTTTGAATAAACGAAATACACAAAAAAAATGTAAATATGAAAATAAAAGTTAGAAAAAATAAAGTTCAAGATCAATCTAAGGTGTGCATGTATTTATCTTTTTATTATTCCTATTATCAAAACGTGAAAAATAATTTAATCAATTTTAGATTAAAAAGATTCTTAAATGTCAAATTCAAAGAGAATGTTGTCTCAAATCTGAATTCTAATGATTCTTTGTCGATAACACAGTTTAAAAAAAAGAAAAACTGAGGTTTTAAATCATCCCAATATAATTAAGTTTATCTAAAGTGAATATTTTATATGACATAATAAATAAACATATCATGTTTGTGTTGTTTTATTATTCTAAAATTAAGACAACATTAGAATTTTATATAAAACACAAGCAAAATTATACACTGGATAAAAACAAAAATAAATGTTTCTACAAAACTGAAAATAAATTTGTGCGTCCAATGTAAATATTTATATTATGTACTTCAAAAGAGTATTTCAATTTGAGGTTTTTCAAAATTTGCAAAGTTTCACGGTTATACGAATTAATTGATATTCGTTTTTGGAAAGAACAACAAGCAGGTGATGAAGTTTTGAATTTTTGTTTAAATTCGTTTATTAAAATAAATTGTTTATAAAGATATTAATTTACATTTATATAAACATTTGTTTCAAAAAACCAATCCTATACTAGGTTATGAAGTCATTGCAAAGATATAATTGATAAAGATATGTTTGATGTTATCAAAAACAAATATTTTGTGTTCAAGAAAAACCTGCGATAAGGCAAATTTGAAATAAATTGTATTCTGTTTTTAAATCAAGGCGAATTAGAAAATTGTCGAAAGTAAACGAAACCACAATAGATTATTAACTTTATTTATATTTGCGAATCTGTGAGTCATCGATAAAACTCCATCGTATTTTAATCAGTGTATTTTCCAATGGTATTAGGAATTTATTACTTCAAACAAAATTTAAAATAGTTCAACCCACACACATTTTCATTTTGTAAATTAAATTGCTAACAACAAAATGATTAGAATAAATTCATCAAGATCATTAATGATCGTTTTTTTTTGTATTCTTTACTTTCGGCCGCCACTTACCTAGCTTCAATCGCTTCCAAACGTTGCAATTTTGTTTGATCAACGACAGCTAAATTAGTTAACTTATCAAGAATTTTTTGAATTAAACCACGATCACTTTCATCACTACCACTGTTACTATTATTGCTTTCATTTTTTCGCACATTTTGATAGTTTGATCCTCTAACCCGTTGCCCGTTTTGTTGCGATCGAGTGATATATATACTTAAAATAAAAACTAATGAGAACAATAAAAACTTGTTCGAATACATTGTTGCAGTGTGACTTATTTTTTTTAAACTTAAACTTATAACTGCATAACTTAATAAGATCTTTGTTTATTTTGGATTGATTCAATTCACTTATCACTTAAATAAATATAATAATTAAGAATTATAATAGAAAAAGCTTAAAGCCGTACTTCTTTTGCGAGCTCACAACTCGAACTGATTTTACTTATATTGCTTGAATTTTTTTAAATTTAGTTTTATGATGATGGGTTTCTTAATTTTTATTATTTTTTTATTTGTATATATTTGTTTTTTTTTTGTAAAAATAAAACTGAAACATAAACCAGAACAGTAATCGAAGTGGAAGAAATAAGAAAATATTAAAGAATTAAGAAGAATTATTAATGAGCGAAGGCACGTTTGATTTGCAATTTAATTTTGTTGCGGATTTGTTACTGTGGTTAGTGTAATTCATTTTAATGACGAGTTTTCGGTTCTGCCTTACTTCAAATGCCTCCAACGATAGTGAAGATTTGAATGACCACATCAGATGCAAATCGATAAAAGTAAGGACTGATTTTCTTATTCATGATACAAGTTCTGGACAGATCATTTCTAATGCCTTCTTGAGTTCAGAATTTCTGTTTAAGTGCGAATTGTAGGTGAACTTCTGTCACCATAACAGTTTTCACACCGTTTTCATGTCATCAGAATTGAAAACCATTAGAGATGGACGACCCTCACCCTTAACCTAGTAGCATCTTCTCTTGTTCCTTGTAATATCAATGTTGTTGCACATACGTAGATCTTTCACTTTAGTGGCTAGGGTGACCAGACGTCCCCTTTTAAGAGGACAAGTCCTCTTTTGGAGCCAAAAAAATGTGTTCGGTATTTTTTTCCAAAATAATGGTTTTTGTCCTCTTTTTGGACATTCTTCATACATAAATCGTCAAACTACTTAAGGGCATTCACATACAACAGACACAGAAACAGAATTTCATACAAATTTGACAGAAAAAATTCTGTTTCTGTAAAATTTGTATGGAATTCTGTTTCTGTTTCTGTTGTGTGTGGTTTAAAGCCCTTAAGCCGGGCATTCACATACAACAGAAACAGAAAAAAAATTTCATACAAATTTGATAGAAAAAAATTCTTTTGATGTAAAATTTGTATGGAATTCTGTTTCTGTTGTATGTGGTTACAAGCCTTTAGTTATTTATGTTATCTTTTGAATAAAGTGTTTCTAATTACATTATTAATGTGCTGCTAATACTATCATGGAGCGTGCGTGAAAAGAAGTTTTACTCATGAGCAACTTTTGTCTATTAATTTGTAATTTCAAAACGTAAATGCACATTTATTGACAAATTAAAAATGGAATACCCCATGTTCACACAGAACGATAACAACCATCACCAGGTGCTCTGTGCTGTTTGTAATGTTCGGTTTTCTAGAGCCAACCAAGGGAGGTCGGATTTACAAGATGCCAACACCGAAAAACACAAAAAGACAATGCAAGGAAAATATTTATCTAATAAAGTATCAGAATATTTTATTACAAAATTCACAAGAATGGTTGACCAAGTTGCTGTAGTAGAGGGTGCATGGGCATACCACATAGTTACGCATCATCACATATTTTAACAGATTCAGCTATTGCTAAAAAAATTTCTTGTCCGCGAACTAAAACAGAAGCGATGTGTTGGCTCTTCTGGCACTTGGCAGTACCAAATGCATTTGAATATATTAACACAAATTTTGATTCAATTTGAACAGATGCCAGTAACTATGGCAATCATAAAATATTTTATGTGTTTTTACAATATTTTAAAAAAGAAACAGGTACAATATCCAAGTAGTGGCATTAAAGCACTAAAAGAAAAAACTGCTAGTTCTATATATACTTGAATTTTTATAGTCTATTTTAGTAAAACAATTTTTTTTTAAGGTTTAGAATATGTGTCACAACCACACATAAATACCTTTTAAAACCTAGATCTAGACCTAGGTCGCACAACAACTGACGTTCTAAGGTGTTGATTAACGTTTTTTTTAACCTTTGCGGGTTGAAGCCACCTGAGACTAAGAGTTCCGGCAAACTATTCCATTTGTATGCAATTCGGACAAAGGAGTCTTTCTGCGATCTGCCAGTATGACAGCGCGGGATCTCGACCGTTTCACTGGCTCACTGAACCGTTCCACAATATTACATAAAAACATAATATATCTTGTAAATGCATAGCTGTTTCGGGTGATAATTTTTGTTTTCATTGTGCATGCATGATCAGATAGTAAATGTATTTTCCTTTAAAACAAATTTTTTCTAAGCTGGGAAATAAAGTGAACCTTTTTTGATGAGTTTTAAATGTGTTGACTCACCCCCTCTCCCAATAAAAATTTGTCCTCTTTTTTGTGATGTTCGATCTGGTCACCCTAACAGTGGCCTCCTATGTGATCAATTTCACCGCCAAAGTGTATATTGTCATTGGTAAAGCCCCAGTTAAACTTGGTGAATCTTTGATGAATTTTGTATCCATCTCTACTTCTATTTCAATAACAATATCATTTCAATCTCACAAATTTTGTTTCTCTACAAATTTCTCAATCTATTATATTATTATATTGCAAATCGCACCAACCCGATTAGTATCAATATAATTTTAAATACAAAAATCGACTTATATCAATGGAATTTTTCTTCAAAATCTAATTTTACAAAGTTTATGATAAAAAAAGAAAGTATTAGATCATCGGCTTCACATACAATAAAAACAGTTAAGTAAGAAAATAAATAAAAAAAAACAAAATCTTAAAATAAACTTAACCTCAATGATTTTGTTTACATAAATTATTTACCAAAAAAATTAGTTTTAATTTTAATTAGCTAATAATTGTATTTTTGTTTTAAGCAAAGAAATTATTAGAACAATAAAAGAGAATGATTATTACATTAACCAAATCTACTTTATCGACGCAATGGATTTATATTATCAAATTTTATGACGTCTGTATCCGAAGCCTTGGGCAGACTTTTAAATTATTACGGAAGCTATAAATATTATGAACTTTAATTAAAAAAAATAAGAACTTTGTGTTTGTCATCGCAGATATTTAAGATTGGAAGTTTGTGATTTCTGAAATGTTTGGTGAAAGGAAAAAAAGATGGATGTGAAATTTAATTTTTAAATCAAGTAACTTGCTTTGTTTGACCATGAATGTCTTTTGTTTTATTATTTGTTTAACAATTTTTTTATTCGCATAACATTATGTGATTAGTCTAACGCAATGCAAAAGCATATAAGGATACACTGTTGACACATCTCTGATGTAATCCGATTCATTAAAATTGTACCGATTATACGAATTGAAGAAAGAATAATTTGAAAGTGTCCCAACAACAATCGTCTGATAACGTAACGCAGGGTAGATCTTATTTCAAATCGTACTTTCCCAAAGAAATATAAAACAATTTCTGCGTCGGCCCTTAAACTAGAATACATTACATATCAAAGGAAAAAGAGTCATCATCAGAAATATAATTTTCAGAAATATCAGTTTCTGCAATATAAAAAAGTTGTACAAAAAGTATAGCTGTACAAAACTCGAGTTGCATTGCATTTTTCATGCTCGTGAAAGCACAACACTCATTTCTACGCGGCTCATGCGCAATATTTTCCCTCGCATGTAAAATGTTATAACTCTTGGTAGGTAATATACTATTATTGTTGATTAGCGAGTAGTGAGTGAATTTTTCTTTAAGCAAAAACACGACAGTAGAATAATTATAGTGTGAAAAAATAACCACAAAATTAACTAAAATATTTCAAATATGTTTGCATTAAAACTAGTATTTTCTTGACCACTGCTTGAAGTGGTGCTACGAAGTTCTATAAAATTATATAAATTAGCAAACAAAATAAATATTTTAGAAAAAATCCTTAATTCTCAACCCAATAATGTAATAATGAATTTTAGGTTCAAAAAAGCTAAAACATGGGAGCCAAGTGATCTCCTTGCATCTCCTCCTGACGCCTATTCTAGTACTGGGCCACACTGAATATAGAAAATGACAACGAAGACATATAACGATGACAAATGGCCAATGAGTAATATTTAAAAATAACTTCTTGTAACAGTTACTATACTTACTAAACAATTCAATCAAATGTTTATTTTTGAGAATTTTAATTAATTTTTCAATAAAAAAATATTATTGAGACAAAATAAAATAAAAATAGAAAAATATAATAAATTACATTTAAATTTGACTTCCAGCACACAATAAATTTTCTCTATGCTCTTTTACAGCCAATTGTCTTAGAGTTTGCATATGTTTTATTTAAATTAATTTTATAAAATTTATCTTCGCTTTTGCGATTAGTTAGATATTCAAAAATTAAAATGAATTAAAATTTTTATAGAAAATGTTTTTTAACATTTGATAACTATTTTTTTAAAATCATTTCAATTTTATTCTTCAGTTCCACTCCACCTAAATTTTTTTCTTAAAATTAAACCATTCTTTCCTTTGTAGTAACAAGAATATTTTATCAGCCGGTCAAAAACCCCAGAGCAATTGGAAAAACCATACATTCAATCATTTTATGGTATGATATAATAATCATTAGGAAATAATTTTCAACTACTAATAAAATGTTAACTTACTATATTAAGAAACATGTTGAAATTGCTCATGGCAAAATTATTTTAAAAACCTCAACATAATTGAAGGTTATTGATTGACATTCAATAAAATAATGAGATTCAATAAAATGTGGTGAACTATTTAGATAACTAAAAAAAAATCTGGTTGTTTATCTTTTATTTGTATTATTTTGTTGATAACCGTCAATCATATAATTTTTCGTTTTGTTCATTACATTTCATGGAATCTTTAGATTAGTAATTTAATTGATTAATAATATTTTATTGATTATACGTTATATATGAGGTGTTCTTTTGAGATGTTTCCATATTGCGGGGTTCCTATGTCAGTAATGATGAATTTTAATTTTTGTTTTCTTTGGCGGTCATGCATCATTTCTTAGAATTCAGACCATAAATTAAATATGGCACTATTAATGCTCTTGAATTTTCTGGTTTTGAGTTTCGTTGCGAGAGCAAATATGGTGAATCGAATCCCGAAATTGATTCAACAGCTATAGAAGCTAGGACGATGTAGTTAAGACAACCGCACGTTCTGTTTATGTGACATTTAAATATAATTCAACTAATTTCAAAAACTTCTGTTTTGAAATGAAAAATTCATAATAAAAAGCAAATTTGTTTCATGAAAATAGCTAATAACTTCATTCAACTTAAGTCATAGTGTATGGCAGGCACACTTTATGTTTTAAATCAACCTCATTCTATTGTCAGGACAAATGTTTAACTGTAGTTGATTTGCATTGTTTTTCATCATTGTTTCTGTTGATTTGCTCGTTCTGTACACGGGTTGACTATGTTTCAAAGGCGGTCTCACCAAGGTATTGGTTCGTATGTGGTTGTCGATCATCTTCGCCATCGTTTTTAACATGAAAGATGTTAAAGTGATGGGTTTATAAGAATTTGGCTGGGTGACATCTTTCTTACCTACTTTCAGAATAAATATCACTTTTACCGTTCTCCATGGTTCTGAAATATGCGCAAGTGCCAGACTGCCCCTGAAGATGCTGAGGAGGTGCGATAATAACCTCTTCTGAACACTCTGCAGGAAAGTTGGGACTATTCCATCCCCTCCTAGTGATTTTTATGGATGGAAAGTGCCTTTGACCCATTTGATACGGTCCTGAGGCAGCCGGTGAGGCAGCAACCCTCCAGTCCTCAGAGCTTGATCTTTTACTTTTCTTCTTACTCGCGTTTTCTGCATACGCGCCTATGCCTCCTCGAAAGTGTGTTTCTATAAGAAGAGCACTCTCTGCTGCTCATCCTCTGCGTATGTGTTTCATCCGGCCTTTTCGCCGAAGTTTTAATTTTGACATCGTCCAAAGCTAATGCAGCCTAACCGCTACAGGCGTTGCAGAGATATCATTACAGAAGGTTCTGAAGCTGCCCCTCTTTTCTTTCTTAATTTCCTTATTGTAGGTAGTTAGCACACTGGTATACTCTTTCCAGTTTCCGCATTATTTTGCTCTATTAAAGGGCCTCCGTACTTCTGTTATTAATTTTGACAACTCCTTGCTCCACCAAAACGCGTCCTCTTTTACCTTAGTGATTGGGCAGCTGACTTCAAACGCCTTGGTGATTGCCATATTAACTGCCACTACAGCTTGTTCCAGCGCGGCATAGGAGGGTTAATTTGAGACTCCTCAGGGACAAGGAGGGTTCATTTGAGACTCCTCAGATGTTTATGAGCTGTCCTACATTGGTACTTCCTACCGTTAACAGTTTCTATCTTGACCTTGTGACAAAAGTGTGTTCCCACACAGAAAGAAATAATAAATTTCAATTTAAAAAAAAGAATTCTTAAATTGAAAAACGGCCAAAATAAAAAAAAATCCATATAACTTTAAATGAAAACCATGTTAAATTAAAAAACATTAGTTTTTTGGTCTTTTGAAAATGATTTTTAAATATTTTTTTTAACTCTAATGGTTAAATTTTTGAAAAAACCTTTATATTTAAATAAAACGGTAAATAAATCAAAAAATCTATGTTTTAAAATTAATATATGGAGGGGCTGAAATCTCACAGCTCTGAGATATCAAGACTTCGGTCTGGGTTAAGGATTTTGATATAGTTTTCGGCATGAAACTTTTATGAGGACATGGTTTTTAGTTTTGGACAGCGATGTATATCAAACATAACTCTTTGTTAAAGTACAAGTATTTTTTATCTCTTTAAAAATTTATTACAAAACTAACACAAAACATCAATACGTTGCCGGAAAATTAAAATCAAAATTCCAAAAATATTGTTAAATTAAATAAAATCAAACTTTTTCAAAATTCCAAAAATATTCCAAAAAATTGAATAAAATCAAATATTTAAATTTTTTCTAAATTCCAATAATATTTCAAAAATTTTTAAAAATTCAAACTTTTTCCAAAATTCTAAAAATATTGCAAAAATTATTACAAAATCAAAAATTGAAAATTTTTTCAAAATTCCATAAATCAGAATAAAATTAAAAATTAAAATTTTTTAAAAATTCTAAAAATATTCCAAAAATTCTTAAAAAATCAAAAATTAAAACTTTTGCCGAAATTCTAAAAATATTGCAAAAATTATTACAAAATCAAAAATACAAACTTTTTCAAAATTCCAAAAATATTTCAAAAACTATAACAAATTCAAAAATTTCCATGTCTAATTTCATTTTAAATTACATTTACGTCATAAAAACAGCTACATTCTTTTTTCCAAAAAATTGGCTAAAAAAATAAATGAAATCATTTTTTGACACACTTGACATTATTTTTTGACAAACTTATAATGCCATAATTCTCTATAATAATAATAAAATATCATGTCATACAAACTATTAATTCTATTTTTTTCTTGAAAAATTGGGTAAAAAATAAATAAAAACCTTTCTTTTGACACACTTGACAACATTTGTTGACAAACTTATAATGCTATAATTCTCAATAATAATAATAAAATTTTATTTCAAAGAAACAATTTTTTTTTCCAAAAAATTGGGCAAAAAACTAAATAAAAATCTTTTGACACACTTGACAACTTTTTTTTGACAAACTTATAATGACATAATTCTCAATAATAATAATAAAATTTCATTTCAAACAAACAATTTTATTTTTTTCCAAAAAATGGGGTAAAAAAATAAATAAAAATCTTTCTTTTAACACACGACAACGTTTTTTGACAAACTTATAATGCCATAATTCTCAATAATAATAATAAAACTTCATTTCAAACAAACAATTAATTTTATTTTTTTTCCAAAAAATTAGGTAAAAAATAAATAAAAATCTTTCTTTTGACACACTTGACAACATTTTTTTGACAAACTTATAATAACTTATAATTTTGACAAACTAGTTTTTGATCTCACATACCAATCCCGACCATCAAGATTTCTCCAAATTTAATGTTCCTACTCGTAATCACTTAAAATGAACGTTTTTTAAGCCAAAAATATGAAAATTTGCTATTTTTGACACACATAATGATTTTTTTGACACACTTCCGGTACAGTTATCGAACATAGCGTCCTTTCGGACCTGTCCCTTGTGAATACCTATTTTTAGTAAAAAAAAATTTTTGAAATCCCTCCAGCCGTTTTCCCTGCAGTGTAGGTAATGACGGACGGCCGGCCGGCCGGCCGGCCTACAGACAGACATACATTTTTTTTTTGCTTTTTTAGAATCAGTAGGTCCTAAAACGTCGAGAAATGCCAAAAAAGTGGGGGTAAGAATTTCATTTTGAGCTCATGAATGTAATACTTAGGTCTTTCAGACCGAAGTAAAACTTTTTTTAGTTACATTAAAGCTTTTAAAATAAATATGTTTCTTTTGATTTGAACGGCTGAGTAGAAAAAGGTTAATATTCCTCAACACGCAATTTTCGGAAAATTTAAAAAATCTTTTTATTTCGTTCATTTTTATTTGAATTTTAATTTTATGTAAACAAAAAATACTTATTTGTATCCAACCTTTAGGCGCGCTATACACCTGAGCTAAACTATGCGAAATATGCGAACTATGTTTTTAAAAAATAATGTATATAGCGTAATTATAGAAAAAAACATTACGAAAACAAAACATTTAAAAAAGAAAATCGGATATATTACATTTTTTTTAAAAAGCTTTATTCGCATCATAACATTACTTTTTAAAAACATAGTTCGCATATTTCGCATAGTTTAGCTCAGGTGTATAGCACGCCTTAACCTCCTAAAATATGATATCGTGATAATTTTTTTTTGATATATATAAAACTTATAAAGTGCTGGAATATTATTCGTTTTCCACTCACTGTAATAATAAGATCTTAAAATAATTTTAAAACTTCATTTTATTCTTAATAAAAGGCTTTATTTAGTACAAAAGTATTTTAAAGTACTGTCTTATTTTAGTTTAAATATAATATACATTTAAAAAATAATTGAAGTTGTTACATTAAAATAATAATTGATAGGTTTCTAAAATCTTAATGTCCATCATCATCATCACTAGTTGCTCCATTCGAAGTGGGCAGGCTCAAAATTTCATCATAGAATCCTTGATATTCTTGCGGGATGTATTGTCTGACTTTTGATATGTCCTGAATCTTTTTGGGGTTGACTGCAACTTTGTCTTGATAGATTTTATCTTTCGGGAACAGCACTTCTTTTGTTTTATTGAGTTTAAAAGTTAAACTTAGAAGACCGTCAATAAAGGTTTCAATAAAGGTTTGCCTTCACATACTCTTTTAGTTGACTTTTATATACCAAGTGTCTGTACTGGCTTATACAGAACTGTTCACCTTTTTTTCTATATCAGTCGCTGTTTTTTTGAAATACTTATGACAACTAACAACTGCAAAAATATAAAAAAAAACAACGACAATCATTGTCGTTGGTGTCGTCGTATTACTAAAAATAGCCGAAAATAAACCAAACGTTCTAGCTAGTACGACAATGAGTGGAATATTATCTTTTTTCCACTCAGCGTAAACTCAAGGCTAAATTTATAAACGTAGTTTCAATGGAATATAATTTTTTATACGCTCATGAAACGAAGTCGACATTCAACTACAAAATAGCTATCTCAGTTAATTTTTCGAAATTTTGGAATATTATCCTTTTTCTACTCAGCCGTTCATTTATCAAACAATATTTTTAAATCAAAATCATTTTTTGTTGTAATAAAAATTTGTACTTTTAGAACTAAAACTTTTTTTTGGTTTCAATGTTTAAAATTTTAAAACGAAAACCAAAATCATAATTTTCGTCCCGAAATATATTTCATCAGATTTCGTTAAATTTTGTCATGTTTTATCGTAACCATCCTCACTTTAACGATTAATATAAGTGAATGTGGTATAGTTTTTACTTCACCACAATTTTAAATTGTGTGAAGTAATGCAATCTATCGTGAAAAAAAAAAATCTTACATACCCCAAATTTTATTTTTTCTTTTGTTTTGGACCATCCTCTATCTAAATAGCCAAAAAAAAATTTGGTGTACGTCTGTGTGTGGGTGTGTGGGTGGGTGGGTGGTTGGGTGAGTTTTCTGCATAGGATCTTGATGAAACTTTGGCAACTGATACAAGTTCACTTGAAAATGGAAGATCTGGATTCATTTTAAATTTGGACAAAATGGCGGGGGGTCTCCCGAACACCTCTAAGTTTACATCTTGAATAACTTCTGATCCCGGGCTATGATCTTATTGAAACTTAGTATATAAGGTTTAAGTACTGTTTCCAATATTTCTGCATACCAACTTCCGGTTTGTCACTTCCGGTTAAAAAGTTTTTTTTTCATGTGTTTATCCCTACTGTAGTCTACAATTACCGATCGATTTTCATGAAACGTTGCGAAAAGCTTTTAAATAACATGAGAAAGATTTTATCAGCTTTTGGAGCACATTGGATAAAGGGTTGGGGGGTCCACCATACAACAGGTGGTTTTTTCCACAAAGTTTTTATGTTTGTTGGGAGCATAAAACATTCATTCGTTAATGAATTTTGATGACACTTTGGAAAAAGATGCAAACATGTATGGCAAAGAACTGATTAGTTTTTGAGCGATAGTGAACAAAGTGGTGGGGGGTCCCTGGAGCACCTGTTTTTTTGAAAGCTCTATAACTTCTGTACCTGATAAGCGAATTGGATGAAACTTGGTACATGAGTATGTAGTACGGTTTAAATAGGTCTGCATCCCAACTTCCGGTTTTCCACTTCCAGTAGAAAAAAAATTTTTTGTACTTTTTTAAGTTTTTTCAGTGTCTTTATGCACACTACAGCCTACAATAATGAAGTGATTATGATGAAACTTATGGAATATGGTTCCAATTAGTGTAAAAAGATAATTATCATCTTTTGGGACACATTGATCAAAATGGCGGGGGGTCTACCATACAACTGCTGACTTTTCACACTTTGTTTTTAAAGTTTGTTGGGAGCATACAGACTTCATTCATTAATCAATTCTAATGACACTTTGGAAAAAGATGGAAACTTAAATGACAAGGAACTGATTAGTTTTTGGACAATATTGGGATAAGTGGTACGGGGTCTCCCGAACACCTGTTTACTGTGTCATCATTTTTTCAATGTTTGTCGGGAGCACACAGCATTCGTTCGTGAACCAATTTTGATGACACTTTGGAAAAAAATGCAAACATGTATGGCAAAGAACTGATTAGTTTTTGAGCGATAGTGAACAAAGTGGTGGGGGTGTCCCATACACCTGTTTTTTTTTAAGCTCAATAACATCTGTACCTGATAATCGAATTGGATGAAACTTTGTACACAAGCATTTAGTATGATTTACAAAAATTCTGCATCCCAACTTCCGGCTTTTTACTTCCGGTAAAAAAAAAATTTTTTTAATTGTTGGCAGTTTTTTCAGTATCTTTATGCACACTATAGCCTACAATAATGCAGTGATTATGATAAAACTTATGGAAAGGTTTTAGTTAGTGTAAGAAGATAATTATCATCTTTTGGGACACATTGATCAAAGTGGCGGGGGGTCTACCATACAACTGCTGACTTTTCACACTTGGTTTTTAAAGTTTGTTGGGAGCATACAGATTCCATTCATTAATCAATTTTAATGGCGCTTTGAAAAAAGATAAAGACTTTATTGACAAAGAATTGACTAGTTTTTGGACAATATTGGGATAAGTGGTGGGGTCCTCCCGAACACCTGTTTATTGTTTCAATGTTTGTTGGAAGCATACAACATTCGTTCGTTAAGTAATTTTGATTACACTTTGCAAAAAGATGCAAATATGTATGGCAAGGAACTGATTAGTTTTTTTTAGCGATAGTGAACAAAGTGGTAGGGGGTCCTCCAAGCACCTGTTATTTTGGAAGCTCAATAACTTATGTACCTGATAATCGAGTTGAATGAAATTTGGTACATACACATTTAGTACGGTTTACAACAGTTCTGCATCCTAACTTCCGCTTTGTCACTTCCGATAAAAAATTTTTGTACTTTTTCTCGTACAACAGAATTTATGTTTGCTATACTACTGCCTGCTTTAATATTTTTATTATTAGAACTACGAAGTCCATAATATTGGTTAGCTTTTAATTAAAGTATTTTATGGATATTAGCTCATTATATATCCAGAACACTATGTTTCCAGAGCTGTGGTAAAGTCAGCCTATGCATCAGCGTCGAAATATTTGTACATAAAATTAGTGTTGTAATAAAATACATATTTAAGAAAATCGTAAAAATTTTTAAAAAATAACAAAAATAGTGACAAATAATTAAAAGAACTGGGTATTTATTTTGTAGCGTTATCTCACTAGGTGAGATAAAAAGTGAGATAAAATATTTGTCTTTGATCGATTATATTAGATAAAAGAAATCATTTGAACATAATTTCTTTATCTCACTATTTATCTCACCTAGTGAGATAACGCTACAAAATAACCACCCTGTTTTTAAGAAAATATTCGCTTTTATTATTGAATCAATTTCAATTTTTTTGAAGGGTTTTTCGCCTAATGGTAAGTCTTTATACAAGTTTTGTAATATGCTTCATTTTTGGAATGTTTCGATTCCCCGAAGTTATATCTTCAAAACTTTAATTATTGTTATTCTCTTGTTTCAGATTTTTTAAATTTTACAATATTTAAGATTCTTCCGTATCTACTACCACCCCAGTAGCCAGATTCGAGGTATTAAAAAATGACAAAAAGAAAGAAACAGGAAAAATTTCAATTAAGGAATCTGAATCTGGTGATTCATCTTAACACCCTAACAGAGTTGCAAGAAAAACTTGATTCAGCGCACAATATTGCGTGGAAAAAACGGAATAGCATTCAATTCAAGCGATGATAATATATGTTGGAGATATCAAAACGATTGATCCACAAATTTATTTATATATAGACGGCAACAAATATCCGTGTGGAACTTTTATATCTTGTTTATCTTCTTGTTTTAAATCATTTCAGGCCACCATTAGATATA
Source organism: Diogma glabrata (assembly GCA_963693315.1). Taxonomy (NCBI): domain Eukaryota; kingdom Metazoa; phylum Arthropoda; class Insecta; order Diptera; family Cylindrotomidae; genus Diogma; species Diogma glabrata. Next base: position 221,391,148 of record OY856188.1, on the reverse strand, counting down.
TGTATTGACTTGAGAAATAAAATTATAAGTTTAAATAAAATAAAATTGTATGCTTAATATGTTTGAATATATGTATTTACAATAAATAAAATAAACACATTTAATAAAAATATAATTGTGACTTTAAAATTAAAAAATTATCTGCCTTCAAATTTTGTTTCAAAAATCAAATTCTTCGTTTTAGTTTTCAAATATTTTAATAACAAACATTTGTACTTACTACTTTTAGAATAAAAACTGTAATCTTCAAAGTAAAAATTAAATTTTTAAATCATTAATATTATTTTTTTGGTATTTTTTTTTTTTTTTGTATTTTTTTTTTTTTTTTTTTTTTTTTTTGTATTAAATTTCTAGATATTACGATGTGTGAATTCATAGGATGAGAGAATATTTCGTCAACATTTTGATGTTCAGATAATTTCTAAATTGAAACTTCATCATTTTTCATATTTACTTAAGTTGGATTTTTCATCTATGATTACATATTGAAAATTGTATTTCTTTGGTATTTTTTTTTTTGTATTAAATTTCTAGATATTACGATGTGTGAATTCATAGGATGAGAGAATATTTCGTCAACATCTAAGTCAACATTCTAATCAACATCCTAAGTCACGGGTGTAAAGTCATTATTGATTGTTGCCAATCGATGCGAAACTTAATATCTGACGTAAAGTCAATATGTTGTTATATTTTTGGTTAGGAAATATAGACAACATTAAGGGAATTTTTAATTTCGGATTGGTTTTTGTGAATAATTAAGCTTAAGTACATATTGGAAATCACTTGAATTTTGCAATTCGAAATAATTTTTCATTTTCTCTAAAATTCCTTTAGAAAAAATTTTGTTGTGTTTCGTGTCAGAATTCGAACTACATTCATCAGAGACACATTGTTCAAATTCCGTGTGTCTTACACAACTTAGCCAAAGCGGCGATGACGAAACATATTTTAATTTTGATGTTCAGATAATTTCTAAATTGAAACTTCATCATTTTTCATATTTACTTAAGTTGGATTTTTCATCTATGATTACATATTGAAAATTGTATTTCTTTGGTATTTTTTTTTTTGTATTAAATTTCTAGATATTACGATGTGTGAATTCATAGGATGAGAGAATATTTCGTCAACATCTAAGTCAACATTCTAATCAACATCCTAAGTCACGGGTGTAAAGTCATTATTGATTGTTGCCAATCAATGCGAAACTTAATATCTGACGTAAAGTCAATATGTTGTTATGTTTTTGGTTAGGAAATATAGACAACATTAAGGGAATTTTTAATTTCGGATTGGTTTTTGTGAATAATTAAGCTTAAGTACATATTGGAAATCACTTGAATTTTGCAATTCGAAATAATTTTTCATTTTCTCTAAAATTCCTTTAGAAAAAATTTTGTTGTGTTTCGTGTCAGAATTCGAACTACATTCATCAGAGACACATTGTTCAAATTCCGTGTGTCTTACACAACTTAGCCAAAGCGGCGATGACGAAACATATTTTAATTTTGATGTTCAGATAATTTCTAAATTGAAACTTCATCATTTTTCATATTTACTTAAGTTGGATTTTTCATCTATGATTACATATTGAAAATTGTATTTCTTTGGTATTTTTTTTTTGTATTA